>CM062814.1:301738044-302338044 GCA_031772625.1 Pinus tabuliformis
CATAAAATAAATATTACTTTTAATAATGATTAACTTGTTGAATTCGTTGTGTAAGAAAATGGTAAAAAAACAAAATAGAGACATTATCTTACTATTACCATTTCATATATTTATCCATCCATTAAATTAATATTTTTTAATCATGTTTTTTCAAATATTATGTCTAAACAATTTAATTTAACACAATAGAAAATGGTAAAAAAACAAAATAGAGACATTATCTTACTATTACCATTTCATATATTTATCCATCCATTAAATTAATATTTTTTAATCATGTTTTTTCAAATATTATGTCTAAACAATTTAATTTAACACAATAATATGAGAAATACAGTAACAATATATCCTACATTCAAAACAACTTACTACAAACATTACTATTTTTTTCCATTTTGGATGGAACTCCATTTTTGAGAAACTACTAATAAGTCATTGCTCTCAAGCACTTAAACTAGTTTAAATTTGTAGTTTCAAACCTCTAATTGAAACATACTAATAATCCATGAAAATGTCATGATATATAATTCTATATTTCCCCCTAATCCCAATAGCCATTGGAAAATATTTTTTATATATCATTATTCCATTGTCTTCAAAAATTTATCAAAAATACAAATTGTAATTCAATTAATGATAAATAAATATCTCAAAAGCTCCTACAACTATTCACTTTTAATTTTATAGCAATATTAACATTTTTAATCTTAATAGTTTCAAACCTCTAATTGAAACATACTAATAATACATGAAAATGTCATCATATATTATTCTATATTTTCCCTTAATCCCAATAGTCCTTTGGAAGATATTTTTTATATATCATTATTCCATTGTCTTCGAAATTTTATTAAAAATACAACTTGTAATTCAATTAATGATAAATAGATATCTCAAAAGCTCCTACAACTATTCACTTTCCTACAACTATTCACTTTTAATTTTATAACAATATTAACATTTTTAATCTTAAAAATTTACAACTATTCATTTTTAATTTTATAACAATATTAACATTTTTAATCTTAAAAATTTTAAGATAACAATGACTTTATTTTAATATTAAAATAAAGAAATAAAGTAGATTGAAGCAAACAATAATTTATATAATTAATCTTAAAGTGAATAGAAACAAACCTAATTTATATAATTATAATAAGATTGATATGGTAAGAAACAATTCATAAAATCTTATAAAGTGAATTGCATCAAAATAATTTATATAATTTTACATTTATATAATTATAATAAGAATGATATGTGAAAAACAAGTTTCATAAAATCTTATAAAGTGAATTGAAGCAAAATAATTTATATAATTATAATAAATTGATGTGAGGAAACAAGTTTCATACAATATGATAGGAATTATCACTCACTTAATCATAAATGGATAAACACATCCTTCCACCTTAAGGATATTCACTTTTACTTTTAATTTTAAAATTGTTATAACACTATTAACATTTTTAATCTCAAAATCAAAACTTTTACAATATTTTAAAATTGTTATAACACTATTAACATTTTTAATCTCAAAATCAAAATTTTTACAATAGCAATGACTACCTATTAATCAAAATTAATCTTGGTATTAAAAAAAATTAATCTTGGTATTAAAAAATAATATATATGGATTGAAGCGACCCATAATTTATATAATTAATGGGTATTAAAATAAATAATAACATATAATTTATATAATTAATCTTAATATTAAAATCTTAGTTTTAATTTAAAAGAGAAAAACAAAAAACAAAAAAAAAAAACACTTAGCATTTTTAATGTCAAAATTTTTACAATAACCATGCTTGCTTATTAATCAAAATTAATTTTGTTATTAAAATAAAAATAAAAACTAAATATAAAAATTTTGGATTAAGCAACATATCATATATATAATTAATCTTAACATTAAAACAAGTTTCATTAAATCATAAAATAGGGTTTTTCTCAAAATTAATTTTGTTATTAAAATAAAAATAAGAACTAAATATAAAAACTTTGGATTAAGCAACATATAATTTATATAATTAATCCTAACATTAAAACCAGTTTCATTAAATCATAAAATAGGATTTGAAAAACTCAAGTACAAAGTCACTCCTGCTTCTATCTTACTGCCCGATTGAGTCTAGTCTAGAGCAGCTGTACGGCGAGTAAGGATGGAAACCGCCCAGGAAGCACGTCTGGTCCCACCTCAGTGGCTTCTTTTTAGCGTTCTGTTACAGAGTATATCATGAATCTGAGAGGATGGCATAAGCAAAAGAGGATGGCAACATCAAAAAGCGCACCAATTTCGAAGTGGTAACAACGCAACTGTGAATTGCAAGAACGCTGGCGCTGGAAATGCAATATCCCACCGGCCACCGATAATCTTAGCACCGCCCGTTGTAACCATATATAAATAATGGTGCTGTGAGTCACTCGAAAAATAGATGCGCAACAAAACTAAACTAATATCGTCTATTTTTGTAGGTGGGTGGCCCATTCTGCCCCGCCGAGGGTATGGGAAGTGTTTCAGACCCCTCCCAGCACTGGCCGGCGCAGCTCCTCCCCCGGTGCAGTTAGTAGCCCATAAATTCATTGGTTTCTCAGTCAAAACATGATGCCGCATCTGATATTTGTTCTGGTTGCGCTGACCTGCAACCACCGGAATCGATCTGAAATGCGCCGACGAGCTGCAACGAATTTGAAACGCTGCAGTATCAAATTTTCCCACATGGTGCTTTCTCCACCGATGTGGCGCCTCCAGTGGAGCCATAGCCAATCTGACGGTCAAGATTTAGCGACATCTGACGGTCAAGATTCAGTGAGATTCAACGGCCCAGATCTGCCGAACCTGACGGCCCAGATTTGCCGAATCCGACGGCTCTGATCTTCCGAGATCTGACGGCCTAGATTGTCGAATTTTCGATGGTTCAGATTGACTGAGATCTGACGGCCCATATTTCCTTAGATCTGATGGTCCAGATCTGCCATATCTAACGGCCAGGATTGGGCTAGATCCAACGGCTCAGATTGGGCTAGATCCGACGGCCCAGATCTGTCATATCTAACGACCCATATTGGGCGAGATCCGACGGCTCAGATTGAGCAAGATCTGCAAGATCTAACGGCTCAGATTGGCGAGATCTGACCGTCCAGATCTGCAAGATCTAACGGCTCAGATTGGGCGAGATCTGACCGTCCAGATTTGCAAGATCTAACGGCTAGTATTGGCCGAATCCAACGGCCCAGATTTACTAGATCCAGCGGCTGAGATATACCAGATCCGACGGCCCAGGTTTACTAGATCCAACGGCTGGGATATATCAGATCCTACGGCTCAGATTGGGTGAGATCTGACCGTCCAGATCTGCAAGATCTAACGGCTCGGATTGGGCAAGATCTGACGGCCCATATTTTCTTAGATCTGACGGTCCAGATCTGCCATATCCAACGGCTAGGATTGGGCTAGATCCAACGGCTCAGATTGGGCCCATATTTCCTTAGATCTGACGGTCCAGATCTGCCATATCTAACGGCCAGGATTGGGCTAGATCCGACGGCCCAGATCTGTCATATCTAACGGCCCATATTGGGCGAGATCCAACGGCTCAGATTGGGCAAGATCCAACGGCTCAGATTGGGCAAGATCCAACGGCTCAGATTGAACAAGATCTGGCCGTTCAGATCTGCAAGATCTAAAGGCTCAGATTGGGCGAGATTTGACCGTCCAGATCTGCAAGATCTAACGGCTCAGATTGGGCGAGATTTGACCGTCCAGATCTGCAAGATCTAACGGCTAGGATTGGGTGAAATCCAACGGCCCCGATCGGCCCAGATCCAACGGCCCAGATTTACTAGATCCGGCGGCTGAGATATACCAGATCCGAGGGCCCAGTTTTACTAGATCCAACGGCTGAGATATATCAGATCCTACGGCTCAGATTGGGCGAGATCTGACCGTCCAGATCTGCAAGATCTAATGGCTCGGATTGGGCGAGATCTGACGGCCCATATTTCCTTAGATCTGACGGTCCAAATCTGCCATATCCAACGGCCAGGATTGGGCTAGATCCAACGGCCAGGATTGGGCTAGATCCGACGGCCCAGATCTGTCATATCTAACGGCCCATATTGGGCAATATCTAACGGCTCAGATTGGGCGAGCTCTGACCGTCCAGATCTACAAGATCTAACGTCTCAGATTGGGCGAGATCTGACCATCCAGATCTGCAAGATCTAACGGCTCGGATTGGGCGAAATCCAACGGCCCAGGTTTACTAGATCCAGCGGCTGAGATATATCAAATCCGACGGCCAGTTTATTAGATCCAACGGCTGAGATATATTAGATCCGAAGGCTCGGATTGGGTAAGATCTGACGGTCCAGATCTGCAAGATCTAACGGCTTGGATTGGGCAAGATCTGACGGCCCAGATCGGGCAAGATCTGACGGCCCAGATTTACCAGATCCAACGGTTGAGATATATCAGATCCAACGGTCCAGATTTAGGAAAACTCGACGGTTCAGATTCTCTGCGATCCAATGGATCTACAAGATCTAACGGCTCAGATTGGGCGAGATCTGACCGTCCAGATCTGCAAGATCTAACGGCCCGGATTGGGCGAAATCCAACGGCCCAGGTTTACTAGTCCAGCGGCTGAGATATATCAGATCCGACGGCCAGGTTTATTAGATCCAACGGCTGAGATATATTAGATCTGACGGCTCAGATTAGGCGAGATCTAACGGTCCAGATCTGCAAGATCTAACGGCTCGGATTGGGCAAGATCTGACGGCCCAGATTGGCCGAGATCTGACGGCCCAAATTTACCAGATCCAACGGCTGAGATATATCAGATCCGACGGTCCAGATCTGCAAGATCTAACGGCCCAGACCGCACGAGATCTGACGGCCGAGATTATGTTATCAGACGATAGGTTATCAGACAAAAATTTATCAGATGATACCTTATCAGACGACAAATTATCAGAGAATAGGTTCTGAGACAAGAAGTTATCAGATGATAAGTTATCAGACGATGGTTATTATATGATAAGCTATCAGATATAGGTTATCAGACGATAGGTTCTCAGTTAATAAGTTATCAGTTGATAACCGATCAGACATAGGTTATCAGACAATAAGTTCTCAGTTGATAAGTTATCAGACGATAGGGTATAGTTGATAAGTTATCTAACATTGGTTATCAGACGATAAGTTATAGACATTGATTATCAGACAATTAAGTTATTAGACGATATGTTCTCAGATGATAAGATATTATTTTATAGGTTCTAATAATATAAGTTATCAGATGATAATATAACTTCTTATATGATAGGTTATCAGTTGATGATTTATCGGTTTATGGGGTGTCTACCAATAAGTTATCAGCTCAGATCTTATCATCCAATAACATATCTACTCATAACGTATTGGTAGATAACCTCAGATGATAACTTGTCGGTAACCAAGCTATAAGCTCGTAATTTATCGGCGAAGAACTTATATGAAGATAAGCTACTAGTAGATACGTTATCTGCCCTCTGCCAAAAATCACGAAACTTATCCATAAAAAGTGACCCGCGGATAAGTTATCGACCCTTAAGTTATTTATCAGATACGCAGGTCGCATTCCACCTTCACAAGCAATGAGTTAATAACATTACAGCGATATCCGAGGGGTTTCTGTGCAGACTGGGCCATTCGATCTGTGCCACCTAGCTGGTCTTCACTAACCAGATCTGGGGATTGGATCTGAGCCACTTGGCAACCAGGTCTGCACCACTTGCAGGCACCTAACCACGACATCTAGGCCATTGTACTCTGGCACTTGGCAGTGCATTGACACGACATCTGGACCATTCTTACTGCACCACTTGGCAGTTCTGTGGACACGACATTTGCGCCATTCTACTGCACCACGTGGCAGTTCCTTGGACACGATGTCTGCGACATTCTACTGCGCCACGAGCTAATTCCTTGGACACGATATCTGCGACATTCTACTGCGCCACGGGCTAAGTTACGTACCTAATCTAAACTGTTATATTGTATTCAATCCTTGGGTGTCATAAAGGAAAACTTTGAAGGCAACAATATGTGTTGCAAAAGTACTCTCTGATGCCGTGGTGTCTTGCAGCACACATCTTCAAGACTATTCAGGGAAAGGATTGTGCATCCACAATATACATCAGCATCTTGTTAACACCAATTTCTGAAGACATTAACTATGGCATTAAACAATTTGTGCATATCGGTGAGATACATGCTTACAAGGGTCTGTGCAATAGTCACTGATCAACCTCATTACCCATAGATACCAAGGATTCAATTGACAGCAGAACTCACATGAGCATAACATATCATTGTTGTTTTGTATATCCTTGTAACTAATGCCTATGATATTGATGGGCAAAGTTACCAATGACGATAGCAGTTTGGCAGAAAACTGAACAGAGCTATTGTTGCCATTAAGGCCTTGATGACACGAGTGTCTTGTATCGATGTTGATAAAGGTTTCATTTCATGTTGTATTGTTCAAGCTGCAGAGAACCGAATTGATATTGCTAGCTTGTGTAGTTGACTATTGAGGTACTAAGTTGTTAATTTCCTGAGCTTCAGAGAGCTTTCGTTGATTGACAGAACGTTGGAATATGGTGGTAGTGCTGCCTTTGTATTTTCGCATTGTTTTGGCCAGTGTTATGTTGCACTGATAAGCTAGGGTTTATGATATGGTTTGATGATTGACAAGAAGTAAGCTTGGATTTAATGTTCATATTTCAGCAGAAAAAATGTCACGAAGCATGCATATGTTGACCTAGGGTTTGATCATTTGGGCAAACAAGAATTGGCATTGTTGTTGATGATCTTGTATCGTAGACATGTGGATTCAGTCTTCGCACAGTGAAACGTGGTCCGCCATGGTGGAGTCCCTTTCAAGTTAGAGCCCGAGAACACTTCAAGGCAGCAGGATGTGCTGGGACAGGTTGGAGTCGAGTAGGGCGTTGGAATGTCCTTCCAATGAAAGCTTGTACACAAAGTGTTGGAGCATCCTTCAAGTTGGGGCCTATAAACCAAGGTGGTTGGTGCCTCCTTCAGTTGGAGTTGAAACTCTTGAAAGTTGGATTTTCAAGACAAATATTAAGAAGCGTTTGGTGCTTTTTCTCCCAATAGGGTTTCCACCAAAAAATCTCTGGCGTATTGCCTTTATATTTTGACCTAGGGTTTGATCATTTGGGCAAAGAAGAATTGGCATTGTTGTTGATGATCTTGTATTGTAGACATGTGGATTCAGTCTTAAAACTGTGAAACGTGGTCCACCATGGTGGAGTCCCTTTCAAGTTAGACCCTGAGAACACTTCAAGGTGGCAGGGTGTGCTAGGACAAGTTGGAGCCGAGTAGGGCATTGGAATGTCCTTCCAAAGAAAACTTGTACACAAAGTGTTGGAGCATCTTTTAGGTTGGGGCCTATAAACCAAGGTGGTTGGAGCCTCCTTCAGTTGGATCCTTCAATTGGAGTTGAAACTCTTGAAAGTTGGATCTTCAAGACAAATATTAAGAAGTGTTCAGTGCTTTTTCTCCCAATAGGTTTTCCACCAAAAATTCTCTGGCGTATTGCCTTTATTGTTGTGCATTGTTGAATGGTGTTGATGATTGCTTTATGTTTATTTGATACTAATAACAATTAATGCTCTATATCGTTATTAAAAATAACTAATTGAAGAGAAATATTGATTCACCCCCCTCTCACTATTTCCAACAACAATGTCACATTAGATCCTTTGACCTAGAATACCATTTAGGTGGCAGAGTCTGGGAAGTCTCCCATGTGGTGAAATTTCACTAATGAGAAAGAGGTGGAATGCTAAGGTGGCAATGGCATCCACCTTGTTGTGTTTTCGCCCTACTTTTGTCTTGTGAGGCATCTAACAAGACCTACTAGATTTTGAGGGAACAAGGCCCCACAATAACAAATCACAATAGTCAAAATGTCCTTAAGATCCAACTATTCTACTACTGTAAGATCTATTTCATAAAATTTAGATGCCTAGAGCTCGGTTAGTTTGACCTCAATTATGCTTTGAGGTTTGCATTCGCTTTAAAAGAAAACAACACCCTTCCTCTTGTCCACCTTTCAAATCTCATTTGTTGATTCGCTTCACTTCCATAAATCAATTATCCAATTTCCTGTTATTGTAAGTCAAACCATCTTTCCTTGTAATATACTTATTTGATATATGTTTTCTAGTAGTATCCTCAAGTGACGGATTTTGTTCAAATCATCTTAGTGTACATAGTAAGTGTTGAAAAATATGGTAGCCATGGTCGATATTTTCATTATGACGAAAATGGAAATTTGAAATTATTTTTATGCATCCTAAAAGATGATAAGTCGACTGCATTAAAAGTCAAGTCGGTTGGGCCTCTTAGATGCACCCATTCGACCCCTTCTAATCACTGTGTGTGTGTGTGTGCGCGTGCGCCAATTGCTCCTCATTTGGGAAAATTCATTTTGGATCAATATATCTGTTTTCTGCACACTGGAAGAGAAAAGAGGGGGATCAAATTTGTAAAAAATGTGGAGGCTTGTTTCTTGATTATCATTATGTTTCTAGATATTTTGATAGATAATGGATTCTCTCTCATAAGGAAAGCATTTTTGGGTTTTCCCCCTTGTGGGTTTTTCCCTAGCCTCAGGCCTAATTTTTGTCTCTTGTTTATTATCTCTTTGTGGATTTTACTGCTCATTTCATGTTTGATAGTTGTAATTTTCTTTTGTGTAACTACTTGATGATGTTATGAATAATGTATAAATATTGTCAAAAATAATCATTAGAAGTAGTTACCTGTTGAAGAAAATATTGTTCTAGTTGTGCCCTAGAAAAACATGGTATCAGAGCACAAGTTCATTGAGCAGTGAAGAGAATCCAATAATCTTTTATGATGATTTCTAAGGTATGATGCAAGTTATTACAGTGGTTCAAATTTCTCTGTGATGGCCCACAAATAATGGCTCGCTTTTCTTGTTGTGGTTCAATCTTTGTGACCTCCAGTAGCTCGAATTACCCGGGTTAGCTCGCATCTATGACAGCGCGCACTTGACTCAATGACTTGCTTTTCTGAGGCTCACATTTATGTTTGAGGATTTGTGGCTCCAAAAATTTGGATGTCTTTGCACCTCTGTAATTCGAACATATATGTGGCTCATTGATTTGCACTACAGTGTGGCTCACATTATGGCATCCATATTACAATATGGTTCACTTTCTATAACATAGATACATTACACAAGCTCGGATCTCCTACCATGGGACTCATACTAACTTGTGTGGCTCACTCTGAGGTTCACATTGTGGCTTTCATTACATAGTGGCATCGTTTTACATTGTTTATGTGGCTTCATAATTCTATCTCTATGGTTCACAGTGGCTCATACTCTATCCAAATGCGTGGTTCGTCTCTATAGTGAGCATTATATATCTGTGGACTATACTTGTGATTTATGGCTCAGTCTAATGTCCTATAGATCTGTGGTATAGCTCGCATTTTGTGATTTCTTTGTGGCTCGCGTAAATCACCTATGGTATTTTATTGTGGCTCGTATGTGACCTCAAGTAACCATAACCTTTGGGTAAGACAGTGAATTAGGGTGGCAAATACCTTTATATGACAGTAACCATGATAATAATGCCAGTGATCTTGCTCTTTTGATAGTGTTGTAATATAGTACACCTCTTACAGGTGCTAAGTTTGAAAAGGTATTGTGTGATGTATAAGCCTAGAATCATGACAGTAACCAAGTCTTTATCACTCCTAGATTGATCTATTTCCCCGATAGAGATCTATGTTCATAAGACATGACAAAAGAGATGAACTCTCTTTGTAATTCTCGTAATTTTTGCCATATATATAAGTATGAAAGATAAAAGGAAGTTGACTTTATGCTTATGATGATGATCTGAACTGTGTTCCTAGCTCTATCTAGGATATTGAGGAGTGAGTCCCTTATATTTGTCTCATCATTGTAATCCTAATCAAAGGTGTTGATTACAAATCTCCCACCATAATTGATCGAATTGAAAGATCTCTTGCCATAAATGTTGCAATTGTAGAAGAAGCTCTAGAAAGAGAAGTCATGGAAAGATATGAATACTGGATTATAAGCAAAAAATTTGAATGGAGAAATGAATTGCTAAAGCAATGTCAAAAGATAAGCTCTACCTCTGCCAGATAGAATTGACCACTGACATTAATCATGTGAAAACACCGTGACATATAATGATGGATCTACGATATGAAAAGAGACATGTATACATCTACTTGTACAGAGTTCCCTAGACCTGAATAGCAAGACATATTGGTGTGAATGCCCTACCAAAATGTTGTATACCTAAAAGATCATATTGTGATTTTTAATGATTACTTTCTTGGAATAACTTGGATCTGCAAAACCCTAGTAAGGGTTTGCTCATGAAAATCCCTAGGTTTTGTGAATCCCTAGGATGTTGATATCAAATTCGAACTAGCCCTTGTCTAATCCTAAAAGGTAATTAGGGTTTGGAACCCTTTCAAATCAATAAGGGTTAGAAATGAATGTCATGTGCCTGTGGATTGATAAAATAAAAGAACCCTAGAAAGATCTAACATCTTGATGTTGAGGTTGATTTGCAGGTTGGATTCCAAAAGAACTGAAGACCAAGAGGGAGTTGTATTGATCTTAAAAGATAAGTATCGTGTATTCCTTTTGTTGTTTTTTAATTAATATTAACATTGGATTGTCTATGATTTGTAAAACCCTAGGTTAGGTTTGGAGAGGAAAAATCTAAGACTAATGGACCTAACCCTAATTCCTTGTTGATGATGACATGGATAATATGAGCCTCTTGATGATTTTTCCTTTATGAAGTTGACTCTTTAATGATGACATGGACAAGTTTATCGCCTTGATAGTATGGACCATTATGTCTGATTAATAAAAGAAGCCCTAACACTTTAATGTTGATATATAATTCTTGATGTATATCCTTGTTAATTTGGACTCCTTCATGTCATGGATGATGTGGATTCTTCTAATAATATTGATATATGACTCCTTGTTGAATGATGCATACTCTATGATGTTGACAATGTGTACTCCTTGCTGACAATGATGTATGACTCATTGATGATGTGGATGATGTGATTGGACTCCTTAATGGTGATCTGGACTTCTTGATGCTTACTCTTTGATGATGATGATGCTTGATGTTGATGACATGAACTTCTTGATGATATGGAGTCTTTTGATTATGACTTACAAGTTCAACTCCTTGACGATATGTACAAGATTGGCTCTTTGATAACATTGATGAAGTTGTCTCCCTGATGGTGATATAGATTCCTTGTTGACATGAACAAGAATGGATTCCTTGATGATGTGCTTTGACTCCTTGTAGAGATAGATTCCTTTGATAATGATGATTTGGAGTCATTTGATGATGAATCTTGGATGACCTTAACAAATTTATCTTCTTGATGATATGGATTGTTCCCCTGATGATTGGCCTCCATGGTCTTGTTGATGTGGACAAGGTTGATTGGTTGCAAGAAGGTTAAGATTGAGGAGTTGGCACACTCTCAAGAGATAAGTCTTTTATTATTTGTTTCTATTATTATTTAATTATGAGTCTCTTGTCTTTGTATATCTTGTTTGGTCATATTTGTTCTTCCATGTTCTCCTAGTGATGATTGCAGGTACATAATGAAGATTGTCAATGTGTGGCAACCATTGAAAATGGATGGAAGAACAAAGTGACAAGATGGCGCGTGATTGGATGAGCTCTTGATTCAGAGGGAGTAGACATGATCTGCCTGATTGAAGCATGTTTTGACCCGCGAAGTTCAATATGAAGATGGTTTGAAGTCTTAAAGGAAGATGTTGATCTACTAACAATGAGTTCATGATCTCCTCTGCCATGTGTTTATGATATGTTTCTGACAAACATTGCGGGATTTGATCAAAAGTATTGCATGAGCCTGATAAAATCCCTGTTGAAAATGTGGCATGATGAACTATGAGTCCATGGATACTTGTTTAAGAAGTTGCAAGACTTCGTTGCTAATGTGTTGATTTGGCTCGTTAAGCTAAGAAAGAGCACTAATAGGTTGTTGATGTTTGCTTACATACAAAGCTCTAGTTAAAGTTGGATGATGTCACTGAAACAAGTGCTAAAATCCACCATGGCTACTTTTTGCGTTTGAGTTGGTTGATGATTATGTAAGAAGCCTTGAGTGGCTAAGGATCCTTTGAGAGGGAGCATTGGTTTGATAGCATCATTAGGTTACTATAAGACCTATGTGGTCGAGAAATTTGGTTCTGAGGCTTACAGTTATGAGGTACAAATTTCATCTCTCCCTGAGAGGAGATTGAAGGTGTACTATTTTCATCTCCCCTAAGAGGAGATTGATGGTATATTATTTTCATCTCTCCTAAGAGGATAATTATGGTGTATTGTCTTCATCTCTCCCTAAAAGAAGATTGATGTTGTACTATTTTCATCTCTCATGAAAGGAGATTGATGGTATATTGTTTTCATTTATCCCTGAAAGGAGATTGATGGCATACTATTTTCATCTCTCCTGAGAGGATATTGATCATCTCTGTGAGAGATTGGAATGTGTTATGGCCTCATGAACAATGTTGTTTGGTTTGAAGCTATCAACTTTCCTTGTGTTAACACTGATGATCTCTCGCTTAGGTTGTGGGCCAGGAGACCTATAGATTAGTCGGAGAGATTGATCTTGAGAGAGAGAATGAAAAGTACCTCCTTGACTAAGAGGGAGTGTTGAAAAATATGGTAGTCATGGTCGATATTTCCATTATGACAAAATTGGAAATTTAAAATTATATTTATGCCTCCTAAAAGATGACAAGACGGCTCCACTAAAAGTCAAGTCGGTTAGGCCCCTAGAAGGCACCCATGTCAGAGGCTAGTTCCTTGATATTGTTTAGGTCAATTATCATGATTATCATTTTGTTTTTGGATATTTTGGTGGACATTGGATTCTCTCTCACAAGGAAAGCAGTTTTGGGATTTCCCCTTTGTGGGTTTTGCCCTAGCCTCAAGCCTAATTTTTGTATCTCTTGTTTATTGTCTCACTGTGGATTTTACTGCTCACTTCATGTTTGGTAGTTGTAATTTTCTTTTATGTAATTGTTTGATGATGCTATAAATAATGGACAAATATTGTCGAAACTAATCATTAAAAGTAGTTACCTATTGAAAAAAAATATTGTTCTAGTTGTGCCCTAGAAAAACAACAATAAGATTATACTCAAACACATATATAGTCATACAAACCCATGGAAAATAATACTCAAACACACGTATATAGTCATACAAACCCATGGAAAATAATTGCCACAATATATTGCTCAATTTACATCTTGAGAATGGAGTAGGCTTCATTTTCAACCAACACAAACATCATTTTGTAATCATTATTGTCTATGTTTCTAGGATTGGCTAAGGACAACATAGTCAACATTCACTTATTGCATTGCTAGGTTTGGTTAATGTTGACATAGTCGAATTTGACCCATAACCCTTCTTGGGAAAAATGCCCCACTCTTGAGTTGTGTGTATACACAACTCCCATTTGTAATTTCATGTATCTTGTTATCATTCATTCATTCATTATTTACAAAAGTGATTTGGCTTATAGTTACCTAGAGTGGTGTGCTCTTGTGATTGGATTATTTCTCTCTAGTACATTGCACTTTGATTAATTTCTCTCTAGGTTTGTGCCTCTGAGTGGCCTAGTATTTTTTTCATTCTCTTTATCAAACAACTAGGTTTTTCTAGTTGGTTCCATTCGATCCTCTCTCATGAATCTCCACCAGTATCAACGTAGATGTGAAGCTCCCTTAATTATACAATTGATCTGAGGCTATTTGTATGATGGCATCATTGATTTTGTCACTGTGGAACTAGGGTTTCAAAGCATCTTTTTACAACAAAATTTCAATAGCTCTATTTCACTAGTGGCACCATTGATTTTGTGACTATGGAATCAAGGTTTCAAATCACAATTCACTACAGATTTTCTAGGAAGCAATCAAACAGTATTTCGGCTAGTGGCATCACTAATATTTTGTGACCATAGAATCATGGTTTCATATTATCTCATTTACTCGATTCATTCTGTGATCCAAAGAATTTTGGCTAGAAGCATTACCTAAGGGTTGAATACCAGGGTTTTTGAATAATCCCCTTTAATGATTTCCCAAAGTTTTAATCTATTGTTTCAAGGGCTCACTTCACTAACTAATAAGAGGATTTTTCGCCAATGGCATCACTCACCTATGAATATGAAACTAGGGTTTTGGATCATATATTTTTCAAAGGTTTCCTAGAATTGAAACCAATCTTCGATTCTGATAATTACTTTCCAATGATTGTTTGATCAGGGTAGCTTAAATCACATGTATCATTAAGCAATTATACAAAAACAATCTCAACAATAATGCAATGATAAAATAGGATCATGTTGGCATAATGACAAGTCGGCATTGATGTCAACTCTTGATGATGATGATGATTGTTGCTTATGGCTAAGGGCACATTGTTGTTGTCGCAAGGTTGCAGGGTTGTCTCATGTAATGATGTGGCTGGCAAAATATTGTTGATTTGATCATTTTAAATCGTTGTATGGAATAAGTTTAATATTTGTTAGCTCATTGTTAACCTCTCCATTGATTCGATGGCTTGACTCAATCCTTCATGGTATAAACACAATTATTATTAAAGCCATGGTTTGTTGTTGAAAATATAAACATAATTGTTACTTGAACCGGTCCAAGAAAGTATAAATACATTGATAATAAATGGAAATGCTCCAAGGGGTTGCACATTGCGCAATGATAATATATGAAAATGGTCCAAGAACTTGCACATTGCTTTGGTCCATTTATTGAAGTATGGGCCACAATGGCTAGATATTTTTCTATTATACCATCTAGTTTGAATTTGGTTATTTAAATGCATTATGAGGTTATCTTGAAATACCATCAAATATTACCATTGGCCCATGATAACCATGAACTGACGTGATCTAATCAATCCTCCAAAGACTATAAGTATAGTGTGTGATCAAGCAGTAGGGGTGCGCATTTTTGGAGTTTGGACATTCTGCCTACTGCACCAACACCCATTTTCTTCAAGTTTCTTTGAATTGTTCTAGCACAAGTACTCGACAAATTGGTGGCAATCTGATTATATAGCAAGTTTGTCTCATCTAGTGTGCATTGTCTTATAGGTGTGATTGGGTCAATCGTTGTGGTGTTGGGCACCATAGTTGAATATGCCTACATGTTAATCTAGTATTGTGTCAAGTGTATTTCATTTTACTTGTGCAAATGACAAAGCAACAAGAAGCTTATATCTTCTGCATATGGAGTAAATTTTATTGAGTCAAGGATTCCATATGCCAAGTTTTGATTTGATCAATGTGTATGGAGCAATATGTCCTGTAGTTTGGGGTTATGGAAGAGATCAATTTCCAGACATGATGATACAATGGTGTTGTGTGTGCATTGTGGGATACAGTGTAATGATGAGTTGAGTAATTGTTGATGTGCATAGCCCGAGAGATAGACAGAACGAGATCAGAGTATGGTGTTGGCAATGAGTTAAAAAATAGAGCTTACATACTTGTGCCATAGAAATAGAAATCAATGGATAGCTCGAGAGAAGCGCGATGGATCAGAGCTAGAATAGAGGATACCTTCCTATAGTATGTTTTGAATATCGAACGACAAAAATGTAGAGCGATTGGAGTCAAAAGTAGCTTGCACCAGTTGATGACAGAGGGTAAGGGTTTATATTAGTTGATTTTGTGTAACAACTTGAGTGTGGTGCAGAGTTCAGTGTGAGAGACAGAGATGTTGTTGGTTGAGTTTGTGAGCTCAATCTTGTGTTTTGTATTGATTCATATCTCTGTGGCCGAGTCTTTTAAAGTGTCATGGCTAAGCGAGAGCATTTATATGCATGTTATTGTTCTAGTTTATTTGGTGGTGTTGTAAAGAGAGTTGTTGATATGTTGTTGTAGAGTTATGTTGTGTAATGTTTGATGTTGAGAGGGTTTGGTTTTGTGTTGTGATTGAGCTTGTGAGAGAGAGAGATTGTTATGTACATTATTGGTTGAATTTGTGACAAAGATGTATTGCAAATGTATTGATGTATTGAGCGAGAATGTTTGTGTGGTTCTAGTCTGAAAATTAGTGAAACACGTCCTACAAGATTTGAATTTGTTGCAGGTGGACCCAGTGTGAAATACTCTGAAATGAGGTTCACAAAAGTCTGAGGGTTGGAACCTTCAGTGAGAGGGAGTGGTAGCGTCCTTCCATTGGTGGCCAAAGTATTCGATCAAGGAGTGGTGGCTTCCTTCCACTGGTAGCTACAGAAACAATTGGAGGTGGTGGCCTACACATTGATTGTGGCCAATGTAAGATGTAAAAGAAGATTTTCTAAATATTAATAAGAAGACAAGGACAACAACAGTGGTGGTTTTTCCCAGTCGGGTTTCAACCTAATATTCAATGTCACTAAGTGATGATGTGTATGTTGACTTGTTGATGTGTTGTGTTCTTATGGTTAAAATGCATTTATGATTATATATTGCTCATGATTTACATGTGTTATCCACTTATGATTAGATTTATGGTCATAATGCGCTACTAGTTAATCAATACTTCAATTAACATTGTAAAGAAGAGTGAAAATTGGGTAAAAGTTGAATTATCACGAAATATTGAACCCCCCACTCTCAATGTTTCTAACAGATCATAAAAAGACACCCAAGCAACAAAGAGACAACAAATTTACCCTTTGAAAACCCAACCTTCGAAAAACCCAACAAAATTTTCTTCTTAGGAGAAATTTATTCTTCAGTAATATTTACAACTCAAAATATTCTAGGAATCTCTGCCAAAATCCAAGTAAATCATGTTGAAGAAAGTGTAACTAGGTTCGGTCTTCATAAATGTAATTTTGATATTTATATTTATAAAAGAAAAGAAATATTATTTTTGTTACTTATATCAATGAGTTTCTTGCTCATTGAACAGGTATAGCGCATGTTAAAGTGCTATAGGAAAGTCAGAGTCAAAAGAAATGATGAAGACCCTTAAGGGCATGTTACACCATGTATATACGTGTATTAGAGTCAAAAGAATACCTCCAAGGAAAGTCACAAGTCTCTTCCATGCAACGACATCACTAAAAGAAGCTATCTAAATTACATATGACAAATCGGCTTCATCTCTACAAGTCGGCCTAAAGAAGGGACAAACCTCTATATATAAGAGGTTGTCCACTCCTCCAATGACAATGCAATCTACCTCTGAAATCAACGAAGTAAAGGGACAAGTTAAGGGTGAGAAAGGGACGAAGAAATGATCCCCTAGTGTAGCGAAGAAGGAAGGAAGAACATTGAGCCTTAGAGGATTGTTCTAAGGTCAACTGCAGTCACACGTGTGAAGGAAAAGAGGGTCTCTCTGTTGTCATAACAACCCTCCACCACAGTCATACTTATCTCATTGTTTGGGCTAGAAAAGTAGGCCTATAAGGCCTCTCACTCAAGCGAAGAAGAAGCTCACTCAAAAAGAAGGAAAGAGGACTTACACATAAGATTTTTGAAGGAATCCCCTCACACGTGCAAAGAAACAGTGATACATTGTTGTCATATTAGACCTACAACTATATCTCAAGAATGAGCTCAGTTGAAGGAGGGATAAAGTACTCTTCATATGTGAAGGAATCTACCAAGGATCAAATAGGAATCTCCTAAGAAGCATTACAAGGACTACTATCAATTGCCGGAAGAAGGACGAAGTGTCGGAGGAAAGAGGATGAAGTGTCGGAGGAAGGACGAATAACTTGACTTGTGCTTGGAGGATATTGTTCTCAAGGGTCTAGGGTTTGGCATTTATCAATAGAAGCTTCAATAAGAGAAATTTGAAGAAGGGTTTTCCTCTCTACGAGAGAGAAGTTTTAGCCTGGTAGAGAGCCAACATCTTGTGTTCTTGTCTTTTGTATTTTGATAGCAGTTTGATGAAGTAAAAGAACATACACTAATAATAAGAAGAAGATCAAGCTAACAAGAAAAAGTAAAAGTGCTTCACAAATTGTTATCATTTGCTAGAAGAATCCTATCTTAACTACAATGCCCTAGATTCTTCGACATGGTATCGGAGCTAAGGTGACACATCAAGGAAAGGGCATCTCAAGAACACTCATAAGGTGACACATCAAGGAAGGACATCTCAAGAACATCTACAAGGTTGAAGCATCAAGCCAAGAAGTCTCAAATACATCAAGGACAAGAAGGTCTACCATCTACTATTCATCAAGGAAGACTACAAAGCAAGAAGAGAAGCACTTTGTAATATCATGATGAATTCAAGAAGGGCTACTAAATCGAAGTATTGGAAAAGACAGGCATAATTAAGCATCCATATGATACACATTCTAAAATATAGTCAAATGACAAAGGAGTAGCCAGATGACGAAAGATCTTGACATATCTCAACAAGACAACTTTCCACAAAGGAAGAAATGACATGACAAACTAGGAAGGAAATTTATCGATGGTCGATGCCCTACAAAAAAGAAGCTCAACAAAACTTCATGATATCAAAAGGAAGAAGGAGATCCAATAGTTGAAGGACCCATGGAGAAGAAGTTGCTGATGAATGGACAAGTCCCCTAGCTAAGAGGGAGTTCCAACAAGTTCCTTTGTAGCAAGTTCCTTGTCAGAGGAAACTTGGGCGTACCTTCCCCAATTAAGAGGAAGAGATAGACACAACATTTGTGTCTTCACTTTGGAAGAAAGAATGGACGATTGGGTAATCATCTGGCATCTGATGCTCTTTGAGGATGTGTAGGGCATCCAAGATAAGAGTAGGCAAGAGGACTGATATTCTTTGAGGGTTGGGAACCCAAGACAAGAATAGTCCTACAAGGTCATACTTAGTGAACACCCGAGTGGGTATGTACCTTGAGAGACAATGATAAAGGTGTTTGTAAATCATTGGTCTCGCCAACATTGTGCTATGATCTTATGAGAGGTAGAGTTGTTAGTAAAGGCCTTGCTATAAAACAATGTTGGTTACTATGATGTTATAACAGATGGATTGCCAATCCAATTTCTCTTATGTGAATTCTTCAAGACTGAAAAAATAACTAAACACCTTGTAATGATTTATGAATACCTCCCTAGTTAAGAGGGAGTGTTGAAGAAAATGTAACTAGGTTCGGTCTTCATAAATGTAATTTTGATATTTGTATTTATAAAAGAAAGGAAATATTATTTTTGTTATTTATATCAATGAGTTTCTTGCTCATTGAATAGGTCTAGCACATGTTAAAGTGCTATAGAAAAGTCAAAGAGTCAAAAGAAATGATGAAGACCCTTAAGGGCATGTCACACCATGTATATACTTGTATTAGAGTCAAAAGAATACCTCCAAGCAAACTCACAAGTCTCCTCCATGCAACGACATCACTAAAAGAGGCTATCTAAATTATATATGACAAGTCGGCCTCAAGTCGGCCTAAAGAAGGGACAGACCTCTATATATAAGAGGTTGTCCACTCCTCCAATGACAACAAAATCTACCTCTAAAATCAGCAAAGTAAAGGGACAAGTGAAGGGTGAGAAAGGGACGAAGAAAGGAGCCTCTAGTGCAGCGAAGAAGGAAGGAAGAACATCGAGCCTTAGAGGATTGTTCTAAGGTCAACTACAGTCACACGTGCAAAGCAAAAGAGGGTCTCTCTGCTGTCATAGCAGCCCTCCACCATAGTCATACTTATCTCATTGTTTGGGCTAGAAAAGTAGGCCTAGAAGGCCTCTCACTCAAGCCAAGAAGGAAAGAGGACTTACACATACGATTTTTGAAGGAATCCCCTCACACGTGCGAAGAAACAGTGATACATTGTTGTCATATCATACCTACAACTATATCTCAAGAAAGAGCTCGGTTGAAGGAGGGATAAAGTACTCTTCATATGTGAAGGAACCTACCCAGGATCGAAGAGGATATCTTTTAAGAAGCATAACAATGACTGTTATCAATTGTCAGAATAAGGATGAAGTGTTGGAGGAAGAAGGGCAAAGTGTCAAAAGAAGGACAAAGACTTGACTTGTGCTTGGAGGATATTCTTGTCAAGGGTCTAGGGTTTCGCATTTATCAATAGAAGCTTCAATAAAAGAAATTTGAAGAAGGGTTTTCCTCTCTAAGAGAGAAGGTTTTGCCCTAGCAGAGAGCCAACATCTTGCGTTTTTGTCTTTTGTATTTTGATAGCAGTTTGATGAAGTAAAAGAACATACACTAATAATAAGAAGAAGATTAAGCTAACAAGAATAAGTAAAAGTGCTTCACAAATTGTTATCATTGCTAGAAGAATCCTATCTTAACTACAATGCCCTAGATTCTTCAACAAAACATACCAGTCAAACTTGGTCAAATACTAGCTGGTCCAAGCTAGTAAACCTCCAAATATACCAAGAGTCAATGCTAGTCAACAATCTGAAATTTAGCTTGAGATCAAGCTTGGACCTGCGATCAAAGGGTTTGTGATCAATTGCAATCAAATTATGAATTTCCTATGGCCAAAGTATGAATTTCCTGCGGTCAAAATAGTATCCTTTCAGCAATCAATCTTAGTCAAAATCTCGATCAAACAATAGCCTAATTCTCAATCAAAGTGAAGCAGATCAAATTCAATCAAACTGAGGTCAAACAATAGCTTCTATAATTGATCAAACAATCCAATTCATCCTCCTTGAATTTGCATGTGTGAGCAAAAGAATAAAAGAAATGTTGTGTCTAAATTGCTCAAAGTGGAGGAGGTCATGTTGTATTTATATTAGTTAGATGGAGTAACTTTTGACCAAAAGTCACACCCCTTCACTTATGAGGTCGACTTGAATTTTGGGACCTACATGAAGCCCAAATAATAATTTTCATTTTCATTTTGTACAATTTTCTTTAGTTGACTTGGGAGGCCTTTTGGCATACAGGAATACCTCCTAACACTACAAGGGAGGTATTCTCTGCAACAAATTTCCCTTACTAAAATTTATCCTTAAGAAAAGTTCATGAGCTTGTCAAGTTGATGTGTGTCTATAAAATAACTCCATCTTGGAGTGGCCAATATAACTTCTCATATATCCAAGGTTGGCCAAAATCCTTTATGGTTCCTTAGGCAATGTATTAATCTCCTTTGGTCATGACCTGGCCTAGGCATCCAAACTTTTCTAGCTTCTTCGAACAAAATTTGCCTTTGGACCATTCACTTTTCTAGTCGAAGTCCCTTATGACATAGCCAAGTCCTTCTAGATCTAAAGGTGAATTGCATCTATCTCCTTTAGTCAACGTAGCCAAATCCTTTTGTCTTCTAAGGAGAAGATATGTCCAATCTTATAATTTCCCTAGCACATTCAATTCTGATCGACCTAGCCAAGTCCTCCTGGCAGCAAAGGTGAATGTTTCTATAAATGCCCTTACCATTCATCTTTCTGGTCAAAGTCCTTTATGACCTAGCCAAAATCCTTCATTTCAATCTCTACCCCTGCCATTATCATGGACCATTCATTTTTCTAGTCAAAGTCCTTTATGACCTAGCCAGAATCCTTAACTTCAATCTCTGAAGCCAAACTCCCTCTGTCATGGAAGCAAATCCTCTTGCCACTATTGCTCCCTCTATCACGCAAGCAAGTCATTTTGTTGAAGTTGTAAGTCCTGTTGTAATTGCTCCCTCTTACAAGGAGAACCCTCTTGTTACAAACTTTGCTTTGTTATCCCTCATGTTGCTAGAATTATTGCCTTGGCAGCCTTCACGATGTACCTTTTGGTTAAACTACTAAGAGTTGTATGGAATTGTCAACTCCCTCTTGATCCTTGCTTCCTTGCAAAAATAAACAAAGTTCATCTGCAATCTCATCAAACTTGGATTCTTTCATCTTCTCCTAAGGTGGACAGTCATCCTCATACTCGACATCAACTGCTAAGGGTTTCTTCATTAAGTCATGCATGACACAAACCCTAGTACTTTCTTATTCGAGACTTCAATACAAGATGCAGTCTCCAAGTCTCCTTATGGACGTGGCTTGATATAGTGTTAGGAGTGTTTCCAAGCCTATTAAATGTCTGAGGTAGAACTACAATGCTGCCCTCTCTTGTGATTGGGTTATTTTGCTTTATCTCATGCTGCTCTTGGGTTATTTTTCTCTCTAGCTGGGGTTGCTTTTCTTTCTCTTTACTGCAGATTTAGCATTTACTGCTTGCTTCCATTCATTCTTTCTTACACCTATGAATTATCCGCTGGCACTCCACAATCATAGTTTGAATTTGAAATAGATAAGAATGGAACTTAACTATGTTCACTTGTAGTCTATTTCTAACCACAGTAATGTATGGTAAATTTTTAACCGAAATTAACAGTGATCAAGAGCAGGGATATATACAAGTACATATACCCATACCATTTTCAAAATTCTTTGTAACAAGGTGTATATATCTTTTCTCTTTATATATTTTAACATGCACACAGGCATACATATAGGAATATGTGCCTATACCAACACATAATACTCAAGAAAGGAAACCACCAAATTACCAAAAATAGCTGAAACTGTTCTGCTTATGTTGCAGAATATTCTATAATTTTAGACTGCATTTTCAAACAAGGACTCAAATAAGTAGCCAATCTCCAGAAATTGGTCAATAATTCTGCTTGGATGCATTGTTCTTGGATTCATTCTACTCATAGATCTGGTTTTCAATGAGAAAAGACTTGTTCTCGTGCAGATCCCTAAATTTCTTTTCACCTGAATTCTATCTTTCAGGATCTTTTTGTTGTTCTAAGAGGTGTACCATACAGACTAAGTTTGATGTTGCACAAACCATGTCACGACTTGCCAGAATAAGTTGAATTATACATTTAGGAAGCCACACGAATAAACCCTTAGTTGTCAAAGTGTCTTTAAGATCCCACTTATTCATTTAAACCGAGTTAATAACTTAACTATTACTATTATTATTATGAACAAAATTTAAGTTAAAGTTTACAAAGCCTTGCTTCAATCAAGGTCTGATATGAGCTGCACATTCTTTAAGAAGAAACAGCATTGCCCTAGGGTTGTCCATCTTCCAAAACTCGGTTATTAGTTCACATCATTTATATGAAACAGTTATCTAAATTCCTATGATCAAGATTAAGATCATTTATTCAGGAGGCAAACAGTTGAACTCTAAATAGTTTCCTGTTATGAACCTCCCTAAGTCACATCATTTATATGAAACAGTTATCTAAATTCCTATGATCAAGATTAAGATCATTTATTCAAGAGGCAAACAGTTGAACTCTAAATAGTTCCCTGTTATGAACCTCCCTAAGGTATGTATATTGATGTAGTCACGTTAAAGTTCTTATGCATTTTGTTATAACGTTCATGCAGTATTTTTTCAGGAACTTAAAGAGAGTTATGTTCCACTCTTTTTCAGCTGGCCTCTAACAATTTTGACAGGGATTAGGTGAGGTTGATGCCATCAAAGAAGATTTGCAAGTTCAAGAAGAGAGAAAGGCAGAAATTCATGCCCAAAAGTGCATGCATGTTCCTCATGAGAAACATTTAAAAACCTGAGGAAAAGAAGGCCAACCCTTGTCAGCATGAGCATTCCCATTAAGATAACAAAGGTCATATTCTTCCTGTAATATATTTTCTAGGTAAAATTCTTACAAACGCATTCTAGAGAGTTCAGACATCAGACACAGATCTTGCTAAGTCTGGAAAGTAATTACCGTGGCATAAGATAGTCGATTTATCAACCTGGATGCCAAAATAATGTGTTAGATTTAATTTGTCTGTGAAATTTAATTGCAGTTCATCATGATCTTTTTCTATCAAAGATTGTATACAACTTTTAACAGCAATAAGTTTCAATCAATCACGATCACCTTTCAGCTATAGTTAAAGTCAACATGGTTAATATATAACCATATGGTCAATATATTTAACTGCAGTTCAACAGAAGTAGAAGTGCATGAGTATGGATGCCTTTTTCTTTATGGCAGTGTGTATGTTCGATATACTATTATATATTTATACAAAGATATCTACACACACACACATATATATATCAAGAGAGAGAGAGAGAGAGTTTATAACCATGATATTTTTTGGTTTGCTAATTTCTCTGTGACTAGCCTTTGACTGGGAAACCACGACCCAAGGGTATCTAAGCCATCAAAATCCCCTGGGGATTGCACCCAGCCTGGACCAGACCAACCCTTGAATGGCTGGATTATTTGTATCCACAGGGTTTCAAACCCATGACCTTAATACAAGGAGTGCCTTAATAAAACACCATTATTGACTATTCTAAATCTTGGGGATATAACCATGGTGCACATCATGGGAAAATAAAACATCAAATTACAGAAAATTTTGGAAGAAATTCTACTTAGATTGGAGAGCATTACCATTGATCAAATGTTAGACTTAATTTTTAAAGGACTGATAAATACCAAATCCTTAGAAATTGAACAAGAGTTCTGCTTGGACGGCTTGCCATTCTTGCAATATATACAAGTCGCTTATAGCGCTGAATTTGAAGGAGAAAGTGCTCCCCTGGGGATTGCACCCAGCCTGGACCAACCAACCCTTGAATGGCTGGATTATTTGTACCCACAGGGTTTCAAACCCATGACCTTAATACAAGGAGTGCCTTAATAAAACACCATTATTGACTATTCTAAATCTTGGGGATATAACCATGGTGCACATCATGGGAAAATAAAACATCAAATTACAGATAATTTTGGAAGAAAGTCTACTTAGATTGGAGAGCATTACCATTGATCAAATGTTAGACTTAATTTTTAAAGGACTGATAAATACCAAATCCTTAGAAATTGAACAAGAGTTCTGCTTGGACGGCTTGCCATTCTTGCAATATATACAAGTCGCTTATAGCGCTGAATTTGAAGGAGAAAGTGCTTATCCACTTCCACAGACATTTTTATCCCAAGTTCAAATTTTTCAGGAACTGCTTATTGTTCTGATAGATCACCATACCAAATAAATGAATTGACATGGGCAAGCCACATTACAACTTAACATAGCACTTTGAGCAATATCTTTACGCAACCATAACAACCAGTTGTTTTAGGTCATTAAATACCACACTTTTTTCAATTCAACTCCAAAATACCATTAGCTATTACTATTAACTTTCAGTTTTCCAATTCAAAAATTTTAGAATGTTATGCCCAATAGGCTTCACATGAATCAAGATTTAATATGACCTTGTCAAAGACCAGAACTCCTGAACAGATTGCTATTCTTGGGATTTATACACATTGTTGAAATTTGGTACCGGAGGACAGGTGGCTCCCTTAGGCTTTGATCTTTGGCCTAGGAAAAATTGTCCAAAAAAATTTGATTTTTCTCCTAAAGTAACTTTATAATTTTTATAAAGTTAAATCTAATTTAAAAGTGACTTTAAGTGATAAAGTTACTAAGTCTAATTTTAAAGTG
The DNA here is from genome assembly GCA_031772625.1 of Pinus tabuliformis. Lineage (NCBI taxonomy): Eukaryota > Viridiplantae > Streptophyta > Pinopsida > Pinales > Pinaceae > Pinus > Pinus tabuliformis. The sequence continues at coordinate 301,763,624 of CM062814.1, forward strand.
ACTTTTATAAAGTCAATGAAAAATTAGAAAGGAAAAGTGACTTTGGAAATAAATGACTAAGTGAGTCTTTATTAAAGTGGGGTGAATTAAAAAATAAAAAGTGAGATTTAAATGAGCATTTAATCTCAGCCTTACATCTCAATCTATTTCAGCCATTGGATTTAGGGATCACCCAAAAGTCACTTGGGGTTAGATTAAAGGAGGAAAAGGCTAAGTTACCGGATCCGGCCCTCTGGGGTACAGGATCCACGGATCCACGGATCTGATCCGGATTCGGATCCGGATCCGCGTAAATACGCCCAAGAACCGGGAACATGTGCGCATACATCGCATACATCTAATATATCTAATATATCCGCGTAATTCGGATCCGCGTAAAATGTGCGCATACATCTAATATATCATGTATGGGAACCATCGTGAAAACTCCGGCAGTTTCAGAAGCCATCGGGCGGTTTTCCCAAAAAATGCAGGCTATCATAAGAGAGCCTTCAATGTATTGGCCTTTGACGATTTGTAGATCAAAAATGTAAAAACTATCATTGACGGAACTACAGTCGCATAGAGACGCCACTGCAAACTTCGGTAGGTTATGCCCTCGAAAGACACGATGGTAATTCAGTCAACAAGCTTTTAACTTTTTCATTTTTGCCCCTTTTTTTTAATTTGAATTCATATGGTTTTATAATTTTCTTTTAGATACATATTCTTTTATACATATTAAAAACAATAATATATTCATAATAACGAATTATATATTAAATTTTATTTGAATATATTTTCTCATTAAAATTGTTTTATAAATAATTTATTTTCTTTATTTATATATATTAAAAAATATCATATTAATATGCGTATTAAGTTCAATTAAATTTTATGTTAAATATAATAATGTTTATGTGTATATAAAGGATTACAAATTTAATAATTATAATTATATATATATTTGAATTTAATGGCTCTTGTATGGTGTGTGGGCATAAACTAATGATGGTGTTTTATGAATGCAAACTTAAAAAACAACAATTTGTTAATTTGAAGAGATAATTAAAGATGAACTTGAATATATGGTAAAAGCACAAAATGAATGACAATGATTTAGCTTTAATATATATATAAAAATGGATGATTTTGTGTCTATTATTAATTTTATTATATTTTTAATATTATTATATTTTTTGTACTTGCCGTATCCTTGCCGTATCCGGATCCTGGATTTTCAAAAAACTAGCGAATCCGGATCCGGATCCGTATCCGTATCCTGGTAACTTAGGGAAAAGGTCATTCATTCTTTCATGAGCAGATTGGGAGAAGGAGTGCAAGAGAGCAAGAGAGATTTCTGAGCAGGGAGGAGAAGTAGACAGCAGCTTGGCACACATTCCAAGGCAGCAGTTGAGCAGATTTGTACAACTAGTTCAGCACACAGTGAAAGGCAGATTTTGGCACGATTTTCAAGGAGTGGTTTGCACAAAAATCGAGCAGTTTGCTGATTTTTCTGCACACAAAACGAGGGCCGTACAATGCATTTATTTGTAGTCCATACAGCGCATTTAATGTTGGCCATACAACAGCATTTAATGCTGAAAGTGGGCACGAAAATCGAGGAGGCCGTACAACATTTATTGTTGTCATGTTTGCTGTAATTTTCAGTTTGTTGAGGCATGGGAAAAGAGAAAAGTTGTAAATTTGCTTGCTGATTTTTTGCTGAATATTTCTCACTGTGAAAAAGGTATTTTCAGAAATAAAGAAGAGCTCTCGAACTGGTTTCCCCAAGAGTTGTAGGGGGTTTTTCCAAGGTCAAGTTGACCAAAAATCTCAGTGTTTAAATGTGTTTTAATGGTTGTTTATTGCTGCTGATTTTTATTTCTGCAATTTCCAGCATTCTGTAAAATTTCCAGAATTTGTGTTTTCAGCAATATTTATTTTTTTCAGCGTGTTAAATGTATGGTTATGGGAAAGGGCATTTAACTACATGGGAGAAATAAGGTGAAACTGAAAACTGGGGTGGGAAATGAGAAATTTCTACATGGTATCAGAGCTTGAGTGCTGAAGGGCAGTTTGGGCAGCAAAAGGAAAAATTGCAGCTGCTGATTTTTCACTCAGAAAATCCCAGCAAGCTAATTTTTTCATAAACAACAGTTTTATATTTACTACAGCCGTGTTATTTTTCAGTTTTAGGACAGCAGGATTTCATTGGGATTGAGGGTGGAGGATAGGCTGGATGGGCATACAAATTACAACGTTTGGAAGGAGAGAATGCAGAGTATCTTTGAGGAGGCAAAAGTCTGGGATATCATGGTGCATACCACACAGAACCCTGTTGTTGTGCCTACTGATGCTACTCAGTTGGCTGCTTATAATAAAAAGAACAACAAGGGTAAGAGGCTGATTCTAGACGGAATCAAAGACCATTGCATTCCTCATGTGAAAGGAAAGAGCAATGCCCATGAGATGTGGACAGCATTGTCCAATCTCTACCAAAGTACCAATGAGAACCGGAAGATGGTCCTGAAGGAAAAGCTGAAGAACATTAAGATGGGTAATGATAGTGCAGCTGGATATCTCACAAAGATTACTAATGTGAGAGATGAGTTGGCAGCGATTGGAGAGGCCATTCCACCCACTGAGTTGGTGCGGATTGCAGTGAATGGCCTCCCCCATTCATGGTTGAACTTTGTTGATGGGGTTCGTGCACGTGAGACCCTTCCCACATGGGAGAGGTTTTGGGATGATTGCATTCAGACAGAGATCAGAAAAGGTCAGCTTGGGGCAGCCAAGCCAGTTGAGCAAGATGAGGATGTAGCACTGGTGGCAGGAGGCAAGAAAGGCAAAGGGAAGAAGCAGGCTTCCACAAGCAGTGGTGGGGGCAAAGGCAAAGGTAAAGGTAAACAGGGGAACACACAGAAGGACTATTCCAAGGTGAAGTGATGGAATTGTCAAAAGATGGGACACTATGCAGTTGTGCGTCCGAAGAAGAAGAAGAAGAAGGGGAAGAACCAAGACGTGGCAGCTTCAGCAGAGATTGAGGACTTTGTAGGTCGTTTTGACCAGGAGTTTGCGTTCACTACGTGTGAGTCCTCTAGTGCAGGATCACCTGCCACACAAGTTCAGAGGGAGCATGCTTTTCCCTCGATTAGCGGAGCATCTTCAGGTATCTGGTATGTGGACAGTGGGGCTTCACGTCACATGACAGTAGTCTGTGAGTACTTCTCAGAGCTTTCACAGAGTGGCACTGATATAGAGGTAGTACTCGGTGATGACAGAGTTGTTAGAGCAGTCGGGGTGGGGACACTGACATTTTAGAGGTAGTCCAAACCTCCCTTGAAAGTGTTAGATGTTCTTTATGTGCCAAGGATGAGGAAGAACCTCATATCCGTCTCAGCTTTGGAGGACAGAGGATATGAGGTACTGTTCAAGAGAGGACAGGTGTTGATGTATCCCAGGGGCACTCCAGCTGATTCAGCTAGAGTGATAGGTGTACGCCATGCAAAGGTGTATAAGTTTGCATTCCAGCCCCTTTTGGCATTGAGCAGTGGTACCGATAGCAGAGCTAGCAGTTCTGAGCTGTGTGAGATTTGGCACAGCAGGATGGGACATATGTATCATGGAGCCTTCAGGAAATTGCGGGAGATCACTACAGGTGTGCCAGATTTCAGTACTTATCACTTTGATACTTGCAGAGGTTGTGCGATGGCAAGTTTGCCAAATCCCCTTTTCCCAGCAGTGACAGCAGAGCGACCAGGATACTTGATTTGATTCATTCCGATGTGAGCAGTCGGATGTCTCATGTTTCCTTGAGTGGATATGAGTACTATGTTTTATTCATTGATGATCACTCCAAGAGGACCTGGATTTATTTTTTGAAGACCAAGAGTGAGGTCTTCAAGCGGTTTCAGGAGTTCAGAGCTCTTGTGGAGACACAAACAGGTCGAAAGATCAAGTCCCTAAGGTCGGACAATGGAGTAGAGTACACCCTTGGAGAGTTTGTTGACTATTGTGCGGAGGCAGGCATTAGGAGGGAGTTCACTGTTCCTTACAACCCCCAGCAGAATGGGGTTGCAAAAAGGAAGAACAGATCCATCATAGGGGCTGCCAAAGCCATGTTACATGATCAGAGGTTGCCATTGTTCTTGTGGGCAGAGGCCGGCAACACAGCTGTTTACTTGCAGAACATGAATCTGCATCGTGCCTTGGGGCACATGACTCCGGAGGAGGCTTTCTCTGGGAAGAAGCCTGATATTGGTCATCTTCATATCTTTGGATGCATTACATACTCCTATATACCCAAGGAGAAAAGGACCAAACTAGAGCCCACCGCAGAGAAGGGTATCTTTGTGGGCTACAGTGAGACCTCAAAGGCCTTTCGGATTTACATTCCTACACAGAGGAGAGTTGTTGTCAGACGGGATGTGAAGTTCGAGGAGGACAGGGCCTTTAGGAGGTCACGGGAGTTAGAGTATCTGGATCAACCAGACCCTCAGCAGCAGTTGAGTCAGTCGCAGGGATCCAATGGGCAGGGATCAGGAGGATTCAGAGGTACATCTATGAGGATGTTAGGTCCATCAGTGAGCAGTGGCTCACCGAGCCAGAGGGGTGGTGCTCCAGGCAGCATGCAGAGCAGTTCACATAGCAGTTCACTAGGGAGTCCACTGATGGACAGTTCACACGTACCTCAGCTTCTACATGTTTAGGTGCAGGCAGGAGGACAGCAGACAGACAGTCAAGAGTTCAGGAGTTTCATTCTCCGGTGGGAGAAGTGTGCTCAGGGAAGAGGAAGCCCAAGTGGCTTCAGGACACCTTGAGAGATGCCACATCTGTTGCTAAGCCGAAGAGGCCAGTCAAAGAGAATAGACCACCTGAGAGGTTTTGTAGCTATATGGCGATGGTTACCAGCATCCTTGACTCTGAGCCTTCTAGCTATGAGGAGGCTGCTAGCCAGCGAGTCTGGAAAGAGGCCATGCAGGAGGAGTATTCTTCTATCATGAAGAATGATGTTTGGGAGGTGGTGCCAAGGCCTGAGGGCAAATCCGTGGTTACTTCCAGATGCCTTTACAAGGTAAAGCATGCTGCAGATGGTAGCATTGAGAAATTCAAAGCAAGGTTTGTGGCTAGAGGGTTCTCCCAGGTAGAGGGAGTTGATTATGAGGAGACCTTCGCTCCCGTGGCTCGATATACTTTGATCCGCTCCATTATATCGATAGCAATAGAGATGGGTTGGAAGATCCACCAGATGGATGTGAAGACAACATTTCTCAATGGCTTCATACAGGAGGAGGTGTACATTGAGCAGCCACAGGGCTTTGAGGTGCATGGGAAGGAGTCCCATGTGTGCAGACTGAAGAAGGCCCTTTATGGCCTGAAGCAAGCTCCCAGAGCTTGGTACTCCAGGATAGATACATATTTGCAGGGGATGGGTTTCACAAAGAGTGAGGCAGATCCAAACCTTTACTTTATTGTGATTAGTGAGGAGCCTCTCATTCTGGTGTTGTATGTGGATGACTTGGTCATTACAGGTGCAGAGAGACTCATAGAGCACTACAAGAAAGATCTTGTGACAGAGTTTGAGATGAAGGACATCGGCTTGATGCATTACTTTTTGGGTTTGGAGGTGTGGCAGGAGGAGGGGCATTTCTTCCTGGGGCAGGGGAAGTATATTGTGGACATCCTTAGCAGATTCCACATGGAGGATTGTAGATCCATGTCGACACCGATGATCACCAACTGGAAGAAGCTTCATGCTTCGGATTCCGAGTTGGTGGATCCCACATTATACAGGCAGCTGATTGGTTCCTTGATGTATTTGGTCAACACTAGACTAGATATCTGTTTTGCAGTCAACACGATGAGTTAGTTTATGTGTGAGCCTAGGAAGGTTCACTGGGTGGCTGCAAAACACATTTTGCGGTACTTGCAGGGGACAGTGGATTATGATTTGGACTACAGGCAGGGAGATGGAGTGAGATTGGCAGGATACACTGATTCTGATTGGTCAGGTTGTGCTTCTGATAGGAAGAGCACTTCAAGGTGTTGTTTTGGGTTGGGTTCAGCAGTAGTGTCATGGTTCATCCGAAAGCAGCAGTCAGTAGCACTGAGTTCAGCGGAAGCAGAGTATATGGCAACCAGTCTAGCTAGTTGTGAGGCTATCTGGCTTCGCAAGATGTTGTTTGGCTTATTTGGTCAGCCATTGAGACCTTTCGTGATTTACTGTGATAATCAGAGTTGCATTAAACTCACGGAGAATCCAGTATTTCATGACAGGTCAAAGCATATCGGGATCAGATATCATTTCATCAGAGACTATGTTCAGAAGGGAGCTGTGAAGCTTGAGTATATTTCCACTGATGAGAAGGTTGCAGATATTCTTACCAAAGCCTTACCACGGGGCAAGCATGTCTACTTCAGAGACAAGATGGGTGTGGTGAGGAACACCTTCCTCGGTAAGAAGGAATGTTGAAATTTGGTACCGGAGGACAGGTGGTTCCCTTAGGCTTTGATCTTTGGCCTAGGGAAAAGTGTCCAAAAGAATTTACATTTTCTCCTAAAATAACTTTATAATTTTTATAAAGTTAAATCTAATTTAAAAGTGACTTTAAGTGATAAAGTTACTAAGTCTAATTTTAAAGTGACTTTTATAAAGTCAATGAAAAATTAGAAAGGAAAAGTGACTTTGGAAATAAATGACTAAGTGGGTCTTTATTAAAGTGGGGTGAATTAAAAAATAAAAAGTGAGATTTAAATGAGCATTTAATCTCAGCCTTAGATCTCAATCTATTTCAGCCATTGGATTTAGGGATCACCCAAAAGTCACTTGGGGTTAGATTAAAGGAGGAAAAGGTCATTCATTCTTTCATGAGCAGATTGGGAGAAGGAGAGCAAGCGAGCAAGAGAGATTTCTGAGCAGGGAGGAGAAGGAGACAGCAGCTTGGCACACATTCCAAGGCAGCAGTTGAGCAGATTTGTATAGCTAGTTCAGCACACAATGAAAGGCAGATTTTGGCACAATTTTCGAGTGGTTTGCACAAAAATCGAGGAGCAGTTTGCTGATTTTTCTGCACACAAAATGAGGGCCATACAGCGCATTTATTTGCAGTCCGTACAGTGCATTTAATGATGGCCGTACAACAGCATTTAATGCTAAAAGTGGGCACGAAAATCGAGGAGGCCGTACAACATTTATTGCTGTCCTGTTTGCTGTAATTTCCAGTTTGTTGTGAGGCATGGGAAAAGAGATAAGTTGTAAATTTGTTTGCTGATTTTTTGTTGAATATTTCTCACTGTGAAAAAGGCATTTTCAAAAATAAAGAAGAGCTCTCGAACTGGTTTTCCCCAAGAGTTGTAGGGGGTTTTTCCAGGGTCAAGTTGACAAAAAATCTCAGTGTTTAAATGTGTTTTAATGGCCTGTTTATTGCTGCTGATTTTTATTTCTGTAATTTCCAACATCCTGTAAAATTTCCAGAATTTGTGTTTTCAGCAATATTTATTTTTTTCAGCTTGTTAAATGTATGGTTATGGAAAAGGGCATTTAACTACATGGGAGAAATAAGGTGAAACTGAAAACCGGGGTGGAAAATGAGAAATTTCTACACACATCATTTATAGCTCTGCATTTGAAGGAGAGACGGTGAACTTCCACAAATTTTTTTTCACCTGAGTTCAATCTTTCAGAAATTGTTTAATTGTTCTAAGAGTTGATCGTACCAAATACATGACTTGACTTGCTCTCTTAGTGTGCACATCATTTTCACAGGAATCACGAGTCAAACTCACCAACTCGTGAGTTCAACTTGGATTGGGCTGGAAAAGAGTTAGACTCACGAGTCAAACTATCCTCCCCAATTGCATTCCTGAGTTTTTTCCAATCCAGTATTTTGTGCTTGTGTACCTCTTTATAGTTGTGTATTGTGTTCCTTACTATTTGTGTCCTTGTTAAGTTTCTCCCAAGCTTTTGCTTAGTTTTTCCAGATCCAAGTTAAACTCTTCTCTTCTGCCTCACCGAGTTCTTCCTGACTCCAAGTCTGGTAACTTTCATGCACATGTCTGCATGTGCTACAACTAAAACACATCAATATTTTACACTTGGTACTTATGCATTACATGAGTTGCCCAGGTTCACGGGTGCATCAAAACACAAACATGCACATCAAAGTTGCATGGAGTCTCTTGTATGGGGACATTCTAGTACCCAGGGTACTAGAAATTTCTAGTACCCCAGGTTCATGGGTTGATCCGGATTTAAGCAGGAACGCAATAGATTACAGAGATAACCATAAATACAGAGATGCGATAACCATAAAAACAGAGATGCAGTGGAAATAATACTTCATTTCATTAATGGAGAATACTGAAATATGCTTACAAATAGAAATAACCCAGCTAAGGCGATGGTAGCTTATCTCTGAGAAGAGATGTGTCGGCTACATGCCTCTGAACTATTTCGAACTGTCTTTTACAATGAGGCTCGAAAGCCTATTTATTATTGAGAAACAATGGAAAACCCTTCACATTCCAAAACCTAACCCTAGAAGATGAAACGCCAAATTGTGGGCCCCGTTTTGGGGTGAGTTGGACAGCCAACTTCCCGGGGTCGCGAATTGGTCGTCTTATCTCCGTTTGACGCGCATGATAGCCCGTTGGAAAGATCTCTCCGAGGACTATGACGGAAAAGACGATTTTTATCAGAAAAATCACTGGCGGTGGATTTCCCAAAAAACGTCGTTTAGGGCCTCAAAACGGCTTCGGAAGTTTAGGACCCGAAAAACTGCTAAAAATAGTAAACTGCACTATAATTAAGGAAAGTGAAAAACTGAAAGAGACAGTTGTGGGGGTCCAAATGGGATAGGTGGGTGGCCACCAACGTCCACCTGGATCATTCCTCCCCCCTTAGGAAGCAATGGTCCCCATTGCATTGAGTTCCTCCCTGAGATGAGGAAGCTTCTGTTGCGCTGGGTCTCTGGTGAGCTGTTCTGCAATCTCTAATGTGTCCAGAAATGGTGGGAAGCATGGTCGACGACGGTCCACATTGAACACTCGGTGCAAGCGAAGGAATGGAGGAATGCTTTGCTTCAAAGCATTGTTGCCCATAGCCTTGGTACTGGTGTAAGGACCATGTCGGAGTGGCCTGAGCTTCTGATGGGTTCTGGTAAGGCGTTCTTTCTGTCGATGCAACCAAACTTTGTTCCCCACCTGAAACTTGTGTGGTACCCTCGTGGGTGAGAAGAAGTTGTTCCTGTGTTCTGTTTTGACTGTATCCCTCTGTTGTTGCTGCTGCGTGGAGGAACCCTTCGTGGGGGTCATGGATGTAGCAACGATCTTCCCCTTACTTTGGGAGCGCACCAGACAGAAAATAAATTTCCTAGCCTGTGAGATGAGCTTGCTGCCTTTCTTAGCAGTGATCAAAGAGGTGGCGGTAGGTGGGGCTGCCTCCAGTATCCTGTATAATGAATTATCCAAAGAAATAATGACAGCGCGAGGCCTTGACTCATACACAGCATGTCGCCTCCTCAAGTATGGTTGGCCTAATAGTACATCACAAATATCCAGAGGTGTAACATCACATAATACCTCGTCTGTGAAGGGCTTGATGTTGTAGGGAAGGCGACACTGCTGGCGAACTTTGAGATCTCGTCCTTCGTGAAGCCACCCGATACTGTACGGCTGCGGGTGTGGTGTAGTCGGTAGGCCCAGCCGCTTCACGACCTCTGCTGAAATGAGGTTCTTTTGGCTGCCACTGTCGACAATGAATTGCAGTGGCGAACCCTTCACCCACATTTGTGAGTGGAAAAGACGTTCCCCCTCCTCTGGCTCTTCGGGCTCATTCTTCTGAATCTTGGCAGTGGCAACAGTGGCACTAGGATCCGCATCAATGATTTGCTTCCCTTTGCCATTCCCCTTATCGGGTTCTGGCTCAGAGTCGGAACATGCATCTGATTCGGAAGCCTTCAACTCGGCCACCAGCGACTGCTTGGTCCGACACTCACTTGTGTTATGAGTGGGACTCTTGTGGAACTCACACCACTTTCCTGTGTCCTTCTTCGGCTTCGTGGTGGTGTTCTTTTCTTGCGGCTTCGAGGGGTTGTCTTGGGTCACCCCGCCTTGGCTTTGTCCTTGGCTTTGTCCTTTAGGCTTCGGATTTGTAGATCCAAAGTCTCGCTTCTTCTGTTTGAACTTTTGCTCGATTTTGACAGCGTATCGGTATGTTGTGCCAAGTGAGGAGATGTTCAAGAACTCCATCTCTTCCTGGATGTGTCTGTGTAGGCAACCGCGGTATTTGAGTACCAGATGCAGCTCAGAATCTTTGATACCCAACTGTGTGCGAAGGGTATGAAAAATATTTGTGAACTCTGGCACATCTTGGTCTCGTCCCTGCCGCAGTGTGGTCCATTTGATGTATTTGTCCTCATAGCTTTTGACAGGGTAGTACTGCTCCTTGATGGCATCCCGGAAGTCATTCCAAGTGGGGGCGGCTGAAAACAGTGAGCCTGTACTTTCATCCTTCTGCTCGCAGTATGTTTCCCACCAGTCCTTGACGTGGGGGGCTGCTTTGAGAAGAGCGAAAATAATCTTTTCCCGACTTGAAAATTCATGAACAGAAAAATACCCATCTAGCAGATTTAACCATTTATCTACGGCATCTGCGTCTATTTGACCCTCGAAGATGGGGATTTCAAAATTAACTTGTACCTTAAACAGTGTGGCGTTTCCAGAGTAGCTGTTGGAAGCCGATGTGTCGCCTCTGGGTAGCCGCTGAAGGATCTGCGCAAAGCTATCCATCATCGCGTTCCTTTGCCGCTCGAGGGCTTCTTCGAGCAAGATTCTGATAGGATCTCCTGCCCCCTCGTCTTTCTTCTCATCCACCATGGGAGGTCGTCGAGATTTGCGAGGCTGGTCTTGCAAAGGTTCGACCAATTCAAGCCCTAACTCCTTATATCCCAACCTGGTTAGGGACATGCAAAGAAAAACAAAGAAAAAGCGGCCCGCTCTGATACCACTGATCCGGATTTAAGCAGGAACGCAATAGATTACAGAGATAACCATAAATACAGAGATGCGATAACCATAAAAACAGAGATGCAGCGGAAATAATACTTCATTTCATTAATGGAGAATACTGAAATATGCTTACAAATAGAAATAACCCAACTAGGGCGATGGTAGCTTATCTCTGAGAAGAGATGTGTCGGCTACATGCCTCTGAACTGTTTCGAACTGTCTTTACAATGAGGCTCGAAGGCCTATTTATTATTGAGAAACAATGGAAAACCCTTCACATTCCAAAACCTAACCCTAGAAGATGAAACGCCAAATTGTGGGCCCCGTTTTGGGGTGAGTTGGACAGCCAACTTCCCGGGGTCGCGAATTGGTCGTCTTATCTCCATTTGACGCGCATGATAGCCCGTTGGAAAGATCTCTCCGAGGACTACGACGGAAAAGACGATTTTTATCAGAAAAATCACTGGCGGTGGATTTCCCAAAAAACGTCGTTTAGGGCCTCAAAACGGCTCCGGAAGTTTAGGACCCGAAAAACTGCTAAAAATAGTAAACTGCACTATAATTAAGGAAAGTGAAAAACTGAAAGAGACAGTTGTGGGGGTCCAAATGGGATAGGTGGGTGGCCACCAACGTCCACCTGGATCATGGGTGCATCAAAACACACACATACACATCAAAGTTGCATGGAGTATTTGGTAAGGGAACATTTCTAATACCTGGGTACTAGACATTTCTAGAGATGGGGTACCTGGTACAATCCTCCAAAATAGGCTATGCCAAGTGAGGGTATATACATCAATATTTTACACTTAAGGGTGCAATGAATCTCAGTTGACCAAGCTCATGGGTGCATCAAAACACACACGCAAACATATCAAACTTGCAATGAATCTCAGGTATGGAGGGCATCTTTAGTACAGGAACTACCGAGTACAAACCCTGAAAAATAGAGCATGCCAAGAGTAGCTGTTTTTGTGTGCGCGCGCAAATGTTAGCTTGGTTGGTTTGACATCTGCCAAAGTTGCAGTCTGATATGAGATCACAGGATCCATTCCCATTCAAGTCCTCTGATATTACCATCTGCTCATTCGAGCTGCTGGTTAATACCAACCTCCATCTAGGAATCTGGGGAAGTGGGTGAAATTATGTGAGCTTATTTCTTCGGTTAGATTATATATAATGAAGCTTGAAATGAATGCCAACAACAAGACAATGGTGTGTGTTACATAAAATCATTGTAGGTTGCGAGAATATGGTACCTACAACAGAAAACTGCCCAAAACTAAAAATTGAAGCCCATGACAGCAAAGGTGCCCACATACCAAAACACAGATACCCACTGCATACAATCACCATCCACAGCAAGAAGATGAAGCCTACACGGCAAAAAAGGGATGGAAACAGAAAGAAAATGGTGTCCACTGCATACTGTCAATGGCAAGAAGGAGCCAGAACAGAAAAAAGCAGTTCTTGCAACTCCAAATAAGCGCCCCAAGCTCCAATTTGGGGCCCAAAAGTGGTTTTCACCACTCACCAAATGACAAACAATGTTGCTGCATTTTTCATCTCCATGGTGGAAAAAATGATTGTTGGGCTTTATTTTCAAATTATACATGTTCCAAACAAGGTTTAGGGTTAAGAAAATAAAAAATTGACCTATTTTAACTCAGATCTCATACAACCAATCAGAAGTAGCCTAAGTGGTTGGGATTCATGGTGCTAATGCCACCAACCTCGGTTGGAATCACTGGTAACCTTGCTCAGTATGGTTTGTGTGCTATCATAACAGGCCAGGGAGGTTTTTTCTAGACAGCAGCACTATGTGATCTTGGAGGCAGCAATGATTGTATGTTCTACTTACAGATTTCCCCCATTGATAAATTAAATAAAAAATTAATTTAAAAATATTAGATATGTATGCATTTGTTGGTTTCCTATTGGATAGGTGCCCAATGAAGGCTTTATTTTCAAGTTATGTATGTCCCAAAGAGTAAAGGATTGAGCAAATAAACCATTGACCTTTTATTGACTTAGATTTTTCATTTTTGTTGTATTCTATAATTGAGGACTCAAGGGCTATAGTCCACAATAAACTATTTTAACCGGAGGTAAGAGAAATAATGCAGTTTTTTTCAAGTCCATCCAACAAAATACAGCAGGATGTTAGCGGTTGTTGTGAAGACAACAACATTCTTTTCTTCCAAGAATGGGCACTGGGAATGTGACAATCTACAGAGAAGCCAGAAAACCAATCATACCACAATTTTAAGGGAATTAATTAGCCTATAAAATAGGAACATCCCTTGAATTGGATTGGGGTCACTGGACACATCCCTGGAGAACTTAGGAAATGCATGTCCTTTGCCCAGGTGAAGGATGGGCATCTCCCGAGCCACACACCAGGGACAAGGGGCACATCCCCTTTCCGAGTTCATGTAGCCTATTGCAAGGGATGTAAACCATGCCTATTGAGGTACTATTTACTCATTTCCTTCTTACTTAATAAGTTCTGTTAAAGATCAGTAAATCTTTGCTCAAACGCAAAATGAGAAATCCATTTAGCTTGATATGGTAGAGTTGTTTTTTTACCAGCCAAATAAATTGTTGTACTTGCTTCCTATGGTTCTAGTTCATGTATCAAAAAACATATCTTCTCAAACTGATCAATAGAACTCTGGAATGGTAACTTCCCCAGTGAGACACATGCACCTCTTTGTCCAAGTTTGATGGCTCATTAAGTTTCATAATATTGATGCTAATATCATGAATACCAAGGTGCACTTGGAGATCAACACAAAAATCCTTTGGGCCTTGTTAACCCTCACATTTGCTCCTTGCAAACTAGAGGGTTAAGAGACAGCACTCATTCGGCTGGCTTTCAGAGATGCTGCTTCAACACAGGTCTGAGCCAGCCCAATTCATAGTCAAAGACATTTCACAGCCACTTTCATCAGTTCTGGAGGGCACTACTATTTTTTGCAGCCAGAGTTCAAAGGCTTTCATGTCAAAAGTGCGAGCTCATGATTCTGATGGACCTATTTCTGCACAACAAGTGAGACATTGCCATTTTTAGTAGTTGAGGTTCTGAGGCTCACATGGAGATTCTAAGCACATATCCAAATTCCTTGCAAAAAATCAAACTCAATGAGCCTAACTTCATTAACATGCAAACATTTTCGATTTTTAGCAATGTTCATTTTTAGGCGCACTAGATTTGGCAAGGATCTGCTGGGCATTGGATAATCCAGCGCTCCCCATATGTTTCACAACATGTGCTTAACTGCCTCTCGAGAATCCATTAACTCTGGCAATGCATCCATTTACTAACGCCTACAGGTTTTGGTGTAATGGCAATCGTGATTCCAACAAGTGGTATCGGAGCATAGTTCACTAGTTCGTTACACACCCGGCTCGCACTAGGGGGAGATTGTTGGACATTGGTTAAACCAATGCTCCCTATGTGTTTCATGACATGGACTAACCACCTCTCGTGGATCCTTATCTCTAGCGATGTGATCGTTAACGAACACCTGCAGGTTTTGGTCTAATGACAATCATGATTTCCAGCTAGTGGTATCAGAGCCAAAGCTCTCGAGTTCAAAACACCCTCGGCTCGCATTGGGGGGGAGATTGTTGGGCATTGGATAATCCAGCACTCCCCATGTGTTTCGTGAGATGTGCTTACTGCCTCTTGAGGATCCATTAACTCTAGCGATGCGTCTGTTTACTAACAACTGTTGGTTTTAGTGTAACGGCAATCGTGATATGTTGTCATTGATGTCAAAGCAAGGGCCAGCCATGGTCGCAATCAGATGATTGAAAGGTTGGCAGATTGCTAGTGAGATGTAAGAGGCTTTAGCTTTTGTTCTAGATGTAACCCATTCTTGGTTGATTTCAGATTTATCACCGATCTCCCCATCCAAAGGTTGAACATTAGATTTATTTGTTTTGCAAATTTTTGTAAGTCTACATTATATTTTGAGTGCAATAGGTTCTCCATTTCTAGTAATCGCAAAAGGGTTTATCGTTTCAAGACAGGCAATTCCTATGCTTTAAAAGTAACTCACGAAGGAATTAAGCAAAAGGGCAGAGCAGCTCACCATGGCGTTGGATGAGCAAACAAGAAGCTCTTTAGAATCCAACGAACCCTTCTTCAAATGCTCAATGATAGAGAATATCGTGCAGGTGACTTCGAGATCAACACGACCAAAGAGTGATTCCTAGATAAGTTCGGAAAAGACCCAAAGAAAGAGGATCTTGTTATCAGCAAAGCCAAGTGCAACAGTCCTTCTGAACAAAAATTTGTCTTCTTTCTGGTGGAGGCCAAAGAGGGAGTGAAGACCATCAAAACATATGTGGAACGCATGGAATCTGAGGGTGTATTTCGAGTTATATTGGTGGTGCAGCGCATTTGATGGAGAAGATGATTCCATTGAATTCCTCTTTTCGAGAGGACCAAAATCACAACCTAAAGATCATCAAAATTGGACAAGCAGAAATGTGTTTTTGAATTTATGCACACACGTGCAAATTGTCAAGGTCGGCCCACACATCATCATGTAGGCTCATAAAGCCCAATGCACCTCAAACTTCATTTGGCATCTCACTCACTCACACATTCTTCTCTCTCCTCATCTAATTGGTTCTTACAGCTATTGGACAACTCTTCATCTTACACGTGTGGTTGGAAAGGAGTACGAATTTCTGGGTAGATTACAAGGCCGAAATTTCAAAGTTGTTGCAGGGTTTGACCAGCGTTGACCAAGCACTTTGACTCATCCTTTGACTATGAATTTTGTGGGAAAATTTTGTTTTTAGCAGGCCATACTATTTGGCACAGAAACCAGGGATTTTTGGGCACTCTGACCTGCATTGACCACAGGCTTGTTTGACCGCAAGGTTGAATTTAGGTTGACCGAGTTTGACTATTGTTTGGATGACTGTTTTTGGCTGGCTTTGACCAGCTAAGGAGGTCGAGTTTGACTGCCTTTGACCAAGCTTCAAAGGGGATGTTTTACTGTTGCATTGACCATCTTTGACTTTTTGGTTAAAGCTGAATTTGACTACAATTGACTACAGATTTGATAGGACTATTTTGACTTTGATTTGGCAACTCAATTTTGACTTTTTGTACTCTCTCTCTATTGAACATTTGATTTGGTTTTCCCCATCTTGGGGTTTTTCTCTGGCATCCACCAAATCTGGTGTCCTCTTGTCTTGGCTTGTCTTCAGCATTTTGTTATTTCATGTTCTATCTACAATTACTGTCAATGTCATTAACGGTTAATATGATTGCTATTGGAAACTAAATTGGAAATTGTCATTGGGTTGCTAAAGGACATTGAAGTAATTGTGTTAAGCATAGAACATACGATTGTTAACTAAAATTAACATGGTATCAAAGCTCAGGTGAAGACAAAGCCCAAGCAAGAGAGAGAAGACTAATGGACAAGTCTCAATGGCTTCTATATCTTACTTCAAAACTGAGGATAAGCTCAAAGACAAATCTAAGTATCATGTATGGAAGATGACTTTGGACTTGACTTTGGAACAGCGTGATGCAATGGATTACGTGCAAGGAAAAGTGGTGGAGCCCCCTTCAAATGCACCTGCTACTGCGAAGACGAAGTATAAGAAAGGTGAGGTTAAAGCTAAGAGAATTGTCATAAACTCCATTCAAGAGCATTTGGTTGCCTATATTTTTTATTTGGGAACATAATGAATGTATGATAAGTTGGTTGGGATGTTCAAAATTCAAAGTGAACAATGCAAATCAAATCCTCTTTCTCAAAAACAAGTTGAAGGACATCAAGATGGATAAAGGGGAGTCTATCCAATCCTACTTCATGAGAATAACATAAATCAAGAATAACCTACTATCTATAGGAGAAGTTATTGCTGACAGGGAGCTCACTCTCATAGCACTTGGAGGTCTTCCAAGATCATGGGATGTGTTTAACACCACCATTCTCAACAATGACAGGATACCTGGTTTCGATGAATTATTGGCTCGATGCACTCAAGAGAAGAAGAGGATGATGGTGAGAGATAAGCCCTCAAATGGAAATGAACCTATTGCTTTCTCCGCTCATGCAAAGAGGAAAAATAACATTGGTCCAAGGAGACAAGGTCAAGGATTCAACAACGGATTCAAAGAAAAGAATATTCGTCAGCTACAGTGAAAATTCGAAGGCATATAGAATCTATGTGCCTAGTCAAAGAGATGTGGAAGTAAGTCGTGATGTTACCTTTGATGAAGATATTGCCCTTGTTAAAGCCAAAGATCTCCTTATCCCAAGGAAGGATGATAATGATGCTGCGGAAAAACAACGGATTCAAAGAAAAGAATATTCGTCAGCTACAGTGAAAATTCGAAGGCATATAGAATCTATGTGCCTAGTCAAAGAGATGTGGAAGTAAGTCGTGATGTTACCTTTGATGAAGATATTGCCCTTGTTAAAGCCAAAGATCTCCCTATCCCAAGGAAGGATGATAATGATGCTGCGGAAAAACAAGATGAACCTCTGACAAATGAGCCTATGCCTGATGTTGAAGGCCCGATGGATCCCAATGATCCGCCTCCTAGTGATCCCTCTACCTCAAGGAAAAGACCTTTGTGGCTCAAAGATACTTTCGAAGATGCTGAAAGACAAACTGCTCCAAGAGGGGCATTGAAAGTAAAAAGCGGAACAAGTACAAAGGATATTTGGCTGCTATGAGTACTATTGTTCAATCTTAACCATGCACGTTCGAAGAATCCCTAAAGCACCAAGTATGGAAGGATGCAATGAACAAGGAATACGAATCAATCATGAAGAATGATGTCTGGGGTGTGGTACCTAGACCTAAGGACAAGCCCATAGTCACCTCAAAATGGCTATACAAAAATTAAACAATGAGTTGATGGGAGTGCTGAAAAATATAAGGCCAGGTTTGTTGCTTGAGACTTCTCTCAAAAGGAAGGAGTGGACTATGACGAGATACTTGCACCGGTTGCCCGATATACCACTATCCAATCTATTATTGCTCTTGCTACCACTCAAGGATGGAGCCTATATCAAATGGATGTTAACACTGCTTTCTTACATGGCTCGCTTAAGGAAGAAGTCTACTTGGAACAACCTCTGGGTTTTGAAGTTCAAGATCGAAGGACACATGTATGGAGGTTGAAGAAATCCCTCTATGGGTTGAAGCAAGCCCCTAGGGCTTGGTACGAGAGGATTGACAGTTATCTTATGAAGTTGGGATTTACAAGGAGTTATGTTGATCCAAACCTATAAGTCAAGGTTAAAAAGGACATGCCTCTCATTTTGGTCCTTTATGTTGGCGATCTCTTTCCGACTAGTGCAGACCCTCTCATTTATCAATGCAAGAGGGAGTTGACCCTCTCTAGGACTAACGCACTACTTCCTAGGCCTGGAGGTCTGGCAAAAGCAAGGCAAGATTTTCCTTTCTCAAGGAAAATACATTGTGAAGTTCTTGAGAGATGTGGGATGGTGGATTGCAAGTTTGTGTCTACTCCGATGGAACTCAACTTCAAGAAGCTATGTGGAAGTGTTACTGGGACCGAATTGGCAAACCCTTCCAAGTATCAACAAATTGTGGGGCCCCTGATGTTTTTGGTAAACTCTCATCCAGACATATGCTTCGCTGTGAATACTTTGAGTCAATTTATGGTTGAGCATCATCACATACATTGGATTGCTGCTAAGAACCTCTTCAGATATCTCTATGGCACAATCAACTATGCACTAAGATACACTGCAGGGAATTTGAGGCTGCATGGATATATTGATGTTGACGGGGTTGGCAATGTCGTCGATCGAAAGACCACATCTAGATGTTGCTTCTCATTGGGGTCTACTTCGATTTCTTGGATGAGGAGGAAGCAGAAATCAGTTGCTCTAAGCATTGTCGAAGCCGAATACATTGTAGCTAGTATGGCTTGTTGTACAACGAGGAGCAATAAGGCTCCAACACATCAATACTGATTAGCAGGTTGCAGACATCCTCATGAAGTCCTTGGGGAAGTTGAAATTCTTAGCCTTCCGAGAGAGACTTTGATCGAGCTTCAAAGGGGATGTTTCACTGTTGTGTTGACCATCTTTGACTTTCTGGTTAGCGCTGAATTTGCCTATAGTTGACTGCAAATTTGACAGGACTGTTTTGACTTTGATTTGGCAAATCAATTTTAACTTTTTGTACTCTCTCTCTCTTTGTTGAACATTTGATATAATAATAAGAATAATCGATCAAAGGGTTTTCCCCATCTTGGAGTTTTTCCCTAGCATCCACCAAATCTGGTGTCCTCTTGTCTTGGCTTGTCTTCTGCATTTTGTTATTTCATGTTCTATCTACAGTTATTGTTAATGTGATTAATGGTTAATATGATTGCTATTTGAAACTAAATTGGAAATTGTCATTGGGTTGCTAAAGGACATTGAACAATGTGATTAATGGTTAATATGATTGCTATTTGAAACTAAATTGGAAATTGTCATTGGGTTGCTAAAGGACATTGAAGTAATTGTGCTAAAGCATAGAACATACCATTGTTAAATAAAATTAATAGGTGCAGTATTCAAGGTTGATAAAGTAATATGTGATCTGAAGATTGTGAACGATTTTTTTGGTTTTTTGTTTGTTCTAGTACAAAGGTCACAGTGTTATCTATGTGTATTCTGATAACACTAATGAGAAATTTGAAGATTGATCGTCATCCCTTGAATCGATTGTGATCTGCACCGAGTGTTAATCATTAATGTGAGGATACAAGAAGAATTGAGATTTGCTACATGCCATGTATGGCTAAGTATATGTGAATGTTGCTACTGGGGGGCACCTTATTTGTAACCATGAGATTATGGAGCATGTTGGTGTTGAAGTTGTTGAATGTGCATGTGTCATTGAATTGTGAAAGTTAGTGGGCCAGGAGAAGTTAGGATAGAAACAGTTTTTAAGAGTAGCCCTTGGATATATTTTTGGAACAAACTTGAAGACAACTTTGAAGTAGACTTTGGAGCAGACATAAAGCTAATCTTGAAGAATCTTTTGAGTAGTTATTGAAGATGTTTTGGAGCAGCCATTGAAGAGATTTTGGATCAATCATTGAAACCATCGTGACGCAATTCTGGAAGAAATTGTGAAGCAGTACATTGATTTATTTGTTTAACTAGTGATTGAGTTGTATTTGAAGTGCTTTAGGAAAGGTTGAAGCCTAAGAGGATTGGTATCCTCATATTGATCAGGTTGGTGCTTGAATTAGCTGAGAGGATTTGTGTCCCCATATAAACCAAGTTGGAGCCTGGATTTGCTTGAAAGGATTAGTGTACTTATACAAGGTTGTTGCCTTTATATATATATATATATATATATATTATTTGAAATGGTTGGAGCCTGATTTTGTAAAAAGAGGATTGGAATCCTCACTATTGTTTTCAATAATAAAGTATTGAGGGGTTTTCATGGTGCATTATATTAGATACCATTTTATGGGATTCAACTGCGTTAAGTAAGTCATTCATCTATGACCATTTCCATGAAAGGTAGTCATAATTGACTAATTTTTCATGATTTTTGAATAGTCCACTTAGCACTCATTGCATCGGGTGATGCTCACAAGGGTAAACAAGTGGGATTGAAACTAGTGAAATGAATCACATAGCGTCAATTCTGGTATAAATTATGCTTCTAAATAAGGAAAACCTTAGCTGGATAATAAACAATTGAAAGAAATAATGATTCCCCCCCACCAAAAGTATTTTCAACAATTGGTATCAGAGTCGATTCCTTCAAGCATAGCTTAATAGCTGGAAGGTAGATCCTAGAAACACAAATGGCAAAGTCAAGAAGGAAAACCTCCAAACCCTTTGAAGATATCTCCTCCTCAATCATGAAATCAAAAGTCAATCAGGTTGGCAAAGCTCCCTTGTTCGATGGAACAAACTATGTGTCATGGAGCAAAAGAATGTAGTTCTATTTGATGGCTCTAAGATATGATGCCTGGGATTCAATGCTTACAAAGTACACAGCCTCAAAAACTCCATCAACAAATGTAGTTGCAAAAGAGTCAAGGGAAAACAACACGAAAGAATTAAAAGCCATCTTGAATGGCCTATCAAATTCTATAAAAATCAAGGTCAGAAAATGTTCTTCGACCAAAAACCTCTAGGAAAAACTACAAAAGCTTTATGGAGAATTTTTCTTCATGTCTGTTGAACCAAAACCAAAGTATGTGGAACAAGAACAAAAAAAATGGTTAGGAATCAAAGGAGATAGATGAAAACACCAAAAGCATAAGAGACTGTGAAGATGAAGAAGACTCCAAAGCAAAGGCTAAAGTAGAGCTTGTGGCTACTCTTGAAGAAATAAATAGATAGAGAAAAGATAATAAATAGCTTTAGGAGCAGCTGCAAGATGTCGAAGAAAAGAATGATGACCTTGATAATACAAAGCAAGAAGTTATCCTCTTAAGACTCCAATTAGAGGAAGCCGAAAAGAATAACAAAAAAAATGACAAACCATCTTAAGTAAAGATCTGAGGATTTGAACAAGCTTGAAGCACAATTCAATCAATAAGAAAGGAGACACAAAGAAGAAGTCATCCCCTTGAAAATTCAGCCAGAAGAAACAAAGAGAGCAAAAGAAGTGATGAAGATCCAGCTGACGAAGAAAGAAGAAGATTGAGAGAGGCTTGAAGAAGAAATTATCATGTTGAGAAACGAAGTTGACAAACTATGTCACCATTTGACAAATCAAGTCTTGGCTATATAGGTGAGACTTCATGCAAAGATGATGAAAGCCCCAAGCCACCTAAAAGCAAAATCAAGGAAAAACTTGAAAGTTATATCCTTCAAAGCTTCAATCACAATGAAAGTGGGAAAAGATATCAAGATGAATTTGAAAGAACCACTCCACCAAGAAGTTATTCAAATGCTCTCAAGGCAAGCAATAGTAAGGATTTGCAAAAATCTAAGCCTCCTCCAAGGCAGAACAACTTCAAGAGCTCGTCAAGAGAACGATACTCATCCAAGTACCTAAGGATATTTTTTGGTTATTGTTATTCATGCACTAATTTCTGTCATAAGGCAAGAAATTGTAGAGCGCAATATTGCAAAGATTATAAAGGTTATCATTAAAATCCTAGAAGTTTGCAGTGATACAAGATAGAGTTCCTAATGGTTATGATAGTAGAAATTACAACTCAACTACTCCATTTTTCAAGCTCAATATAGAATGTTATCAATGTCACAATTTTGGTCATATAGCATGGGACTGTAGAAGTGGCATGAAGTGGGTTCCTAAGGAAATCAAAGAACAAACGTTATCTAAAAATTCCACCAAAATTTGGAAAAGAAAACAAGTAGAGCCAAAGACAAAAAACCGTGAGTTAGCTTTGCATGTTCAAGATCCAAGTCTAAATTAAGGAAGCTCATCACTACCATGTAACATTGCCATGATGAAAGAATGCCAAAATGGATGTCATTCCTATCAAGAAAATGATTATCTTAATATGGAGACATAGTTGGCATGGGCTCAAGTTTGTTTGGATCTTATGTTGAAGTTGTTGAAGAAAGTGTAACTAGGTTCAGTATTTACAAATGTAATTTTGATCTTTGTACTTGTCAAGAAAAAGAAATATTATTTTTGTAAATTATAAGAATGAGTTTCTTGCTCATTCTATAGGTCTAGGAAAGTCAAAGAGTCAAAGACATGTGTAAAGAGCTCTTCTTGAGCATATATGTAATGTATATGAGTCAACCTAGTGTCTAGATCAACCCTCCAAGACAAGCACAATCCTCTTGATGAAAGCAGCAAGCAAAATGATGAAGAAAGTAGTTATGTTGGCCTACAAAATCGAATTAAAGGATGTCATGCCGACTTGCATTGAAGACACAACTCTTCATTGGCTCAGGTTGGCTAAATATGGAGGGCAAACCACTATATATACCCAGCTCGGGTATCCACAAAAGACAGTGAAGAAACTCGGACTTGTCTAAGATTTTCGGAAGTCTATTACAGGATCTCGGCTATCCCCCTATTACCCGAGATATGTAAATACGTTATATATGAGTTAGCGTGCCAGGGAAATAAGTGCACACAGGACAGATATCTTTCTTTGTCTATAATATTTTAGCCCAACTACTTCATGTCAGGCCCCTTAATTGAAAGCTAGGTGAAGGAGAGGAAGCGAAAGTTGGCTCGACCAACGTCCGGTTAGGGGCTCACTATTCATATGGTGAGGATGCGCAAGCAGGCTCGACTATAAAGGCTGCCATCATGCCCCCGGCAGGGTGAGGTAACGTGTGAGGAGAGGAACAACATGGCATAGTAAGTACAGAATCTCGGACAAGTGAGACAATAATTTCTTATGTATACAATGGTATAGAACTTCGTTGAGTACAACAAGGTTCATTCTCGGGTACCTCTACAATCTTCATGGACAATTACAGTGAGACAAATTACAGTCTTAGCATATATATGATGATGCTCTCGGTGCAAGGAAAACAACCTTACTAGCTCTGTATGGTTAAGGATGACAATGATCCCATAAGCAGCATAACACAATCTCGGCATACCTGTTATGGAGAGGATAATACACTCTCGGCATACTCACAGTCACAGTCTCATTGTAATGATAAGAACCTTGATGATCCCACAAGTGCAGCATAGAAGTAATCATGTAAACACTGTCAAGATCTCGATGAAGACAAGGTCTGTACAGAGACCTAGTTGACATGGTGATGATCTAAGTAAAAGTGCAGCAATCATCTAGGTGGAGGTGCAGCTATGGATCAACTGTAATACAATAATGATGACCTCGTTGAAGTAGCAGTGATGAAGATAAACTCAGCATTAATGAAGAAGAGGATTGGCATCTTAGTCTTGGAGTGGTCTAGTAGATCAAGGGTCATGGTCTTGGTATTCGTCAATTGGAATCTCTATAAGAAGAATTTTATGTGGGTTTCCCTCTCCAAGAGGGAGAGGTTTTGGCCCTGGCAGGATGCCAACATCTTGTGTTCTTGTCTCTTTGTTTTGGTAGCTATTTGATGAACTAACGAAGACATACTCTAATAATAATAAGTGAAGATTAGAATAAGAAGAAAAATTGAAAAACACCTCACAAATAGTTATCATGCCTAGAAGAATCTTATTAATGCTAACTGCCCTAGATTCTTCAATAGAAGCTTCCCGTGCTACTCTTGTCGTGACATCCATCCTATCATTTGGAAATAATCATGATTTCACTGCCATATGTTACCCCCTGCTTACTAATTCAATGGGTATTTTGATTACAACATTGATTGCTACGAACTCATTTGAGATCAAGGCTATTAAGGATTTTCAACCTACTCTGAAAAACAGCAGACATCTTTGAACAAATATGGATTGGTTTCAAAGTTGCACAAGAATTGAAAGCGTGAATTCAATCGTACTTTTTGTGTCATCTCAAAAGTGAATTCTTCCCACGATCTAGGGATTCTGCTCATCAGAAACTAGCAAAAAGAATGATATAATTATATAGCTTAAATCGATAACATGAAAACACCAATTGTACTCGGCATTTCTTAAGAGTGAAATGGCTCATTTGTTAATTGATGGTTCATCTCTAGCTTCTCTAACTATATTGAAAAAGTTATATGACCATCCTGGACTATTGACAAAAAGGGCAATAATGACATAGCAGAAGGAATGGAATCTATAATTAGAGAAATACTCATTGCTAAGGAAGAAGATGATGTTGTTCAAAGTAATTGGAAAGTAATTAGAGGGGATTATCATGGAAGAGATGGATATACAAGTGAAGGTATTGTTACATGATCTTGGATGAAAGGCACATCATCAAAAATCCCAATACTAAATGTGGCACAAACCTTCGAGAGATTCCTAGCGCCTATTATTGTCAGTAGCACACCTATTCAAAACAACTTAAAACAAATGTGGGCTTTATTTGACTTTTGTTGCCTAAAACTATAGGGAGATAAAAAGGATTTCAAGAAAGTGATGTTGATAATGTGGATGACCCTAGCATGACAACCCGAGAAAAAAAATCAAAGCATATGCCCAAGGGGAGCACAAGTCAAGAAGTGTTGTAAATATGTGGTCAATGGGAAAGACATTGTTAGGTGAAGCACCCCATTTGCCATTGATGCCAAAGGGGAAGACAAGAACAAAAGGGGGAGAAATGGTAGGAGTATTGCCATCAATGACAAAGGGAGAGATAGTTGAGATGTTGTCATTGATGTCAGAGCAAGGACCAACCATGCTCAAAGTCAATTGTTTGAAAGATTGTCGAATTGCTAGTGAGATGTAAGAGGCTGTAGCTTTTGTTATGGATGTAACCCATTCATGGTTGATTTCAGATTTATCACCAATCTCCCATCTGAAGGTTGAAAGTTAGATTTATCTGTTTTGCAAATTTTTACAAGTCTATGTTATATTTTGAGTGCAAGAGGTTCTCCATTTCTAGTAACATATATAAGATAGCATAGGCGAAAGGGTTTATGGTTTCAAGACAGAGAACTCCTACGCTTTGAAAGTAACTCGTGAAGGATTTAAAGAGAGAGGCATAGCAACTCACCATGGTTTTGGTTGAGCAGACAAACAAGCTCTTTAGAATGCAACGAACCATTCTTCATATGCTCAATGACAGAGATTATCTCATGAGTGATTTCGAGATCAACCTGACCAAGAGTAGTTCCTCGATAAGTTCGGAAAAGACCCAAAGGAGGAAGATCTTGTTATTAATAAAGCCAAGCGTAACAATCCTTCTCAACAAATATTTGTCTTCTTTCTAGTAGAGGCCAAAGTGGGAGTGAAGACGATCAAAACATATGTGGAACGCATGAAATATGAGGGTGTGTTTCGAGCTATACTGGTGGTGTAGTAGGCCTTGAAAACTTTTGCAAGGCGTCTCCAGGGGTTCTCAAGAAAATTTCATTTTGAAGTTTTCTAGACCTGTACACGCTAAGTCGATGATGGGTTCCTAAGGATTTGAATCCTTGCAGCAAAATGTTCAAAGGCCCTTCAACAATGAGAAACTGGATCTCCATTCGGCCTCCTCTTAAGGATTGGACTTGACTCAACCTCACTCTAGTTTAGTTCACTTCACTTCAGTTCAATTCAATGCGCATGAGCGTGCATGAGGCTACCTTGTTGAGTTATCCTTAATAAAGTGGAAAAAGTGCATGGCTCATTCCACTCAAAGCACATGGGGAGCTGAACTAGAACGTATGGACCTCCCTCTCTCTCTCTCTCTCATAATTCAACTTCGTACAAGAAAATGAATGAGGTCACCTCTCTTCACTCCACTTCACTAAAGGCGCATGGGAGAGTCGAGCCTGCGCTTGTTTGAGTTCACTCCACTCCTTGTCACTTCTAACAAGGTGCATGGGTTAGGCACATGCAAACTTCTCCACTTCCACCCACTTCAACAAGTTACCAAGGCATATTGCACGAGATATAAATCTCCTTTATGAGGAAGAGTTCCATAAAGTGAGTTTAAATGGCCATTGTTTAGCAAAGTTTTCTTGAGAGTAGTTAGTTGAGCTTATTTCCATCATTTCTTTCTTCCTCTCTCTATTTATATTTCATGTAGGGCATTTTAATCGTTTTCTATCTTGTACCTTGCCTCGATGAGTAAACAATATTTTGACGAACAAAGTTTGACCATGCTTTTCTTCTAGCTTTTTGGCTCATGGACACAATATTTCATGTTCTATACGGCAATGTTACATTTATCATTATCGGCAATTTATCGTCGGGGGTCCAAAATTTAAATTATCGACAATATCGAGGAAAATATCATAAATTATCAGGAAACTTGAAAAATTTACAAAATATAATTTTATTTTTCAAAATGTAATTCCTTTAAAGCAACATCAGCATCAAACAAACACAGTCACACAAATATGAAAATAAAACTACAATATAAAATGTATAAGATGTCAAGTAGATACTGAAATATGATATTTGTCCTGAAACATAACATTTTTTCGAATTTTTATTCTTTTAAAGCAAACATCAACATCAATCATTGATAGTAGATACTGAAATAAGATATTTGTCATGAATTTTAACATTTTTTCAAATTTTTATTCTTTTAAAGCAAACATCAACATCAAACAAACACATTGTCACACAAATATGAAAATAAAACTACAATATAAAATGTATAAGATGTAGATATTGAAGTCTGAAATACAATATTTGTCATTTTGTCTTGACTCCTCAGTCATAAGTTCTGACAAGATAATAGTTAAAACTTAATACAAAATCACACTAAAACAAAAATAAATGTATCTCATGAGATGATCATCATGAGGCATCTTGATTCTAGATACTATAACAATAATCTGATAATAATACTACACTGAGAAGGTGTGGCCGAGGATTAGGTTTCCCTAGCCCTTGAGATGCTTGTGGTTCCCATGAAATTCCTTAATTCTTCCCTCCAATCTCTCTTTTTGGTAGTATCAAGAATTGAGTTCTTTGCAATAAGGACAACATTTGGGGTAGCTATAGGGAAAATTTCCACATCATGCACTGGGATTTTGGCAAGGTGGTATTTCAAGCGAGTGATTCCGCCAAACATTTCCATTCCATAGAGCTTACATCTCATCTTTGTTCTATTGTCATCCTCACATGGCTCACCATACTCCCACATTTGGTCCAATGGTTTTCCCATTTTCTAGAGCTCTAAATAAATTTTCAAGTTTTGGACCAACCACACAAAACAAATGTGGAAATTAAAAAGAGGGTAAGAAAAGGTAAACTCTAAATTTATAGCATATACTAATCTTGGAAAAGAAAGAAAAGGAAGGCAATTTTTTTACATAAATGGATATGGGAGTAAATCTCCACTCCAAAAATGCTCTTTTGATAGCAAAGAAAACTATGGATTTTCCCTTGTTTGCTTGATGAAAAATGGTCACAAGACTCACACAACCCTCAGAACTCAATCTTAGCAAAAGAAAAAAGAAAATTACCATTGAAAACTCAAACCGCAACTTATATTCGTGTTTTTTTTATAATAGGTCGATAATTTCCCTCGTCTCGCAATAATTCCGAAATTATCGCGATAAATTAAACTAGGCAAATTATCGTGATTTTTTCTGATGATAGTATCGACAAAGGCTCTTTCAGCGATAATATCACGATAATTCTGATATTATCGCAATATGTGCAACACTGTTATGCGGTGATATAGATAGTATTTCCTATACTTTCATTTTATTAGTCATTTAGAGTGCTTTTTCTTTTTCCTTTCTTTCATATTTTATTGTTTACTAATTAAACTTGTCACATTTATTTCTAATTAACCAACATTTTTACTTAGTTGTTTGATTGCATGCCATGGATCCATATTATGTGTTGATTTCTTATGCTACTTTGCAAATTTTTAGATGATTTTCAATGCATGACAAGCAAGGGACACCCCCCAAAATTGGGGAGAACCAATCCAAATGGAAATGCAATCAACTAGTGACCTTTGGGATGATTTGCCTATTAGCTATCACTTCACTTTTGTGCTACAAATATTGGAGTCAGCATTTTAATGTGGTGCAAATTTGTGTGCTAACAATTTGGCATTGTTGCAAGGAACCAACGTCAATCTTCAATCATTCTTATGACATTGGTGATCTTTTTTTAATTGCTATATTTTATTTTTACTCATCTAACGACTCCATCTAATGGAGAATCAAATCATATTGGCTAACAAGAGGAAATTCTCATGAAGAACCAATGTCAATCTTCAGTCATTCTAATGACATTGGTGATTTTTTTTAATTGCTATCTTTTATTTTTACTCATCTAGTGACTCCATCTGATGTAGGATCAGATCATATTGGCTAACAAGAGGAAATTCTCATGATTTGATCATACATAAGGCATTGTTTTGGGCTTTAGTGAACCTGAAAAACTATTCCATAACACAAGGATGGATCACCACCTAACAACATCCACTGGCAACTCCATTGCAGAAAGATCATGATGGATCATGGATGTTCAATACATACAATTCATGTGGGATAAAGTTTGGAGTTTTCTCACATTAAGAAGACAAAAGGTGAAACTGAGTATCATGTCAGATTCATCAATACATATGATAAGAACCCCCTGCATTCTGACCAAAAACCATTATGGTGGATTATATTTTTGCTTGTGATTCAGTGTTTTGTACCCTCTTTTGGAGTCAAAAACAAACAAATCTAGGGTAACCTTTCTCGGTCACCTGAAGAGTATAAAAATTCTTGGAGGCCACCAAACGATTGCAACAGCTTCTTCTTGTTATAGAAGAATATGATGATGAAAACCTTGCATCTTATCAAACTTCCCAGCCCAATGTTTTGCTCAACCAACCTGTCAGCTAGTTCATAAGCAACAAGTGAAACCAATTGTTCCTCCCTCCAAATGGTCAACAATTTAGATTGTAACTCCCTGCAAATGGCATCACGTCCTCCCACGCATGAAGACAAAATGGACTACAAGTGTGTTATGACTCCGTCGGTATGATGTTTCCTAAAGTTGAAGAAGCATTGAAACATCTGCAGCATCAAATCGTCACACTCCAGCTCAAACATGAGGTCATAAGATCTAACCAACGCCATGACTTCTAGAATCCCTAGCGTCTTCCCAAAGGTAGGGCACTCACTGTTATCCAAATCTTGAAATGTCTCCACTATCAGTCTGAAGACTCTCCTCATAATGTCATCACTGTAAGGGGTTATAGGTGCAGTCAACATCATGATACCTCTGAGACAAGAGGCAACTGGAAGTTTGACTCCTATGCAAGGGTGCTCCAGATACTTGTGTTGTACTAAGGCAAGCATGGTTGATTTCAGAGCCCAAATCAAGCTCCTCCCATCTGACCGATCCACCTTGGAGAGGAGTGAAGCAAGTTCTTCTAGTTTGAGAAGGGTTTTTACTGTAAACCCCAAGAATCTCAAATTTGTCCCAAATACGTAGATTTTGTATCCCAACTCATGTTCTTTTTGTGGTTGATTTTGCAGTAGCATAGAAAGCATCCCCTTGGAAAAGGATCGATTGATTGATGTTGCTAGCTTATTAAGGAAATTTATGAAGGTTTGATCCATGTTTTAGCTAAATAATGACAAGTACATCAAGAAGTACACAATAGTAACAAGCTGACTCAATACATAGACCTCTCACATAGAGACATACTCATCCCTCACAAGTCACACTCACAATTACATAGAGGTCCAAATATAATATGAACACCTAATGTAGACTCACCATACTCTCTCACTAACTCAACAAATATTAAAAACTTTCTTTGAGAAATTTCATCAAATAGTTAGCAAGCAATACTTTTGTCAAACGCTTTGCAGATAAAGTGGAAACACTTGTAACATAAATAAATATGATACCACATTGCATGCATGCAAAACAAGGTGAAATGAAGTAGACCAAAGTGTTGCAAATAACCCAAACAGGTAGCACATGCCACCCAAAAAATATTATTGTTGCTACTGAAGAAGAATTGGAGTTTTTTCCATAAAAAATGCTCAAAAAATTCTAAAAATTTAACTCGGAGGTCCTCACACCATAACCATAAAAACCCAGAAATGGTTTGGCTTAACTCCAAGCCAAGATCAAGCCCACCGAGTGGTGTGAATTACATAGTTTACCAATAAAACGAACTGTTGAAGAAATGTTGATTTACATCCTGAATACTACCCAGAAAATTCTGAAATTTTAACCACAGTCTCCTCTCACAAAACCCAAAAAAATCTTGGCCAAATTCCCGCTGACTTGGAAAGCCCCAATAAGTGCAAATTCCCTATCTACCCAACTCTACGCACTGCTCCAAATAAGATAAATTTGTACCACGATGCTCCAAATCTTTAATCGGCCCATAAGAGAAATTCGGCACAATAAAATAATTTTGGCCCAACAAAATAATCTCAATCTAGAAAGATAAATTCGACCCAACAGAATAATTTCGGTCCAGCAAGATGAGTTCAGCCTAGCAAAATAATTTCAACCTAGAAGAATAATTTCATCCCTGCAATAAATCTGTTCCGGCAACTTCTTTTTTTCATAAGAAAAGGTTTTTTGGCGTAAATCACATGATAGATCATTTGTCGACACGTTTCGAACCAACCAGTGTGGTTCATCGTCAGGACAAGTTGAAGAATCAGATCCAGGCTGCATGTTAAATAGTCAGAGCAGAACCTATAACGGCTATATTTGACCAGGCACCTATAATGGCTATATTTGACCAGGTAACTTCTTTTTGACATGCCTACAACAATTATTCTCTTGGCTCCCTTATTCTTCAGGAACAATACGGCACTAAGACAGCTTTAATTTTAACCCACAACTGACCAAAATCATGCTCTGATACCACTGTAATATTCCAAATTATAAATTCACAGAAAATTGCTTCAATAATTAATGTTGCAAATTTCATAAACAAATTGCACAAATCAATCCAAAAATTGACGACAAACTGTAAATATATTAACTGCAATCTCATAATAGGCAATAAACACATACAGGAAATCTCAGCTTTATTTATCATAATATAAGAGCAAAGTTACACACTAACTCAAAAGCTTAGACAATAACCTAGAAGAGCTCCAAATATCCTGCTACAAACTGATGTCGGCCTCCCACAATAACTGCATGATCAGGTGCTCAGTATTTAGCTCAAAAATCAAAGTTCTCAAAATGGCTCGAAACCTGAACGACCGCGTCCATCTCAGCAAATCGATCCTAACGCAACTCGTTTCACTGAAAACCGAGTTCATATGAGGAAGTTATTGAGTTCTATCCACTTTGCCAAATAGGGAAAAAAAATTAAAAATGCACAGTCACTGCACAGTGAGCAATCCATATTCCTGACGTGGCAGGTGACTGTGTAAGGTCAACTATGCTCAACATTCAGTCAAAGCTCGCCAAGTGTCAAATTTTTATTGGTTGTTAGTGGAGGTGACGTGGCATATTGTGATTGGTTTAGAACAGGACCAATGAGGGGACAAGTGGCAAGCTCGGAGGCCGCCACGTGCCCCTCCCCTAAGGACCAGTTATGGGCAGTGGTAAAAAATTTATGGAGGCGTCGGGGTTCGACCCCGCAACCTCCTCTACACAATCCACAGCACATAACCAACTCTGCTACCGTTGTTTCTTAACCTATGTAGCTTTCCACATATATTTAAAGTTTAAAACGTATGGAGTTGGCGGTTAGGAGGGCCAGCCCTCCCCATGTGAACACATCAACCCACACCAAACAGTGAATACAAATGGCGGCTCCAACAAACTACAACAGCTAACATTCAATGCAAGGTCATGTGACACCTTCGTGGAAAACCGTCAGGCTCTCATTCCCAATCATTCACAACCGGTCATTACCAATCAGCCGACAGGATATCAGACCCCCGAGCATCATTGCCATAGATCATTGACAATACCAGAGAGACCCTCATTCACGGGTTTCGAAACCGTTTGCAGAAACCATGCCAGAAGCCACACCATGTGTCCGCTTCCTCCAATCCGTCGGGTTACGGTTAGACTAACTGCGCAATTAGCACTAACTATGGATTAGTCTGTAGTTAATACACAGTTAACTTTAATTAAACCCCAGTTTAATCCGGCAGCAGTTTTGGCAGTACCACTAATTTCGACCTTTTCTCCAAGTTTAGCGAACTTAACTGGAGTTCCTCCAGTTTTAGAGGAGCTTTTCTAGGGAAAAACAGTTTGAGTCATAACTAGAGCACTTTCGACCAAATGGAGCTCAGGAAAAGGTGTTCCTAGCTAATTTCGACATTCTGAACACATTGGAACAAGTATCAAGAGCAGTAGAGCTTTGTAAACAACATTTTTTCCTTATTGAGCAAATACAGAGGCCCAAGTCATGGAAGCTGGACCAAGGAGATGTAGCCCGGGAGGGGTGAACTGCTTCATCAAAACATTGTGTTAAGTGTTCAATTGATGGTTTGTTGTACTTTTTATTGCTATTGTTCAACATTTGTCTTTTATGCTATTTTACTCATGAATGTCACATTAAACTTGATCAAATTTACCTGCTTACATTCACAAACAACCTAAGGAAACCTATGCACAAGAAGTAATGGACAAGCATTTGTTTATAAATCTGTAATTGAAATTAGCGCAGCAAAACTAACATTCAATAACAGATCACTACAACTGAAGAGTACAACCTGTGAATCCTGAATGGATCCACCAGGGGAAGAAATGGGTTCTTGCCCACTCTCACTAAATCACCCGAGGGATTTCGCCCTAGGGCTACTAAGGTAGAGAATTGGATTCTCCACCCCACACCAAAGACAAATGCTCAAATCAAGATGTCTTCAAATGACCTCCTCCTCCTCTTTTATAGATCTGATGGATAGATCTCCAAGCCTCTAGAAGCATCTTATTTTATTATTTTATTATTATTCTAAAAGCTCCTCCATTGGCTCTATCTTAAGTGACTCTTCAATTTTATTTAAGTCACTTTTGGGCCTTTTCCTCCAATTAATTATTTTTCCTTAATTAAATGACTAACAAGGTTTGTAACTTGTCCCTTCATAGTGTACTCCCTCCCGGCCTTAACTCTCTAGATTGTTTCTCAGTTCACTAGTAATTAAGGAAAATGGTAAATCGCCCACCATACTCTCTCCGACCATTGGAAGTCACTTCTTAGCATCCCATACTATAGGTCTTCTCGTTCCAATTCCAACAAGTTATTACATTGAGGTGTTCCATCAAATAATCTTCCTGGACCGCCACCTCAAGCATAATTAATTAAGTTAGCCCCATAATAATGTTATTTTTTTTAAATTTGTCGAAATGCAACGGAACGAAAGGCAAGTTGTGCGGGGGATGGAATATGCCAAGCAAATGCCATTGGATCCCATAAAAACTCCTCAAAACTCCCCCGAGACCCCTGATGATGTAATGTTGCTCCTGGGGCCTGGCCATCACATACCCTGGAAACCCATCTTGACTGTACGGTAGAGGAAAATAAAAATGGTGACATGACAAAATATGAGATGTTTAAGGCCATCTTAGATATGTATCAGGGTTCCAGTGATGCCAAAAAGCTTGCTCTCAAGGAGAAGATATGTATCCCGATGAGCAAAGGAGAGTAAATCATCACATATCTTTCAAAGTTCACTCAAGTTCAAGATGAGCTAGGTGGAGTGGGTGTGACTATAGCAGACAGTGACTTTCTGAGTCTTGCAGTTATGGTACTTCATAAGTCCTTGGAGAAATTTTCAAGGTGTAGTCAGTGGCAAAGAGCATATTCCCATCAAGGAAAGGTTGTGGTTAAATTGTGTAAGATCAAGTGCTTCCATTGCCATGAGTTTGGGCACTATGCCACAAAATTTCCTAATCGAAAGAAAGAGTCCAGTAAGGATCAAGTGGCTGGCATCAGCTACGGTAGATGCATTTTCTTCTCAGTTTGAGAAATATTTCTCATTGATAGCTTGCATGGCAAGCCCAGCAGAGAACAATGTATGGTATATTGATTCAAGATCATACTTCCACATAACTGGCAACAAGGAGTATTTCAACCACTTGAAGGAGAAGGACATGCAGTTTCATATTGAGCTAGGAGACAATGTCAAGTACACAACTAGGGATGTTGGTACTATCAATTTTGAGAGGGAGTGAGGTAGCTCTCTCCATCTCATAGATGTCCTCTATGTTCCAAGACTAAAGCGGAACCTTGTTTCAGTAGCTACCCTTGAGGACAAGGGTTATGATCTCATCTTCAGCAAAGGTAACACTTACCTCAACCATTTAGCTTTTGGCTGTAAGAAGCAAATAGGTGTGAGGATAAAGTATTTGCACCTGCTACATCTTGAGACAAGCGCAACCTTGAGCAGCAAGGCAAGCAGTGTGCATGAGTAGAGACATGAGGATTGAGGAGAGCAGAGCTCTAAGCGAGTCCTTAGAGTAAGAGCAAGAGAGAACTCCCAAGAAGAAACCTTAGCTAATATCACAATTTCAGCCTTGGCTAATTGGCAAGTGGGCTGACCAACAGGATGAGGAGGAGAAGAAACCAGGGCAAGTGGAGGCCGCCACTTAGCCAGTGACTCCCAGTACAGGGAGAGTTCAAGCTAGGTGGGCAGACAAGTTGCTTAGGGAGGATCACGAGAGTTGGACCTCCCATTACCACATTTAGACAAGGTAAGCAGCCACAAAGGTACACCAGGTATATGGCACTGATGACTAAGTTGATAGACTCAAAGCCTTCTTGTTTTGATAAGGCAACCTCTCAGTAGGATTGGCAGCATGCCATGGGGGAGGAAGCTTCCTCCATCGTGAAGAAAGATGTCTGGGAGATTGTGCCACACCCAAAGGGAAAATCAATAGCACGCTCAGATAGGGTGTACAAGGTGAAGCATGGAGTCAATGCAAGTGTGAGGAAGTACAAGACCAGTGTGTTGGATGCAAGAACAATGTCAGTTGCTGAGAGAAAGCAAGTGGCAAGGCAAACAGGAGCCTCAGCTAATCTAATGTGACATTGTTAGATGCTCAGTATCAGAATCCTAGAAGCATGGTTGGAAGGAACAGGGCTTCGGATCAAATTCTGCAACAAGAAGCAGGAAAGTCTTTTAGTTCAAAGGCAGTAGCTGTAGTGGTGGATAGCTTGGTGGTGTTGGAGACAAATCCAAGTGGAGGATGTTCTTCCAGAAGTACCTTCCTCGCTAAGGGGGAGTGTTGAAAATGTAGTGAGTAAAGGTCTTTTGGCTTATGTCGTAAACAGTGAAGACCTTGATTTGTCTTTCTCTCAGTATGAGTGCGAGTTCATGAGTTAGACTTCAGTTACAATGAGTTGATGTCCAGTTTTCTGGAATAATCATCAATATGGCATGCATAGAGTTGGAGCTTCAATTAAGTGGAGTCTTCATCAGTTTGACTACAGAACAAGGTGGCAGTTACAAGTTCAAATAGAGTGAGTCAGTCTTCAATCTTGATTGAAGGAAAAACGAGTTAATACTCCAAGTGTGGATTGGAGAGGGAATCGGTTAAACTCTCAATTAACTCGTCAATCAAAACTTGAGTTTCTAAATTGAGCTAGGCCCCTTGCATACTCGAATTAGGTCTATAAAGAGGAGGACAAAGGCACTGGCAATCATAGGTTTTGTTCACAAGGTTTGTGAGATTATCCTTGATTGTGGAGAGCATAGAGAGCTTGTGTCCTAAGGAATAGGAGATCACAATTGCGCAAGTATTTAGGAGATTGCGCGCAAAGCTTGTGTCCTAAAGAGTAGGAAGTCACAAATGCACAATATAAAAGGAGGAATTGCGCTACAAGATAGGAGCCAAATCTGCGCAAGGAAATAGGAGCAACTTTGCGCTAGGATTTAGGGGCCTCATGTGCAATAAGAAATAGGGACCTAGTGCACAAGGACTTAGGAGGATTCTAGTGCACAAAGATCAAGGAGAAGAGAGTAGGGTTAGCAGAGCAAGTCAAGGAGGCGGCAAAGGAACAGTTGTGTGCTATAGAGTCGAGAATGAGCAGTGAGCAAGGCAAGCTAAGATCAATTGTATCAGTTGAGAATTATGAGAAACAAAATTCTCTCTCAAAGACAGATTGCTTTGTAATAGATCCAATTGCTCAAGAACAATCAATAAAATACCACAACCAAGGAAGCAAGTTTTCCCTGTTGAGTTTCCTGAGTAAACAAGTGTGTCAATTTGTGTGATTGTGTTTTTATCTCTAGTGTTTTATTCTGCTACTTCTTGTTAAGAAACTTTGTATCTTGGTGAAAGTAAATTTGGTTTCAATATTTAGTTGCCTTGTTTTCAATCATTCGTCTAAGTAGTTGGAGAGGTTCATGAAAATTTAATAGCTAGAGTGGGCGAGATTGTGGCAGACAATGGCCTTGTGTGTCTTGCACTACTCAGACTTCATAAGTCTTGGTAGAATTTCCAGGATGCAGTCAATGGCAAAGAGAATCTTCCCAGCTATGAGAAATTTGCCTTGGAAGGCAAAGGTAGCAAAGCCAAGGGCAAGAAGGGTCAAGGAAAGGTTGAGTCCAATCAGAAGGGCGATAAGAAGAAGAAAGATATGAGAAAGATCAAATACTTCCATTGCCATCAGTTCGAGCAATATGCTACTAAGTGTCCTAATCGAAAGGGGGTCCAATAAGGACCATGTGGCTACATCAGCTGAGGTAGATTCGCTCTCTACTGATAGCTTGCATGGCAAGCTCAATAGGTAGCAGCATAAGGTATATTGATTATGGAGTATTGTTAAATTATGGTATGTTCTATGCTTAGAGCAATTTACTTTTCTTTCTTATTATTATTCATAGATTAGCAATCACATGTGCATAAGTAAAGTGCAGATAGAACATTAAACGATCAACAGAAAACAAGCCAAGACAAGAGACACAAGATGTGGCGGCTAGCCAGGGACAAACCCCAATATGGGGAAACCCTTTGATCAAATCTTCTTTTATCTTCAATAATTCAACAAAGAGAAATAGTACATAAATCTGATTTATATCAGCAGCAGCAAACCCTAGATTAGTGGCATCAACATCAGCGGCATCGGCGGCATCAGTAGCATCACCGGCCTCATTGGCTTCACCGGCATCATCGGCGTCACTGACATCATCGGCGTCACTGACATCATCGGCTTCAACGGCATCATTGGCTTCACCGGCATCATCGGCTTCATCTTAGGATCTCTCCTCCTACTAAAACCCAAAGACTAGTAGAGAGATGAAGAGATCCAAGTGTGTGTAGAAATGACTTGAAGTCCTCTTCTATTTATACTAAAATGTAGAGGTTGAATAGACATGACGTTTGGGCTTCTTGAGCCTACATAAGTTGTAGGTCGGCTTGATAATAATTCCATAATCAAAATAAGTTCATAACTCCATGAATACTTATCGGAATCGGATGATCTTTAGATCAATCCTACACCTCTCAACGAGAGGAATCTAATAAAAATATTATCAGTCATGAATAAGATGACCCACATGAAGTTTGGCCCTAGTTGCCAATTTTAACAAGCATCCTTCTGTTGAAATATAAGGTAGCTATGGTCGGGATTTTTCATCATGGAGAAGAAATCACCTACAAGACGGCTCAATCACCTCTACAAGTTGGCTCCATAAGAGGTCATCATGTTGGCCCTACTAGGGCTAATTAGCCCTCATTTGACGCCTATTAATAAGTGATCGTTGGCATCATTTTTTGTCCATCATCAAGCTCAATGATTCAGTTTGCAATTACAAGAGAATTTGAACTTCTATTACAGGATTACTCACATGTGCGAAGAAGTTTTTCAAGGGATTCTTTTTACTATAGTTTGACCTCCTTTAAGGGTTCGTTGACACAGTGACTTGGGATCAGTTTTTATCTCTATTTTGTTGATGCTCTTGTGGCTGAAAAATTGCAGGGAGACTCGTTCTATGTTCTAACTTATTTCTGAAGTTGACCAAGCACTGTTTGGGTATATACTCTAGGCTATTCATTGGTAATTACAGTGGTGTCTTCAGCCTTCTTTGACAGTAGCTTCAAGGCTACAAATCAACCTTCTTATTTAGACCTTCTTGTTGAAGAGTCATTGGTTGAAGTTTTCCGTGTATATCTACTTGTTGAAGAAAGGATAAAGAAGTAATTGTATATATCAATAGGTGTAGTTACCAAATTGTGAAAAACTATTCTAGTCTTTGCATCACTAGAATTTCAACATGGCACCACTTGAAAATCAGTCACTTGTGTTTTTCCTCAATTAGCTCACACTAGAAAATCAAAAACTTGACTTTCAATTTCAACACATCAGTTAATTGCAACCTAACGCGTCCTAATTTTTAGGGACATTCCAAAATTTTAGGAACTCATCCTAATTTATAGGGAATCTCCTAATTTTTAGGAACTTGAGCATGCACAAGAAGGAACTTGAATTTGACTCCTTGAATTAAGGCACCAATCAAGGAATCACTTTCTCACTACTATTTTCAACACTCCCTCTTAGCGATGAAGGTGTTCCTAGAAGAACCTTATCCACCTGGATTTGTCTCCAACACTAGAAGACTTCTCTGCTTTCTTCTGTGAAACTTGCTTTGAAGACTTGTTCTTTCCCACCATGCTCTACAAGTCCACCTCTTTAGTCATCAGTGCCTTGTATCCAATGTACCTTTACGTATGCTTCTTGATGTTGGGAGACTCAACTCTTTTTTGACCTCCATTAACCAAATCCTCTGTGCACTTAGCTCGAACTCTCCCTATACTGAAAGTCTCTGAACTATGGTCACCGTCATCATCCTGCTAGTCAGCCCAACTGCCAACTATCTTACACTAAAATTGAGATACTGGTTGAGTCTCTATCTTGAGAACTTTATCCTACTCTCGCTCAACCACCACCTCTACTCTGAGCACTCCCTACCTTGCTGCTCAACCCTGCACCTATCTCTACCTACAATTTGTAGAGATTCTTCACCCTCACACCTAATTGTTTCTTACATCAAGAATTAAGTGTTGGAGGTACGCCTTACCTCTGCTAAAGATGATATCATATCCCTTGTCCTCAAGGGTAGCTACTGAAACAAGATTCTGCCTCAATCCTAGAACATAGGGTACATCTTTGAGATGAAGAGGATTACTTGACTCCCTCGAAAAACTGACAGTACCAACTCCTCTAGCTGGCTACTGCATACTAACCATCATCTCCTGGCTCAATCTGAAACTACATGTCCTACTCCTTCAGGTCGTTGAAACTATTCTTGTTCTCGATCATGTGGTAGGATGTTCCTTCAACACATGTGGCAAGTACTTTGCATCCTCTTTTTGTTGATCATTGCAACTTCTATTACTTCAAAACGCTTTCATCTCTAGCTGTCAAATCTGCCACTATCAATCTCTCTTGGCTACTCCAAGAAGACTGAACATATGCTACTCAAACTATCTACCCTCCAGCTAATCATAGTCCATCAATGAGTCAACACATAGGGTCTTCATCAACTGCCCACTTGCTACTCCTTAGTCCTTCAAGAACGCAACACTTTGGGACTTCACACAGTCTGCCCACTAGCACTGATATGGCTAATCCATCATCACTACTCTTAGGTACTTCTGGAATTGCCCTCTTATCAACCATATGGCTCCTTTCATCAGCTGAACTAGGGCTCCCATTCGAATCTGCCTCCTAATAGCCCATGACTCCTTCCATGAACATTGTACTTGAGGTCTTGTGTGGTGATCGATTTTGTTCACTGCTCTGATACCATGTAGAAAATCCACGAAATTTTCTCCTCACAAGCTCCATGCACAAAATCGTGCTTCCTATTGCTTGGTCTCACTGACTCTTGTTCATCAAAACAATGATTAAACTTGTGCCTTCATTCCTACTTTTAAAGGTAATTTGAATGGTTAAAGTTAGTAAGTTTCTAATTAAGGAGTTTGCTTTTGTGATTGATTGAGTCAGCATGAGTTAATTGTTCATGCAACTCGTCCTATTTCCAATCAACCACTTGAAAATCAATCACTTGTGTTTTTCCTCAATCAACTCACACTAGAAAATAAAAAAATGGACTTTCAATTTCAACACATTAGTTAATTGCAACCTAACTCATCCTATGTTTTAGGGACATTCATAAATTTTAGGAACTCATCCTAATTTATAAGGAATCTC
Source organism: Pinus tabuliformis (assembly GCA_031772625.1). NCBI lineage: Eukaryota > Viridiplantae > Streptophyta > Pinopsida > Pinales > Pinaceae > Pinus > Pinus tabuliformis. The sequence goes on from CM062814.1 coordinate 301,804,242, forward strand.
CTGATTTATAGGAACTTGAGCACGCACAAGAAGGAACTCGAATTTAACTCCTTGAATTAAGGCACAAATCAAGGAGTCACTTTCTCGCTATTGTTTTCAACACCAAGGATCAAGTGTTTGAAAAGTTTCATGAATTCAAAGCATAGGTTGAAAATGCTACAAGAAGAAGGATCAAGACTCTAAGGTCCAAGAATGGTGGGGAGTATGTATCAAATGAATTAATTGACTTCTACAGGGATGCTGGAATTAAGAGGGAGTTAATAGTTCCCTACTACCCCGAACAAAATGGAACTGCTTAAAGAAAGAATAGAACTATAATGGAAGTTGTCAAAGCTATGCCACATGATCAAGAATTGCCAATGTTTCTTCGGAGTGAAGCTGCAAGGACTGTTATCTACTCTACGTTCAAAACAAGTGCCCCCATCGAATCTTGGACTATAACACTCCTGAAGAAGTCTTTACAGGTGAGAGACCAAATGTTGAACATTAAAGAATCTTTGGTTGTCCAGTTTTTGTTCATGTACCCAAAGAGAAAGGACAAAGTTGGAACCATCTGGAAGAAAGGGGACTTTTGTTGGATATAGTGAGAATTCAAAGACCTTTAGGGTCTATATTCCAGGGCAACGATATATTGAGACCTGCAGGGATGTTATATTTGATGAGGATGTTGCATTCTAGAAATCCAAGGGTTCACACTTGGAATCTGATGAAGTACAAACTGCTCAAAGAATGTGGAACCAAAGCCCCAAGAGCCTGTACCTATGAATGAAGACTCCTATGCAAAAGACATTGATCGTGAACCTGTTGAATCTACGAAAGTTCCTATTGTTGAGACAAGAAAGAGACTTGCCTGGTTAAAGAACTTTGAAGGAAGTTGAAGGTCATGTTACTACTCATGGGACTTTGAGGGAAAGCAAGAAGCCAAAAAAGTACCATGGTTATACAGCCTTGATGTGCAAGATCATTAAATCTGAGCCATCCTCCTATCAAGACATTGTTGAAGAGAAAATATGGAAAGATGTGATGACTGAAGAATATCAATCTATATTGAAGAACGATGTTTGGGAGATCATGCCTAGACCTGGAGGGAAATACATTGTATCTTCAAAATGGATCTACAAGATAAAACATGTTGCTAATGTAAGTGTGGAGAAATATAAGGCTAGATTTGTGTCTCGTGGATTCTTCTAGAAAGAGGGAGAGGATTATGAAGACGCATTTGCTACTATTGCCAAGTATGCATCTATTAGATCTGTTATTGCTTTTGCATCTATTGCAGGTTGGAAGTTGCATCAAATGGATGTCAAAACAGCTTTTCTGAATTGGGTCATTAAAGAAGAGGTCTACATTAAACAACCTCAACGTTTTGAGGTCCACAATAGAGAAACTCATATTTGCAAATTGAAGAAGGCATTGCATGGGTTGAAGCAGCCCTCATGCATGGTATTACCATATTGATGGTTATCTATTGAGTTTGGGCTTCAAGAAGTGTGATGTTGATCTGAATCTATATTTCAAAGTTGTTGATGGTGAACCCCTAATATTATTATTACATGTAGACGATTTGTTTCTAACAAGTGCCAGAGTATTGATTGTTCAATGCAAGAGGGAGTTGGTTTCTGAATTTGAAATGAAAGGCGTTGGCCTCATGCATTACTATTTGGGATTGGAAATTTGGCAAAAACTTGAGGGGATCTTTGGGGGCCAAGGCAAGTACATTGTTTCGATTCTTCAAAAATTTGGCATGATGGACTACAAGTCTATGGACACTCCTATGGTGACAAACTTGAAGAAAACTTGGGACAGTGACTCAAAGTTGTTTGATCCTACTATATATCGGAGATTGATTGGATTGTTGAACTATCTTGTGAATACCAAGACAGATATTTGTTATGCATTTAATACATGCAGTCAATTCCTGGTGGATCCTCATTGTGTACATTGGGTTGTAGCAAAACACATATTGAGGTACTAATGAGGTACCATTAAGTATGGTTTGATGTATGCTTCTAATGGTGAATGGAAACTATATGGTTTCACTGATGCAAATTGGGTCGGTACCTCTAATGATAGAAAGAGCACCTTTGGTTATTGCTTTAGCCTGGGCTCCACCATGGTTTCATAGTCTAGCAGGAAACAAATCTTTATTGCATTAAGTATAGGCGAAGTTGAATACATTGCTCATGTTGCCTACTACGAGGCTATATGGTTTCAAAAATTGTTCTCTAACTTGTTTGATCAAATGTTAGAGCCGACTATTATCTATTGTGATAATCAAATTTGTGTGAGGTTCCCTAAGAACCCGGTGTTCCATGACAAATCAAAGCATATTGAAATTAAGTATCACTACATCCAGAATATTGCCCAAAGAGGAGTTGTGAGGCTCGAATATGTTCCTATTGATGAGCAGATTAATGATGTATTGACGAAGTCGTTGTCCCAGATGAAGTTTGGTTAAGAACCCCTCTCCGAGTGAGAGGAAGCACTAATTACATAGCATCATGGATAAAAAAATCTCCCATAGGCTATGTGCCGAGAGACATTGAGGTCTGGGGGATGGATTCCTCCCGTAGGTTGTGTATCAAGAGACATTGTTGTCCAGGATATGTATCGATGATTCCTCCTGCAAGCTATGTGTCAAGAGACATTGTTGTCCAAGAGATGTATTGATGATTCCTCCCATTGGCTATGTGCCAAGAGACATTGTTGTTCAGGAGATCTATTGATGATTCCTCTTGTAGGTTGTGTGTCGAGAGACCTTGTTGACAGGGAGATGCTTTGAGATGGATGTTATGTATCTTTCCTTATGATGAGGTCGAGAAAGAGAAACTTGGATTGTGTTCTCTTCCTTAGGCTGTGGGCCGAGGGTCCTATGGACTGGTCGGGAAGATGGATCATGAGAGAGAATGAAAAACTACCTCCCTAGCTAAGAAGGAGTGTTGAAATATAAGGTAGCTATGATCGCCATTTTTCATCAAAAACATGGAGAAGAAATCACCTACAAGTCGGCTCCATAAGAGGTCATCAAGTCGACGCTACTAGGGCTAATTAGCCCTCATTTGACACTTATTAATAAGTGGTCATTAGCATCATTTCGTCCATCATCAAGCTCAATGATTCAGTCTACAATTACAAGAGAATTCAAACTTTTATTACAAGCTTACTCACATGTGTGAAGAAGTCTTTCAAGGGATTTTTTCACTGCAGTTTGACCTCCTTCAAGGCTTCATTGACACAGTGACTTGGGATCAATTTTTTATCTCTGTTTTATGGATGCTCTTGTGGCCAAAAAATTACAGGGAGACTCACTCTATGTTCTAACTTATTTCTGAAGTTGATTGAGTTGTTTGGGTACAAATTTTGGGCTATTCTTTGGTAATTACAGTAATGTCTTCAACCTTCTTTGACAGTAGCTTCAAGGCTACAAATCAGCGTTATTCAGACCTTTCTTGTTGAACAAAAGTGACATCTCTCTCATTATATGAACAAACTTGGATAAGTACCTTATTGTTAATCATTTTGGAATTGTTGAAACATTTTTGATGTACTATTGATGGACAAAATCTCTCCCTCATAAGAAAAGAATTTTGGGTTTTCCCCTGGATGTGAACCTAATCTTGGTGTCTCTTGTCTATTGTTCATTATCTACTATGATTTCTATTTACTACTCTTGTTGAAGAGTCATTGGTTGAAGTTTTTCATGTATATCTACTTGTTGATGAAAGGATCAAGAAGAAATTGTATATATCAATAGAAGTAGTTATCAAACTATGAAAAACTATTCTAGTCTTTGCATCACTAGAATTTCAGCACCTTCCACATGACCAGGAACAAGGAATATTTCAGCCAATTAAAAGAGGAGGACATGCAGTTTCACATTGAGCTAGTAGATGATGGCAAGTACATGACTAGGGAAGTAGGTACTATCAGTTTTGAGAGGGAATCTAGTAGCTCTCTCCATCTCAAGGATGTCCTCTATGTTCCAGGCCTTAAGAAGAACCTTGTTTCTATTGCTACCCTAGAGGAAAAGGGTTGTGATGTCAATTTTAGCAAAGGTAAGGCTTACCTCAACCATTTAGCTTATGGATCTATGAAGCAAATTAGTGTGAGGATGAAAAATCTTTACAGGTTGCAGGTTTATTCATGCGCAACCTTCAGTAGCAAGGCAGGAAGTGCGCAAAGCAGAGACGTGGGAGATGTTAAGCTTAGGTATGTTCTATGCTAGAGCAATTTATTTAAATTTTCACAGTTAGCAATCACATCAGCATTATGATAAACTGCAGATAGAACATAAATATAAAATGCAGAAGACAAGCCAAGACAAGAGGACACAAGATATGGCGCGAGCCAGGGACAAACCCCACAATGTGTGGGGAAACCCTTTGATCAAATCTTCTTTTATCTTCAAAGTTCAGCAGAGAAAGAGAGAGAGAGAGAGTACAATTACAACAGAAGTCAACACTTTGACTTATCTAGATCTAGCATAGATCATTTCGTATAGCGATGAGATCAGTTGAAGACATTCTGCTTCAACTGATTCTCAAGGTGACTCCTTCACCTATCATTCTGTTGTATCTTGTCCATGTGCTGCACCTCATCATATTGCAACATCATACCATGTTCCTGAGCTGCACCATGCTGCTTTACTGCTGAGTTATACGTTGTACATGACTTGCTGCTCTTAATCATCATGTTGTTGCTCTAGTTGTCACTGCTTATTAGATAGGTCACCTTAAACTGTCCTCATGAACAGCCTCATCACTACACTGGTTGGGGCACAAACTTCGTCTGCTACAGCACCCTATTCACACCCATCAGATTCAACACAGCCCCTTGATCAGGCATAATAGACTGCGGTATTGTCTCCCTTCCTAGCTGTTGGAATATAAGGCTAGAACCAGCCCCTGTACTCACCCAACAGCTCACTAAAAGGGCTCAGTCCATCCGCAATGTTTTCTGTGCAATCCGCTGCTCAAGACAGAGATAAACCTTGCCACAAATGCCCTTACAAACAGCCCGGAAGTAGACTCCTGTAATGTGGCCTTAATGCTGGTTCATTTGCACTTCAAAACAGTCATGAGAATGACCCTAACGTCCTTCTCTTCTTCGCTGAAGTTGCCCTAACCTGCGGCCCTAAAACAGAGACCCTTCTCCTTGTCTTAAGGCTCCTTCTCTTGCTGTGGATAAGGGCCTTCTTGACTGTGGCTAGATATCTCTTCAAGGCGGCTAGGACTTGTGTTTGAGTTTCCTCTTCACCTGCGACTAGATCTTCCTTCAAGACTACGGCTAGGTCTCCATCATGATTGCGGCTATGGCTTCTTTCCGTGAACAAGAGTGTGTATAACCTTTGCGTTTTATCCTTTGCGAAATCAGGACTGCATATAGGATGGCTCCATTTCAACTGCGGTTGTGCCTCCTTTTATCACTGCATCTAGGGCTTATTACGATCACCTTTATACATCGTATAAGGATCCTCTGTGACTGCGTCTAGATGTCCAGCATTTCATCTTCGTTAGGGCAACGTAGATATTAGAGCACTCCTTTTAGATCTCTTCTCCATCAAAACCCAAAACAGGATGAAGAGAGATCACAAGAGAGTGAGCTGCCAAATGACTTCAAATCCTCTTCTATTTATACTAACGTGTAGATGATGAATAGACACGACGTTTGGGCTTCTAGAGCCTACATAAGAGCTGGTCGGCTTGATAATAATTACATAAACAAAATAAATTCATATCTCCATAAATACTTATCGGAATCGGATGATCTTTGGATCAATCCTACACCTCTCGACGAGAGGGATCCAATAAAAATATCAGCTGCCATAAATAAGCCGACCCACATGGAGTTTGGCCCTAGTTGCCAATTTAACACTCCCTCTCAACTAGGGAGAACTCCATCCATTGATCCATAAGTCCGACTGTACTATCTCTGCCATCAGTGCCCTGCACTGCTCTGCCCATCTTTGCTCAGCTCTGCTGGCTCTGCTCTACTCTGCTCAGCTCTGCTGGCTTTGCTTTGCTCTGCTCTGCTCTGTTGGCTCTGCTAGCTCTGCTCTGCTAGCTCTGCTGGCTCTGCTAGCTCTGCTCTGCTGGCTCTGCTAGCTCTGCTTTGCTCAGCTCTGCTCTGCTCTGCTGGCTCTGCTAGCTTTGCTCTGCTGGCTCTGCTCTGCTCTGCTCATCTCCGCTGAACTATGAAGAAGAAGAATTGATCGAGAATGAGTCATATCATTCTCCACTGACCTGAAGTCAGTCTCAGAGTACATACCACTAGTCCCAGACCAGTCTCAACTGACCCGAAGTCAGCTTCATAGTAAGTACCACTCCTACCACTGGTCCCAGACCAGTATCGCAGGCTCAGAGAGTGTACTACTGGTCCCAGACCAGTCTCAACCGACCCGAAGTCAGCGTCATAGTATGTACGACTCTCACTGGTCCCAGACCAGTCCTGCACTGACACGAAGTCAGTCTCGAAGTATGTACCACTGGTCCCAGACCAGTCTCAGCCGACCCGAAGTCAGCGTCATAGTATGTACAACTCCTACCACTGGTCCCAGACCAGTATCATTGATCCCAGATCAATGGAGGTCATCCTAGCGTAGGGAGTACGGTAGATACAACGATGCGTCCATCAGTACTACTATGGTCCCTAACTTCATTTCCCTGCTCATTGATCATATGAGAGGTACTTCCCATGAGTCCCAGACTGCATGGGTAGGATGCCTCGACAAGAGAACTTAATCAATCCTGTCCTCACAGGAGAAAACATCAATCCTGCTACAATCGCCATGGAGAACACATCAATCCAGGCCTCACAGGAGAACACATCAATCCTGCTACAATCGCCATGGAGAACACATCAATCCAGGCCTCACAGGAAAACACATCAATCCTGCTACAATCGCCATGGAGAACACATCAATCCAAGCCTCACAGGAGAACTAATCATCCTGCTACACAAGAGAGCGAATCATCTTGTTCCAGTGCGCACCACTAGGGGAGGGTGAGTCACCCTGTGGTCGTATGTTGCTCCAGTGGAACTGCAAGCCTCCCAGAGCTCCCAGAGCTCAATGTATGCAACATGCAGGACCCTTTTACAAAGGTCTCTTGATGAAGCCCAGTCGTTCGGGAAAATCACAAATTTGATCTTTCCTCAGGGCTCTATCCTGTACATCATCTCAGTGCGATGGAGCCTCCGTGATCATCGACTTACCATATCCCAGATAAGGTAGTATTTGATGTCTATCTGCTGGAGCAATTGTCAAATACGGGATTCCTCAATAATCGAATCCCATCTCTGGTTGTCACAGAGAATCACAGTGGTATTCATCATGTGTACAAACAGCTTACTGAAGAGCTTCAGCAACCAGACTGCCTCACAGAAGGCCATACTATCAGCAATGTATTCTGCCTTGGTGGTGCTCAGAGTCATCGACTTCTGCTTCCTACTCATCCAGGATATCGAGGCAGATTCCAAGGAGAACCAGCACTGAGAAGTGCTCTAGTGATCCTCCATACTGCCTGCCCACTCATCATGTCCGGACAGAGGTTCTCCAAGAACATCAACACGAATGAGTTTATGAAACTCAGAGGCGTTTCCCAAATCTGGTCCTACATCATTACCACATAACTTCTGAAAGTTAAGATCCTCGAGGCAGTCACAAGCTTGCAGCTTATCTTCCCACATTCAGAATCCAACTCCCTCTGTCTCCTATAAATGAGAGGGTCTGCACCTGTCAGACATAGGTGCCGGTACGCGAGGTTTATCATCCACAACCTTCGAGTAATGGTTTGGATCGGTTTCACTCCTAGTGAATCTCAGCTGCATTAGACAGCTATCAATCCTCTCATACTATGCCCGAGGTGTTTTTCTTCAAGCCATAGAGGGCTTTCTTCCACTTGTATACATGAGATTCCTTGATCATGATTCTCAAACTCCTCGGGTTAAACCTGTGAACCTGCTGCATGAGGGGAATGGTCCCCTTATAATATTTTCCTTCGGTACATTTCAGACATGTATGCTTCTTTTTGAATTCAGGCATCCTAGTCACCATCTGACTCACATACCTCTGGTGTTGAGTCAATGGACATGGTCCCCAGTGGACTTCCTGCAACTTGATACAACCCTGAACTCAAAAACATCTTTAAAAGATCTATTTTCAAACGCGTACCTTTCCATCGATAAGTGCCACCCTGTAACCTTTGACTTCCATTTCCAAGTTGGACATCAGGTTTGATCAGGTACATAAAAGAGATTTTGGGGTTCCTTGCTTTCGTGGAAGAGTCGACCATTTCCTTGATGACCTGCATTACTAGTCATTCCTTTGATCATTGAAGATGCCCTAGGAATGATTGTTATCTTCATCAAGAGATGTGTCTCTGCCATTCGGACACTCCTTCGCATAACGGCCGAGATTATTTCAACAAGGCATCTGCCTTTCCTTCCACCCTTAGATCTGAACTTCCCAATGAAGTTATCTTAAGATGGACCATCAGAATCTTCCGCCGCGCCATTCTGATAACATTCTCTGCTTTGACTTCACCCTAGGTGAATTATGAGGAACCCATTGATCCTTCTGACTTGTCCCAACTGCCTTTGATGATTGCTCTTTCACTCTTGCTTGGGCATTGTCTTCACCTCAGCTCTGATACCATGTTAAGATTAGGTATGTTCTATGCTAGAGCAATTTATTTAAATTTTCACAGTTAGCAATCACATCAGCATTATGATAAACTGCAGATAGAACATAAATATAAAATGCAGAAGACAAGCCAAGACAAGAGGACACAAGATATGGCGCGAGCCAAGGACAAACCCCACAATGTGTGGGGAAACCCTTTGATCAAATCTTCTTTTATCTTCAAAGTTCAGCAGAGAAAGAGAGAGAGAGAGAGAGTACAATTACAACAGAAGTCAACAATTTGACTTATCTAGATCTAGCATAGATCATTTCGTATAGCGATGAGATAAGTTGAAGACATTCTGCTTCAACTGATTCTCAAGGTGACTCCTTCACCTATCATTCTGTTGTATCTTGTCCATGTGCTGCACCTCATCATATTGCAACATCATACCATGTTCCTGAGCTGCACCATGTTGCTTTACTGCTGAGTTATACGCTGTACATGACTTGCTGCTCTTAATCATCATGTTGTTGCTCTAGTTGTCACTGCTTATTAGAAAGGTCACCTTAAACTGTCCTCATGAACAGCCTCATCACTACACTGGTTGGCGCACAAACTTCGTCTGCTACAGCACCCTATTCACACCCATCAGATTCAACACAGCCTCTTGATCAGGCATAATAGACTGCGGTATTGTCTCCCTTCCTAGCTGTTGGAATATAAGGCTAGAACCAGCCCCTGTACTCACCCAACAGCTCACTAAAAGGGCTCAGTCCATCCGCAATGTTTTCTGTGCAATCCGCTGCTCAAGACAGAGATAAACCTTGCCACAAATGCCCTTACAAACAGCCCGGAAGTAGACTCCTGTAATGTGGCCTTAATGCTGGTTCATTTGCACTTCAAAACAGTCATGAGAATGACCCTAACGTCCTTCTCTTCTTCGCTGAAGTTGCCCTAACCTGCGGCCCTAAAACAGAGACCCTTCTCCTTGTCTTAAGGCTCCTTCTCTTGCTGTGGATAAGGGCCTTCTTGACTGTGGCTAGATATCTCTTCAAGGCGGCTAGGACTTGTGTTTGAGTTTCCTCTTCACCTGCGACTAGATCTTCCTTCAAGACTACGGCTAGGTCTCCATCATGATTGCGGCTATGGCTTCTTTCCGTGAACAAGAGTGTGTATAACCTTTGCGTTTTATCCTTTGCGAAATCAGGACTGCATATAGGATGGCTCCATTTCAACTGCGGTTGTGCCTCCTTTTATCACTGCAGCTAGGGCTTATTACGATCACCTTTATACATCGTATAAGGATCCTCTGTGACTGCGTCTAGATGTCCAGCATTTCATCTTCGTTAGGGCAACGTAGATATTAGAGCACTCCTTTTAGATCTCTTCTCCATCAAAACCCAAAACAGGATGAAGAGAGATCACAAGAGAGTGAGCTGCCAAATGACTTCAAATCCTCTTCTATTTATACTAACGTGTAGATGATGAATAGACACGACGTTTGGGCTTCTAGAGCCTACATAAGAGCTGGTCGGCTTGATAATAATTACATAAACAAAATAAATTCATATCTCCATAAATACTTATCGGAATCGGATGATCTTTGGATCAATCCTACACCTCTCGACGAGAGGGATCCAATAAAAATATCAGCTGCCATAAATAAGCCGACCCACATGGAGTTTGGCCCTAGTTGCCAATTTAACAGCTTTTGCACAGACGTAAGGACATTTGCATCATGGGGCATTGAAGATCTTTTGGCAGATGGCCACAGGACTACCACAGTGCACATTCAACCAGCATGATGTGTGCAATGGGTGCACACCTTGCAAGTATGCCAAGTCATCATTTCAGGGTCGATATTGCAAAGCCAAAGGGATTTTGGAGTTGGTACATTTAGATGTATATGAGCCCTTATCTTCTCCACCACTCATGAGCAATAAGTATTGTCAATTTCATATATGACTATTCTCAAAAAACACAGATCTTCTTTATGAAGAAGGAGGAGGTCTTTTGAAAGTTCGTGGAGTTTAAGGCCTGGGTAGAAAACCAAACCGGGAAGAAGATCAAAGCATTAAGTGACAGTGGTGGGGAATATGTCTCCAATGCCTTCAGGGACGTGCGTGCGAGGGCATTAGGAGAGAGCTTACAGCACCCCATAAACCTCGAAAAATGGGGTAGCTGAGGAAGAACCGCATCATAGTTGAAGCAGCCAAGGCCATGTTGCATAATCAGGCGATACCCATGTTCTAGTGGGCAAAGGCATGCAATACTGCAGTATTTCTACAAAACAGGGGGTCCACACAGAGTGCTTGAACAAGTTATACTGGAGGAGGCTTTCACAGGCAAGAACCCTGATGTTTCTCACTTGTGCATCTTTGGGACAAAATTTTAGTTCCATGTATCCAAAGAGACCAAGAAGAAGCTGGAACCCACAAGCTTAAAAGAGATTTTTTCGTGGGTTACAGTGAGACATCTCAGGCATGCAGGGCATATATATCATCACTCAAGAAGAGAGTTATCATGAGAGACGTGAGTTTTGAGGAGGATAGAGCTTTGAGGGAATCCTTGGAGCGAGAGCAAGTTGGAGTACCTGAGGAGGAGCTAGTCACTCCCAAGCAAGAGCCTCAACTAGTATTACACGTTGAGTCTCAGCTAAGTGGCAAGCGAGTTGCCCAACAAAATGACCAAGAGTCATAACATGATAAGGAGATACCAAGATGAGTGGAGGCAGCCACTCAGTCAGTGACTCCCACCACAGGGAGGAAGAGAACCAAGTGGGTCGAGAGGTTAATTCAAGAGGCCGAGGAGCGAATTAAGACTCCTAGCTCTGTGTTCAGGCAGAGCAAGCAACCACAGAAGTACATCGTATATATGGCAATAATGACAGATTTGTTAGACACAAAGCCTTCTTGTTATGAGGAAGCAACCTCTCAACAAGTTTGGCGAGATGCCATGGTGGAGGAATATTCCTCCATCATAAAGAATGATGTCTGGGATATTGTGCCACTACCAAAAGGCAAGTCAGTACTAGGCTCACACTAGGTAGAAAAGTAAGAAAAGGCAAGAAAAGCATGGAGCAGATGGGAGTGTAGAGAAGTACAAGGCCAAGTTTATGGCTGAGGGCTTCTCATAGGTTGAGGACATCAACTATGAGGAGACATTCGCTCCAATGGCACGTTATTCATCCATCAAGATGATTTCGGCACTTGCAACTCAAATGGGGTGGAAGATCCACCAAATGGACGTGAAGATAGCATTCCTTGACAAGGTGGTTGAGGAGGAGATTTATATGGAGCAAACAGAGGGATTTGAGACCTTCAGAAAAGGCACTACGCATATTTGTTGAAGAGCTCTTTACGAGCACAAGTAGGCTCTGAGAGCATGGTACACTTGTAGTGATATCTACCTTCGATAGGGCTTCACTAAGAGTGAGGCAGATGCCAACCTGTACTGCATCATGATTGGAGAGCTTTCACTGATTCTAGTGCTCTATGATTATGATATTATTTTGACTAGAGCAAACATCTTGATTTAGGATTGCAAGGCAAGCCTTGCAAGGGAGTTTGCGATGAAGGGTATAGGGCTTATGCACTATTTCCTCCGGCTGGAAATATGGCAGGTCGATTGGGAAATCTTCTTGGGGTAGTGAAAGTACACTATAAAGATCCTAAAGAGGTTTCATATGCAAGATTGCATGCCCATGACCACACCTATAGTCACAAAATGGAGGAAGATGGGAAGCTAGCAAAGCAGACCAAGTGAATGCTACATTGTACAGGCAACTCATTAGGTCGTTCATGTACTTAGTCAACACATGGCCTAACATATGTTTTGCAATGAACCAGTTCATGATGGATCCTACGAGAGTTCACTAGCTTAATACGAAGCATGTTTTGAGATATCTCAGAGGTATGGCAAATTGCGGATTATGGTACAAACAGGTTGATGTAGTGAGGCTTTAGGGTTTCACTGATGCAGATCAGGCAAGGAGTTGAACAGATTGAAAGAGTACTTCACGTTGTTTCTTCAGCATTAGGTCAGCAATTATTTCCTGGTTCAACAGGAAGTAGAGATCAGTTGCACTCAATTCAACAAAGGCCAAGTACGTTGCTACCAGAAGAGCAGACAATAGATATCTTGACCAAGGCAACGGTAAGAGGTAGTTTCGTATATTTCAAAGAAAAGTTGGGCATTATATAGAATCCCTTCCTCACTAAGAGGGAATGTCAAAAATGTAGCAATGGAAGGTCTTTTGGCTTGTGCCTTAGCCAGTGAAGACCACAAATTTGTCTTTATCTAGCATGAGAGTGAGTTCATGAGATAGACTTCAATTATAATGAATTGATTTTCAATTTCTTAGAATGGTCATGTTTTCATGCGTAGTGTTGGAGCTTCAGTTAAGTGGAGTCTTCTTCAGTTAGACTACAAGACAAGGTGGAAGTGACAAGTTTAGTTAGAACGATTTAAGACTTCAGTGTTCATTAGAAAGAGAATGAGTTAAGACTTCAATGTTGATTAGAGAGAGAATGAGTTGAGTTCTCAGTTAACTAGCAATCACAATTGAAGGAAACTCGAGTGAACTGCTAATCAAACTAGGCATCCTTGCACGGTTCGAATTCTATCTATAAAGAGAAGGACAAACGCACAAATTCATAGATCATTCTTTGTGTGTGGAGTGCACATAATTGACAAGCAATTGCGCGTTAGGAAATAGGAGATTGTGCACAAGGAAATAGGGCTCAAGTGCGCAAGGAATGAGGAGCACAAGTGCGCTAGGAAATAAGAGCTTGTGCACAAGGATTTAGGATCCTAGTGCGTAAGGATTGTGGAGCTAAGGAGATCAAGATTTGCAAAGCAGATCAAGGCTATTCAACAAGGCAACAATTGTGTGCAGGGTTGAGATCAAGCAATGATCAAGGCAGGTCGAGATCAATTGTAGAAGCTAAGATTAGTGAGGAGAAGCCTAGCACTTTCTCAGAGATAGAATGTTGGTTGTAGTTGCAGCATGAATTGTAATAGATCGATTTGCTCAAGAACAATCAATAAAATACCACAACAAAGAAAGCAAGTTTTCCTTTTTTGGTTTCCTAGGTAAAACAAGCATGTCAATTTTTTGTGCATGTTTTTTATCTCTAGTGTTTTTCCGCTGCTTATAAATTGTTAAGAGACTTTGTATCTTGGTGAAAGCAAATTTGGTTTCAATTTTCAGTAATTCATCTAAGTAGTTACAGGGTTTCATGAAAATTAAAATGGTATCAGAGTAGAGTTCTGCATAAAAACTAGCACCAGAATTGTTAAGTCATTGAAGGGCACAAATCAGTCAACATACTTGTGCTAGAATTTTGAAAAGTAGTTTTTGGATAAGCAGTATGTCCTTCCAAGGACTAAGGACAAATCATTGTTTAGAGAGAACCTTTAACTTCTGTTGATGGAGAGAGTGGATCTTAGTGGTGTTGGAAGATAACGAGGTGCTAGAATTTGTGGTGAATCAAATAGTTCCACCTGTAGATCCCCAAGAGTTGATCTAGCATAACAAGAATGACACCACGGCCAGGCGGATCATTCTTGATCAGGGCCAAAGCCCATATTATACCTCATCTCCATGGGAAGAAGACAGCATACGAGATGTGGAAACTCATCTTGGATTTGTGTCAGGGTACTAGTGATGTCAGGAAGCTCACATTGAAGGACAAGCTAAGACATGTCCAGTTGAGCAAAGGAGAGCCCATCATTACGTACCTTCCTAAGTTCATTCAGGTTCGGGATAAGCTAGCTAGTGTTGAAAATGTAGTAAGTAAAGGTCTTTTGACTTAGCTAGTAAAGACTTTAATTTATCTTTCTCTCAGTATGAGTGTGAGCTCATGAGTTAGACTTCAGTTACAATTAGTTGATTTCCAGTTTACTAGAATAATCATCAAGATGGCATGCATAGATTGGAGCTTCAATTAAGTGGCGTCTTCATCAATTTGACTATAGAAGGAGGTGGCAATTACAAGTTCAGTTAGAGCAAGTTAGTCTCCAATCTTGAATGAAGGGAAAACAAGTTAATACTCCAATTGTTGATTGGCGAGAGAATCAATTAGACTCGGTTAACTCGTCAATCAAGACTCGAGTTTCTAAATTGAGCTAGGCCCCTTACATGCTCGAATTGGGTCTATAAAGAGGAGGATGAAGGCATGAGAAATCGTAGATTTTGTTCACAAGGTTTGTGAGATTATCCTTGATTGTGTCCTAAGGAATAAGAGATCGTAAGTGCGCAAGTATTTAGGAGATTTTGCACAGAGCTTGTGTCCTAAGGACTAAGAAGTCACAAGTGTGCAAGAGAATAGGAGGAATTGCGCTACAAGATAGGAGCCAAAACTGCATAAGGAAATAGGGGCAAATTTGCACTAGGATTATGAGGCCTCATGTGCGTTGGGAAATAGGGACCTAGTGCACAAGGCTTTAGGAGGCTTCTAGTGCACAAGGCTTTAGGAGGCTTCTAGTGCACAAACATCAAGTAAGAGAGAGCAGGGTTTGCAAGGCAAGTCAAGGAGGCAGGAAAGGAACAATTGCATGCTAGAGAGCCGAGATCAATTGTATTAGCTGAGATTTGTGAGAAGAAGTGGAATGTTCTCTCAGAGACAAAGTGATTTGTAATAGATCCAATTGCTCAAGAACAATCAATAAAAATACCACAACCAAGGAAGTAGGGTTTCCCTGTTAGATTTCCAGAGTAAACAAGCATGTCAATTTGTGTGATTGTGTTTTTTTCTCTAATGATTATTTTGTTACTTACAAGTTGTTAAGAAACTCTATATCTTGGTGAAAGTAACATGGTATCAGAGCAAAGATCAGTTTAAAGACCAGCGCCAGATTGACCATTTAGTGGACAGTGTAGATCAAGCAGAAGGCTTGCGCTAGAGTTTGAAGAGCAGAGCAATTCTTTGGATAATGTATGGCATTCCAAAGACTAAGGTCGAATCACAATTTAGAGGGAGCCTCGAACTTCTACTCATGGAAGGAGCAAATATCAGTGTTGTTGGAAGATAATGGGGTGCTCAAGTTTGTGAAGCAGCAAATAGTGCCACCTCAAGATGCCCAACAGTTGATCCAACATAACAAGTATGACATTGAGGCAAGGAGGATCATTCATGAGGGAATCAAAGACCATATTTACCCTCATCTCCATTCATTGAACCAACAGAGCCCAAAAATGTGAATCGGACCAGAACCTTGTTGAAAATGTAGCAACGGAAGGTCTTCTAGCTCGTGACATAACCAATGAAGACAACAATTTTGTCTTCCTAGCATGAGTGCAAGTTCATGAGATAAACTTCAGTTACGATGAGTTAATTTCTAGTTTACTGGTCTGGTCATCATGTTTTCATGTTGAAACTAATCAAGAACACTTCAGTCTTTTTCTCTTGGATTGACTAGAAAATTGGGGCATTAAGAATTGAAATACTATCCACTGCCACTATTGTTTTATTTTATATTTAATAACAACCTTGAGGCAAATAAATAATTGTGCAACTACAATCGAGTTTGGGAAATGAGAATGCATGCTTCTAATGAGAGGAATTAAGCAATGAAGACAGGATCCATGAAGAAATTATTATTATTATTATTATTATCCATTTTTAAGGGTCGCAGCCAAGCCAGACACCAAATTGGTGTATGAGAAACCCTTGTTTGTGGGACAAGGGACCCATCTCTGCAGAGCGACTTGACTGCTAATCCTACGAAGGCATACATACTCTACCCCCCTCTAGTTTTGAAATTGCCGCAGTAAATTATATCCACCAAAAATACAATTTCTATATTGACTCTCAAGATGTGTCTTGGAGATGTGAGAGATTTTGTTCGCGTCAATGTCAAGCATTGAGAATTAATGTGAACCAGCTGAAAAGGATCGACTAGTGCCTTTGTTGCAAGTCCTTTTGTTGATTTGTTTCCTTGGATTTTAGAACAGATTTAATCTTACATTTTTGTGAAATTGGGTTATATATTTTCTTTTAGATGAATCATTACAAGTGCAAATAATCCATAAATGCACAACTCATTTAGCAGCTTGGAACCTCGGGGTTGGAAAGCTGAGTTTCCATTTTGGTGTTTGATATCATGAATATTTTCTTTAATGTAAATACATAATGTTGTACACATGTTCCCAAATACCATCAATCACCCATACTCTTAAAGGATTGGGATTGGTATTCTTTGGTTGTTGTTTTCAAATATTTATGCTCTTACTATCGTTCTTCTTTGAGAAATGTCCCTAAGCCAAAACAAATGCAAGTTAAATGGAAACATGTTTCAACCAACTCAGGACTGATTTCATCTCTGCTTTGGGAAAGAAATGCATTTGAAGGAATTTTGGTGCAACTAAAACCAATGTCACATGGTTCATATTCAAGTTTGGGTTCGACAATGATTAGATTCAGTTTAAGTTCAAATTTTTCATGAGGTTCGCCATTAGGTTCGTTTATTTTATATATAAATTTAAAATGAATTATAGGATAACAAAAAATTAAGGTTCGCCAAAATTCGAACCTCAAGGTTAAAGTTCAACGAACCTTGTGACATAGACTAAAACAACCATGCCTTTCTCATGACACATTTTGATTACTTTCCTTTTTCTTTGATTGATAAATGACCCCTTGATAAGAAAGTGGTCTTCCTTTTGGCTTAAGTGTCACAACAGATGGGTATCTATTATGCCAAATTCACCCAGGACATGCACAACATCTGTAAGCCGTCAAGGTCACTTAGACTTCCAACCAGTTACAAATGCAGTAGTTAGCTCTGCTGGTAGCACGAAAGTGGCAACATCTATACCCGCAAGGTCTAAGCACTAAAAGTGCTTGAATTGACCACTAGCAACCTAATGATTATTTTGTTTATGAATTGGGGGTGCAAAAAATGGCATATGGTTAAGCTCTATCGAGAAAATTAATTGCAGTGAGAATATAAATTTGGGCTAATATTTGGAAGATTAACATTTTTCTAGTGAATTTCTCCCTCATAAAATGATAGCTAGGGCTAGGAATTGAAAACCAAGGTTTTCACCCTTGCTCCATTCAAAGGTTTGATATTTCCATGGTTAATGTTCCTAAGACTCCATCATCACCCAAGTAGGGAAAGAGCACTAGCATCCCTCTTGATGATCAAAACTTCAAAAACTCATCTTTTACCTCTCTTTTTCATATTTTCAATCCATAAAGGCAAGCTACTATGGCTAGGGCAAGGGTCGAGTTCAACTAGGGCTTGGTCTAAGACAATGTTGGAGCTAATTTGGATGATTTCCAGCTTGTCTGACCTTCATAACTCATAATTAAGCCTCTTCTTTGATGGAAATTGCCTAATTAGGGCAAAAAATGGCATATGGTTAGCTCTGCTGGCAGCACAAAAGTGGCAACATCTATACCCGCAAGGGCTAAGCATTGAAAGTGCTTGAATTGACCACTATCAGCCCAATGATTATTTTGTTTATGGATTGGGGGTGCAAAAAATAGCATATGGCATATGATTATTTATTTAGCATGCTTGATATTTGAATGCTAAATAAATGAAGTGTAAATAATGCAACAATCGCAAATATATTCCACATGTTACAGCCACCCAAACAAAATATTATGGGGTCAGTGTTGTGCATGATTATCAGAGGGATAAATTCAAGAACATTATCATTTTCAATTTCCTTTATTACTGATTAACAATTTCCAAGTTACATCAACAATGACGTTTTACGAACCCGTTGAAAACAAGGGCACTCTCTCAAATATAAAAATATTTGTGGTTCTATACACCTAAATTTTCAATTTTCAACCAAAGCCAAACAGGATAACCAATTACAAAAAGAATTCATTTGAACAAAATAAAAGAACCCAGCTAAATAAGTAAATAAATATGTTATAGCTTTGTAGTTATCCTCAGCGTATTTAAAAGAAAAAACGGGCCTTCAAAAATGTCCAGGGCATTGACAGAAGATAATAAAAATTCAAATCTCCTCTACGGCAATTTTATTAACTTCCGATATGGTTAGGGCCAATGAGTTTCACATTCAATCTTGATTAAAATGAACGAAATTTGATATACATCATGGCCTAAATTACGGTTTGGGGATATTGACAACTATCATGGCCTAAAATTGCGGTTGACGGCTATTGACAACAACCATCATGGCCTATAATTACGGTTTAGCGTTATTGACAACCATCATGGCCTAAAATTAGGGCTTCGGATAAATAGGCGTACATAAAGACCCGAGGTTAGGGTTAGGGTTAGATCCGTCATTCAGGATCGGATTTTAGCGAGAACCCTAATCTGCCCCTTGGAACCCGCCATACCAATACAACTTTCTCTCTGAGGAACCCCAAATCAAAACCCTGAAAACCCTAGACCAGTTGCAGTTTACAGCAAATCAAATCCAATCACCGAGAAAATATAAAACAAAAATCATCTGACCTCAACAACCGATAAACCTACAGTGGCGGTCTTCAAGAGCTCAAAATGCTTGTTGCCTCTATACTCGATGTAGGTGAAATCGCTTTTACCTACGGACTTTGCATTTTTTTCTGATCTTTGCCCGTATAATTTGCTCTACTCTGCATCGCTCGGGGAAATCTTTGGACCGGGCTGCTCACAAGAATCCTCTGTGTAAATTCAAAACCTGCCTTTGCATTCCCTAAAGCCTTTGCGCAGGCGGCCATCAACGACAGACTCTCTAGATTAAGGTGGCGAAGGCTAGAAGCTCTGTACAACCAGCCACCGACCAAGATTTCATTAAAACCGAGATAGGAATTAGGATACCAACCGAGTTTTCATTAAATGAGCGAGGATGGGGATGAATATGACATAATGGTTAAATACACATAATGTTGGTTCTAATTCTTTCCTAGTTATTTTATTTATTATTTTGTAACGTAGTTTTTAAGCTCATATATCACTTAAAATAAATATTTATTAAAAAATATCATTATATTATTATTAAATACACAATGTCGGTTTTAATTCTTTCCTAGTTATTTTATTTATTATTTTGTAATGTAGTTTTTAAGCTCATATATCACTTAAAATAAATATTTATTAAAAAATATCATTATATTATTATTTGAGGAAGGATTAATTATTTTTTAAGATTTTTATATATTAGGTAAAATTGTATTTATTAAACTAGACGGTAGAGAGACGTATTAATTGCCCTCATAATTAATGTGTTCAAAGCTTTCGTTTTGAGGGAACCACAGAGCCCTGAGCTTGTCTCCTTGTTTGTTCACAATCCAAATGATTGCGATGGTGGCAAACTCCTCTCGACTTAGCATTTATGGCCCTTCAAGTTCTGGTACACACATCCACTTGATGGCAGTAATCGTTTGCCTATAAAGAATGTTAAGAATGCCAGAAGCATGGGTAATAGAAGGTAGAAACATTGGTTATAGCATCTGTTCACAATCGTTATGGTGAGCGAGTGTGGCAGACCTCATCGGGGAAGCAGAGGCAGAGGCAAGTTGCCTCTCCCTACTTGGCACAACCAGGGCACTGAACAATTTGATGATAGCATCCCTCTTCGATATCACATCCTAATTACAAACTTGGAGGCCCAGTAGATGGACATCACCAGTGATAACGCATTGTCTCTCTGCAATTTGTTGGGTCACCACCTCATATACCAAGAAGATGTTATTATGGTGTTGGAGGGACATGTTTGGGACCTAGACTTTCACATTTGTCGTTCCCAGGTTGCAATGTGAGCCATTGTTGAAAATGCAATAAGAAAGTCTCAATTTTGATTTTTTGCTTTAATCAAATTGAGGAAAATCGAAATTCCACGTCAACTAACAACTTGGAGGAGTTAACTAAAGTGACTTGTGCATGTGTCAACAACTGCTCGAGCTGCTCAAAACTGGCTGAACACTCCTCTATCCATTCAAACCTCTTTCCTTTCCTTTGCAATGACATGATAGGATAAGTAATATGCGAGAAGTTCTTGATGAACCTCCTGTAATAACATGTTAACCCCATGAAAGATCTCACCTCATCTACATTCCTAGGAGTTGCCCACTCCATGATAACTCTTACCTTTTCTGAGTCCATTGTTATGCCTTTCTTGGAAACCACATGTCCCAAGTAGTGGACTTCGATCTGAAAGAAATTGCACTTGTTGAACTTAGCATACAACTGATGCTCTCTCAACAATCTCAATACTATTGTTAAGTGTTCGGCATGCTCTTCTTCATTTTTTGAATATACCAATGTATCATCAATGAAGACAATAACAAACTTATCCAAATATGGATGCAACACACTATTCATCAAGCATATAAAGTTAGTTGGAGAATTAGTTAAACCAAATGGAACTACAACAAACTCATAATGCCCATACCTGGTACGGAAAGTTGTATTGTAGATGTCCTCTTCTTTAATGCGTACCTGATGATATCTAGATCTCAGGTCAATGTTCAAGAACACTACTACTCCCTTCAGTTGATCAAATAAGTCATCAATCCTCGATAATGGATACTTGTTCTTGATGGTCACTTCATTTAACTGCTTGTGGTCAATGCATAGCCTAAGACTACCATCATTCTTCTTCACAAACAATATTGGTGTGCCCCATGGTAATACACTTTGACTAATGTATCCCTTGTCAAGCATTTCCTTCAACTGCAACTTCAACTCTACCAACTCAGGTATACTCATCATGTAAGGTGCCTTTGATGTCAGAGTTGCCCCTGGCACCAACACAATAGAAAAGTCTACTTCCCTGTGAGGTGGTAACTCTGAAATATCTCAGGAAATACATCCCGAAACTGTTGTAGAATTGCGTACCTGCTCAAAATATTTGTATCCTCAACTTCCTTACCTTTGTCACTAGAAATGTTGACTGCAAATAACACACACCCTTTCCTGTGACAACACTTGGCCTGCATAGTTGTCACGATTCTAATTGATGTTGCTTTCTTCTTACCTCGCAAGACTCCTTGTTCTCCATTGTCATCCAAGCACTCAAGATTTTTCATAACAACCCACCTTGGTTCTATGAAGGTACAACCAATTCATGCCCACTGTATGATCCCAACAGTAATACATTCAAATGTGTTGAGGTAGGCATACCATTCAAATCAAATGTACAAGCTCTTACCCAGTGATGAAGTATCTTCTTAGTACCTATAGGCAACTACATTAATCAAGACTTTGCATGCACTTCTTTATTCAAACCACACTTATCCACCAGGTCAAGATTAACATAACTATAATTAGATCTAGGGTCAATCATTATAGAAACAACTTGATTACAAAGCTTACCATCCATCTCAATGGTAGATGCTTGATGGTATGCCTGTCTATTATCCAACATTACATAGATCCTAGGAATCTTTTGCCCAACGTCTCCCATTGTCTATGCCTCATGAACACTATAGATCTGTAGTCTACCACCCTGATACTATGGACAATCTTTCTTGTGATGATATTTGCCACAAGTCCAACACTGTAAAGGCTTCCAACCTTTGTCCTTGTTCTACTCCTCAGATCAAAGTCCCTGTCCTCTGTCAAATGCATTGAACTTCTTAGATGGTGTTGCATTCTCTTTATTACCTGCATCTTAAGGTCTTGCTCGCTTCTTGTCCCATTTTCCTTTTTTCCTTGCATTACCTTTCCAGTCTGGCTTAGTCTCAAATCTGCACTTCGATTGCTCATAACAATCCTTTAGCTTTCTGATGGCCTCCTCCAATGACCTATGCTCATCGAACTCAATCTTGTCTTTGAATGTAATCGGTAATCCAATAATGAATCTCTGAATCTTGGCCTTCTCCTCCTTGAGATAAGGCACATACCTCAGTAGCTCCAAGAACCTGCTAGTGTACTCCTCATTTTTCATCGATCTCATCTTTAGCTTATAGAATTCTTTTGCCCTGTCGTCAAAGTATCTCTATGTTAGGTACTTCTTCTTGAATATTCTCTTGAGCTCACTCCAAGTCAACTCCTCCTCGTGAATACCTCTGACATTCTTCACATCTTACCACCAAATATCTACTTTACCATTGAGATTGAATGTAGTTATTCTGGCTTTCATGTTCTTTGAGTAACCGTGCAATCTGAAGAACTTATTCATGCCAAGCAACCATGCCTCTGCATCATGTGGTTTCTTCATCTCTCCATCAAATGTAGGTGGCTTTGCTTTCTTAAACTTGTCTGACAAATATCCCCTGTCAAACCTCCTGTAAGGATGATAACGATGTCAATCATAATTCCTGTCAGATCCGAAACTAGAATAGTACATGTGTCTATCACCTCTCCTATCTGGAGTGTCCAAGGACCTGTCAACTCTAATCGTGTCCTTTATGTCCCACATGTACTCACCATGATACCTGCTTCCATATGCACCATTAGTTTTGTCCTCCTACTCATGGCTGATCTGAAGTGGTCCATGTTGCTGCAATTCTGACAAACTCTGAAGTGTCATTGCATTTACATGTGCTTGTTTCTCTTGTGCCTATACGGTTATGTCATTGTTTGCCTTACAACTCCGTATTTCTTCCTTTGAGCTTCTCAGTGTGTCTGCCAAATCAGAAGAGTGCCCAACACCACGCTGCTCATCTGATCCATAAGGAGAGTATTGGGAACTGTGGTCTACCATCTTGCTAGTCATTTGTGATATTCTTCCTGCAAGGTTTATTATGTCAGCTAACCAAATCACAATAAACCAATGTACCTTAGCATAATTCGAGGAGGATACCTCGTCTACAAGATCAATCAATCAACATACTACATGTATAACATAATCATGACAACATATAGAAATATAACACATAAGCATATAAGCATATACCCATCATTCTAGCTAGAGTCCAGTCATCAATGCATGACCATATGAACTACACATACAATGACCTCATGAATGAGAAAAACCACCACATCACTATACACTTGACCACATGTGAATACTAACATGCATAAACAATGCATAATCGACCATACCCTCATGCTGACACACTCCACAACAACACCATCAACTTCCCATGGCGACCTCACTACAACCATAGCCCATACCATACAAATGCAACAAGCATGCAATCTTACAACACAAGAAACACATATGCAAACGACATGAATGTATGACCAACACACATCCCATCCAGTCTGAGGGGTGAACCAAGCTCTGATACCACTATGTGGTATCATATATGACCCAAAGAGAGAGCAACCCACTCTGATACCACTCTGTAACACCCTCCTCCCACATCTACCCAAGTAATTGGCCAACCGAGTTAAACATGTGATGAGAAGTTACTATGACATGATTTTACCTCTTAAGTCACCTTAAGGAAGTGGAACCGACAGAAACACACCATACAAACCTTCCACATCAGCGACAAGGCTCCCAGGAACCATCATAACCACTTAGGTAACCAGACCCTGGGTCCCACTAAGTTTTTAAACCATTAAACCCCTGGATGCTCCCTTGATATGGACAACCATGCATACAGGAGGCTCTAGACGCTCCCACAACATGGGTATGCATGCATCCAGGGACTTTTCTACCCAGTGTTATGCCTTCGTCTCTGGGATTTGAGCCACTTTTTCAAGCCTAGAGCCCAGATCATTGCCCATAACTCAATGACACTTTCAAAATTGCAAGATAACAACAGAATAATGATACACATACAATTACTTGAACAAGGACTTGATTGGACCCCTACTAGCCATGACAGGCATTTCGTTAAACATGTCAAAATTATGTAATCTACAGGTTTAAACAATAGATCTGAGCA
Source organism: Pinus tabuliformis (assembly GCA_031772625.1). NCBI lineage: Eukaryota > Viridiplantae > Streptophyta > Pinopsida > Pinales > Pinaceae > Pinus > Pinus tabuliformis. Next base: position 301,828,624 of record CM062814.1, read on the forward strand.
TAGGGGTCTCGTACTCATTTGAGAATTGCTAAGAAGCATTGATTCCTTAACACATTAGCTGCAATTTCATCCATTAGGTCATAGATACATTGTTCATTCATATACAAGTAAAAACAAATGAGAGCCATACATAGCCAATGTCATAATACATGCTCATAACCAACATAATAACCATAGAATTACCAAGGAAACAATAGTCATATAATTAGTATATAAACCAGTATAATAATCATGAATAAAAAGGAGAAATAACCTCATATTAATGATGCAAAGGCCAACCATTTGTGGGACTTCCATGAACCACCCGACCATAGACATGGTTGAGCCAAATCTCTCTTTAGCAAGTCACCCTTATGCCATATTCCAAGCATGAATGTGGGATCTTATAAAATACATCAATCAAAACCATTTAGGGCTTTGAGAGGCCAAACCACCTCAACCCATCAAACAATGATTCCACCTCATGGTTAGACATCACAAAAGCATCATCAGATCAATCTCTACCCAAGCCTTTCAAGGCTCCAAAGCATTTGTTCCAACCAAGGCTTCCAAGACTAGTAACTCAACCCACAACTATCACCAGGCTTCCAGAGCGCTTGTCCAACCAAGGCTTCCGAGACTAGTAACTCAACCCACCAAGGGCTTCCAGAGCATTTTTCCAACCAAGGCTTCCAAGACTAGTAACTCAACCCAAGCTATTACAGGGCTTCCAGAGAGTTTGTCCAACCAGGACTTCCAGGAACTAGTAACTCAATCCAAGTTAAAGGAGACATGAGAACAAACCAGAAAAACAAAGAAAGGAACCCACAACACCATGGTTATCCATGAAATAACAAGGCTTGGCAAATCCACTATCAATCCAGGCAATCCTCCATGCCAATGACATATCATGACCAATAAAACACATGCATGCCAAAATTAGTGAGGAAAACATACATGCAACTTGGTACCTGCAAGCAAAACCCACTGTAGATGTTGATCCCAATGTCCTCTTGCGCTTTCCTACTCTTCCTTTGCTTTCTTGCTCCAAAACTACAAGCATGCCACACTCCTCCAAGAGTGCTCCAAAAAACTCAAGTGTACAAGAGTATGAGAGAGAGAATAGAGAGAGAGCTCCAAAACTGAACTAACAAAATTTTGTGAACTGATCCTCATAAGCCTTTTTATTAATGAGGCCTCTATTTTCTTCATTTTCCTCCTCACATGCAACATGTGACCTTTCACCTTCTTTTTCTCCTAATTTTCACTATTTTTATAAACAAATGTGACAAAATGCCATTTTGCCTTTCCAAAGCCTTAGCCATTGCCTTTGCCAATTTCCTTAGCCATTAAATAATCACAAGTGATCCCCATCACTATGTTTTTCCCAACATTCAACTTGGAATAAGTGTCCCATCAACTGTGGTTATTATTTTGCCTTTATTAACTTTTATTACATGGAATTTTCACGAGGGTTGTTACATTAGGCTTCCATTGCGACTCAAGTCATTTTGAGGCTTTTGCCCTTCTGTTATTTTTTTGATGATATAAATTATTCAGGTGGCCATTTGGTTTTCTTCACAAGGGTAAGTGGTCCTACCTGCCACAATTTTGTGATAACCAACCTCTTTTTCTTCTAGCGCAATCTTGTATCTGGCTAGCCAAATCCATCAAAACATGCAATCTCTGTACATTTTATATAATACAAAGATGTCTAACTTACAACGAAAATATCGATATCACATATGGTCACAAACAAATAAACTCAGAATAAACTCAAAAACTCACAGATGTATTAGAAGCAAGATTCATATAATATGGAAATACTTCTTCAAAAATTACACGTCATCAATATATACAATGATAAAAGAATAATCTTTGAAAAGGTCTTCCATTATTTTCTAAAATTCCGATGGAGCATTTTTCAAACCAAAGGGCCTAACCGTCCATTGGAATTGGCCACCTGGTACCCCAAATGTTGTTTTATATCTGTCTTCAAGATTAATTCTAGTTTGCCAGAATACACTCTTAAGATCAAATTTTTGGCATTATGATACATATGTTGTACTTGATGGCAACCCACTCATCTCAGATGATAAATTATAGTGCAGCAAATTTCACGCACTTTTATGCAGAGAAAAGTTTATTTCATGTAGAGAAAAGTTCACGCACTTTTATGCAGAGAAAAGTTTATTTCATGTAGAGAAAAGTTCACGCACTTTTATGCAGAGAAAAGTTTATTTCATGTAGAGAAAAGTTCGCACTTTTATGCAGAGAAAAGTTTATTTCATGTAGAGAACAAGTTCACGCAGTTTCATGCAGAGAAAAGTTCCTTTCATGAAGAGAAAATTTCACGCACTTTCATGGTTGGCTCATGGTATTAGTCCGACAGTTTTTGATCCTATGGTTTTGGTCCATGGTATTGCATCCAAAAGTGTTGATCTCATGCACTTTCATGGTTGGTTCATGGTATTAGTCCTATAGTTTTTAATCCTATGGTTTTGGCTCGTGGTATTGCATCCAAAAGTGTTGATCTCACGCACTTTCATGGTTGGTTCATGGTATTAGTCCAACAGTTTTTTGATCCTATGGTTTTGGACCGTGGTATTGTGGAAGGCCTAAGACTATAAAAGAGGAAGGAGATCATTTGGCAAAGCATCATCAAATGAATTGAATATCTAATAAGTGCTAGATCTGAAATATTTGTGATTGGGTTATGGTGCAGATCTGGATTTGAATGAAGGAGGAACCTTAGCGCATAAAGAAGGATAAGTTCTTTTGATGGGCCATAATCTTTATGCTTGAATAATAGTATCTTTGCATGATTTTGATCTGTTATATGAGGTGCATGCTTGATCTATAAATCTGACAATCTGGGTTAATTAGTGTCTGAATATTTGAAAGAAGGAATTATCCTTTATAGATCTGCACGCAGGTTTCAGGTTGTTGAAGTAGCGTATATCTTTAAATTATGATCTAGTTGCCTCTGTCTATTGTTGCAGTATTCTGGGTTCAGAATTTGGTGTGTGGTTACTGTTACTGTTACTGTGTTCTGGGTACAGCTGTCAGAGAAGTGTTTACTTGATTCAGTGCTAATTGGGAAAAGGAGATTGTTTGATGCAGATATACTTGATGATTGATTGATGTTCATGGATCCAGTCTGAAAATTTATGAAACGTGGTCCCTAGAAGAAAGAGAAGGTTGTAGCCTTCAGTAGGCCAGCACCTACGTACTAGTATCTTGGCTGGTACAAGAGCTAAGGGGGTTGTAGCTCCCTTCCAGGAGAAGCTGGAGAATGAGAGAGGGTTGTAGCTCTCTGCAGGTTGTAGCCTGCGTACTGGTAAAGGACTGCACCAGTACAAAATCATTGTAAAAGGAGTTTCTAATTGAAAGAAGATAGAGACATATTGCAGCAGGTGGTTTTCACCCACATTGGGTTTCCACCTTATATCTGGTGTTCTTTTGTGTGACTATTTGCTTTTCTTGTTCCTGCTCATTATTTTATGATACTGACATACAAAGTAATGATCAATATTTGAAGAATTATTCAAAGTATAAATAAGGAAGATAGATTGATAAGAATTTGATAATACTGATTCACCCCCCCCCCCCTCTCAGTATTATTTCCAACACAAATTTACTAAAAACACTGGCTCTGGCAATTTTTAATAACAACTTTTCTTTATTAGGCAGAGGGTACCTAGTAGGAATGAGAGATTCATTCAGGGCTTTGTAGTTAATGACTAATCTCCTTTTTCCACGCTTTTGCTCTGAATGCTTGTTGACATAGAAGGCCAGACATGCCCATGGGCTCTAGCAAGGTTCTATTAATTTCCTGTCGAGTAGATCCTTGATTTCTACTTTGCAAAATTCATGCTTGGTTGGGCTCATGTGATTTGCTGAAGCCTTTTGTGCTTTAAATGATCCTTCTTTCTGAAACAAAAGTGAAACAAAATATTTTCCCCTGAACCATAATGCATTAGGGTGGTCTGTTGTACAAATTGTTTTCAACTTATTTACAATATTAGACAAAATTGTAGAGCTATGAAGTTTTGCATGCTTAACAATTTTTAGGATCTTTGAAAGATCTGTAACTGCTTCCTCTAGAGTGTTTATTTCATCAGTTTTTACCCTAATAGTAAACTTGTTCTTTAGAGGAACTTTTACCTTTTCTCCCTGTATACTAAAAATTATCAAATTTCTTTCAATGGTAATTGACATATGTTTTTTCATGAAATATTGGCCAAGCAGCATGTCAGCACTAATGTCATAATTATATAAAGTGACATACACTTCTTGAGATCCCAATAACAAAGGAAAGTCTGGTGCAACATATGGGATTTTCATTAGTTGTTTGTTAACAACTCGAAACTAGACCTGAGTTGGCTTCCAATAGTAGGTTGGGATGGCTTTGAACCTGCGACAACTACTCATGGCACCAATATCAATTTGATCATCTAGAGTGTATTCTTTATATCCTGGTACTTTTATTTGAATAGTGATCACCATGTGATCATCAATCCCACTAATATCATGAGTTATATCATCATTCTGTTGATTGCCAGAAACTAATGGAGTATGAGTATTGGTGAAAGATAGGGTAACAAACTGAGAATTCAATTCATCAAGAATTTGAATTTTAGCTTGGATTCTTTTTGCTAACTGCATCATCTTTTCTCGATCTTTTCTAAGCTCTTCCTTTGTACCTTTTATTTTCTCTAATAGTATTTATGCAGTATTGTCTTTATTAGATGCTTCCGTTGCAGGATGCTAATAATCATTACCAAATTCTTCTTCCTCTACCTTCTCTTGTAAAGGTGGATGGATGCATGCTTGCAACTAATAAATTTTCTCTTGGATACATCATCTTGGAATGATCAAGCTAGGATTGAGGGAAGCTTTCTGTCTTTGGAGTCTCTAACTATTGTTGAATATTGTTGAAAGAAAACATAAAGCAATCTGACAAATATGTATGATCACTATCACTGTTGGATTCTGAAATAGAATTTTTTTGAAAATTTTCTTCTATGCCAATACTATCATCAGTATCATCATTATTTACAAAAAAAGCATTGAAATTCTGAATCAGATTGTGAAACGAAGTCCCATTCTGCTGGATTATAAGTGGATTTAAACATCTCAACAATCTTTTTTTCTGGATTTTCCTTCCTTTATTTGGTCATTTTTTATCTCAACGACCAATTTGTCCACAGAGGAAGCATTTAGTTTGCTTTGCTAGTTTAGGTCATCTTTTAAACACAAATATTGACCTTTTTTCTATAGGGGTTCTAGACTGATAACTTTCTCTTTGTTTTTTCTTTTCGGTGTTAGGAGCACTGACCTTGCAGTGGCACTTACCACTTTGGTTTTTCTAAGAACCCTTTATGGAGGAGTTCTTATAGCACCCAAAATGATAGGTCTCGTTGAAGAAATCACATATATTGGGACTAAAATATAGTTTTTTCTTAACATTATTACGTGTTTTGTAGGATGCACATTCGTTTTTCAAAATGGTGAGAATGTGTTGATGTAATGCAACTAATGATATTGTGTCAATGGAAATATGCTGAGAAGCCAAAGGCTGTTGGACTAATTCTGGCATCTTTCCTGGCATAGAGGCAATATAATGCTTGAGATATGAAACATTATGGTGATCTAGAATCTTGTAATACAAGCTTTGCATTGTGCAGTAATAATCAGATAACAAGTCTAAGTTGCAAAGCCTTTGGCTCATAAACATTTGGGCATAGTGTTCATCATCAAAAGATATGAAACCCAAGAATTCATGAGATAATGCTAACAACATAGCTTGAAGGGGGTCTTCATTATATAATATAGTTGTTTGTTCTTCTCCCTTAAGGGTTTCCCACCATAGCCTTGCATTACTAGTTAATGGCCATGTGATCAGTGTAGTCATAGAAGCCTTAGTATCTGCTTTTCTTTGAGAGCCCCATGCATTGATTTTTTGCAGAAGTATCAAGATTTGATATTTGTTCATACAATCAAAGTTTATAAAGAAATTATTACTTTGACTTACAAAATTTGACTGCAAATGTGCATCTTCTTTAGCTTCTGTGGAAGCCAAGTTTCGAGTCCATATGTTAAATGGGCTTTTATTTGGCTGAGAGCCTATATCTGAACTAGACGTTCTGGCAGCTTTATTGGGAAAACTAAAATATTATGTTCTCTTTTATTTAGTGGTAGAAGATTCTACATATTCTCTTGTTAGGCTAGTCACTTTTATTTCATTTGCAGAGAAATATGAAATTATTCTTTTTAATAGATTTAACTTTTCTCTGGCCAAATCCGCTCCATTTGCTATTTTCAGTAACTCATCTCCGTCTTTCTGAAAAGCCTTAAGGGAAAGGCTAGTAGGGGATTGGGATGCCTTTTGCAGAGTAACTTTAGGACCTTCTTCTTCAATTTCTGAATATCTAGCTATGGTTAAAGCAGTTTCAAAGCTAGATACAACTTTACTAATTACCCATATTTGGTTATTATTGGTTCGTAATTGGTCCTCGTAAACATTCTGGTGTGCATAAATAGTGTCTATCCTACGATGGATGTTTTTTACATGCTCTTTGACATCAATAATGTCTCTTTCCAGATCATCAATGTTCTGAGCTACACATACTGACATATAATTATTGTAATTTTGCATTTTTATGTGCTCAACAGACTCTGGATTTGTAGATGATCTATAATGTAAGAACTATAAATCACTTTTAATAGTACCATTTCTGAATTTAGGAGTAGTATTACTTGGTTCTAAACTTCTTTCAGGCAATTCTACTTTATTACATGTATTTTCTCTAAGCAGGGAAATCATATTGTGAACTTTGACAAGGAACATGATACATTCAGGACAATCTGAATGTTGGCCTTGATGTGCAGAGGGAGATGTTGAAGGAATAAACTGGTATTTCTTTTTTAAGTTTTCTTTTCTTTGACAATATATACAAGCCGAAAAATTTCTACTATCATGATGATGTCTTTGACTGCTCTCGGATATTGACAATCTTGGTGGTATATTGACAGAGTGTGGAAAGTGAGCAAACTGACTTCTGATTAATGGATTTGACTGATTTGCTAACTGAAATCTTAGACTAGTGCCTCCATCACTTTCGGGAATAACTCTCAACTATCTAGATGAGTTGGCCAATTCTGGATACTTATGGGATCAGGGTTGGTACTCACTGGACCATTCTTCTAGGAGAGTTAATTCACAAAACCCAACTTGTAAAGGTGTAGCATTGTCGGGACCAACAATTACCCCTTCTTTTAGTGCTCTTTGGTGTAATTTTTAGTTAATGACTGGCATGGAAGATGAAACAAATTGGATACAAATAGTAGTGTGTAACTAGGCTACTTGAGTCTGTGGCGCAAAATTAAATCCATGGACTCAATAAAAGCTTGAAGAAAATCTTTTATATATGGATCTGATAGTGAAACTTGGTATCTGGGTACAACAGAAGACCATGCGGGACCATTATTAAGAGGGCTTTGGAATCCTCCTAATAAGATATCACTAAATTCATTGGCTCTGGTGTCAAGGACACAAGCTAGACATTAGGTATTTAACCCTGGCCTAACTAGAGGTTTGGTTTTGAATTGGATTAGTCTGATGTGAATATATTTACACCCCTTAGCAAGTCCCCATTCTATATATTCCTTGTTAACCAATGATACTTGATATACTTGTTGTGATAGGGATATAGGAATGTTGACCGAAGAGAATTTGAACAAATTAGCTGCTCTAAACTGGAACATAGGCATCTTATAGGTTTTTTCAATATCTATATCAGGTAGAGTCCAGTTTGGTTGTGGTTCAAATTCTTGACCAATAACACAAGTATTATACAAATCATCTTTATTTTCTTTGTTAATATACTTAGTTCATCATGACCACCTCTTATCATGTGTTGTTTTGCGGGATTCAGTAGATAAACTGAAACTTTGCCTAGCATCCATACTGCTTAAAGTAAAAGACTTAATGCACCTGAAATTTGTAGAATTGTAATCCTAGGTCACGCCCTAACACCCAAACGCCTCATCATGGAAACAATGAGACTTGTCGCGTCAGACACCTTCAACTTTTGCCTACAACAGGTACTCTTCCCCTTCTATCTCAAATCAACAAAGAACTAGGCTTTGATACCAATTTACCAAAGTATGCAAATTGATTCACAAATGCAATTTATAAACACAAAAATATTGATATCACATATGCTCACAAACTAATAAACTCAGAATAAACTTAGAAACTCACAAATGTATTAGAAGCAAGATTCATATATATATATATATGAAGAAAATTAAAGTGAACCACTTAATAAAGAGAACTTAATCAGATTCACATAAAATTTAAGAATTTTTTTCCTCTTATAAATAAGTTTGTCAACTATCTTAGGGAAGTAATTGAATTGAAGACCTAAGAGTGAGAAGCTAGGGTTTTCTAGCGGTTGTTGTTCCTCCCCTTTATGTTGATCATTTTGGTTGTACATTGGAGTTTCATTTGTGGCTAAATGCATATTTTTTCAGTCTTCATACTAGCTTTGGAGTTTTTTGCCACTAAATTAGGGTTTGTCTTGATTTTCAGCTAGCTCAGTTTTCTATCAGCTTGGCAATTCTTTTCATGTTCCATGTGTTCCCAGCTCATTAGGGTATTTATTGTTGCTAGACTATGATATAGTGGTGTTTCTCTAGTTATTGAGTGGTTGAGATCATTGCTTGTTCAATGGGTCTTAGAAATAGATTTGTTCAAAAGGCGAAATCAATTCCCTCTCGTGATTTGGGAATTTTCTCCTCTGCGAAGAAGAATGTGACTATATTGAAAGAAAGAGGGTTGATTGGTAGATTCATTGGCCCTTTCCCTAGATATAATTATGTTTTAGAATGGGTCTCTGTTAATTGGGTAAATCATGAGCTCGTTGGTATTTTCTATCATGGAAGCAATTATTATTCTTTTCTTTTTTAAAACAAGGAGGATAGACATCAAATCTACAAATCAAGACCTTTTTTCATGGGCACTAGAGGAATGTTTCTCACCCACTAGTCTCTAGATTTCAACCCCGTGATGGAAATTTCTTCTACACCAGTGTGGATCAGATTGTCATATATTCCCCTTTTTTTCTAGGGTGAAGGCATTTTCAAGGCTATAAGATATAAACTGGTTTGATTTATTTATAGTGACATGGATAAGGAGAATAACTTCTCTTATACCATAATTTATGTTGAAATGGATTTTTCAAAGGGCCTTCCTGAGGTTATTTAGCTTAACTTGGATAGTCGCTCCCATTTTCAGACCCTAGTTTATGAACAAGTTCCTTTAAATATAATTATTGTCATGAGTATGGACACTTTGTAAAAAGTTGTCCTAAGTCTCCAACTCCTCAACTTTCTTTTAATCCTTTATCATCTTCTCATAGTAATGATGAGCAAGGAACATTCAAACTAGTTAGAAGGAAACACAAGAAGCAATTGACTAAGAGGCAACATGCTAGCAATCATAAATCTCATCAACATCCTTTCTTCAATAGTAGATATGAAGTTTTGAAGTCTTGAGTGGCATAAGTTATGGGTGATGAGACCTAATTTGATCAATCATTCCTAAATCAAGTGTCTCCAAAGAGTATTAATTCATTTGTTGGGGAAAAGTCTTCATCCAAGGATACTGACAAAATCCCTCTTATATAAAATAAATGAGAAGAAGTTGGAACAGAGGACGAGGAGGAAATTAAACCCCCCTCTTCTTCTCCTTTCTGTTTAGATGTGCTAAAAAATAATATGCATTCTTGCCCTCCTTTAACTAGAAGTAGGAAAAATCAAAACAAGAAAGCCCCAAAATCTGGTGTTAAGAACTCTCTTGCCTTCCATGGGTCTAGCGATGGGTCGATTTCTCTCAAATCTTAGAAATGTTTTGTTCTTGCATCATCCTTTGCCAACAATTTGTAAGAATATACTCATGTTCTCAAGAAATAATAGGTGCGAGCTTTAGAAGGTCTAGGATTGGATCTTTGTCCCCCTTATTTTTTTAGGCGAACTATGGGTTTTATCTCCTTTCTTTTAGATTCATGCAAATTTTGTCAAACCTTCATACAACCATGCTCTGATACCAAATTTGATCTAAAAAACAAAAGTGAAGGTATTACTAAAGAATTTTCAAGCTAGTTTATGTCGCTTTGTGCAACACATCATAATTGCAAAAATACATAACCGAAAGTAAAATTGGAGAAAATTACAAAACAAAGAGGATGAAAACATAACATAGGCAAGACACAACTTGATAACAAAGTTCACCCATCTTGGGCTACGTCTTTGGGTCCAACTTCTAGTGGTGGCAGTTTTATTAAAATGCTCAAGTGCTTAATACATTAATTTACCAACTTCGGACTGAAAAACTAACACTTCCATGTTGTTCAAAATGCTCAAAAACCTCCATTTAGGCTCTCCCGAAGTTCAAAAAGGCTTAAAAATGAGCAAAATACCCCCCCTACAACAAAGGACTATCAAACAACTCTATAAAAAGGCTTTGTTATGCAAAATATTCAACAATGTTGTCTTGTAGCTCAATTGGTTGGGTGCAGGAGTTGTTATGGCTTTGGTCATGGGTTTGAATAACTAAATGCGTTGGTGATTGTGTTGTTTATTGTTTATATTAAATAAATAAAAATATACAACTCTTGAGCGGTTCGCGCACTAATCATATTTTGTGATCTACCGTTGGTGCCCTGCCTCCAGTCATGCAACCACCATATAACCCTCAGCATAATACTTATTCGCGCTTGTTCTGATGGCTCTAGTCACGTGGAGTCCCATACAACCAAGCGCATTACTATTTATGTCGCCTTCACCTGTAGCACTTGTCGTTGGTCACGTATATGCCATATAACCACGTGTTAGACTAGTCGGGCATTTTAATGCCAACCTTCAATTATTATGATAATAAATTAAAACATTCGCCCATTGTTTAATAAGCCATAACGTAGCCTGGTTGGTTGGACGTTGGTTTCATAAACGGAGGTCAGTGGTTCGAATCCTGTGAAGGCTGGTTCGACCAGCAAATTTTGGCACGGAAATCGAGGCCACTTAGCAGCCTATCGTAGGGCCGCATGGTGCCCTCTGATTGGGCCACCTCAATATAGTATTGCTGACGTCAATGTCATGTGCCCTTCTGTGATTGACCTGTTTACCCATCTGTACCTCAAACCACCGACTACCACGTTAGCATACAAATTGCCACACCCGCATTTGTACCCTACAATGTCAACCCTACAAGTTGACTTTTTTATCGTTTGGCCAAAACTTCAAAACGCCATAACTTACTCATACGATGTCAGATTTACATGATTCAAGCACTTTAATTTTTAAGCATTTTCTAGATCCCCTGGATCACTCTTCCCCATAGAAAGCTTTTGGACCACCAAAAATTTGTTTTTGCTTAGCAAGTAAGTGAGGGTACAAATCCCTCACTTTCTCGATATCTATCCATTGTGCTTTACTTGGATTGTTACCTTTGAGCCCCACATGAAGATACTCCACGTTGCCTCTACGTGAAGTTCTTATTTTCCTATCAAGAATGGTATCTTCTTGCAGTTCATCTAAGTATTTGGGAGAAAAATATTCTATAGATGGAATCTGAACATTCTCTTCTTGATCAACAATCATAGGAGGCTCATACAACCTCAAGTTTTCCACATTCACAACAGAATAATTTTGCATGTAAGGTGGAAAATCTAATTAGAAAGCATTATTACCAGTCTTTTCCACAATCTTGAAAGGACCATACCTGATTGGTTTTAACTTTTTACCTTCACCTTGCAGCATTCCTTGTTGATATACGACCATACTTGATCTACCACTTGAAAATCACAATCAACTCGTTTCTTATCATGCCTAGCTTTGTACTTGGCCTGACCCTTTTCCAACTGTCCCTATATTGTTTGATGCACCAATTAGATTTGTTCAATGAATCACTTGGCTTTATCCACATCACTATGTCCATCCAATGCAATATCCTTACCAAATATAAAGTCCAAAGGAGACTTTGGCAAATATCCAAAACATGCTTCAAATGGAGATGTCTAAGTTGATGAATGCTCGGTACGAGTGTAGCCATGCTGGATATAATGCAAATGTTCAACCCAAAGTTTATGATGCTTACCACAATATCCACATAGTAGATGCACTAATGTCTTGTTCACTACCTATGTCTGGTTGTCGGTTTGTGGATGAAATGTTGTGCTCTTTTTCAATTTTGTGTCCATGAGTTCCCACAAACTTTACCAAAACTTCCTAATAAATCGAGAATCTAGATAAGATATAATAGAAGTGGGTAACCCAAAGCGAACCCATACATTCTGAAAGAACATTTGTGTAGGTTGTTCATCTGTTGCCTATTTCTTACAAAGCATCAAAACACACAATTTGCTTAATCGATCCACCACAACATATAAATAATCATGTCCTTTTCTAGACATAGGTAATCCTCCTACAAAATCCATAGAAATCCTTTCCCAAGGACGAAAAGGAATAGGAAGTGGAGTATACAAACCCAATCTCATGATACTTGTCTTACTAGTAGCGCACATAAAACATCCTCTTACATATCTTGACACAGTTTCATCCTTATGATGCCAATAATGATACCTCTGTAGTTGAGCAATTGTTTTGCCTACACCAAAATGACCAACAATAAGAGAAGTGCGGGCTTCTTTTATGACATTAACTCTTTCACCCTGTGGAACACACAACTTGCCAAGATTATATAATAGCTTGTTATGAACATGATAATCCAACTCTTCAACATGATTTCCTTGACATAAAGTTGCATATACATCTTTAAAGTATTCATCTTGAGCATATTGTTCAATATAATTTTCATGCATGACTGAATTATGCTTAAGAATGACAGGTGCATTGACTCTAAGTATGAATAACATATGTGCAACTTTATTATAAATCCCTTTCTTATGCCTAATGACCAAATAAAATTGTTGTAAAAATCTCATCCACCTAAAATGCCTTGCTTGCTATAACTTAGTTTGCGATTGAAGATATTGCAAAAGTTGACAGTCAGTATGAATAATTGTTTCTTTACCCATCAAATAGTGTTTCCATTCCTTCACACTTTGAACTAGAGCATACAACTCCTTATCATAGGTCGGATAGTTAATTGTAGCATTAGAAAAAGTCTCATAATGATAACATATTGGCTTACCATGTTGCATCAACACTGCTCCCATAACATATTCACTTGCATCAACCTAAATTTCAAATGGTTGTTTGAGATTTGGAAGTGTTAGAACCAGTGTTGTACTGATTCTCTCTTTTAATGCATCGAAGGCTTTTTATTGTTTTCCTCTCCACTAAAATACTTGATTCACACTTGTTAAAGCATGTAATGGCCATGCAATAGATGAGAAGTTAGCAATAAACTTTCTCCAGTATTAGGATGCTCCAAAAAAACTTCTAACTTTTGTTACATTATTAGGCTTAGGCCACTTTACAATAACTTCTACTTTGGAGGGATCTATTATCAATTCAACAACCCCTATAATATGACCTAAGTACACCAAAGATGTTTTGCCAAATTCACATTTGGACATTTTCAAATACAAATTTTCTTTTTTCAAAACATATAGCACTTGTTTTACATGATTTACATGTTGTTCTCGAATCTTATTGAAAATCAAAATATCATCTAAGTAGACTATGACAAAATCATCAAGAAATGGATGCAATACATCATTCATCACCCTCATGAAAGTAGCAGGTGCATTACAAAGCCCAAAAGGCATTACTAACTATTCAAACAAACCTTGTTTTGTCTTAAAAGCAATCTTCCAAATATCACCTTGAACAATCCTCATCTGGTGATAACCACTTCTGAAGTCTAACTTAGTAAAATAAATAAAATCCTTTAACTGATCTAGCAAATCATTAATATGAGGAAGAGGATAACTATTCTTTACCATGATCTTGTTCAAAGCTCGAAAATCCACACGCATGCACCATGTACCATCCTTCTTTGGAACCAAGACAATAGGAGACCCACAAGTAGATGTACTAGATATGATGACCCATTTGTCAAGCAACTCTTGGATTTGTCTTTTGATCTTTGCATTCTCCAAGATTGACATTTTGTACATTCCAATATTCATAAGTGGAGCATCCTGTTGCAACAAAATCTCATGTTGGATTCCTCTTTTTAGAGGTAACCCTTCAGGTTCCTAAAACATCTTGCCATAAGTATTAACAACATCGAGCAAATCATACTCAAGTTTAGAATCACATCCAAAGAAAGCTTTAGATTCAGAAGTATCTTTAGCTTTAATCCTCAACAATACAAAGTTCTTACTAACATTTACCATCCTCTTCGTTTGACCTGCGTTGACAAGAGATAAATTCATTTTCTTGTGATGTGCTCTTACAATATATTTTGTATCACCTTTGAAAACACGATACTTATTCTCATGATATTTACCATCTCCTTAATTTGACTTGTGCTGACAAGAGATAAATTCATTTTCTTGCAACGTGCTCTTACAATATATCTTGTCTCACCATTGAAAAGTTGATACTTGTTCTCATGATGATAGAATATATCCTTTTGATCATATAAATATGGACTCCCTAAGAAAATCCCACATATGTCAAGTGGTACAACATCAAGCTCAACCTCATTAATAAAATTAGAAGTAATTGCAAATTTAAGTTTACATTTTCTTGTTACTTTCTATTTAGCATTTTCACATACCCATCCCAAAGGGTATGGATTTGCATGAGGTGTTGTTTCAAATTATGTTTCTTGACAATATATTTAGAAATAAGATTGACTTGAGATCCACTATTAAAGAGTGTATCAACATTAATATGCTTTATAACCACTCTAATATGGAAAATCTCTTTCCTTTCTTTATCATTTCGAGAATTAGAAGATTTTTTAGAAGAACTAGTACTTGCGGTAGTAGATATACCTTACATTCCCATGGCTGTGATCTTGGTTTCATCACCTGAATCAAATCCCAAATCTTGTTGCCTTGTAGCAACAATCTTTTGTTTCCCCTTATTGTTGAACTTCTTTGGGCTTAATTCGGGATATAATTTCCAACAATGGTCTTCATCATGACTTTCTTTTGAAAATTGCTTGCAAGTCATTTTCCTTTCCTCCTTCTTAACAGTAGATGTCCTTTTCTGTTTTCATTTTCCTTTCCCCTTTGATTTATCAACAAATGGCTTAGATGGTTTCTTTGAGAAATCTTGTCGCACATTTACATTCTTACCTTGATTTTCCAGATGTAGTAGATATACCTTTCATTCCCATGGTTGTGATCTTGGTTTCTTCACCTGAATTAAATCCCATATCTTGTTTCCTTGTAGCAATAGTCTTTTGTTTCCCCTTATTGTTGAACTTCTTTGGGCTCAATTCGGGATGTAATTTCCAACAATGGTCTTCATCACGACCTTCTTTTGAACAATGCTTGCAAGTCATTTTCCTTTCCTCCTTCTTAACAGTAGATGTCTTTTTCTGTTTTCATTTTCCTTTCCCCTTTGACTTATCAACAAATAGCTTAGATGGTTTCTTTGAAAAATCTTTCCGCACACTTACATTCTTACCTTAATTTTCTAGATGTGTAGCTTGCACACATACTTCATCTAACTTAGTTGGATTAAACATAAGAATAGTATGTCTAAGATAACTATATAAACCACCAAAATATTTCAAAAGTGTCTCTTCTATATCCAGAGGGATACCCAAAATTAAAGCTTGCTTATGAAATTCTTGAGTATAGCTTTGGACACTTTGTCCTTTAGCTTCTCTAAGGTTTTTCCATCTCATAAATGCTTGTTGCTTGTATATCAATGGATAAAATTGTTTTCTTAATGCTGTAATGAAATTATTCTAAGAAGAGATAATCTTACCACTTTTTCTTAAGATCTTCTTGAGTTTTGGCCTCACACCATATGAGAGTTGCACCTCCTAGATAAAGAGAACCACGCTGGATTTTAGTGGCATCACCATTAATGTTTTGTATCTTCGAATAAACTTCAATTTGACAAACCCAATCATCTAACTTTCCAGGATTCACTTATCCATCATACATCAACAATTCAAACTTTACATCAAGTTTAAGTAAAGGAGACATAGCATATCCTTTTGGTGACGCTGAAGGAATAATAGGAGTTGAAGGGTAAGATGGTTAAGGAGGCGAAGGAGGTGGAGGAGGAGGAGCCCTACTTCCACCACCATATCCATCTTCTAGTGGACCATTCTCGCCACACTTTTTAGCCTTCAGTTGATGAGAAATTTATCCTTGTATCTATGTCGTATGCTCATCATACAACACATTCACCATCTCAGTCATATCATAAAAAGCTTTTCAAAATTATCTGTTTGCCTCAGAAAGAATCTTTTCTCCTTCTTCATGTGTCATGGCTCATAGAGAAGGTAGTTAAGAAGGTGGTCTTCTCGAGCCAATTTTTGGATTGAATTCTTCAATTGGTCCTTCTCACTAGTAAAAACTGAGAAATTAGTGACTAGGTGACTAAAAAAGTTAGTCATTGCAACTTTTCCAGGTGAAATACTACCAAAAATGAGAAATCTTAAGTGACTCAACTAAAAACGACTAACATAAATGACTAATTTAGTCCCAGGTTAAAATATACGACTAACTAATAAATAATACAACTAAAAATGACTAATGTTAATGACTATTTTAGTATAGGAACAAAAATATGACTACCTAACAAGTACTACAATAATATGAATCAATTGTTTATGCTACTCACTTTAATTGTGTCACTTTAACAAACTTTCTGTATACACCAGGTGTTTATGTTAGTTAGTGCACCTAATCCCCTAATCCTTAATCCCTTAAATCCTAAATACCCCAATCCCCATAGACCCTAAGCCCTTAACTCCTCGCCACTAAAGCACTTATCCCCTAAGCCCTAAACCCCCTAGCCTTAAATGAACTAACCTCTAAACTCCTTAACACCTAAATAATTAACCCCTTGACCACTTAGCTGTAAAACCTAACCTATACACCCTTAAATCCTTAACCACAACCCTTAAAACCTTAAACCCTTAACCCTTAACTTTAAAACACCTAAAAAAACATTTTTAGATTTTTCATCCCATCCACTCGGGTTCAAGTCCCCGAAGACAGAGCCTGTCATAGTAAGGCTAGAAGGATAGGCATCATGTTGGAGTCTGGGATCCCGACTCCAGTTTTGGTGGTCTCTAGATGTCTCGATCCTAGGCTGAATTATGAGTTCCTGATATATGTGGCTTGTGGGTTGTTGCATATATCTGGGGAGGTTGCTAGTACCCCGTCAAAATTTTGTCGTTGAAAAAAAAATACTATATTGATGACACATCACTCAAAATTTTATAGTGGATTACCATAATGTCAAAGATCTTATATGTCCACAAAAAGGACACATATCAGTCATATAAATATTTCAAATAATTTTTTGAAGCAAATCAGTAATAGTGGGCCTATTTCATTTGCTAGTCACTAATAGTGCACCTATATCCCAAAAACCACATAGCAAATCATAGCAAACATTTCTTGCTTGACCTAGTCACTAATGGATTACCATAATGTCAAAGATCTTACGTGTCCATAAAAAGGACACATATGAGTCATATAAAGCCTTCAAATAAAAAAATTGAAGTTAATCACTAATAGCGGGCCTATTTCATTTGCTAGTCACTAATAGCACACCTATATCCCAAAAACCTCATAGAAAATCATAGCAAACATTTATTACTGACCTAGTCACTAATATTGGTGCTAGCCAAAAAAACCTCTCATGGCTCTTTATGCAATCCTTCCCCAGTTCAAGTTTTTGTTCATGGTCCATTAGCTGAGAAGCAGAAGAAACAAGTAGTTGCTTGAGAATTTTGGCAAGAAAAAATATGTGAGTGCATCCAAGATTTATGTTTACAATAAATAACAATTGTTGTGGGCTTTACTAGCATGATAGTATTCAATAGTTGGGGTTTATTTTGCTATTATTCAGCAATCCCCCTCTTAAAAGGTTTTCTCTTAATTCGGTCCAAGATTAGGTTTTTGCTTAGTCAGGGAAACTACACTGGTGTTTTTTATTTTTCCTTTTTATTCTCATTGGTAGTCGGTGCTTTTCTCTCCACCAAGTGAATGTTGGCTTGCGCCCTTGGCTTCTCTCCTTTCCTTCCTACTAGTTAATGGCTCTTGAATGCGCCCAAGTAAATTCTGATTCCATTTATTTTGAATCTCTCAATTTTCATTTTTATTTTGTTGTGTGGAGTTTCCTTATGATTTTTAATTTCTTCAATTTCTTTATGGCAGGTTGAGATCCTTGCGCTAGGATACTCAACTAGGCATTAATTTTCATAATCAATTTTATATTCATCTTCATTCATTTTCACCCTCTTTTCAAATTGTTTATAGAGTTTGGAAGGATGAGGTTAATCACCTGACCCTATTTTTGCAAATTTGTTGTCATAAATCCTATTTTTTTTCCTCGCAGCTAACTCTTCTAATTTCTAGCAGGACGAGAAGTTTGGTGGAGAGACTACAACCAAGTGAGAGTTTGTCCTCCATACTCGTAAATTCAACAAAACTCCCCTGCCTTTTCTAGTATTCAACTACATATTCAAATTTAACTCTTCTTTATTTCTATCTAGAGGACTCTCTGGTCGATTCTACCAATAATTTCCTATGGCATGTCTTCAGTCTTGGTCCCGTTGCACATATGGCGTTAAAAACTCATGGGCCAGGTAAAATGTGGAATGCTCTTTTACTGTTTTGGGTTCTTTGTCAATGTGAATCCTTCTTGTTTCATTTCAAAGATACCTCTGTTCCCAAGTCTAATCAGTTGATTTTAACAATGTTACAGGTGAAACATGGTCTCTTATTCCTTCTAGGTCGTTCACATGTGATTATAAAAACTGTGTTATACTATTTCTAGTAATTTATTGCAGTTTAGCATTCAATTTTTGGTTGTTTGACAAGCTCCTCGCAGGGATTCTTTGGCCCTTATTGCATAAATCTGCATACATCTACTACAATTTCCCTTTTTAGGGTTCTAGTTCAATCTCTCACTTTGTTGCAGACCTTATCCTCTCTTTTAGGTTAGGCATGTCGTAATTAATTCCAGGTTCAGGGGGCAACCCGATGAACATCCTTTGTTTCTTTTACTTGAGATGCGTTTTATTTTGTTCATGGTTAATCATGGGAACTACCCACTTGTAACTTCGAGTTCCATTATGTCCACCCTTGGGGTGAATAAGTGTGTACCTACAATCGCTTTTGACTATATAACAATCAATTTAGTTTAATATTACTCTATCAATGTTTCTTTTGGACCATTTATTCCTTTATCCAGTGTATGGATTTTTCAATAGGACTTTACATAAAAATACTTGCTTACTTTGTACCTGCTTAGTTATTTATATACTTGGACTCCTCTTGGATATGTTATGAGCAATTTGTTTCTAATAGTTCTTACTTCATATTGATAATGTAATTATTAATGAACGAAAGTGATTTGTCAACAAATTTCATCCTTGCAGAATTCAACAAGTTATTGCCATGAGGGTAATTTGCTAACTAGATTCCACATACTTCTAAAAATGTTGGATTACATAGGAGTCTTCTTATTCTTGGAGTATTTGTTAGTTGAAGTCAATACCATAATTTTCTAGTAAATGTAACTAATAGGTTTTGACCTGTAACTTATTCCAGTTTGTCGATATATTAATTTTTATGTGCGAGTTCAGAGTACTAGCTTAGACCCTTACTCACCTAGAATTTTCCTTACCTAATATAGTTATGTACTAATATCGTATACTATCAGGTTTGAATTCTTTTTGTTGGACGATTAATGAATAATATTTGGAATTTATTCTTTTTTTTTGTTGGGAGGTTGTATACGGGGGAAATTTCGAGTCCCCTTATCCCATTTTCCCAATTAATATATGCCTTGGGCTGAAGATTGGCATTGTTAACATTTTGTTACTTCACACCATTTAACTCTGTTATAAATAGTAAAGAGACCATATATTGAAACTCTTATTTAAATTTAATGTTTCCTTACCAAACCCGCCCCCTAAGATTTTTGTTTTAACTTCTACTTATTTCGACCTCACCACAGGTTATTCACACTACACCAGTTGACTATCCTTCCTTCCTTATAAAAGGTTATTCCTTATCTAGTTGAAAGGGTAAATTAAGGTATTATCATACCAGGGTCTCTATAGTGATAACCTTAAAAACCATTTGTCTCTCTCTACACAACAAACACAATCTTTAAGAGGGGAATCAATCAAGTGTCCAACTAGAACTTACAACAATTATGAGGAGGGCACAAGCCATATTATATCGGGGTTTAATTTGATATGTTCGAGTGATCTAGGCTCCATTTAGCCATGTTCACAATACTATATCTTTGTAATTTCGAAATTTAATTAACCGTGTCCCCACTGGGATCATCCAAATATACTTCTGCATGTACGATACATGCAATAGTAGTAATAAATATTTATCTTACAAAATTCATTTGGAAGCATACTTTTTTGTTTTATCTATAACTATTCCTTATATACTACATAAGACGAACAACCCTATTCAAAATTTAGAACAACAATTTATAACAATCTCATTATGAAACGATAACACTTATTCGATCAACAAAAATTTCATTGGGAATGATAAAGGGAAATGCACATTCCTCCCAACCAACGAGTTGCCACCAACAACTCTTCTCGATCTTAGAATCCTTTACTTCAAGAATCTTGTATTCCCTTTTTATTCAGGAACCCCCCTCCATATTAGATCAACATTTGGAGTTTTATTTCTTTGCTTCTTGACCTACCCAGAAAAATATTTTCTATCATTTACACATCGTCAAAATTGTGACCATGGTATGAATTTAAGGAATCCAATGAATGGAAGATGAATAAAATCTAGACCATATGAAATAATACATTTTACATGTTTATCTGTTGTTCATACACCCAATAGATGAGTAATAGGTTATCATTGTTTTTATCTCGTAAGAGGTATATGACTATATAAAGAAAAAAATTAAAACATGTACTCTACGACTGCTAGTTATAAATTTACAACTAGTTTTGTTTCCATTATTTATAAGATTTGCATATAATACTACATTTGGTGCCATCACTGTTTTGTTTGCAATTGGGGTTGTATGTGGTGATGCCTTATAATGCATGCTTTCATTGTTACAAAATGAACATGCAAGCATGTTGATATTTTTATTGTTTCTCACAAAAATTGCTCTACAATGCGTGGGTTAAAATTTGAGAACTGTAACATTTTGTTAGCATGAAGAAAGTATGATTGCAACAAGTGAAGCAAGTTGGCATGTTGAGCTCAATTATCTCTGGAGAAGGTCGGTCTTTAGTATATATAATCCAAATATGCCACCAAAATATTATTTGCAAAGCCATTAGAGAATTGGTCATTTATTTATTTCTTGTTTTGACACATTCTTATAAAGGTCAGGGTTGAGCATAAGGTATTTTTTTCATGGTTTCCTAGCCATTTCTATGTCTTATCTTCAGTTTTTATGGTTTTGCAAACAATGATAATAGTTTTACAAACAATATTCTTATCATTCTTATCCTATAACGAGATTATATAAAACATCTTGTTAAACAAAACTATTTTATTTTACATAAACTGACTATATGATGAATATCAAGAGTGGTGCAACGACAATAAAAAAACATTCATCAAACTATTTGCAAACTCAAGCAAAGTAAGGGGCACCAATACCTTATTGCACAATTCCCTCGTAAGGGTAAACTTCTATTAATTCCTCAATCTCTGAGTGTTGCAACTATTGTACAAAAGGTCCCTTATATAACTATAGTTGACCATAACAATCTCTTCAACTATCTCCACAATATCTTCATAATTATCTCCTATGATCTCTCCATTATTTCCTCAAATCCTTCCATGAATCTCTTAGTAAATCTTCATCCCTATTTTCAGTCATTCCTCTTCATCTCTTGTAGACTTATAGAATTAGTCTACATCTCATCATATTACTTATTTATTAATCTTTACAAATTTAGGTTCTTTTATTGGTTTATATTTATTTTCTAAATAACTTAGTAAAATTGGGATAAACCTAGCTTCCATCGTGGCAGGTGGCTTAGGTGGGGCTAAACTAATTGCAAGCTATATCAATGGATTATTGGCATAAGCAATATCTACATTAAGAGATGAAATTGTTGTTATCTACTTCATTTCAACAAGTCATTTTGTCGTGGATTTAGAATTTTATTCAATTGTTATTATCTTGTCGTCCATATTCGAAACTAAAATCCACAAAATAAAATATGCATTACCTTAAACCCTTATACATATTGCAGATGCAAGAATGAGTAAAACCATAAGCATACCCATGGCTATCTTTTTTTGTGTAAATTAGCAATTGTATATTAAATCATAAAATTACATAGGATACAAAAAGTCTGTATGCACAGACAGAGAAAGCAATTCCATCTAGTTGCCCAAAATGATTGTTAGCAACTGTCCCTGCATCTTTAGACCTCGAGACTAACCACACAGGGCTGCCTGACAAGGGACACAAAACGAGAAGAGCCAACCATCCAGGGTTGCTTGACAGAAGACAAAAACAAAAGAGGGCATGGAGGGCCTCAAAACTACGACAGAGATAGACAAAATGAGAAAACCAAGAAAACAAAAAACCATTACAACTTCAAAATCACAAAGTCTTTGCTGGTTTCACTTGGGCCGGCCGTTGCAGTCTCGATAACGGGCTGCGGAATCCTTTTAGGAGTGGGGCGCTTCACCATGCTGATGTCAGTTTCCTTCGTCGGGACATCCACAACAACATTTGTTCCCTGTCGGATGGAAAGCTTGAGGAGATTGGTGAGGATTCCTAGCTTGTGCGACATGATTCTGACTTCCTGGGTTAATGCACTGATGTTGAATTCCATAGCATCGAACTTAGATGCATTCATGGTCGACACGAGCGAAATGGCCTGGCGTGCTTTGTTGATTTCTTTTGCCTGCATGCTGAGCACTTTGGCCAGCATGGTCTTCATACGCCACATTTCACTCTAAGTTCAAACGTATCACGTGGCTGTGGTAGCCGCTGTGCCTGGGTCCGAAACCCAGTCCATAAGCATACCCATGGTTATCATATCATGAGTAAATATATATAATATCCATGGCTTTCATTTACATTATTAGAATCGTGTATGCTTTCTCAACATTGGGGTGCATGTGGGTATTATAAACCCTAAATCATTGATGTTTTACCTTGTACATCGATTGAGTGTAAGAACTAAGCATGCTTAATAAAGCATGTTGAAATCAATTATATTATGTAAGAAAAACAAGTGGTTACTTGACTATAGAGTGCACCAAGAAGAAATAATCAACAATGAACAACTCTTTTTTTGCAGTCATCTTACTCCTGATTTCTATGGGAATAAGAGCCATCTTTTGCACTCCATAGAGTTCTTTTTTTTCTGCAAAATTTGAATTGAAAGTTCTGTTGCTTGAGTTTTTGAACAATAAGTATTGGAATATACTTAATAAAGAAGATAACATAAACTGAAAATCAAATCTAGAACTACACAATATTTTAACAACTAAATCAATTCTTTGTAACAACCCTAGTCAAAAATCCATGTAATAAAGTTAATAAAGGCAAAATAATAACCATGGTCATGGGAAACGTATTCCAATTTGAATGTTGAGCAAAAACATAGTGATGGGGGTCACTTGTGATTAATTAATGGCTATGGAAATTGGTAAAGGCAATGATAAAGGCTTTGTAAAGGCAAAGTGGCATTAATTGGTATTTCATTTATGAAAATAATGGAAAATAGGAGAAAAGGGAGGTGAAAGGTCATAAGTTGCATGTGAGGAGGAAAACGAAGGAAAAATAATGGAAAATGAAGAAAATAGAGGCCTCATTAATAAAAAGGCTTATGAGGATTAGTTTGTATCTTGTTGTCAGTTCAGTTTTGGAGCTCTCATTTTCTACTCTCTCTCTCTCTCATACTCTTGGGCACTTAGAGTTTTATTGGAGCACTCTTTGAGGAGTGTGGCATACTTGGGATTTGGAGCAGAAGGCAAAGGAAGAGTAGAAAAGCGCAAGAGGACATCGATATCAACAACTACAACGAGTTTTGCTTGCAAGTATCGAGTTGCAAGTATGGTTTCCTTGCTAGTTTCATGCATGGCACATGCATGTGGTTTCTTGGTTATGGTGTATCATTTGCATGGAGGATTGCCTAGAATGATGGTGGATTTACCCAACCTTTCCATTTCCTGGATAACCATGGTGTTGTGGGTTTCTTTCCTTTTGTTTTCTAGTTGGTTCTAATGTTTCTTATGGCTATGGGTTGAGTTACTAGTTCCTGGAAGCCTTGGTTGGAAAAAAGCTTTGTAAGCCCTGCAACAGCTTGGGTTAAGTTACTAGTCTTGGAAGCCTTGATTGGACAAACACTCTGGAAGCCCTTGGTGGGTTGAGTTGCTAGTATTGGAAGCCCTATTGGAACAAATGTTCTAGAGCCCTGGATAGCTTGGGCAGAGACCAATTTGGTGATGGTTAGTGATGTTTGACCTTGAGGTGGAATCACTGGTTGAGGGTTGAGGTGGCTTGGCCTCTAGAAGCCTTGGTTCGATTTTGTTTGATGGTTCCAAGAGATCCCACATTCATGCTTGGAATATGGCACAGGAGTGATTTATTGAAAGAAAGATTTGGTTCAACCAATCTATGGTAGGGTGGTTCGTGGAAGTCCCAAACCTGGTTGACTTATGCATTCATTAATAAGAGTTCCTTATCCTTGGTATTTAATGCGTAAATGTGATTGTTCATATATGATTATTATGGTTGTTATATCCTTGTTATTTCTGTTGGTTATGAGTATGTTTTATGACAAATTTAATGTATGCCTCTCATCATTTTTTGATTATCAAAAGAATGAACAATGAATATATGACCTCATAGATGATAATGCAACTATTGTGATAAGGTATTAATGCTTCCTTATGAATCTCATATAAGTATGAGACCCCTATGCTCAAATATGTTGTTATGACTTGTAGATTGCAAATTGTGATATGTTTGACGCAATTTCTGTCATGGCTAGTAGGGGTCGTCATTGATCAAAAGTTTGCATTAATAATATTGTTTCAATATTATTTATCATTTATGAAGTTTTGGGCAGTGGCCCTTAAAAAGTGGCACCTAATTTGGGTCGTTGGCTCAAAATTGGATGAAAAATTCCACAATGGTTGGCATGCCTTGTTGTGGTAGCAACTGGAAGGCCTCGGTTGCATGCATGGCTTTTCATGGGAGTGACTAAGGGTCTAGATTAGTGAAATGTCAAGTTGTCTTAGGGGTTGGTCACTTGGAAGGATTGGTTGGCTCCTGAAGTTTTTGTAGCATGTGTGGACGATCATGATGATTTTGTTTTGTCAATTCCACTTCCTTAACTATACATGGGGAGTTGAATCACATCATAGTAGCCTCTCACCACATGTTTACCCCAACGGACTGGTGAACTTGGGTAAATGTGGGAGGAGGGCGTTACGGAGTGGTATTGGAGCACGGTTCACCCCTTGGACTGGATGAGCGATGTGTGTTGGTTGTGCATACATATCGATTACATATGTGTTCCTTATGATTATGGTCTATGTGCTTGTTGCATGTGCATGACGTTGGGCATAGTTGTAGTGGTGTCGTCATGTGAAAAGTTGATGGTGTTGTTGTTGGATGTGGTCGTCATGAGTGCATGTCAGATGTGCATTGGTCATGCATGTCAGTGCTTATATGTTGTTATGAATACATTGACATGGTGATAGTTGTCATGCATGAGGTCATGGTTTGTGGTTTGTATGGTCATGCATTGATAACTGGATAATGGTTGAAATGATGATTAAACATTGATATGATTATGTTTATATATGTATTGTGTTAATCTAGTTGGTCTTGCAGATAAGATATCCTCCCCTGAACTAAATTGAGGTACATTGGTTTGTTTATGATTTGGTTTAGCTGACATGATATACCTTGTAAGAAGAGAAGATCAAAGATGACTAGAAAGATGGTAGACTACAAATCACGAGATTCTCCCTATAGATAAGATGAACAACATGGTAAGGGATATTCCCTTGACATAATAGACACTTTGAGAAGTTTGAAGGAAGAAATAAGGAGTTTCAAATAAGATAATGATTGAATCATTCAATCATAAGAGAGACTTGCTATGGCACATGAGATACAAGTAGAGGACAATGCAGTTATCCTTCAGATCTGGTTAGACTTGCAGAGATAGGGACCACCTTAGAATCAATCATGGACAAGAGGATAGGACTAATGGGGCATACGGTAGCAGGTCACATGGTGGGCTTAGGTTGGATGGAGATGAAATGGTCAAAGATGGCATATTCTTGGATACACCTGATAGACGAGGAAATGGACATGGGATTTACTCTAGTTTTGTTTGAGACAGGTATCATAGTCATCATCACTATCATCCTTATAGGAGGAGTGACAGGGGATATTTTTTGGATGATTTCATGAAAACAAAGGCACCTACATTTGATGGAGAAATAAAGAAGTCACAGGATGCAAAATTGAGGTTTCTTGGGATGAACAAGTTCTTTAGGTTGCATGATTACTCAGAGAACATTAAGGCCATAATAACTACATCCAGTCTTAAAGGTAAAGAAAACATTTTGTGGGAAGATGTAAAGAATGTAAGAGGTATTTATGAAGAGGAGTTGACTTGGAGTGAGTTCAAGAGATTATTCAGGAAGAAGTATCTACTGGAGAGATACTATGAAAGGAATTCTATAAGCTGAAGATGGGATCTATGACCGATGAGGAGTACACTAGCAAATTCTTGGAGTTATTGAGATATGTGCCTTACCTCAAGGAGGAGAAGGCCAAGATTAAGAGATTCACTAGTGGATTGTCGATTGCATTCAAAGACAAGATTGAATACACACCAACAGAGTTGAAGAATGTAACTAATTTTGGTCTTAATAATTGTCATTCCAACAATGTTGAAGAATGTAACTAGTTTCAGTCTTCATCATTATCATTTGACTAATGTAATGACATAAATATTATTTGAGGAAAGAAAATGATAAAAAGGAAAAACTATTTTTGGAGCATGGGTTTCATGCTCAAGTTATTTGTCATTAGGTCTTCTAGGTTTATCACGAGTCAAAGAGTCATTATTATTGTAAAAGACCTTTTTGGGCATTTCTATCATTAAAAGAAAAAATAATTTGTATATGGAAAGGTTTAGAAGGATCCTCAGAACCAAGTCGGCCAACCTACATGAAGTTGGCCTTGTGAGGGATATTTGAGCCCTAAGAAAAGCTATATAAAGAAAGGATTTGACCTCATTTGTGAGACAATAAAGCAATAATATTCTTGGTTCGATCTACAAAGGAAGAAGGAATGTGGGGGTCATAGGAGAAAAGGAAGGTTAGTGAAGAAGGAAGAGGCTCCAGAATTAAGCGAAGGTTTGAAATCTTGCCATCTCTTGCTCACATGTACGAGTACCCTAGGGTTTCTAAGGTTACCTTAGGTCTAAATTGCAAAAAGAGTTGTAGGCTATCTTGGCATGAGTTACCTGGGTCTAGGTTTTGGTCTTAGAAGTCTCCTTTGAAGTTGTTTCTATAAGAAGATAAGTTATTTATGGGTTTCCCCTTGGAGGGGTCTTACCCTGTCTTGGAGCCTATATCTTGTGTTCATTGTGTATGGTTGTGATCTTCCTATTTTGGCATTTATTTGATGATAAGAACATAAGCATAATAAACAGAAGAAGAAGATAAATCACAAATAATTGTCATGAATGGAAAAGATAAATTTAAATGATACCTTATCTAATTTTCCAACATGGTATTAGAGCTAAGGTCAGAAAAATTGGCAGTTGGAAGGATCACTAGAAAAAAGAGTGTATTGCTCCTAAAAGCCTAAAAGAAGGGACTGATTATGCACCTGAAGTAGTCGAGCTCAAGGAAACTAGGTCGAGGGCTTAAAGAAGACTGATTTTGGGTTTATTTTGTCTCTATTACAGGGCCGAGTAAGGAGCATAGGCTAGCCACAGGCTTAAAGAATATAAATAAGCATGGTTTGGGGTAAATCTTCCTCAAAGGCAAGGTTGAGTCATATAACACAAAGAAAAGAGAGTCTATGAGATCACGTCAAGAGCTACTACATACTTAGAATAAAAGCCAAAGGTCAAACTTCTGTAATGGTTATTAGAAAGGTCCAAATAGTCCCAAAACAAGTAATGAAAGTGTCCTCTTAAAGCCTACAGTAGCCTGATAAGAAAATAAAGAGACAAGAACCTTGTTAAGGAAGCCTTGCCACAGTCACTTGAGAAGGAATTAGGCTGAGTTCGAAGAGTTGCAACAATAGTTACAACATGACCTATTCAGAGGTCGAGATTTGAAGGACAAATTTTTGATGATTTTGGGACTATATTTGCATGGTACAAATGGTCACTCTGTTTATGTTATGCGCCAAAATTTGTTGGAATAAATTAAATAAGAGCCTAACTTTGTTAAATAGAAAAGAAGGATTTTGAAAAGCCTACTTCTAGACTGGATATTAGCCCAGGTATCAACGTATGGAAATAGGAGGCTATGGAAGGAAGGTCACAACTATAGGAGAGGCATATTTGGAGCCTATAATAAGGGTTGACATGGATTGTAATAAGCCCTTACTAGAGGGCCGACGTTGCACTATGATAGTGTGAGCTTGATACCATCAACAAGGGCATGTCATTCAATAGTTCATTTAAAGCAAGGAACTGTGGTAGACATCCAATTTAAGAATCTGTAGTAGCATGTCCCTATCAAAAGTCAAGATGAGCAGGAGTTAAGTCACCTTGAGAAAAGCATCTCGTCTTGACATCTTTGAATACCTCTCTTAAAAACAGTGAGATTGAATCCTTGGGAAGCAGTCTCCTTCAAATAAACTGAAGACAAAATCCTTTACAAGAAAGGATGAGGTAAGGCTGTAAGAAGGTATGTGTGATCTCAAGGTAGTAAATACTCATTTACATTGTTTTTGCTTAAGGGTCTATATAAAGTATGCATTAGGTTTTTGTTGCATCTAGGGTTCATAGACCTCATCTTGTTGGAGTCTTTTGGTATCTAGGGATTGTAAACCCCAGAGGAAACTTGAATTGAAAACCCTAGTGAAAAACCCTAATTGGTTTGTTCCTTCATAAAAGCCCTGGATTTCGTTATCTAGGGCTTGCAATAGATAATCTAAGGTATATGGTAATCTTGAGAGAGGGTGGAATTGAAATCTAAGATATGACATCAAAACCCTAGGGTCGATGTTTTTATGAGAAATATTAAAGGAATTTAGGGTTTGTGTCTAAGAATCCTAGGAGAATACCCTGTATGAAAACCATGAAATCTTAGTTCATTATCATACTCTTGTACTTGTATTTTGCTTGGTCGTACTTGTCAGTGAATGTTGCAAGTACATAACAAAATAAGAAAAATGGGAAGTATGGATAAGCAAAGTAGTCCTTATGCTTGGTAATGATAAGCATGATGGAAGGAGGGAACTATAAGGATCCTGAAGAAACTAATGCTAACAAGGTCGTCAAAGGAGTAAGCATGTATCATTATGGAATCTTGTTTTAGTATGGCATCATAGATAGAAGCATGTGATAGTAGCATATTTAAGTGTACTTGTTTAAATTGCTTGAAATCATATATTCCTTCGAGAATGAAAGGCTTGGGAACCATTTTGCATAAGCGTTCATGATCGAGGTGGATATTGGTGGCCACCCACATATTCAACTCTAACCCCCACTGTTGTTTCTTTTTAGTTTCCTTAATTGTAGCACAACCTACTACTTTTGGCAGTTTTTCAAGTCCTGAGCCATTTTGAGGTACTAAAAGACGTTTTTAGGGAAAACAGGGAATCAGAAAAATTCCATAATGGTTTACGTATTTTTTTTGGCCTCCTCTTTGAGCTCTTCGAAATGAGGTATTATGATATCCAAATGGAGATCATATGCCAAAGTTATGACCCCACGAAGTTGACGTTTCAACTTACCCCAATGGGGCCCACAAACTTTTGGCACTTCATCTCCTAGGGTTATGTTTTTGGATGTTTATGGTTTTTCATTATTTGTTGATGATAAAAAGGCCACCGATCCTCATTGTAACATAGTTGAGAGGCATGTAGCCGCCACATCTCTTCTCAGAGATAAGCTACCATCGCTTGAGTTAGTTTATTTCCATTCTATATGTAAGCATATTTCAATTCTTTGATATTAATGAAAGGAAATTTTTTTTCTACTGCATCTCGGTGTTTATGTTTGTATCTGTATTCTGTTTCATTCCTGTATAAGTCTGGATAAATGGTATTAGAGTAGTTTTCTCTTTCTCTGTTTTTCTTTGCATGTCCCCAGTGAGGTTAGGGTATAAGGAGTTAGGGCTCGAACTGGTTGAACCTTTGCAAGACCAACCTCACAAACCCCAATGAACTCCCATGACAGAAGAAAAGAAAGAGAAGGGAGAAAGATATTCTTTCAAAATATTGCTCAAGGAAGCCCTCGAGCGACAGAGGAACACGATGATGGATAAATTTTCCCATATCCTTCGACGACTGCCCACAGGCGACGCCTCTTCATCGAGCAACCACTCTGGAGGCACCACTCCCTTTATGGTACAAGTCAACTTTGAAATTTTCATATTTGAAGGACAGATATATGCAAATGTCATAGATAGTTGGTTAAATCTATTGGAAGGACATTTTTCGGTTCATGACTTTTCCAATAGGGAAAATATTACTTTTGCACTCCTCAAAGCCTCCCCCATGTCAAGGATTGGTGGGAAACCTATTTTGAACAGAAGGATGAGAGGGAATCCTCACTATTTTCAGTTGCACCCACTTAGAATTCTTTATGAGACACCATCGAGGAACAATATTACCCTGTTGGGAGCTACGAAGATAAATACATAAAGTGGACCATGTTGAGGTAGGGAAGGGACCAAGACATGTCGGAGTTCACAAATATTTTTCATACCCTTCACACGAAATTGGGTATCAAGGATTCTAAGCAAAATTTGGTACTCAAGTACTGTGCCTGCCTACACAAGTACATCCAGGACGAGATGGAATTCCTGGACATCTCATTTCTTAGCGCTTCCTATTGATACGCTGTCAAGATCAAGTGTAAATTTAAACAAAAGAAGCGATACTTTGGATTTGTGAATCTAAAGCAAGGAAAGAGTGCCCCCAAACCGCAAAACAAAGGACAAAGCCAAGGCAGGGTGACCTAGGGAAACCCACCAAAGTTGTAAGAAAAAACAACACCACGAAGACAAAGAAGGACACAAGGAAATGGCGTGAGTTCCATAAGAGCCCTACTCACAACACAAGTGAGTGTGGAGCCAAGAAGTCACTAGTGGCTGAGTTGAAAGATTTTGAATCATATGCATGTTCTGACTTTGAGTTAGAACCTGACAAGGGGAACAAAAAAGGGAAGCTGATTATTGATAAGGATCCCAGTGCCACCGTCACCACCACCAAACTCCAGAAGATTGGGCCCGAAGATCCATAAGAGGTGGAGCGACTCTTCCATTCACAGATATGGGTGAAGGGTTCTTCGTTCTAGTTCATTGTCGACAACAAAAGCCATAAGAAACTCATTTCAGCAGAGGTCGTGAAGCGGTTGGGCCTACCAACCACACCACACCCACAATCGTACACCATCGGGTGGATTCACCAAGGATGATATCTCTGCTTTAGCCAACAATGTCGCCTTCCCTACAACATCAACCCCTTCACATATGATGTACTGTGTGATGTTGCTCCTCTTGAAGTTTGTGATGTATTATTAGGCCAACCATACCTTTGAAAGTGTCATGTTGTGCATGAGTCTAGGCCTCACATTGTTATTATTTCTTTGGGCAATAAGTTATATAAGATATCAGAGGTAGCATTGCCTACCACCATCTCTTTGATCTCTGCGAAGCAATTCAGTAAGATCATTTCTTAGACCGAGGTTTTTTTCTTCCTTATGATTCACCCTTAGGGTAAGAAGAAGGTTTTGGCCACATCTGTGGCCTCCAGACAAGGATCCTCTGTATGAAAACAACAAATGGACAAGGTCGTGGAGGAGTATAGGGATATCTTCACCTCATCCACAAGGGTACCCCTACACTATTAGGTCAAGCACTCCATCAATCTGACCCTGGGTGTGTCGCTACCTAACGGGTCGATATATCGATGCTCTATTATGGAGAACTATGAAATCAAGAGGCAGATATAGGATCTGTTGTAGAAATGTAACATTAGTTCGAGTTCATCAGCTTGTGGGGGCCCGATCGTGTTGGTACAGAAGAAGGATGGGACCCGAAGACTCTGTCTTGACTATTTCGGCATTGAATAAGATCACTATATGGAATAGGTATCCAATCCCATAGATTGATGACCTTCTGGACCAGCTCAAGGGGGCCAAATATTTCAGTAAGATTGACTTGAAGTCCAGTTATCAACAGGTACCAATCGAACCCTCTCATGTGTGGAAGACTGCCTTCAAATCCAAGCCTTTTCAAATGGTTGGTCATGCCTTTCGAGTTGACAAATGCCCTCACAACCTTCATGAGTTTGATGGACAACATCTTGCGGCCCTTCACCAGCTCATTTATAGTAGTGTATTTAGACAACATCCTGATCTTCATCCAAAGCTGGGAAGAACACCTCCACTGTATTCGACAGGTCCTCCAAACCCCGCGACAACACAAATTGTGTGCCAATGTGGAGAAATGCACTTTTGGTATGAATGAGGTTCAATATATGGGGTACATCAATGATGAGCGGGGTTTGCATGTAGACCCAACCAAGATACAAGTTATTCGAGATTGGCCCAACCCTAACCACTCTAACACAGCTTCACAACTTTCTAGGTCTTGCCAATTTTTGTTGCAGGTTCGTGTTGGGTTTCTCTCATATCACTTGGCCTTTGAGACAAGTCACCTAGGGTGGATCGAAAGCAATTCTTTTTTGGTTTGAATCCCAACAAAAGGCATTTTATGAGTTGAAGCATTGTCTCTACTCTGCACCAGTGCTCACATTACCAGACCTACAACAACTATTTGAGATTGAGACAAATGCCTCTAACTATGCTATTGGTGGAGTTCTTATTCAGCAGGTCCATCTAGTGGCATATCATAGTGAGACACTTTTAGAAACAGTATGAAAGTATTCGACCTATGACAAAGATATGTATTCCATTGTGTAGGCCTATTGATAATGGAATAATTATATTATGGGGAAGGAAACGGTCATCCACATAGACCACTGACCCTTGTAGTTCATATAGACACAAGGAAAGTTGCAGAACTATTTCCATCAGAAATGGTCCACATACCTGCAACAGTTCCATTTAAACATCATTAAGTATAAGAAGGGAAGCACTAATAATGTTGTAGACTACCTCAGCTAGCCACCGGTAATGGTGCTAACTATTGTGCTCAAATATTGTGGACATGATACTTCGAGGTGGCCACATCTTTACAAGAGCAATCCAGAATTCAACAACACATACTAGATGCTCTTAGAAGGAAAGCAAGTTCCTGATTTTCACCTCCAGGGTGCACTATTATGCCACCTGGGACACTTTTTTGTTCCTTCAAGCGAGCATGCCAAGATGATTTGGGAGGCGCACTGCAGTCAAGTCACAAGACATTTCAGAGTAGAGAAAACAATGGCAATGTTGTAGAAGCATTTTTATTGGCTGAACCTTCAACAGGATGTTGGGAAGTACATTAGATCCTGCACTTCCTGTGCCATTGGCAAACCGACCATCAAGAATCAAGGCCTATATACTCCTATGCCTACTCCTAGTTGACCTTGGATATCCATCTCCATGGGTTACATGTCATGCCTTCCTTCTACTAAGCATGACAACAACTGCGTTTTCGTGGTCATCGACAAATTCTCTAAGATGGCCATTCTGGTGGCCTGCAAAAAAAGTATCACAGCATAAGCCATTACTAATCTCTTCTTAGAACGAGTGTGGGTACACTTTGGGATCCCACAGTCTATTATCTCAGATTAGGACAACATGTTCCTTAGTACATTTTGGTGAAGCCTTTGGTTGATGCTGGATACCAAGCTAACTAAGTCCATGACCTTCCACCCCCAAACTAATGGCCAAACAAAGGTCATCAACAAGATGATCATGCACATTTTGTGCATGTACTACTTGAAGCATCCATGCACATGGGATGAAATCCTACCTTATGTCCAACATAGTTACAACAGAGCTCTCCATATCTCAATTGGCCATAACCCCTTTCAGGTGGGACTGGGATTTCAACCACTATGTCCCATTGATGTGGCTATACCATTTGAAACTACTTAGATAAAATCGGCTCATGTTTAAGCTGAAGCTGACAAGGCTAACAACTTCATTGAGCACATTCAGAACATTCACCAGAAGGTGCATGACATATTGGATAGAGCCAATGTTAAGTATAAGCAGCGTCATGATCAACATTGGGCGCCACACAGGTTCCAGGTGGGCAACAAAGTTTGATTACATTTGTAGAAGGAGTGTCTCACTAGGGTCCCCAAGTTACGCCCTCTCCAATATGGGCCTTACACCATCACTAAGGTTGTGGGAGACAATGCTTTTGAGCTCAACATTTCCCCATTCCTTGGCCTGCACCTAGTGTTCAATGTGGACTGCCTTCGACCATATGTTCCACCATTATTGGTCACATCAGACATTGCAGAACATCTCACACCAACAAAGCTAAACCAAAACTACATGGAACAAGACACAACTGATCGGATCATGGACACACAAATCAAGAACACTTACCAGCAAAAGATCTAATTATATCAAGTTGTCAAAGTTGGCCAACTCCTGCACTAAGGCAAGTGGCTCACCAGGGACCAAGTTCAGTAGAAGTTTCCCCATCTCATGGAGGCACTCAACGCAATGGGGACCATTTCTTGCTAAGGGGGGAGGACTGACCCAAGTGGATATTGGTGGCCACCCGCCTATTCCTCTTGGACCCCCACCATTGTTTCTTTTTAGTTTCCTTAACTGTAGCATAACTTACTATTTTTGGTAGTTTTTCGAGTCCTAAACATTCGAAGTAGTTTTGAGGGACTAAAAGATGTTTTAGGGAAAATGGAGAGACCAAAAAAGTGCTAAACTAATTCATCTATTTGTTTTTGACCCCCTCTTCAAGATCTTCAAAACAACATATTATGATAGCTAGACGAAGATCATATTCCAAAGTTACGATCTCGGGAAGTTGACATTCCAACTTACTCCAACGAGGCCCACAAGCTTTGGCGCTTCATCTCCTAGGGTTAGGTTTTTGGATGTTTAGGGTTTCTCATTGTTTCTCAATGATAAAAAGGCCACCGAGCCTCCTTGTAACACAGTTCAGAGGCATGTAGCTGCCACATATCTTCTCAGAGATAAGCTACCATCGCCCGAGCTAGTTTATTTCCATTCTATATGTAAGCATATTTTAGTTCTTTGATATTAATGAAAATAAGTTTTATTTCTGCTGCATCTCGGTGTTTATGTTTGTATTTGTATTCTGTTGCATTCCT
Source organism: Pinus tabuliformis (assembly GCA_031772625.1). NCBI lineage: Eukaryota > Viridiplantae > Streptophyta > Pinopsida > Pinales > Pinaceae > Pinus > Pinus tabuliformis. The sequence continues at coordinate 301,864,240 of CM062814.1, forward strand.
GTATAAGTCTAGATCAGTTCATCCATACATTATCTAACATAATGTTAGAGGAAGTCATTTTGCTAAGGTGGATAATCATGATCATGTAAGAGTCATCATCTTGGGAGGCTCTTGGAAGAAGCATTATGATAGGATTAGTACATATTCCATATTGTATGTAATAAATACATTAAAAGGATGAAGGAATCCAGCTGGTAAAATTGCATTTTCATTGTGAAATACAAATAGCTAGATGAATGTGTGAAAGATTTGGAGTGCATGTTCAAATGTAAACTTTGGGTAAGGATTCATATAATCCCTGAAGAAAGGTTGGTCATATGCATAGTGAATTTTTCATTGATGCATAAGTAAGTGAATTTGACTTACTCTAGAATGGATAGAATGCCAAGACTTTCTCACTAGAATATATTTACTAATGATCAACATCAAATACAATCTCTGGAAGTAAATGGTAACTTGGTAATCAAGTTCGATCCTTGGGCACTTTGATGCATGAAGGAAGATTCAAGTGGAGATGGACCATAAGGATGTTGATGATGAGAAAGTTTTCATGATAAGGTAACTCTGATATTTTATTGTCGGTTATATGGTTAACATATTGTTGTGTCACCTGGAGGAAAGTTGCAGGAAGACAAAGGACTATTGAGGAATGCTTAATATCTGGTACCTGGAAACTGTGAAGTCAAGATACGCTCATCTTGGGATTGAAAGGTAGCAGTGCAAGAATATAACCTGAAGGTCAAGGGAGATCACTTTCTTGAGGAAAATATGATCAGATGGAAACTTGGGAAGGCTCAATATAATCAAGGTGAAAGTGATGTGTAGAATTAATGACCTGAAACCTATCACAATAATGAATAAGATGGCTCCATGATACCTTAAAAGAAAGTAGGCTTGATATGATGAGATGCAAAGAAAACAAGGAGCCATGCAACTATGAATTATTTGGTAGTTGATACTCTTATCAAGACAAGCTAGAAAGCTTGTGTATATGACTTCCCAATTAGAAAGGAAGTAATGAATCTCCTCTAAATTTAAGAGGGAGTAAAGAAGTCTCCTTGGATAGGAGCCATGACCTATTCTTAAGTTAAAAAGGAGAATAGGGATATCCTCTATGGTTGAGAGGGAGTGGTGTTGAACATCACATATGCATTCTCTGCTTCATGTGTAAAGCATCTGATTAGGACTAATAATCGTAAGTCCAAGTGAAGGCCTTGGAAAGAGAATGGTAGATGATTTAATAAGAATCTATGGTTTCCTTAAGGATAGAACATCCAAGAAAGTAAAGGAATCGACACTATTTGAGGATGTCACAGGTATCCAAGATAAGAGCGGGTGAAGAGGGTCTATATTCTTTAAGGATTCAAGTCCAAGAATCCAAGGTAAGAATAGTCCTAAAAGGACATCCTTCGTGGACATCTAGATGGGGAATGTGCCTTCTAGAGGTAGTGTGGTATCACACGTAAAGCCTCCCAGCATAAGACTCTTGAATAAAGTAGAGCTTGTCTAGTTAGGCCTCAAATACAATGATGGTTGATCATAATGTTGATGCTTATAGTTGACTTATCAATCCGACTCTTCTTATAATAACTTTTCAAAAGGAGTATTGTCCTTGTACCGGTTGAACAATTATGAATACCTCCCTAGTTTAGAGGGAGTGTTGAAGAATGTAACTAGTTTTGGTCTTCATAATTGTCATTTGACTCATGTAATGATGTAAATATTATTTGGAGAAAGAAAATGATAAAAAGGAAAAAATATTTTTGGAGCATGGGTTTCATACACAAGTTATTTGTCATTAGGTCTCCTAGGTTTATCATGAGTCAAAGAGTCATTATTATTGTAAAAGACCCTTTCAGGCATTTGTATCATTAAAAGAAAAAAAAAAATATATGGAAAGGTCTAGAAGGCTCTTAAGAACCAAGTCGTCCAACCTACATGAAGTCGGCCTTGTGAGGGATATTTGAGCCCTAATAAAGGCTATATAAAGAAATGTTTTGACCTCATTTGTGAGACAATAAAGCAAGCACATTCTTGGTTCTATCTACAAAGGAAGAAGTAATGTGAGGGTCATAGGAGAAAAGGAAGGCTAGAAAAGAAGGAAGAGGCTCCATAATTAAGCGAAGGTCTTAAATCTTTCCATCTCTTGCTCACACATGAGAGTACCGTAGGGTTTCCAGGGTTACCTTAGGTCTAAATTGCAGAAAGAGTTTCAGGTTGTCTTGGCATGAATGATATTCTAGAGGAACCTTCATTTATAAAGGGATATTTCTTCGCTATCTTTGGATATTGGCTGGTTGACTTGGTTCTTGGTGGTAGCCTGCATTTAGGGTTTGGTATCAGAAGTTTCCATTAAAGTTGATTCTATAAGAAGAAAAGTTATTTCTGGGTTTTCCCCTTAGAGGGGTTTTGCCTTGCCTTGTAGCCTATATCTTGTGTTCATTTGCATGGTTGTCATCTTCATGTTTTGGCTTTTATTTGATGATAAGAGCATAAGCATAATAAAAAGAAGAAAAAGATAAATCATAAATAATTGTCATGAATGGAAAAGATAAATTTAAATGTTACCTTATCTAATTTTACAACAAATAACTTATCACAAGCTGGAACAACTCATGCTCTTCAATCCCCAACTAGGGAAAACATAGAAAAACCCGTTCCAACAAATCCTCATAGTTAGGAATCATTGATAAACAAAGTTAGTTACTCTACCAAAGATCCCCTCTAGAACCTACACTTGCATCACATAAGTGTACAAGGAGTCTCCTTCTCTCCCCTCTACAATAAGCACGTGAAGTAGCACTAGGGTTTTTGAATGACACAAAACCCTAGTCTTATCTCTCACAAGAGATACTACTTAAGATACTTCTCTTGCCTCTATAAGGTTTATCAAAAAAACTATCTTCTTTGTCTCCTTTCAATACAACCCTAACCCTAGAGTTTCTTTTGAACTTCCTCCAATAACCTAGCACCGAAGACGATAACAACTATACATGAATAAAAGTACAAGAGAGAGAGGGAGAGAGAGAAAGAAGTGTTCTACACTCATATCCATAATACAAGTGTGTGATGATTGATTTGACAAAAACACTCTCTCCTTCCTCTTTCTCTATGAAATTTAAGGGAGACCAACAATACAAAGTGGATCCAATCCTTTATAAGCAACCTAAAAAAAAGAGCATAGCCCTACATGTAAATCTCTCCAATTCTAGGTGACATATGTCATGCTACAAGGCATGAACATCTAACAAACAAGAATCCTTCTAGGGCTATAATATTAATAGTAGGTCACCTCTTCTAGAACTAGAGACATTATCTAAGGCATATTAAACTTCTCTAACTATATTTATATATCAAATTTATTGCCTTAGATGTCAGAAGGCCTTCACATTCAACTTCAGAGGAGGATCCCCCCTCCCCAATTTGATAATAGGAACTTGGTCTTCAAGCTTTGAGGCTCTCACGTATTTGGTTCTAGATCATTTCATTATGTTAGTTGCATCCATATATTAGAGATCAACTTTGTTTATTGCCTTTATAGGAGTGACATTTTTTTTGGCACTCCCACTTTATTTTGCAACATATGCATTGAACAGTCACATTGACCTTCGTTTGTTCATTTGTTGGACATTAATACACTCATGACTTATCTCAAGTGGAGGGGGGTGTTTTATCACCATATGGCTATTTATTTTTGTAGCATGACTTAAGATTCAAATTTCACATTCAATTAGGCATGCCTATTTTCATTTCCTTTATAACTTTTTTGACCTAAAATTTTGTAACCCATTTAGTTTTTCAAACATTCACGATATATGCTCTTGTGTGATACACAATGTCGGGCCTTGGAGATTAAACATGTAAATTCTTAGAAGGAAAGAGTGTGAATTACCCCTTAAGTATAGATATAATTTTGTTTGTAAGATTGAATAAAATGTCATCTACTAATAATGATCTTATTATGTTGGAATTCAACTAGGTTTTCTGTTGAGAAAATATTTTGGTTTGAAACATTGTGTAAATGTGCCTATGCTAATGATGTTGTTTTGATATTCCAAATCTCTCTAGAGACAAAGTTCTTCACCGAATATGGTGAGGAAAACCAATACCATATACAAGAGGTTGTTATCAAGGGAAGCTATGGTGTAGTAAGTTCTCTGATTGATACTCATATTGGTGAGAAAGTGGCAATTAAGAAGATTAATGATGTATTTGAACATGTGTCTGATGCCACACGTATTTTGAGAGAAATCAAGCTCCTTAGACTGATTCACCATCCAGACATTGTTGAAATTAAGCACATTATGCTTCCTCTATCTTGATGGGAATTCAAAGATATATATGAGTCTATCTCTCTGTTGTATTTGAGTCTATGGAGTCCGTTATTCACCAAGTTATTAAAGCAAATGATGATCTCACACCTGAACACTATTAGTTGTTTCTGTATCAACTTCTTAGAGCCCTAAAGTACATTCATATAGGTTTGAAAATCTCCCCTGAAAGATATGCTTCCAGTCCTAGTAAAACAATTTTATTTGGGCTTTTTTCTATTGGAAGTCTCATTGCTTTACTTGATGAAATGTTTTTATGGTTTTCTTACAGCAAATGTATTTCATCATGACTTGAAGCCAAAAAATATTTTGGCAAATGTTGACTTTAAATTGAAAATATGTGACTTTGCGCTTGCTCGTGTCTCCTTCAATGATGCTACATCTGCAATTTTCTAGACGATAATTTCTCTCACCCTGGATTGCATGTGAATAGATACCTAGAATGGTGAAGAGAGGGATTCATTTTCTCTTCATGTGTAGAGTCTTTCTCTCAGTCTAGCTAATATTATTTGTTGGGGTGTTTCGTCTATAATATTTGATCTCCTTTATGATATGATCTCTCATTAGCATCTCAATTCTATCACCGAGGAGAGCATTGATGGTAATAGATTTCGTGTGAGAGCAACCAATTCTTAGGTGTGTGGAGTGCTTTGCATGGATTTTGGGCCAAACATATTAGTGTTTATCATCTTGTTGACTATCCTCTAATATAAGATGAGATCCTCTAGTCACTAAACATGCTAAATGATGCATATACTTTAGTCAACGTTAGAGAGGGCAATTAGGTTCTGAAAGTAGTGAAGTCTGACTATGGGGCGATACTTAAAAGAAAATTGCTTACTTTTCTTTCCTTTCCCCCCCCTCTTTTCACGAAATGTTGATATTGAGTGGACCTTGTTGCAGGATTATTGGGCAACCAGGTGGTATTGAACCCCTGAGCTTTGTGGTTCCTTCTTTACTAAGGTGAATATTTTGATTTATAGTTGAGTTGCATTTTTCATACTTGTCATTTGTTTTTTGTTTTTTAGTGCTTTACCCCATGCTTAAAGGGAAATTTTTCTAATGATAACTCTATATAAGATTAACATAATTTTGTTTGTACATTGTTTAAACTTTAAAGAAAAAAGAGAAAACATGTTGTTGGTTGTTAGTTGTTACAACTATCGTGTTGGGACATTTCCTTATGAACTTAAAATGTCATTTTGTTTTTAGCTTCTACTTTATTAATATATACAGGTAAGTAGTACAATTTAGTTGAGGCAGAGGCCACTAAGAATCAGGCATACCACTCACAATGCAAGCCAAAATAATAAGACTTTTCCATCTTTAACATTTTATGAGAACTCCAAGAAAATCCTAGTTTTGAAGATTCAAAAACTAACAGGGATGAAAGCATATAAAAGTAAATTGAGTCTTTAAGGTTTAAAACCTATCAATCATAAAAGTCCATAAAACTAACAAAAATGCAAGCCCATATACTGAGAGGTAAAATAATTTGATTCATAAAAATTGAGACAGTTCGGGCCCAAGGATAATTCCAATATCCTTCCTTGTTTTATATCATGTTGATTTTATTGCATTCAACTAATTTGTTTACGTATATTATCACAAAAAGGGTTAGCTTTGAAGATGTTTATGACATGAAATTTTATAATTTTTCATATTCGAAGGTGATTATAATGAAAAATTACATTCCAAACCATTAGATACAAAATATGCAAAGCCGGTCTAAGTGTATGCCATGTAAGGGTGGATATATCAAAATGGTACTGAGTGCAAGTTGCAATAGATATAAGAAAAAAATACATAGATATCCATATTTTAAAACATTGATTGCACCCTTGATAAGTTCTAACCTTTCCTACTTTGACATCATTTAACATTTAGCAAGTTTTCTTAGATACGCTTGGGTATGCTTTCTAAGAGGATATTCGCTGAGAAGAGTACAATGACATTTTCTTGTGTAAAGAAGTCGTATTTCATGAAAATTGTGTCATGGCACACCACACTAGTCAATAGAGATCATGACCCGGCAGTGATATAAGAGTCATTGCTGAGACAAACTTCCATTTGGGAATGAGTCGAAATAATACCTAATCACCATCAACATTATGTGTTACAATCATCACTGAGATATGTCACTGGTGGCAGTTTTATGAGTATTCATGGAATTTTTCTATTGTCCATCTAGATGTTTCAGCCAGTAAGATAATAATATCCCAACCAATGTTTTTTGCTTGTTATGGCCTTGTTTCATTGCAAAAAATGGTGTTTCAAACTATTGTTTTAAATTTTCAGATTCAGACTTGGAATTGCCACAAAATCTTATTCTCTACGAGTGAATAAAGTCTAGAATGAAGATAAAATGTTGTTGGTGTGATTCTTAGAATTTGCTAACGAAAAAAAGCAAATATATTTCTTAATTGTCATAACATTAATGTTTTCTAAAAATGTTTTCTTAGAGATGTTATTGTATATCAATTCCACATATTTTAGCATAAACATTTCTTTTTAATGCATGGATCTATATTTGTTATAATTTATTGCTTTGATCATTTCTTATCATTTAGAATGACATTAATCTGTTTTTCCCTGTTAGAATTATGGAAATAATTCTATGCCTATCACTTAAGTTCTTGGTGTTATATTTATGTTGCAGTACACTCCTGCCATTGATATTTGGAGCATAGGATGCATATTTGCTTAAATGTTTATAGGAAAGCCATTGTTTCCTGGGAAGAGCGTTGTACATCAACTGGATATAACCACTCATTTGCTTGGAACTTAGTCACCATAAACACTTTTTAGGGTTGACCCTTTCTTCTTGCTAATCACATTTGCAATAATGAAGAATATTAGTGGATTTATCTAAAGAGCTACACAGACATTCTGAACAATCCATAATTAAAATACACAACTAATTATATCAATTATGAGATTAATAATCAACACACCAACTGTTCAACTAATTAGCATAGAATTTTCAGAAAACATGAGTGGAAATGACTTACCTATAGCGACGATATTCCTTACTTTTGATTTTGGAGTTGAACGCTATTTGAATCATGCTAACCGCAAAAAAGTTTTGGGGATGAATCTCCACCCATAGGCTCAACTGCACATAATCTTTCTACAACTGGCCACCCCGACCCCTCAATCAATATATTACTGCTAGGGAATCCTTTGTCTCACAACACTTTTCTTCCAATGGAAGAAATGAATCATCTCATCCCCCTCATCGTCCATTAAATCGAACAAACAATTCCAAAAATGGAAAGGGACCTGCATCCACACATTACATGTGTCAACATGCTAGCTTTTATTTCTTTATTCTAAGTTTTACTTAATACAATATTTCTCTTAATTTAACTCTTTCTTATTTTATTTTGTTTTTTAAACTTTTTGTTAACTTTACTTATTTTCATAGTTATATATATATATATATATATACTCTAGTTTATTATTTACTATTATTACACTCTTTTCATTATTTATTATTTATTTACTATGATTATATTTCCTTCATTATTTATTATTTATGTACTATTATTATATTTTCTTTATTCTTTATTATTTATTCACTTGTATATTAATATTATTTTATTTTACTTATTTTTTATTATTATTACGAGGCATTACACATTCCTCATGCACGTTTGACTTGTTAGTGTGACTCGTTAATGACATTTTAGTGATAATAGATTCAAAAATAATATTATACTCGTGGTAGCTGTTACATCCCATGAAAGCCCATGTGATACATGTTTTACTTCCGGCAAGTTGTGAAGAAATAATAGATGTAAACAATATAGATGTCCAAATTTTGCTTTTTATTTTCCTTTATAACTCTTCTTGAGTAATTTTTCTTTATGAAAATTTCAAACTCACAATGAGAAGGCCAGAATATACTTATGTAACGTGCGGAAAAGGCATCCAACACCCTTCTTATAGAAGTTCCCAAATGTAGATCCACTTGCCCTTCATATGCTTGAGTGTATGCTTGTGTTTGATCCAAAAGACCGACCTACATTTGAGGAGTTGTTGTTTGATCTTCAATTATAATGCTAGCTTAGGGAAGTGGTTTGCAACTTAGTTATTATTGTTGCACATATTTTTAGGCATTAGTTGATCCATATTTCAATGGTTTGACAAAAATTGAGCGTGAACCTTCAACACAGCCTACTTCTAAGTTCGAGTTTGAGTTTCAAAGGAGAATATTAACAAAGGATGATGTGAGAGAGCTTACATATCGAGAGGTAAATAGACAATTAAAATGCTATTGTTGCTTATAATTAAAATGCCACCGTGGCTTAATTGTCTTATTCTCTTGATTTACTTGGGAAAAATCTAAAACTTTATGATGACTATCACTTTGCTTTTCCTGTTTTTCAAATCTTTGACAGATTTTAGAGTGTCATCCTAAGATGCTACAGGAGTATTTATGTGGTGCCAACAATGCCAACTTTATGTGTCCAAGGTTTGCCCATGAATATCCTAATTTCATTGTTCATTTTAATGATTTTAGTCCTTATTTCTTAGTTACTTTGTGAAGTTACATGCACTAAACAAACTCAACCAAGTATAATATGCAGCCTTGCTGTTTAGTACCTCCCTCTTATGCAAAAATAATTGACAAGAGAAGTTATTGTAACTAGGATAAAAAGAATAATTGTAACTAGTTGATCTTTAATTTATATCGGGTAATCATTTTCTTCTCCACATCATGTGAACCCTAATTAAATACATAACATCACATTTTTTGTTGGGGAAGGAGGGAGATATTGATACATTTCCTAATTATGAAAACACTTAGTACTAATACTAATAATGGTTAGTACTGAAATTGTTGAATTTATTCATTCTGCTAATTCCCTTGCTTTGAACCTCTCGTTAGAACATATTGGAAGTTGGAAGTTGGAGTATTATTAGTTGTCAAATTGATTTTGACAAAGAAAATAATTTTTTAGATTTCGGAAGTCTAAGAAGCAAATCTCGAAAGTAGATATATCTAATTGCCATGAAAAAATATTTGATGCAGTAAAATCTAGATAAACAAAACATCATTACAAAAACTTCTTTCAATTCAAAGCCATTTGAATTTATATTTTTAACAAGACTTCTGAAAATAAAAGATACAGTGAATGGTACTATCTAATTTGTGATTTACATCTTAAGGCAATACCTAATTCCTCTAAAAGCTAAGTGCATAAAAAATCACAAATATAGCAATAAGAAAGCAGATAGCGATATGTTGTTGCACAAGTTCCAGAAATTACAATGAACATATACTTTTTGGTTTTGGGATTCCCTACCTTTGTGGGAGATTTAATGTTTTTTTTTTGTTTGTTTGCAAATTTACAGAAAATTATAAAATCAACTTATAGGTGCCAGTCCTTGTCTTGTATGTTAGTTATATGATGGGAGTACCATACGTAATAGAAATTTTTATTGGGTTATGCAAAAGATGCCCCTTTATTGAGAGAATTCCATTGAGTTGAGGGGTGGACTTATTGTCCAAACTTCATACATCTACCATCACTAGATGCATGCTTTCCACATTCCCCTTGAGCCATTTCTGAGTGGGTTGCTAATTGGGCCATATTTAGGCAATTGATACTACGAAGCATTTCATTTTATCCGCCTCTAGTATGAGATCCAAGAGTTATTTCATTGTCTATTTCAAGAGTCGCAGACACTTTCTAGTTTCTTTAGATACCATGACCAATGTTGATTGTCTCTTTACATGTAGGGGGACATCACAGTCTAGTTCAATATTTGTGGCCACTCCCTAGACAAACATCCTGTTTCGAAGAATCTATTCCTTCTCGTGTTCTTGTATACTACTGAATTTCTCATCTCTTTAGATCTACCATTGCGAACTATAATACATGCCTTAATATTTTTTTTGGATAAGAACAAAGATTACAGGTTTTGTGTAAACATTACACTGTAGAGGAAGTTCAACAGTAAGGAATTTCATTCAACAAGATAGACTATTACAAGTAGATACAAGGGAAAGCCCTTGTGAATCACTATTGAGTGATTACCAAGGAAGGTCCTTACTACTTGTTTTGGGAGATTTAACGTTTAGTTTATTTTTTTTTTGCAGATCTGCAGAAAATTATAAAATCAACTTATAGGTGTGAGTCCTTGTCTTGTATGTTAGTTATACGATGGGAGTACCATACGTAATAGAAATTTTTATTGGGTTATGCAAAAGATGCCCCTTTATTGAGAGAATTTCATTAAGTTGAGAGGTGGACTTATTGTCCAACCTTCGTACATCTACCATCACTAGATGCATGCTTTCCACATTCCCCTTCATCCATTTCTGAGTGGGTTTCTAATTGGGCCATATTTAGGCAGTTGATACTACGAAGCATTTCATTTTATCCGCCTCTAGTATGAGATCCAAGAGTTATTTCATTGTCTATTTCAAGAGTCGCAGACACTTTCTAGTTTCTTTAGATACCATGACCAATGTTGATTGTCTCTTTACATGTAGGGGACCATCACAGTCTAGTTCAATATTTGTGGCCACTCCCTAGACCAAAATCCTGTTTCGGAGAATCTATTCCTTCCCTTGTTCTTGTCTACTACTGAATTTCTCATCTCTTTAGATCTACCACTACGAACTATAATACATGCCTTAGTATTTTTTTTGGATAAGCACAAAGATTATAGGTTTTGTGTAAACATTACACTATAGAGGAAGTTCAAAAGTAAGAAATTTCATTCAACAAGATAGACTATTACAAGGAGATATAAGGGAAAGCCCTTGTGAGTCACTATTGAGTGATTACCAAGGAAGGTCCTTACTACTTGTCGTGGGAGATTTAACGTTTAGTTTGTTTTTTTTGCAGATTTGTAGAAAATTATAAAATCAACTTATAGGTGCTAGTCCTTGTCTTGTATGTTAGTTATACGATGGGAGTTCCATACGTAATAGAAATTTTTATTGGGTTATGCAAAAGATGCCCCTTTATTGAGAGAATTTCATTGAGTTGAGGGGTGGACTGATTGTCCAACCTTCATACATCTACCATCACTAGATGCATGCTTTCCACATTCCCCTTGAGCCATTTCTGCGTGGGTTGCTAATTGGGCCATCTTTAGGCAGTTGATATTGCGGAGCATTTCATTTTATCCGCCTCTAGTATGAGATCCAAGAGTTATTTCATTGTCTATTTCAAGAGTCACAGACACTTTCTAGTTTCTTTAGATACCATGACCAATGTTGATTGTCTCTTTACATGTAGGGGGACATCACAGTCTAGTTCAATATTTGTGGCCACTCCCTAGACAAACATCCTGTTTCGGAGAATCTATTCCTTCTCGTGTTCTTGTATACTACTGAATTTCTCATCTCTTTAGATCTACCACTGCAAACTATAATACATGCCTTAATATTTTTTTTGGATAAGCACAAAGATTACAGGTTTTGTGTAAACATTACACTGTAGAGGAAGTTCAATAGTAAGGAATTTAATTCAACAAGATAGACTATTACAAGTAGATACAAGGGAAAGCCCTTGTGAATCACTATTGAGTGATTACCAAGGAAGGTCCTTACTACTTGTTGTTGATTTTATTATTGCCAAAGTTGCACTTTGGAGCACTTTGATGCTTCCAACGGTTATCAAGAAGGATTAAATTGTTGAGATTTTATTTAGCCTTCAATGAATAATTACTTCAGTGTTGAGGAGCTAAATTAATTATTTAATTGGAACATATGACTTGATATAAGGTTGCGATACTACTTTATTTATTAAACCCCAAAACATGAAAACTAGAAATAGAGTTGAAAAATCTTTGTTTCAGTGTGACAAGATCCCAATTTTTATATTTAAAAATCAAAATATGGAGTTGAGAATGCAACTACTGAAGATATCCACTAAATTGGGAACTATATGTTTGGGTTCCTAAGGTATGGCTTTGAAAAGTTAGAATATTAAAACAAGTCTCCACAGTGTGATGCTTTACATAGAAATAATAATCATAGAGTTTTTTCTAAGCTCCTTATTAAAATATTAAAGAAAATTAATTTAAAAAGCCATGCTTATTGTAAATGTTTTTCTATATCTATTTGATGGATTACCAAAATGGACTTACTTTTCCCTATTATAACTACTCCACTTTCCCTTTTTGGTTTATCGAGGCCAGATCCCCCCTTAAGGGTAGTGACATGTGATATGATCCACTATTATTTGTCATGCTACTTCTAGGTTAGGTTTTAGCGAAAACCAGAATTAGTAGATATCCATTTTGTATGTAAGTGTTCTCAAAATTTTGCGTCTCTTTTAATTTAAAAATTGCATGTTGAATTTTATCAACATGGATTTGGAAGTTTATAAGATTTAGGAATATATTATATCTAAATATGATCATCTCCTTAATAATTTTCAAATATTTTATGGCAAAGACTATAATTACTAATATCCTTATTATTTTTAATGTTCCTTCCCTGAGGTATGGACATGTTGGTAATTTTTGGTCATGTAATGCCTTTAAAATCCACTATGCAGTTTTTCAGGTTGTTCTAACTTTCTCTGCTTGTTTTTCTTGTTTCTTTTGCCTTCTGAAGCTCATAGTTGTCTTATAATTAACTCTCTTATGACAATTTCAATTATTATAGAACCATATATTATTCTAGGTTGATTTTGTGTTGCATAATCTTGTTTACATTTGTAGCTAATTGATTGGGAAGGAGGTGGGTATTTGACGTCAAATTCATCAATGCCACGAGGAGAGATAGTTATTGGTGGTCCCTAAGAACAAAGAGAAAACTAATGAGTATTATAAGGTGATTGAACATCGGGGCTTAACTTATTTGAAAATAATAATAATTATATAGATGGTTTAAACTCCTACACTGTTTTCTGTTGGAGAAGGTGGATGAGAGAGGAATGCGATGGTTCTATATTGGTTCCTCTGGACCCTAAGGATCATGGAATATTGGGGCATGTTACCCACCAACATATATGGATGACCATAAGAGCAATTTTTTCTTTTATGATGCAATTTTCTAGCCAACTGTCATACATTATTTATTATATGTTGTCTTTTTCTTTTCATTTCTTTTCACAAGTTATCTACAACTTGAGATTTTCAACATGTAACTTAGTTGGCATGAGTGTTTCTAAGCTTTTCCTAAAGGTTGAATACTAAGTTCCCAAGGTATTTTTTTGTATGGTGACATTTTATTTGCTTTGTTACTATCGCCCAACTAAAGAAAACTTGTTTGAGTTTCTTGCTTTTATAGGGAAAATGGCATTGGCATTAATAATGTTGTGATATATATCGTATAAATCCTTTATAGTCTATTTTAGTTTATATTCCAGTGTTCATTGTCTTTCATTTCTTATACTCTGCATTGTATCTTATTTCATTTTCAGCGGAGGAACTCAATATTGATGGTAAGAAGTAGGAATTAAAGAAAGAGAAGAACAATAACACTGGAGCGACAAATGCAAAGAGAGAGAGAAAAGATAACCAGTCTAGTAATATCCCAAATCCAATATCCCGCATGAGACACACACATACAAACTGATGGTCAAGTCTTTAGAGTTGGTGAATTCACATGCAATGCCTTGGCAACACAATTATAATGTTTTAAAGTGATGAAACAATATTTCATTTGTGAATTGTAGTCCAACCAATATTGAGTTGGAAACTCCTATTGTAATACTTGACATTTCAAATAATATAATTATTTGGTTGAAATTATTTATAGTTGTACTTGATATTATTTAGTTTTATAATTAACATATGTAACTTTGCGTTTTCATATAAGATGAACATGCATATTGTATGACATTTTTTTTTTAAATTAATTGCAAATTCATACTAGTTAATTTATGTTGATTAATAATGAACACATAAAATCAATCTAAAACTATTAAATTAGTAGTTTATATTGATTAATGATGAGCACAAATAAAATGACTAAATTAGTCGCTTATAATGATTATTAATGAAAGTAAATGAAATGAATATAAACTACTAAATTAATTGTTTATATAATGAATATGAAACTACCAAAAAGAGATAAATGACTACTGTAAATGATAAATTTGTGATTATAAATGACAACTAAATTTTGCATATATATATATTATTAGTAACTAATTTACAATATCTTATAACACTACCAAAATATAGTCATATTTCTTTGGTCATTAACTGGTTCCAAACGATGATTAAAATTTGCATATATATGACTATTAGTAGCTAATTTATAGTATCTTATAATGCAATAACATTTTGGTCCTATTTATTTGGTCATTAATTAATGACTAAATTAATGACCAAATTAATGAATAAATATACTACTAGATGATAAATTGAGAGAACCAATTAATGATTAAGTTAAATACGACTAAAAATTTGTCGCATTATAAGATACTGTAAATTAACCACTATTGGTCACTGACTTAAAAATTGTCATTTATATGCAAATTTTAGTTGTTTTTTAGTAACTAATTAGCCGTTCTGTACTAGTGTCTCCTTTACGGAGCTTAGATCTTATGAGCATATGAAACCTTGCAAATCCTATCAAATCTTCATACAACCATGCTGTGATACCAAATTTGATCCCAAAAACAAAAGTGCAGGTATTACTGAACAATTTGCAAGCTAGTTTATGTCTCTTTGTGCAACAAATCGTAATTGTGAAAATACATAAATGTAAGTAAAATGACAGAAAACTACAAAGCAAAGAGGATGAAAACACAACATATATAAGACATAACTTGATAATGGAGTTCACCCATCTTGGGCCACGTCTCTAGGTCGAACTTCCATTGGTGACCGCTTTATTAAAATTATCAAGTTCTTAATACATCAATTTATAAGCTTCAAACTAAAAAATTAACTTGTCCATGTTGTTCAGAATGCTAAAAAACCCCCATATAGGCTCTCATGAAGCTCAAAAAGGCTTAAAAATGAGCAAATTACCCCCCTTACAACATAAGACTGTCAAAAAACTCTACAAAAAGGCCTTGTTCTGCAAAATATTCAATAATAGGGGCTCATAACCTGAATGGATGGGTGTGGCCGTTGTTATGGCATTGGTCACAGGTTCGAATCGTTAAATGTACTGAGTAGTGTGTGCACCAGTCATATTTGGTGGTCAACCATTGGCGGTTAACAAAAACCATCAGCCACAACTTCAGTCATGTCGCTACCATATAACCCTTGGTGTAACACCTATCTGTGTTGGTGTTCAACCATAACTCTGTGCCTATTCCATTGGCTTTGATCATGTGGAGTCTCATACAACTAAGCACGTTACTATTTAGGCCACCTCCACCTGTAGCACCTGCTGTTAGTCACGTATATGCCATATAACCAAGCGTCAAACCAGTAAGGCTAGCTTGTCAGTTTGACATTTTAATGCCAACCTTTAATTAATATGACAGTAAATTAAAACATCCTCTCACCATTTAACAAGCCATAATGTAGCTCGGTTGGTTGGGCATTGGTTTCATGGACAGGAGGTCAGTGGTTCGAATCTTGCGGAGGCTGGTTCGCCAAAAAATTTTGGCGTGAAAAATCGAGACCACTTGGTGGCCTTTCATAGGGCAACGTGGCACCCTATGATTGGACCATGTGGTAGCCTATAATTAGATCACCTCAATAACCTATTGCTGATGTTAGCGCCACATGCCCTTGTGTGATTGGCTTGTCTTTCCATCCATACCACCAACCATCGACGACCACATCAGTATATGAACTACCATGTCAACATCCATACCCTGCATAGTCAACCCTACAAGTTTACTATTTTTACTGTTTGACCAAAGCTTTAGAACACCATAACTTTCTCATATGGTGTCAGATTGATGCGATTTAAGCATTGTTGGAATCAATGCTATGAGATTTATGACTTGGCGTTGGTTTCAAGAGAATTTGATTTTTGAGCATTTTCCGGATCCCCTAGATCACAAGGAAACACACGAAGCAATTGACTAAGAGACAGCATACTAGCAAGCCTAAATCTCATCAACATCCTTTCGTCAGTAGTAGATATGAAGTTTTGAAGTCTCGAGTCGCAGAAGTTATGGGTGATGAGGCCCAATATGACCAATCATTCCTACATCAAGTGTCTCCAATGAATATTAATTCATCTATTGAGGAAAAGCCTTCATCCAAGGAAACTGACAAAACCCTATTATAGAAAAGAAAGAAGAAGAAGTTGGAATGGAGGATGAGGAGGAAACGTAACCCCTCTTCTTCTCCCTCTTATTCAGATGTGCTAAAAAATAATATGCATTCTTCCCCTCCTTTAACTAGAAGTATGAATAATCGAAATAATAAAGCCCCAAAATTTGGTGGCGAAAACTCTCTTGCCTCCTGTTGTAGCGGCTACAACCACCCTCCAAAATTTTGCCTTAGATTTGCTTTGGAGCCTCGCTACCAACCATCCTCAGTAGCATGTCTTGCACTGTCAAGTACATAGGCTTCATTGATTTCATAGTAGCTTTCCAGCCTGTGCATGTCAGTTTTCTTCACTCCCCTCACAGGCTGCCATTCTGGACTTGGGCTAGTTGTTGCTGAGCATCTCCCTAAGAAAATTACGTAATTCTAGAGGGGAACTAGCCTTCCCGCCCAGAAATTGCGCAAAGCTGCTGGACAGACTGCTGAGCTCAAAAATTGCGCAGAACAATCATACAAGCTTCCTTGGAAAAACTGCGTAATATGGCCCAACATTGTAGCTTAGCCTAGAAATTGCGCAAATCTGTTGGCCATACTGCTGGGCTCAAAAATTGCACAATACAATCAGACAGTCTTCCTTGGGAAAATTACGCAATCTAGCCCAACACTGCAGCTCAGCCCAGAAATTGCGGAATTCTGGGCAACAGTCACCTACTCCTCCCAAAAATTGCGCAATCGCTTTGGGACAACCAACTTAGTTCCTCTCAGAAATTGCGCAAATCCCTCTCTTAGTCAAACATGGGTTGCTCTTCCCAAAATAGCAAAAGGCAGCATGCAAAAGGCATCCCTAGACCTAGGGATCTCTTCTTAGCAGCGGGAGGTTGCATGCAAAGCTCATTTTAGAAACCTCTCGCAAAGTGTCGCTTTGTCCTAGATTTGTGGCATGCACGTCATAACCTCAATCTTATCAAAACTTATGAACCAGATGTTGTAGAGCTCATTCCTCACATCGACCTTGCAACTCTAACATCCCACATCGCATCCAGGAGTCTTCGACACTTTTAGCTTATCTATTTCAGGGTAAGTCTACTTCTCATGTCTTGCATTGCGTTTATGTTACTTTTTGTGTTTCTCCTTGTGTAGGTGTTGTCTGCTTGATTCCAATGAGTGTTTTTTGTCATTTTGATGTATGTTAGATTGTAGAAGCATCATTTCAGTTTTCGTTTGCATCCCACTGTTATCGCATGCATGACATTGTTTTTGCACCGACGGTCACCGTTGCGGTGACGTTCTTCACACACATGCATTCTTTCCAGTTTTTTGAATCCTACACTTACTATTTGCATGCATGATCATTCTCTCTTGTTTACACTCAATTTCACCATGCATTCAGACTTCTCATGTTTTTAGTCGCCCAGCTAGCGTTGCGAATTGTTGGAAGTGAGCTCTGCCATCCCTCCAGAAATTGCACAAGTCTGGCCCAGCATTGACCTCTAGGCTTTCATTGTGCAATTCTGGGAGAAAATGCCTTACTAGCCCCAGAAACTGTGCAATGCAGTTTGCTGGTTTGCATGTTGCTACTGACTGAAATTGCGCATTGCACAGTTTCAGTCTTCAGGAGGCTAGGCTAGATTGTGCATTGCATAATTCTAGTAGTCATTCAGCCTCTCGATATCCTGGACTGTGCCTTGCGCAGTTTTGGTAGGCAGTCTCCCAGCCTCCCCGTGAAAATTGTGCAATCTTCACAATCAGTCAAACATGTATGTTGCATGTCAGTCCTCCAGTTTGTTTTGGTTTTCAATTGACATATTTATTTCCATGAGTGTTGTTATGTCTCCAGGTATCACAAGTGTTTGTTTGCCTCTCAGCAGCATAGGTACAATGGCTTCCAGGAGAGCAGAGTTAAAGACACCGTTGAGAGTGCAACTAGGGATGCAGTCGATCAAGTGTCTATGAACTTGCCTATTTATGAAGACATCAAGTTGTTCATAGACAAGAATATCAAGATGAATGTCAACTAAATCACAATGAGCAACACCAGTAGTAGCAGCAAAAGGTAGCAGACTTGCATGCGACAAAGGCAAGAGGAAGGTTGTTGACAACGCAGAGGCGGAGCAAAGTTGCAAGTTCAAGCAGATCCACTTGTGATGAAAGTAGCTTTGGAGATTGAGGCTATGAGGTGACAACACAACATGAGGATCGTGCGAAGGCAGAGAGAGAAGAAGAGAAGGAGTTGAAGGTGCTGAAGTAGCAACTCAAGGGAGAACATGAGTTGCATAGACGAGAGAAGGAGTTGCAGTAGGAACAGGTACAACATGAGGCACAACATGCACAGACTGATGAAACTACGCCCATACAGGTTATGGACCCATCCAACATCTATCATGGAGCAAACATGGTGAGCAATTATGTCGATCACATGCAAGGGTATTCAAGAGCATGGATGTCATTATGCGCACGCATGCGATCCCACCCATTTGGCACACTCATCAAAGCGAATACAAGAAGCAGCTCCGACTGGAGCTGAACATGTATTTCGACAAGTTGATGCACATGGTCACCAACACACACTTGGAGATCATCACAAACACTATGCATTAGTATGTTGCTAGTCCAGTTGCACTCAAGACGATGATGCACATGTTATTAGATGAGTTGGACAAAGGAGCCTATCAGTGTACTTGGATGCAACAGAGGTAAGAGTTCGCTTTCAGCAGGATGTCACCATTGAGCGCATGGACACCATCACAGATGACCAAGCTTGGCATCAGTTCACCACCGTCTATCATCGCAAGGATGTCAAAGAGTTGGTCTTATCACAATTGTCCGAGTGTTAGTGATATCTTGCATGGTTTGCTTAAGCTTATTTTGTCTCACATGGGTATATGTGCAGATTGTATGTAACGTCTTGTAAAGAGAAAGTCCAAGTATCGATAGTTGACTGTAACAATCATGTAGTAGGTGAAGAGTCACAAGGGTAGGTGAAGAGTCACAAAGGGGAATGTCAAGGGTCACCCCACCCTTTTCTATTGATAGAACCTCATAACTCATTGTACAAGATTTTTGGTCAGCCAAGCTTTCGATAGGATTATCTTAGAGAAAGCTTGGAGAGTATTGTAACGAGCCTTGGCTTCTCCATAGTGCAGAGCTAGTACATATCTTTGGAGGAGCAGGCGACAGTGACTGTAACGTTCTGCTATCAGGACTAGTTGTTGGTCATGGTTGTACTGTATGATTGCAACTTTCACTTCTTAATATAACAGAGCCAACACGTTTCATGCATATGTTGTTATTGTATTTCATGTATGGATGCTTTCTGTATAAGTATGGATGAATCTTACTGAGATGTGTTGTTAGTTTAACCATCACTTTGGATTGTTAGCTTACTTTCTTTCTAGTTTGTGATGCATCTTCGCTCGTGTGTTCCCTTCAAAGCCACATGCTTCCACAGGTTTCCAAGGGGCGCACTCACCTCACTTTCCGTGCTTTAGAACCGTTCATTCACCTTCCTTTGCTTGTTGCACTTGTCACGCCCTTGCCACCAACAAGGACATCTTACTTACCTCTGTGCACAACCGTTGTCAAGGCGATACTGTATGACCCACTGTTGGGACTCCTACACCAAACGATCTGAGGTTTAGTTGGGACTTCTTACCAGGGAGATCCCCTGACATTTTGGCGGGTCTAGCACTGTCAACACCTCCAATGGGTCTAGCAGTGAGTCGATTTCTCTAAAATCTTAGAAATGTTTTATTCTTGCATCATCCTATGCAACCAATTTGTAAGAATCTACTCATGTTCTCAAGAAACAAAAAGTGCAAGGCCTAGCATTGGATCTTTCCCCCTTCTTTTTTTAAGCGAAGTACGAGTTTTAGCTCCTTTCTTTTTAGATTCATGGAAGAAATTTTCATTGCAGTAGTCACTCTAATGTATTTCTTGCGTGTTCCAGGAACAATATATATATAGTTTGAGTAGTTGTAAGAGCATTCTTTTTCTTTATTTTTGTTTTAGTAAGTGACAAATAACTAAGGAATTAAATTTATAATTGACACTACTAATATATATTATTATAGTGATTTTAAATTTTATTATTAGTATAAACTTATATATTAAATAGTTTAAGAACTTTTTTTATATTATGACTAATCAAATATACATAGCAAAAAAAAATCGTTGATTGGTTTTCCACTTGGGAAAATAGACTAGTAGTATAAGTTTGAAATTTTCCTATTAAAAGTATTATGGATAACCATATTTCCTTTCAAACTAAAATTAAAACTATGAACTGACAGAAAATATAATTTGATAAACATAAACCTAACGACTCCCTGAGTTGTGTTTCTTTTCAGATAACTAGTTGCTTTATCAAACCTCAAGAGGAGAATCCACTTGGAGAGGTGGTTGTTGTTCGTTATCCTTGTCAGAAAAGACTATTTGTACTACTTAAAGGACAATGGTTGTATATTTATCAATAGTGGCATGTGCACAACTTTGACTAGCAATAGGAGGAGGGGAGTTGGAGACCAGGGAGGAGATTAGTTGACCTCTTCTCCCTCCACAATGGGAGGCTGAAAGACAACTCCTAGCCATGAGGCTAGACCAATTATAAAAAACCACTTTGGTACAAGAGACATAAGAGTGGAAAGTTGAAAATAAAATGACACAGATAGGGGTGGGAGTCAGGGTCGAACAGTAGGTAAACCACACAAAGGGACCATGGAAAACAAAGGTAAATGCAAGAAGAGAAACTGGGAAGATAAGAGTCCAAAAAGGGAGACCACGTGGAAACGAAGGCTACACTAATGCTTAAAAACCAACTCAGAACCCCATGTAATGAATCCCCACCAAGAATAGTAAGCTTAGAGATGGAAAATATAACTAAAATTCTATGAAACCATAATTCCTAGAAAACATTGATATCATCATATCTATGACTAAGGAGAAGTTCAAGATGGAAAGGAAGAAAATTGTGAACTTATGACTCCCTCTTTGTGGTTGTAGTACACCTAAAGTGGCATGTTCTAGGATGACTAGTTACTAGCTGAGAAAAATTACCAACCCTACATGGAAAGCTAGCTCCATCCGCCAACTGACATTAGTTCACTTGATTCCTAAACTTTCCTTTCCTAGGAATGGTAAGTCTACAAAGGACAACAATTTCCCACTGGATTTGCACAAATGGAAAACCCCATGCAACTATATAAATTGTAGGTCACCTTTCCTTATCAACCTTCACCTAACTCAATTTCATCATACGTTATTGTTTATCCAAATTCATTCATGATTACCACTCATTGGCTCCTCAAGTATTTGTCCTTCTCAAGACTCCCATGCATCTACAACCATCACCTTCAACCTCTCCCACACACAATGCGGGTTATGTCGTAGTCATAAGTTTGCTTTAACCATGCAACTTTGCCCATTTTCATTAATTGCTTCACAATCATTTCAATTAGTGGTGGATGCCCCACCGCATGAGCACCCTCCTTAGGGTATGAATAATTTCAAATTTATAATTAATAAAATTGTTTAATATTTTAAATGAGAATATATATATATATATATATATATATATATATATATATATATATATATATATATATATATATATATATATATATATATATAATATTTAAATTTAAATATTTAAATTAATATTTTTATATCTTTATTTTATATGTATTTTTATTACAACAATAAAAAAACTTTATGTTATGCGTGATTGGGCTCTAAGGTCGCTATGCTCCTAGTCTGCTGCTTCAATTGGTTCCCATGACCCCTCTGGAATCCTCTACTTGGGGGGGTGACTCCCTCATCCTCCACTTGATCCAGTTGCAATCACATTCCTATCCCATATGTCATCTCTCGGCCCACCTTATTATCACCCCTCTATTTCCAGATTTGTTAAATGATTGAACTCCATACTTGAGATTGATCTACCCTTGACTCTTCCTCGCAAGGCATATCTCTCCCTTACCAAGCAAAGAATAGTTCGTAAATTCACTAGTCTCTGGCCCTCTCCAAAATCTGTGCAAAAATGGATAGAGTGAAACCGGTCTTCAAAAATCAAAGAAAAAATCTCAGCTCGCTTTTGCGGAAGAGGATACTTCATCTTCTATTTAAAATCCAAGGAAGACAAAGACTTAATCTTTAGGAATGGACCATATTTCATGGATTCGAGGGATCTACTTGAATAAATGGACCCCATATTTTAATCCTGAACTTGAAATCCCTAATGTTGTGCCATTTTGGGTTTGTCTCCCTCACCTCCCTCTCCATGGCTAGGGGGATGAATAAGTAAGAACCATTGGGAATGCAATTGGAAAATACACAGATCAAAGTGAAATAAAGGAGAACATGCATAAGGATATGCGTAGAAGTCGATCTAACCAAAGGAATTCCTGAAGCAGTGAAGCTCAATGTTGATAACTCGATGCATATTCAACAACTAGACTACAAACAACTACCCTTCAAATGCAGGGTATGTCATGAATATGGTCACTTCGCCAATAGATGTCTAAAACATTACACATCTCAATCTTAAGAGGCCTGAGATGAACAATGGGAAAAAAATCAGGTGCAAAAATAAAAACCCCAACAAATATTCTAAACAACTTGAGCCTTCACACCCTCACCATGCATCCTATGTTCCTTCTTCTTCAAACGCCAACCCATTGCCTCAATCTAGGGCCTTTATGCCCAAATCCTCTAATACCTTTGGGATTTTAGCCAATCTCCCTTCTTCCCCAAGTGACATTCAAATCTCCACTGGTCTTGTGGAGGTATTAGAAGTTCCACCTTCCTTAATCCAACCTTGTATTAAGCATCAAATCGTAGATCTTGAACAAATCAGACCTCTTCCCACTCTCCCCTAAGGTAATCCAGTAATTCCTCAAGATTTGACTCACGATGATCCCATCTTCCTCCTCTCTGGTCTACCCTCTGCTTCCTCGAATCCCTCAACCCCCTCCTTTGATGGAATCCTAACTAGAACAAAATAAAAAGAAGCTACAGTACCACTAGAAGCACTTCAAAGGAAAATTGGAAACAATTAAAACAAAGAGGTTTGTGATGAAGCAACACAAAAATATATGGCAATGGGCATCCAAAAAACAATGTACACATTATTAGGGAAAGGGTATGCATCGAAAGAATCTTAGAACCAGGAAAGGAGGTCAGGGCCTCTGCCATCCCTTCACAAGGTAAATAATGAATATGGTCTTTTGGAATTATAGAGGCCTTATGAATGTTACAAAAAGAAATGCAATAAAAGATCTAATAAGATCAGAAAATCCGAATATCCTATTAATCTAAGAGACCAAAGCAAGTGAGGAATAAATTACAACCATAATCAAGAAAATTAAATCAATGTGAAAGGTGGATTAGGAGGAATATGCACTGTGCGAAATCACGCAATTATGGACATCCAAAATATCCACAAAGATTAGCAATGGATCAAGACAAATTTTAATAGAAAAGTAATTGGAAAAATTACACAATCTACAACATTCATGCCCCTGTGCACTATAGGGACAAAGAGGAATGTCATAACTCTCTAATAACTAATATAGAAGCAGATGGTGGCCATTCTATTATATTAGGTAGTGACTTCAACCTTGTTATGCGCATTGAAGAAAAAAGAGGTGGTCTCTACCTCCCAAATCTGAGGAGAGACAAGCTAGAAAATATTATGGTTGATCACAACTTTACAGATGTCAAATGAAAGAACAACAAATTCACGTGGAGCAATAGACAAATGTCATGAAGAAACATGAATTTTTTTTTGGATGAATTAATTGTCCATATGGACCTCATTACAGGAATTGACATTGTATCTTCCAAGATACTCTCTATAATAGTATCTAATAATAATCCCATCAGTTTAAATTTGGATGAGAGAACACATCTCGATGCTCTTCCCTTCCATTACAACCTCTTATAGTCCACACACAAAGAAGAAAAGTAATTGATTTAACATGATTGGAACACAAGAATAGATGGTTCACCGAGCTTTGCTTCAGAGATAAAATCAAATATTGTTAAATCCGCTCTCAAGAGCTGGGAAAAAACGAGCTATAGAGAACCAAAATAGAAAAAGAGTGACATAGGGAGTTGATAGAAGTGCAAAAATGTCTTTAAAACAAGGAGGATATAACAAAGCTCCAATCAAAAGAGAAGGAGCTATACTGGAAGACATATCAAATTAACATAAAGAAGAAGAGGACTAGATAATCAAATCTAGAAGTATATGGATCCAAGCAAATAATAAGAACACTACCTTTTTTCACAATCAAACGAAGGCTCGAAGAAGTACAAATAGTGTTGACTCAATTACAGAGAAGGGAATGTGCTCATCGAAATGGCTAGAAGTTGTAAAACATGAAGCATATATGTACTTCAACATAATTATGACAACAAATCCCCAACTAGCCAACTATGAGAAAATTATGAGAATGATCCCAAAAGAAGTAACAAATGAATCTAATGTTTCTTTAACCAAGTTAGTGGACGAAGAAGAAATTTAATGAGAAATATGGAGTTTGCACCCTGAAAAATGGCAGGTCCACATGGATTCACCATCGCATTTTACTAATCTTATTAAGAGCTCATAAAAAAATATAGCCTTAAAATGATCCATTGGGCACAACATAAATTCAAAGTTGTAGGTAACACCAATTCAAATTTTCTTGAAGTAATTCCAAAAGAAACAAGACCCTCCTCCTTCAATTGATTTTGACCTATTTCATTATGTAATTATGCTTAGAAAATTTAATCCAAAATCCTTGCAAATTGACTCAGGATCCTCCTCCCCCATTCGATCTTTGAAAACAAAGGTGGTTTCATGTAGAAAATACTGATAATGGACAATATCCTCTTAGATTAAGAAGCAATTAACTCATGTATTTCTAGAGAAAAGAAAGAATTCATCCTCAAGCTTGACATGGCCAAGGCCTTTAATATGGTAAGGCATTCATTCCTCTTTTTTGGTTTAAAAATATTTAGCTTTGCTAAAGAATTTGTTGATCTAACCAGAGCTTGTATTAGCAGGCCATGGATAACAACCTTAGTAAATGGAAGACAAAGCCACTTATTCCAAAGCACAAGCAGAATAAGGAAAGGGTGACCCCTTTCACCCTTCCCATATGTCCTTATGGAAAAATCCCTCAACAAAAATCTTGACTAAGATACACAAATAAGGTTGATCTTCAGGATCCACTACAACAGAGGAGTCAAAATCCTAAACCACTCTCAATTCAATGAGGACGCAATATTAATAGGAGGATCTTCACCAGCAGTGGCTAAAAGAATCAAGATCGACCTAGACCTATTTCTTGAAGCATTAAGAAGCTTACTCAAGAAATTCAAGAGTAATGTATATGGATGGAACACCCCACCCCCCCCAACAAAAAAAATAAAATAATTCTTAGGCAAATTTCTCAAATCTTTGAAATTCCTAAAAAATATGAATGGACTCACTTCAAGTATTTAGGAATACCAATATTTAAGCAAAGAATGAAGGTTGAGGTATGGGCAGAAACAATAGAGAAGATAAAGAAAAAGCTTCAATATTGGGGGACACAATGGTTAAATTTTGGCAGGTTGCATCATCCTAATAAATTCCATATTTATCTACTCTTCCCATTTATCAATATGTGATCCTTCAAGCCCTAATCAACATCCAAAATCATATCAAACTTCTATTAAGATTGTTTTTGTGGCAAGTAGGTAAGACAAATGTAAAGGAATTTCACCCTCAACTAGAAAAAAGTCATAACTCCCTATGAAAGAGGGGGGCTTGACATCAAGCAACTTGAACATATGAATATAGCCCTAGGAGTGAAAATCCTCTAGAGATTAATCACTAAGGGATTAGCATGGTGGAAAAATGTCACAAAAGGAAAATATTTGAACACATCTCGACATAATCTTCTCAAGAATTAGATACCTCTCAGAACTTTCTCTTCAATTTGAAAAATGTGCAAAAAGGCCCTCTCTCTTATAAATATCACACCTCTAGATTACTAAGGAATGTAAATGGGATTAGGATGACAACATTCTAGGAAAACCAACTTTTTCCTCCATCCTTGACCTTCAACAACCAAGGAATTGTTGTGCAAAAAGAGGTATAACAAAGTTGTCACAAATTTCATCCTAGGAGAAAAATGATCAACTTGGAGGGCCTGGAAACCTCCACTTCTTCTAGCTAGAATTTCCATCAATGGAACTTACTTACTGAACATTTAAAAGGTGTTGCCCCAATCCAACTAACTCAGAAAAATGGATTAAAATGGAATATGCAAGGGAAATATTATACATTCAAAAGTGGCTACAATTCATTCTAAGAAGAGCAAACCCAACAACCCATTTGGCCACATAAGAAAATAGTATGGAATGCTGAAATTTTGCCCAAGATCAAACTATTTATTTGGAATCTTCTCAAGGGAAGATCCTGTCAACAAAAAATCTAAAGAAACATAATATACAAGGCCCATCTAGATGTCCCCTCTACATGAACCCAAAAGAGACAATCCAACATTTGTTTCTTTCTTTTCCCTTCTCTCAAACAAGTTGGAGGTCCCTACTCCAACCACTACTAGTCCATCCAAATTTTGATTTGAATTTGGCATATTTCTTTTCCTATTGGAATACTAGTCAAGCCTTCCCTCTTAAAAAGATAAATACGATCAATCATTTTTGGCTCAGTATTCCATAATTCCTTTGTTGGCAAATATGGATAGCTAGAAACAAGAGAATATTTGACTTCAAAAAGCTAGAGAAAAGAAAGATTTTGGCTATCCCTTTGAAATGATATTGTCCCCACTCCTGTTGCTCTGACCTAGGAGTTATCTCCAAGCACAACCTCCAAGTCCATGCCATCCTTTGAGAGACTTTTTAAGTGCTCCCTCACCAGTCATATGGCAGGATGCTCCACTATCAATGAACCATGCACGAGAATATGGATCATGAGTGGCTAAACTCACCATCAAGGCAAACTCATCCATTTCTGCTGATAAGGCAAAATCAATGTCAATCTGGAAGTGAAATTGTCCACCTCTGCTGAAGCTGCAACTCCCTACTTCTTATTCTTTTTATTGGGACACTAAACAACATGGTGATCAATGTGGAAAAATTCGACCTTGGGAATAAATCGACAAGGGTCTAGAAATTGAAAAAGTTGTTAAAGTCAAGAGGCTTTTGAAAAAAATCGGCAAAATTAAAAAGATACAAAAAATTCATTTAACAAAAAAAATAGCATCTAAAGTATCCACAACATCAAATAAATGCAGTTCCACGTAAATATGAAAATAACACTAATATATAATATGTATAAGAAGTCTAGTGCTACATCACATATCAAAATAGTGAATCAAGTCCTGAATCCCGAGTCCTGACTTAGTCTCAACTCTCAAGAGTAAAAATATCAACAAAAAATATAATAAATGTATATCATGATTCATCATCACAATTCATCTACATGTCATAAAGTAATCAATCACTGAGATCCTCTACCCCTTTAATGGGAATAGGGAATGGCTTTGCCTTTTCCTCTAGAGTAAGAAGGCCTTGCTCATGGGGCTATAAATGGACTTTGTCATCCTCTAGAAACAAAAAAAAGAAGAGGTGGCCTCTATCCTTTGATGCTGCCCATCCATGATAGCGTCACCTCCTCCTACTCTACATCTTGACCATGTTCCTCCTCCTCCTCTACCTCTGGCTCTCTCTCCCCCTGCAACTGCTACCTCCTCTACCTCTAGTGCCTATAGATCCACCTCTAACCAATCCAGGATTGATTCCATGACAAGCCTCTCAATCTCAACCCTCCATGCAGTAGTGGTGTCAATATTGTCCAATGACAGGGCTTCCATGTCATGGGTTTTTTGAAGTTGTCTCACCCACAATCGAATATTGTAGTAGACGTAGACCATGTCATTGAGGCGTCGGGACTCCAACTTGTCCTAGGGTCATAGATTTCAAATTAGCACCTAGAAAAATTAAATATTAAAAATAATAATTTATAATTTATAATGAATTAAAAAATTTAATTTGATTTTTTTTACTTGTTGCACTTTTTGTTGTATATTTTGTCAATTACACTCCAATTGTGCTCACACCCAGAGGTATTGCATATTTGGCTGAGCACTCGAATGGAAAGCTTTTGGAGATGGGGTACTTATCCACCATGGCTTGTCCACCAAGCATCTACAAGTTAAGAGAAAAATGGAAAACATAAAAAAGAAAAAAGTTAAAAAATTGAAATTCTAAACTTGAAGCAAATTATGAAGAGACAACGAATTATGAAATTTGAAAGTTGAAACAAACTGAAGCTTCCTTGGTATTTTGGTCATCCTATTCTTAATAGCCATGGTAAAACCAAATGTGCCACCTTTCATCCTATATATCTCTATTTCTTTAGAATTTTCTTCACGTTCTTACTCAAATGCCACCATCCTCTCAACACAAGATAGGAATCCATTCATCACCTCGGCATCAAATCTTTTACCACGAGAGTAAGAAAATGCGAGGTTGAGGTAGATACCTGCAACATGAATGGGGTGATGGAGGGTATTTTTCCATCACTCATCAATCACTCTCCATACCAATTGTTGTTTCTCAAACTCCTCATCCCCCTTACCTTTATAAAAGGCAGGAATGGCTTATTTGGCATTATCCATGGCCTCATACAAGTAGCCCATTGTGAACTTGTCTCGATCAACCGACTGAAGAACGCTTACCAAAGGTTCTGAAATGGCACACACCTCCTCCACTCCTTCCCAAAATATCTGATTGTATGAAACTAGTCTGCATATGCCATCTCTCTTTGGGTTGCGGCTAATAGATAAAGTATACCAATATTGTGAAAGAAACATGCTCTTCACATCCCACATATAATTCAACAGAGACTAAAGAGATATGAAACTAGTGGCAAATCATGTAATGGAAGGACACACCAACTCTTTACTATTAATGAAACTTCTCATCAAGCTAAGCACAAATGCATGATTATATATAAAAAAAAATTATGCTCCTCAATGATTCGACAATATCCCTTACAAAAGGAATCTTACTTATATCCTCCAACACCAAGTCAATACAATTTGCAACACAAGGTGTCCAAAAAAATTTAGAATACCTCTCCATAAGAAACCTGCTAGCAACAACATAATTTTCAATGTTGTCCGTTATGACTTGGACAAAATTTTGTGGACCTACTTCTTGAATGAAGGTGTCCAAAAACTCGCATAATAAATGCACATATTTAATTTGTGCAAATGCATCAAAATTTTTCATAAACATTGTTCCCTTGGCACAAATGACAAAGAAGTTAAGAAGGGTCCTACCCTTCTGGTCAGTCGAAGCATCTGACATGATTGTGCATCCAATGTGTTCCCATGATGCCCTAAACTCCTCCAATCTAGCAGTGCAATCAAACTTTTCATTTTGAAGAGTAGGCCCTCTCAACTCCGCAAAGGTAGGGGCTTTGTACCTCGTGCTAACAACAAAAACAACATCAAACTATTGTAGTTGTTACAACACATTCCAAAATTTTGGCTTACACTCAATTTCAAAGCCTTCCTTGTTCTTGTATATTGTCTTCACAAACACCGAAGCTTATTTCATGAGCTTTCTTGAAGTATTTTTCTCCCCTTTGCAAGATGGGTTAACTGTCATCTTTCAACATGATTAGTTGTTTCACAATGTGTAAAAGCATGTTTTGATGGTTTCAAGGGTCTATCTTTGTGTATATGAGTTGTTCTAACTATGTAAACAATTGTCACACTCATTCACAAAGTTTTGAGCACTGCCACACAAGTGTCATCATGGTCATCCCAAAGTCTATCTTAAGTGTCGCACTTGTCATAACTGGTCGTAAAGTGGTCACACGAAGGGAAATGTAATGTTCATTTGTTCTGGGTGATCTATGTTTTTGTGTCATCAAGTATTCTAAGTTTGATATCACAATCGAAGTCTTATCACTACTCACATCAGTCTAACCGGTCTTACACTTAACCATTTATGAGAAGGCTTCTCTATTAAGCAACTTGGCTTCACCTAGCCTCCCTGAACTGCGTATTGCTCAATTCCAGTCCTCTGGCTAAGACCTTACCCCTTGATACTGCACAATGCATAGTTCCTACCTCTCAAGATTGTTGCATTGCACAATTTATGTGCTCAAGCTCTTGCCTTAACCTCTAGAATTGCGTAATCATTCCTCCCAACCCGACATTCACATTGTACTATGTAATCAAAAGCCTCAAGCTCAACCTCTAAGGCTCTACCCTGCCTCCTTTGTCTCCCAAAACTACGCAGTATGTCCTCCCAGTGCTCATCCCCTTAGAATGTCCCACTGGCTCTTAGAACTTCACAGTTGTTTCCCTTAGTCTTGCTTGAACTACGCACTTTGCAGTCTCAGAGCTCAAGCCTCACCCCTCACTACTATAACTACGCATTGCAGAGTCACTGAGCCCTCTCTCCTAAACACTCACCTGGTTCCGACTTAGTTAATGGATCAAAATGTACTATCTTAGACTAGGGGGTTTTCAGACTGATGTCGTCTCCTCATGAGTGAATTGCAAATGTAGGTACTCTATCAGGCCATGGCAAGATGATGAAGAAGGAGATGAAGGAGGGAACCATGCTAAAGGACACACTTGTAGCTAACCACACAAGCTGATCAATCAAGAAAAGAAAAAGGGACATCAATTTGTGATCGTAAATCAAGACTCAAGATCATCAAAGATTCCTTATCACCAAGTCATACATAGGTGGAAAGAAGAGCATCTTCAAGCAAACACTTAACACACAATAGTAGCAGTGGCTTGACACTACCACATCATCAAGTAGTCCATGTCAATAGTGTCATGTCATGTGATGTCATGAGTTGTTATATGTCACATTGTCATTGTGGATTATGTAAATGGTATTCAAAATGTAATTTAAAGTGTAAGTCCAAAGGACAGGCATATAACATAAAGAGTCATGTAAGTTGGAAAGTCATAAGAAGTCAAACAATCATGAGGGTAGTCAAAGAGTCACAAGGAATGGGAAGCATCACCCCTTGGTTATATATACTCCCTCATTGTATGAGCAAAGGAATTCTCACCTTGCCTCCTCCCGCAAGGCATTAGAGAGACAGATTAGTTCTTTTGAGGAGCAAGGAGTGGCTCAAATGCTACACTATTTGAGCTAGTGATGTTCATTGTATACATGTGTCTTGGAACTTTTAATTAATATCAAAATCCCTATGGGCCAGCACGTTGTTCATGCATGGATTATGGATATTTGTAAGACTATTTTGTGAATGTTTGTAATTCATGTTTGCTTTCATCTGTGCTAAAGTAGTTGAACTATTTTGGTTATTTTGGTACTTATCATAGTGAGAATACGATGTAATTGCTATTATTGATGTCGCATCCTCATGGAATATTATGTTGGTTATCATATATATCTTCCTTGTTATATTGGTTTCAATAACTGTCGCATCTCTGTAAACTATTCTGCTTGATGTTGCATGAACCCTTATTGTTCATGTGTGTCTCTAATAGGGTGCTACTACTACCTATTTCTTAGAGTCTCACTTTTCCTCCCCTCCGCAGTGAAATAACTTTGACACACATACGATCAAAAACTCATTAGGCACACCTCCCTTGCTTTTCGAAGGCACCATGCACTCCTCTCTCTTGCTGACATTTACAGCCAAGGCATGTCTTTAAGATATATGGAAACCAGACTGATATTCTAGATGGGGCTCCTACTCCAAATGGTGTGAGGTATAATTGACACTTCACATTGGGGAGAGCCCTTGGTTGATGGATTTCCAGCATCGTTGACAGTGGCGCTAGAAGGAGGGACAAACGACATGCTGTGCCCATTGAGTCTGCTTTGAATCTCCTATCCAAAATGGGTCTTCCTCAAATCATAATCCTAGTATGTTTTTCTAAAGAGCTTAATCTTACCAACCCTACAGAAGTTGTCCATGACCTGTCCCAATTTAAGTTTGATGGTGAGGGTAAATTAAATCTTCGTGAACAACTGTTTCGATTTGTCTGTTTTTACTTTTCTAATGGAATACATTGCAAGGATGTTATGGCTAGATTGCCCACCCTCACATTTGAAGGTCATGTTAAGATATGGTATCATACATTACCAACTTCTTCGATCCATTCATTCAACAAACTTACGAAGGAGCTTCATAAAGCATTTGACAGGTATGATTACCGGGATGTTCTTAAATGAATTAATCAATTAAGAATGAATCCTAATGAATCAATTGAGGATTTTTATGGGACATCCTTGGGGAAATGAACCTGGTGCAGTAGCCAACCAGGGATGACGAGACAACAAATGTCTGCAAAGAAGCCTTAGGGATTTTACATAAAATGATGAAATCATATATTTTCCTTGACATGCATTCTTTCCTGGCTGAAGCCATCAAGTTCTAGTGCAAAAAATTCCATCTTGCTTCCAACTTCAATTATTATTCTATATTTGTTTACCTGTTTCTATATACTCATATGGAATAATTTGAGTACCTAGGCCTCAATGTTGTAGACTCCCATAAGCAAAGGAAATATGTGGTGGACTCGAAAATCTCTTTGAATAAGAAGCCTGATAATGAGGGGTTTAGCCATTTTATCTCTACTTTCATGGCTACTGCTTACAAAATTACCATCAAAATCTCCCCTCCTAGAATATTACCCCAATAGAGGAGGATCCTTCAACTCAACAAGGACACCAGGGTGGGAGACTGGTATTTGTTTGAACATTACACCGAAATTTGAATATATGGGTCTAAATCCCCCCCTAACCAGTTGCCGATATTTATGCCCATGAGAATTTTTGAATTGGAATTCATCAGGCAAAGCTTAAACACAAACCATATCCATTTTCTCCCATCCAAAAAGGGCTTCATGTTTAAGCTTCCCATGATGACGGGCCCCTTTGTTGTAAACTCTAGACAGGCTTTCCAGCAGGTGGAACTCATGTTAAAGGAGTTGAACATGGAGTTAGGAGAAGTATGGCATTATGATCCTCATGGTGTTATTTCTAGTAGGAGGAAAGATATCAATGCTTCTGCTTATGAACATGAAAATAGACGGAATTAGAATGGAAGGCTTATCTTGATTCGTGGCCTACTAACAAAGAGATGGATATTGAGACACCAAGCAAAAAAGCTAAGTCTCAGAAAAGGAGAATTGATGAGGCAGGGGACATTGAGATGGAGGATGCATCCTCAACTAAGAAAGCGAAGGTCCAGGAGCAAACTATAGAGGAAATTGAGGTAAGATTTACTAAAAAGAGGCTGGATCACCCCAACTTCCAAGTATAATTAGAGGACCCCCAACACGTTAATACCTCCAGTTCAATTGAGGTGGCAATCCTGGGTTCGGTTGGAAGTGAATCAACAATAGGCCCTAAATGGGAGGAAGGGAAGCTAACAGAGGAAAGAAACAAGAAATTTGGGGATGACACCTCATCATAGCTGACATCACACTCAGTGCTATATCATACCAGGCTCTTGGCCACTATCGACCTGGAAAGAAGCCAAATGAAGCTCTCCCTATATCATCGCTCAATGTAGTCCCTCCCCTTTGGACAATAGTTCAGAACAATGAATTTGTCTCTAGACATGAACAATGTCCCTTTGTAGGACAAAATTAATTTACACAGGTAGGCAGGGGAGATGATATATAGCGAGTTAAGCAAGGGAGCCTTTACCATCAGTAAAATCGAGAAACTGCTAGAGAAAACAACCACTAAGGTAAAACAAGAACAACCAAACTCAAGAGCCCTCCATCTCCAAAATCAAGGCTATAAAGAATTGATCATAAAGTTAGTGGTGGATCCCAATAATAAGGCCATTATGGAGGCCATTATTATGGGCTCACAATTAGAAATAAAATAACTAAGGCAACAACTTAAAATGCCTATTGTGCAGCATGTGCAGACCAAGGAGTTGGCTCAGGTTGAAAACGAGAAGGAAATTCTAGCAAGGGAGCTAATTGAGAGGAATGATGAGGCAATAGCCCTCAAAATGCGGGTGACAGAGGTGAAACAATAGACATAATCCCATATATGTTCCGTGGTTGTGTCAGACAACCCATAAAATTCCATTGAGCAGTTAACTAGGGCTCTCACAAAACTGCAACTATCAGAGAGTGAGCTAAAAAGGGTTCAATCAACTTGGAAAACACTAAACACACACTGGAAGATAAGGAGAAATAGCTCCAATCCACCCAGGTAAGTGTAGATCAAATCAACAACAAGTATCATGTAGTGTAGGATGATATAAAAGTGCTAATGAACAAATTGAAAAACAATATGGCCCCTGTTGAAGCTAGACACATAATATGGGAGGACATCATCTCATAAATGAAGAAACTTTGGGAACATATGAAATTGGTTGTAGAAAAAAAGGCTACAATAAAAACCATCAAGTTCTCTGTCCCATCAGCCAAAGAGGAGAATGCTAAGAAGGCTAGCATTGCTGAGAGATTTATCAAACTCCTTAATGAAAAATCAGTTGATGAATTAAGGGTGATAAACATCATTGACAAGACTAGGGTAATCATGGAAATTTCCAAAGTGATTCAAAAGAAAGAAGCGAGGGATAAGGCTGAAGGATGCGTGAGTGAGATGACAAGGGTAATTGTAACCTTCAATTCTAATTTTGACCATAAGACCAGAGCAGGCTTACCCAGTTGTTGGGATTTCCAAGGAAAACTACTACCTTAGGAGTAGTATGAACAATTATTAGTCAAGGCCAAGAGAAAGGTGGAATCATCACATGAGAAAAATGTCACTCTCGAGGGAAGGACCATAGTAAACTATTTGAAAAGGGAATTCCAACTACCATCGCTAGTGAAGACCTTTTTCATTGACAAGCCGAACTACACAATGCTCACAAACCGAGGATGACCTACATGTACCCTTGTTCACACTCCCATAGTAGACCCAGTTTTATGGCAAAGGTGTGACCAACTAATCAACCCACCATGAATCTAGGTGGTGGAGCCCAGGACCACCTCTAAGGATTAAGCGAGCCAACATTAAAGATCCTTCTTGATCCAAAATCATATCATGTCTCTACCATTTCAACAAGTTTGTATATATTTTGTTTTCAAGAAAGAATCAAGTTGTTATGTAATTATTAGAGCAGTTACGCATTCAACATGCTGGAACAACTGATTAATTTAGCCAGCTATCACACTAGAAGGTATTTTTGTATCTGTTTTTTGTTAGGAATCTCCCTATAAGAGGGTAGAGGAACACATTTGTAGGTGTTCGATTTTCTATTCTAGAGGTTGCAATATTCTACAAGTTTGCAAGTTTTGAGGCTTAATGACATGTATTTTTAGATTAAGAGAATTCTTCGACTTAAATCACATGATAGTATGTTTGTTGATACGTTTCAAACCAACCAGCGTGGTTCATTGTCAGGACAAGTTGAAGAATCAGATCCAGATTGCATGTTAAATAGTCAGAGCAGAACTTCCAATGGCTATAATTTTTGACCAGGCAATGGCTAAATTGACTAACTAACGGCTATATTAGACTAGGAAACAGCGAGTTGGACCGGACATAGGGAAAAGGGGGCAAAACCATATTATAAATTAAGTTGAGGTTATTATTAAATTAATAGTTAGTTATACTATTATTAAATTAAAAGTAAATTTACATAAAAGGTATATTTATTTTAATACATATGTATATATATTTAAAATAAATTAATTTAAGTATTATATAGCAAGAATAAATCTTTAATATTTTAATTTAGTTGTTTATTTAATTGTTAAATTTTTTATTTAATCATTAAAATTGTTTACTTATTTTAATAATAAACCACAATTTAAAGAAATTATTTTCCTTATATTAATTAAGTTGAATTATTAGATAAATAGTCAGTGATACTATTACTTATCTTATGTAATTCATGTGCTAGAAATAATCTATTTAGGGACATGTATGTTGTTATGAAAGACTAATGAATAAGTTTTTGGTGATTTTGAGCATTAATATGTGAAGTATGTGTTCTTATCTATGTGTATCATTTCCATATGTGTTTCTTTCCTCTTAGAAATCATGTAATTGTAGCTGTTGGAACTCAATCTCGTATGTCATATTTATCTATGTCATGTAATGTTAGATGGTACATGCAAATGTAAGATTGAAAGCCTTAAAATGCACTCCACAGTCTCTAACTTCAATTCCCTTCTCTACACATTATTTTCATGAAGTTTAGTGCACAAGATTATATTTCTAGCCCTCTACACCAACTTTCCTCCTTTATATCTTCCCTCACATATGCTACAACATCTAAAGTAGCTTCATTGTTTGTGTGTAAGCCACCATCGCTGAACTTTACTTCTTTGGAACAATATGTTGTCACCGTGTATAATGTGTTTGGTCTCTGAGTATGATTATTGAACCAAATACAAATCCTTTTATATTTTTAACTCTTGAGAAATAACGAATTATCTACAAGAGACTCTAAGATGTCCTAGGCACTGACCCTTCACCTCAACTCGGTGGGTTGTCTATAGGAGCGACAACAAAATTTTTGAGATTTTGAACTTGTGTATTCCCATCCTTAGGATAAGGCACATGCCTCAACAACTCTAGGAACTTAGTCGTGTACTCCTCATCTATCATAAATCCCATCTTAAGCTCATAAACCTCCTTGGCCTTTCCGTCATATTACCTCTTAGACAAGTACTTTTGGAAGAGTCTCTTGATGTCTCCGACACACTTCACATCTTCCCACCAAATGTTCACTTTCCCTTCGAGACTGAAAGTAGCTATTATGGCCTTCATTTTCTCTGTATATTCATGTAGCTCAAAGAATTAGATTAAAGCCCCTTGGATATAAGAATGCTGATTGAATATGGCTTATAACCAAATTGGAAAAAAGGCTAAACATCTGGTACCATAAATATTTATCAAGAGCAGGAAGGCTAATACTCAGAAAAGCAGTCCTAGAAGCAACCCCAGTATACTAGATGTCTTTAGCATGGATTCCAAGGGGAATACTAGCCAGAATAAAAAATCTTTGCTACAAATTCCTATGGAAAGGGAAACATTCGGGAAGGATATTTGCCTGGACCAAATGGGAATCACTGGCACTCCCAAAGAAATGGGGAGGATGGGGAATAAAAATCCTTGGTACTTTCTCCACAGCCCTGGTGGCAAAACTGGGGTGGCAACATGTCACATCGCACAACCTATGGACTAAGGTGGCTATATCTAAATACATAGCTCCTTCAAACCTCATGTATTGGCTTTGACAACCCCAGTGGATACAGTCTGGGAGATCGAACATATGGAAAGCAGTCCTGCAAGCAATGCCCCTTATCAGGGATGGCCTTACATGGAGAATAAAGTTGGGAGAGGCTGTTCGAATAGGGATTGATCCCTGGATTGGATGTGGGAATGCTCACAGACTCCTATAGGAGATTAGAACACACATCAATACAAGAGGGATCTCCCATCTTAGTTACATAGCGAACAATGATCGATCCACCTTCCAGCAACAAGCATGGAAATCCGGGAGGGCATTACAGATCCCTCAGCCATGAAAACAACATTAGAAAGAATACACAGAGGCCCTCATGAAATCCCATATCAGGATACAGGAAGGGGAGGATGAGTTAATTTGGGCACATGCGAAGCATGGGAAATATACTCCAAAAGTGGGTGATATAACTCTTATGAACCCATTGAAACCCTCGATGTGTGAACTTTGGTGGCGAATTTTATGGAAATTAAAAGCACCCCCCAGGACAAGGCTCCTCATGTGGACCATCCTGAGATACAAAATCCCAACAGGAGAAAATCTTATCAAAAGATATTTTCATGGACCCTTTTGGTGCGGCCTTTGCAAATCCGAAAATGAAATAGTGGATCATCTCTTCCTTACATGCCCACCCATAAAAGAACTATGGACTACTATTCACTTACATATAGCCTCGCTCCCTCTTTGGCAGGGCACAACTGTTTGGGAAGCCTGGGAGGGATGGTGGTCCACTGTATCCTCAGGAAAAACAAAGAACCTCCCTTTACTTACTCGTTGGGCCATATGGATTGCTAGGAATAGAATTATTTTTCAGAACTCCCTCCCCTACTGGCCAGCCATCACTGCTCAAATCTTAGTTGACTATCATCTGATCCTTGATGAGGAACCAAACTCCAACTCCAGGAATATCATACCTGAGAGTATAAACCAATCTCACCCATGGGCATACTTTGACGGCTTAGCACAAGACATAGGATGTGGGGGGGGGGGTGGGGGGCGCTGTCCTACATCTCACAACAAATCATTATTTCAAAATCCAAATGGGATTGGGCAGAGGGACGAACAATTTTGCTGAGCTTTCAGCAACAAAATACACCATACATTTTGCACTGGAAAAACATTGCAGAAACTTACAACTTTTTGGAGATTCAAAAAAAATATGCAATTGGATAAACAAAATTACAAATTGTAATGCTTATTCTCTGAGACACATCATGGAAGAAATCCATAGACTCATAAACTTATTTGACACATTTAATTATCAACATATATACAGGGAGTGGAACACGGCAACCAATCTACTATCCAAGGAAGCAACACACAAGCCTATAGGAACATGGAGCATACTGGAGCAAACGGATGGAACCTTCCATCAGTATTATCATCGACCTTTTATAAACATACCAGAATAGCTAAGCTCTAAAGGAGCTTGATAAATAGTTTTTTGTTATATTTTTGCTCATATAATATTATATAATCGCATCATCAAGCAGTCTTATACATGACAGTTATTTTTTGATACTCTCTGTGTAGAGTAAGTACATATATTATATTGACAATCACATAACAGAGTAGTGTCTCCCTGTGTGGAGTACACCTTTTTTGGAAATCTCAAACAGGATAGGCTTCTAGCCCAAAGTACAGTATATGCCATAGGCATTTGAAAAATGTAATTTTCCTCATTAATGAAAATTACGACTTTTTTCCAGGGGAAAAAAACAATAGCAGCAACTCATCCAAGTGATGAAGCAAGTAAACTAGTCAAAGCCATGGACAACATGTCCATTCAGACCATTGAAATAAATAGACTTAAAGAACATATAAAAAGTCTAGAGGATGAGAAGAAATTGGCTCAAATCATGCACAAAAATGAAGTACAGAAGTCAAACAGGTTGACTGAGAGGATAAGGAACTTAGAAAAGGAATTAAAATTGAAGGAGCCACTTGCCCAAGCAAAAGACCAGCTATGGGCCAATGTCATTGACTCTGTCAATGATATTTGGCCATCTATACAAGTTATATTTGAACAAAATTATTTAGTCAAAGAGGCTGGTGAAGCAATTCAAAGGGTTAAGGCCGAAATTGGAAATATGCCAGAAGAAGCCTCAAGAAAAATCCAATTCCTTAAATGAAAGAATAAATATGAATTGCAGGAGCTTGGCAGCTAACATAATTGACATTATACTAGAGGTAAAGAAGGTAATCACCAAGAGGAACTTGATGATGCAGCTTGAGGACAAATGCCAAACCATGGAGCTAGCTATAGGTAGGTTCATGGTCAAATTTGATGCTTTGAGGCAAAAAGGTCTGCCTAATCCATTGGTAATAAATGACAGGTTAATGCCACATGAAGACTATGACAAGAGAATCAGAGAAGTGGCAAAGGAGCAAGCCAATAGTTCCTCTATGAAAGGGATGCCTACAGGAAAGGTTCTTTACCAGACTTTTGAGAACCTCTTTTACCTCCAGCATGAGGTAAAACATCTTTTTGTAAACAAGCCCACCTTTGCAAAATACACAGAAGCTGATGAAGTCTACAAAAGAATGGTAAATATTAAATTACCAAATACAGAGACTTGGGAAAAATTAAATGATTTACTGTGAAAATGCAAGGTAAACAGTGGATACAGAGCAGTGAAAGAAAAGCAGCAGATCAGTTAAGTCAAAGAGTATCAAATGAAAGAGTATTAGTCAAAAGGCAAAGTAAAAGAACAGTTAGCATGGAAGACAAACAACAAAAGAGAAAAAGCAGTGTAATATCAAAGAAGTGCCAACTGTAAACAATAAAATAGGGACAACTTGCATTAGTTACATATCTGTGTCTATCTTCTTGCATGAAGATATTTATTTTTCCTTGAATATATCCTAAATCAGTTTAGGATATTTTGTAATAATTTTTTTGTATAAATACTTCATAATTCGAAGTATTAGGTGGATTGCTAAACATTTCTATAGTTGTATTGATCTGGAACCTAAGGGTTCATTATACCACTTTTCAAATCAGCAGACTGGACTCAGTAATAAAGGCATTGCATTAGATGATTCATGTGTTGGGCCACTTTAGTGAAGTATTTTCTGTTTGTCAAATTCTTATCTTCTTAAGTGTTTCACATACTTTCATGTTATCTAAATTGAATGAATTAACTGAAATATTATTACAGTGTTTGTTTAAGTACACTCTGTCTTGAACAATTATTCATTTTAATGTTTTCTTCTGATATTCAGAGTAGGGAATCCTTCATTGCTCACTAGTTTCGATTGACCTCTATCATTTCCCTCATTATCTGGTTTGAGGAATCCTTAACTGCTCCTTGACCCCGATTGAAAACCACTCCACCATCCAGCCTAAAAGATCTAAATTTACTCAGCTACCTTTCCCTGTGAACACTATCTTTAGGAACTTGATTAAGTCCTTTTTTCTTGACACTTGACCCCATAGCCCAATGGTAAAAGACACCCCTCTATCCATCTAAGTCAGTGATTTCACCACCAAATCAAAATAAAAAACCCAATCAAGGTTAAAAAACTAGCATAAAATCAATTAACTCAACAAAGTTAAATCATAAAGAGAGAGCCCTCTTTGAGCATTAGGAAGGCTAGATCCTGATCTCAAAAGTAGGTTTGTGGTTACCTCTATTATTTCTTTCATGACAACCCTAGGGAAATTTTAGAGTGATAACATAGTGGTGACCACACTGGGGAAAGTACTTAGTCAAATAAACCTTAAAGGAAATCTTAAAATCTAATCTCTTCGTCTGAAGATCATCTTAGGGTTGTTAAAAAGTTTCATTAAAAAAATTAAAAATTAAAATTCTAGCTTCCAAAAGAACACACTATACCAGGGCACATCCAGATCCAAACCTTGCTATAATAGTTGATGATCTTGATAGAATTTTAAGAAAACCAAAAAAGGTAGAAAGCCAAGGAAGTATTAGTCAGTTAGTTAAAGCAAATTC
This sequence comes from Pinus tabuliformis, assembly GCA_031772625.1. NCBI lineage: Eukaryota > Viridiplantae > Streptophyta > Pinopsida > Pinales > Pinaceae > Pinus > Pinus tabuliformis. The sequence continues at coordinate 301,905,975 of CM062814.1, forward strand.
AATTCCTAAAGAGTTATAAAGTTTAGAGGATATTCAATTTGATTTATCATTTGAGATTTCTTTGTTTTGTACCAAATTTGAAAATTCAATTCATGATACTGTAATAGACCCCAATTTTATTCAATTTATTGAATGAAAGAAGGTTCCTATACATCATGATTTAGATCAACATGTTTTGGATACTTTTGACAAACTATAAGCTTTAACCTCAACGTTGATAAGGCATATAGACGAAGCCTATCTTCAACAATCAGTTGAATAGGCTGCCTTAATTGTTGCTACCCTTGAAATTTCTACGGAGTCTTAAAAAACTGTAAACACAACTTCATTTACTACCAACTCACCTATAATATCCACCACATTTCATTCCCCAAAACCATTCATACCTCAACTTCCTCTCCAACTGAACATCTCAAGTTCATCTAGTTCATCTACAACCATTTCAAGTGCTTCTTCAAGCACCACTACTTTACCCCCCAGTCAAACCAAAGCCTTAGCCATGGCAGATAGATATGCACCTTTGGTCTTACCAGCTCAACTACATGCCATGCCCCAAGACTACTAGAGTAAAATCTTTCTGTTTGATGCTACTGGTCAGTATACTGCCCAACAACATGTGAATAAAATCACTGATTATTTTGAGTTACATGAGATTGATGAGTCTGATGTGAAAATGAGATTATTTGCCCAAACACTAGCAGGAGATGTCAAAAAATGGTTTAAAGGTTTATCTACTAATCATATTACTGATTTAGCTACTTTCTATAGATTTTTTATCAATAGATGGGAAAGAAAGAAAAACCCTTTACAAATATTGTCTGAATATGAAAACATTAAAAGAGCTCCAAATGAGTATGTTCAGGACTATTGTACTAGGTTCAACAATAATGCATCCCTGCAAATATCAAACCTCCACCAGACTTGTCACTAATCAAATTTCCTGATGGTTTTGACATTGATATGTCTTACCAATTGAGAGAAAGAAACCTTGAAACATTGGAACAGATGCAAAGTAATGCAGTTAGTGTAGAAGCCAATTTATTAGCTAAGAGAGCTAGGATGAGAAATGAGAAAAGAGTTACCATTAAAGAGGAACCATCCACTTCAGATGGTAAGATAGACAATTTAACTAAAAGTGTAGAAAGGATAATGGATAGATTAGAAAATATGGAAATAAAATCTCAGTGGGAAAATCAACAAGGACCCCCAATTAGAAACCCCAACTTTAGGAAAAATCCTAATACTGGAAAAACAAGAGATGCTATACCTGATCAACAGATTAGACCACCTTTCTAGGAAAATTATGTTGAAGGTTCACAAAACCATGAAGAACAGGAGGACACCCATATAAACATATTGGGGATTAAAAACGAAGATGTTGTTTTTCTTACTCAGGAAGAACAGGAACTGTACATGTTACAACAATTACAATTAGAATCTGGAGAGTCCTTTGACTACAAACAAGGCTATGAATCTGCTATCTATGAAGTTCACAAACAGTATAGCCTTAGAAGCAAAAATAATACAGAAGTTCCCACTAAGAAATCAGTCCAAACCCAAACTAAAAAAATAGTAGAAGCTCTTGTGACCAAAGTTCTACAAATTCTCCCTAGAGGAACTCAGGAGACTTCTAGCCCAAAAATTGTAGACATAACTTCAGCTGAAACTCAAACTTCAACTGTTGTTCAAACTATTCCAAATAAGAAAATTTAAAACAAAACTGTTGGTACACAAACTGAGTTACCAAGTGCTGATAAAGAAGATAAAAGTGCACAGACCACAAGCACAATTGCTAAGGAAGAACTCATTCAATTATGAAAAACTCAATTGCCATTCAACATTAAGTCCGAGATAGCCAAATTGAAAATATATGTTCCTTTGATAGAGCTAGTGAAAAATGAATCATACAAAGCACAAATCACTAAAACACTAAACATAGGTGAAGGCGAAGATGCTGTAAACCATAATGATGATCAACCCGAGTTATTATTTGGTCCATAAGTAAATGGAAAACATAAACAAGGGGGTATCCCTCCATTCAACATTAGCTTAAAATTTTCATGATAAAATCTTACATAATTCTATGCTAGATTTAGGGGCATCCCATAACCTAATGCATAAAGCAATCATGGAAAGATTAAACTTAGATATCACCAGACCCTACAAGGACCCGTTTTCCTTTGATTCTAGTCAAGTTAAATGCCTTGGCCTGATTAAATATTTGTGTGTAACTCTAGTCCAGTGCTCAACAAAGAGTATTTTTATGGACATAGTAGTTGCTGATATCCCACCTAAGTATGGAATGCTATTATCTCGCTCATGGGGAGAAAAATTGCAGGGATATCTACAATTAGACATGTCATATGCTACCATCTCTGTATTTGGTTAGCAAAGAAAGATTTATAGAGAAACCTTGATGAAATACATGGTAAGTAGTTCAGAAAAACCACAGAATTACCCTATATACTCCATGCATTCTGATATGGACTCATTTATCTTGTATAATTCAGACAATGGAAAAAATGAAATCACAGCTGTAGAAGAAAAATACAAAGCACCTGATAGTGAAAACATAACACATGAGTCTCTATGGCATTTAGATTTTGATGGCTCTGTAAATAGGTTAGGAGTAGGTGCAGGAGTTTGGATTCATAACATGGAAAATAATCATTCTGAAGGTCATGCCTTTAGATTAAACTTTAAATGCACAAACAACATGGCAAAGTATGAAGCTTTAATCTTAGGACTGCAAATTGTAAGAAAACTTGGAGCCAAGAGAGTTTCTATCATGGGAGACTTGGAATTGATCATAAAACAAATTAAAGGAGAGTATTCTGTGAATAATCCTAGACTTAGCCAATACAGAGAAACTGTTCTAGATCTGATTAAGGAACTTCTTGAAACTGATTTTGTTGCTATTCCTAGGAAACAGAACATGCAAGCTCACAATTTGACTACTTTTGCTAGCACTTGTAGATTACCTTATCATCTCAACGACCAGTACACTGTAGAAGTAAGACATAGACCTGTTATACCTGACAATCTGAAATATTGGCATATTTTTTCACAAGATTCTCAAATCTACGATTTCATGAATGTTGAGGGAGAATTCCAAAACTGTAACATAGATACTGATTGTACATTAGATAACATCATAAATAGTGAGATAGATATAAATGCTTTAGATGTAAATAAATCCGCTAAATTCACTAAAGTAGAAATAGATAACTTAGAAAAATTAGAAATAGAAGAAATAATCAATGATGATTCTAAGATTTTAAACTTTAAAAATAACTTTTTTCCTAAGGGATTAGTCCCATTAGAAGATTTGTTTGATTCAAATGATGTAGCTAGAAAACCAAAAATGGATGTAACATAGGAACAGAAGAAAAACCTAAGCTTGTTAAAATATCCAAAGCATTACCTCCAACTAAAAAGCTGAAATACATAATTTTGTTTAAAGAATTTCAAGATGTCTTTGCGTGGAGTTATGAAGACCTCAAATCTGATGACACCGACATTATCCAACATAAAATACCTATCAAAGAAGATTAGAAACCCTTCAAACAAAAGCTTAGGAGAATTAATCCAGTTCTTATGCCATTAACTGAAAAAGAAGTAAAAAGGATGTATGATGCACAAATCATAGCACCAATTAGATATTTAGATTGGGTCTCTAATTTAGTCACCACAAGAAAGAAAACAGGGGAAATCAGACTCTGTGTTGATTTCAGAAACTTGAACAAAGTATCACTGAAGGATAATTATCCCCTCCCTAAAATGGACCATATTCTACAGAGGGTGGTAGGATCATCTAGAATCTCATTACTTGATGGGTTTTCTGGATACAACCAAATTTTAGTTCAACCAGAGGATCAAGCAAAGACTGCATTTACCACTCCCTAGGGGACTTTCATGTATTTGAAAATGCCTTTTGGATTGATGAATGCAGGGGCTACCTTTCAAAGAGCTATGGACATAGCTTTTGCAAAAGAAATCCATGACTTTTTAGTTGTTTACCAAGATGATATCACAGTGTTTTCCAAATCAGATAATGAACATCTAGATCATTTGAGAAGAGTTCTTATTAAATGTAGAAAATTTGGCATATCCTTAAATCCTAAAAAATCACTTTTTGGACTGGAATAAGGTAAACTCTTAGGACACATAATATTAAAATATGGAATTAGAATAGATCGAGCTAGAATAGAGGTAATCCTAAACATCAACCACCCTAGAAACATTAAAGAATTACAATCATTCTTAGGTAAAATAAAATTTCTTAGAAGATTCATTTCTAACTTAGCAGAACTAATCAAAAAATTGAATAACATGTTAAAGAAAGATTCATCACTTAAGTGGAAAGCAAAGGCTAAGCAGTCTTTTGAGGCAATCAAAGAAGCCCTTACTAAAACACATGTCCTCATAAGTCCTGATTTCAAAAAAGATTTTATAATTTTTTCTTTTGCTTAAGAACATACTATTGCAACAGTCTTGTTGCAAAAGAATGATCAAGGTTATGAGTAGCCTATTGCATTTTCCAGCAAATCTTTGAGAGATGCTACACTAAAGTACAACATAATGGAAAAACAAGCACTTGCTCTAGTGAAAGCTATTAAAAATTCCAGAGTATACATCTTATACTCACACATCATTGCATATGTTCCAAATTCAGTAGTAAAGGACATTCTAACACAGAATGGGCCTGAAGGGAAGAGAGGCAAATGTATTGCCACTATTTTGGAATATGACATTGAAATAAAGCCTAGAAAACCTATCAAAGGCCAAGGTTTAGCTAAACTCATGGCTGAATCGAATTGTCAAGCCTTATATATAAATTTCATTGTTGCCCTAGATGATCAGGAAGAGATGGCGACTCCACAGATCAGTGAAGCTTTCATAGATTCACCCTGGTATGTAGATATCATATTTGTTTTACTAAATTTACAAGCTCCTTCTGGGTTATCTAGAACTAGAGGTATATTCTTGAAAATCAAATTAATGAAATATTGTATCATAGACAATGCTTTATTTTGGAAGAATAATGGTGGAATTTTGTTGAATTGTTTATTAAAAGATGAAACTGACAAAGTTATGCAAGAATTTCATGCAGGAGATTGTGGAGGACACCTATACTGGAAAACAACTGCTGATAAGATTTTAAGGGCAGGTTTTTACTGGCCCACCCTTTTTGTATATATCAAGAAATTTGTGACCTCATGTCACAAGTGCCAAATATTTGAAGGCAAAAAGAAACTCTTACCATTACCTCTCAAACCCATCTCCACACAAATTCCTTTTCAACAATGGGGTTTGGACTTGATTGGAGAAATTCCCCCATCCTCCTCAGCCCAACATAAATGGATTTTGACAGCCACTGACTTCTTTACTAAATGGATAGAAGCCATCCCTTCTAGACAAGCCACAAACTTTGTCATCATTTCATTCCTTGAGAACAACATCCTTTCTAGGTTTGGATGCCCACAAAATATCATTACTAATAATGCAGCTACTTTCAAATCCAAGAAATGGTGCACTTTTGTAACAAATCACATTACCCTTGGCCATTCCACTGCCTATTACCCTCAAGGTAATGGACTTGCAGAATCTCCAAACAAAATGCTTGATAATATCATCAAGAAACTATTAGAAGTTAATAAGAAGACCTGGAACAAAAAGTTGGTTAATGCCTTATGGGCAGACAGACTAACTACCAAAAAGTCCATTTGTACATCTCCTTATCAACTACTATGTGGAATGGATGTTGTTTTTCCATCCTCTTTAGGAGTACCAGTGATGAAAATGATTCAAGAATTGCAAGTAGAATCAAATGATATCCAAAGGAGGATAAATCAGACAATACATTTGCAACAAACTAGGGATGAATTCTATGTAAAATCCCAAGTGATCCAAGATAAAATCAAAAAGTTTTTTGATAAGAAAACCAAAGATGATGATTTTTACATAGGTGACAAAGTACTCAAATGGGATTCTAGAAGAGAAGAAAAGGGTAAACATGGTAAATTTGATTTCATATGGCAAGACCCTTATATAATTTATGGTTACAGAGGTAACAATGCATTTTTCTTGAGGCAACTAGATGGAACAGATCTACCAGGTGGACCAGTCAATGGTAGAATGATGAAGCATTACTTCTCCCCAGATTAACATTAGTTCATTTGTTTACTTTGCTCATTGTACATAACATTGCAAAATTTAGATTGAATTGGATGATTATCTTTTGAGGTTGAACCCCAAAGAGAAGGCCCTAAGCTTTGAAAGATGTAGCATCATAGGTATGAATAAAGTAGGTCACAGAGAAGGAGTTACAAGGCAACCACAGTCAAAGTTTCAAAGGCTACTGATCTTAAAGTTCTTGACATTTCACCGGGAAATGCCATCCCCATGTGGAGCCATTGTTAGGGTCCTATAATAATAGGATTCATAATTTAGAATTGACTATGATTAGTCTAGTAATATTGTAAATACTTTTGCTTTCTGCAAATTTTTTTCCCGTATTAAAATAAAAAATGTAAAGAGGGTGAAGTCATAAAAGAATAATCAAAGGACCAAAAGAAAGAAAAAGATCAAAAAGATATAAAATATGAACCCCAAAAAGAGATAAGAATAGACCATGAAAGTGTGTAAATTCAAATGCCACTCCTTTTTACTTTACTTTGCAAAATAATATTGTGTGCAGCTTGTAAAAAATGCCACAATCCATGATGGTCAAATAGTTTAATCTTGATTCATTCATGCTTTAAATTTCATGTTGATAGATAGAGAATAAAGATTTAGCCAAACTGCTTAATCTTGGCAGATCAGTAGTTAGGTAGAGAATAATAATGAGCTCATCAGTTTAATCTGACCCATCGGAAGCTATAAGGTTAGAATTAGATAGTTTTCTTATCAAAGAAAAAGAAATAAAGGGCCAGAAGTTCAAATGTACCCAATGAATGAAGAGAAAATGATAGGGTAAATAAAGGGTAGGTAGAAGAAGTTTTGGAAATATACAAGGTTGCCAACTCAAATGCACCTTCATCATGCTTAATCCTATGTTTTATGTGCAGGAGGAATTATCAAAGGCAAAGGACATTCACTAAAGCTTATTCACTAATTTCCCCTCATTTCACTAAACCCTTTATTAATTTTCCCCTTCTTCATTATCCCTTCATTACCTTTCTTTCCCTAATGCTTTTTCCCCTTCTTCATTTCTAAGCACCATTTCCTTTCATTTCCCCTTGTAAAAATATCCCCTCCCCTTCATTTCACTTTCCCCCTTATTTCATCCCATTTCCCCTTCCCAAAACCTCTTTTCCCTAGTGTGAAAACCATTCCCATCACAAATAATACCCTCCCCTTTATTAATTTCCCTTTTTCCTTAAAAACCCACTAAAACCCCTTTATCCTAAGTTATTCCCTAACCTATAGTCCCGCTTTATGTATTTAACCCCCCACGTTATAATTCCCCGACCCTCACTAAACCTTTGAATGTATTAAACCCGTCGCATTATTTATCCCCGGGCCCCGCCAACCACATCCCAACTCTGCCCTTGTAACTCTGCCGCGCAATAGCCCTCCGATCAAACCCTCCTAGATCCAATGGCCCATATCCATATCGCGTACTCCCATCGTCCAATAGTTAAAATCCCAAAAACATGTGAGATTTGCGGTTTTGGCCGATCACTGTTTCGCTACGTGGCAACACCACGTTGTATCGCATGCTCTCAAAAAATACCGCCCTCCACCCAAAACCGGTGTGATATTGCATAAAACCACCTCCCAGGTAAAATGAAACTGCCCATTGTTCATTTATTAATCCTGCGCCTAAATTTAACCACTATTGGTTAAAGACCAAAAAAGCCCCCTTTTCACTCTTTTCACTCATTTTCGTTGCAAATACCTCTATTAACCAATTCCAACACCCCGAGAACCCTGCTCAACCGTTTTCTACCCATTTGCAACTTGAAGACCCTGCCGACTCCAAATTGAAGTAGCACACATACAATTCAATCTTCAGAAACCTCTGCTGCTACCACAGAACTTTGTCTGTGCACCTAATTGTCGTTTTTCTAGGTATTCTTGAAAGAACTAGAATGGCCCTGTAATTAAGCTTTGCACACTATTTATATAAGGTTAATTAAATGAAATTAAAAAACCTTGCCAAACTAAAGAAACCCACTGTGCATCCAAAGAAACCCTTTCATGTTGACTATATTCACCCTTCCCGCTGTTCCAGAGCTTTTAATCCTACTCCTAAAGCCAAAGAAAGAGTAATTCAAATATAATAAACCAAATTATGGCTTCCCAGAGCATTCTAAATGAGAAACCCCTCACCTGGACATTGACCACCTCCCATCGGTCGACATATATTTCCAAATTAAAGACACATCCACCTTTAGCCATCTATTAAAATTCCACTGCTAGAGTAAAGATAAATTCCTTAACCAGAATGATGACATTCACCTATGGGAATCAAATTTGCCCAAATACTTGTTTCCACAGGTATACCTGTTCCCAGAAATCTTCCATTTCTGCCAAGCTTGCTATATCCTAAGTCAAAGAGCCATAGTCTCGCTTGACCAACACATTTTAGTCACCATTACTGCAGAGTCAATAAATCAAATGCTGCAAGTCCAACCAAGCCCAAATAAAACCCCATTTTCCATTGAAAACCTACTTGAAATTTACATAAAGCTGGTCCTTCCCAAGAGGGCTCAAATATTTCAGATATTCATCCTAGAAGAGTCTCATACTCCTGCAGACAATCCTCCATACTCTGCCACCATTTTCTTTGAGAGGGAAAGACAAATTATAACCATGCTGTCTTGTATCGTTGGGTATATTACTGATGAATTTGTAGATGAACCTATACTTGCTTTCCTCTCTATTTTTTGCCTAGGCAAGCCTCTAGTTGCAATTTTCAATTTTGCCCAGTTCTTGGCAGACAAAATCCGTGATAAATTAATCATATTGCTAAATGAAAGAGTATTCAAATACTCTTTAGTATTTTTCCACATGTTCCTATATTTTCAGTCAGACAAGTTTCCAGTTAGCATCCAAAAATTGGACACTAAGGGCCAACCAAGACCTGTCATCTTTTGGACACCATTGATCCAAAAATATTCCATTGTTTTTAGTTATAACGAGTTCATTGATTCCTTTGTTCATCCAGTTGTAAATATGCTAACTAGTAGCAATCAACCCAGGATTAGTGATGAGATAAAAAGAGTTTTGCAGTTGTCTAAAAACAATAGAGTAGGAGACTAGTATATGTACCAGTACCACATTTAAATCAGGATATATGGATGCCAACTCACTCCCTACAAGATGCCTAGATATCTCCCCATGAGAATATTTGCATTAGAATATTTCAAGCAGTTCATAAATTCAAATGAGGTCAATTTTCTGTCAGCTAGGAAGAAAACACAATTCAAGATCAAAAACTAGCCGAGCCATTTTATTTGTGATAATAAGGAAGCTAGACAAGAAGCAGATAAAATTTTACAACAAATGAAGTTTAGTAGCAGTTTCATGTGGCAGTATGACCCTAATGGAGTCATAAACAAATTCAAGCTCAAATTCAAATTAAACCCTTTTATGCATGAGTCCAGGCCACACATTGAAAAATATGCCAACCAGTTAGAGTGGTAGGAAAATACCTTAATATATGTGGAAACGCAGATAGATACTAGTTCCCTTGTAGATTCCAACCCTACAGGAACAAATGGGTATTAGTCCCATTCTATAGACTCCATCCATGCAAGACATAAATGTAAAAAGAACCAGGGAGGAAGGTTCTAGCTCTAAAATGGATACTATAGATGATAGGTTTGAAATCATGTACATGAAGAAGGCCAAGCTTAATCCTATAAATGAGGAAGAAGAGACCATTGAGACAGTTGAAATCACTGATACTGACATAGTGGTTAAAAAGAATACAACTCCAGCAGTTTCAGAGGAAACTCATCAACCTTCCACTTGAAATACTCAAATTATTGAAAAACAACTTATTATTGAAGTCTCTTCATCCAGCAAACTAGTGGATAAAGAGAAAGATATAAAAGAGAAGTACAAAGAAATAAAGTTGAGGAATGAGGCATTGAAGGCTGAAACATATGCCCAATACTTCAAACAGACTCCTGGTAATCAGAAGAGGTTGATGTCAACTTTTGACATTAAAACTAGCAAAATGCAAATGACCTTTTTGCAGCTTACTGTCCAACAGCCTAAAACATTAGCAGATTATAGGAGATCAGATTTTGAAGTTTTGGCCAGGGATGTTCACCCTATTGATCAAATTGAATTTCATAAGAAGGTAGGTGAAATGATTTACTCGACAATGACTAACAAAGAAATAACTGTGCAGAAACTTCAAAGTTATCTAGACAACATCATATCATAGTTTAAGCTAGAAAAGGAATCCTCACAGGCCAAGGATAACAAAATCAAGGTACTACAGGACTTGGTGATTGAGATTGGATATAATCCAAATGACATCAAGGCAGCAAAAAAGCTCATAAAGAAGAAAAATGAGGATATTGCTGCGTTGAAGAAGCAGTTAAAATTACCTCCTGTTAGCTTTGTTATGCAAAAGAATCAAAAAAGGATTCAAAATGCTCTCAAAGGCCGCAAATATGCCTATAATCATGCCCAAAACCCATGTTTGTTGTTCAAATCCTCAAATTGTGCATAAAGGCCTTCCACCAATCAAAAAAATTGCAAGAGGAGAGTCCTTTGGAGGGCAGAATTACACTATCGAAAGGTGAAAATACCCAAAAAACCACATAAAAACCAAGATTGCAGGCTTATGAATCCGCATCAATCTCAACCGTTGGATCTAGCCGATCAACGGTCCAGATCGCGTCGGCATATTGCAGATCGGAGAATGGCAGTGGCAGCGACAGCGATGTGGTATCGCCGATGAGCGATCGCCAATATCACATCGGCATATCGCATCAGCGCTTTCCAAGGGGCAGGGCCTGTTGCATATATATGTTCCGATCCGATGAGCCGGACTTGATGGTGGTGTTAATTCCTTTTCATAAAATATCGGGTCCGCAGCGATTGGGGCACAAGACTTCGCCGATGAGCGATCGCCGATGGGCCGGACCGGACGGCCATACAACGCTGCACTTTATATTATTTCGGGTCCGCAACGATCGCCGATATCGCATCGGCACTTTCAAGGGGGCGGGGCTTTAACATAAGTTATGGTGCGGGCCGATGGGCCGGACCCGATATATGCACAACACCCCATTTCATAAAATTTCAAGTCCGCGCTTGAGCCATTTTCAATGGTTTCGAGCGCGTTTTCTGTGTATGGTGAAATATGAGGAAATATAAAGGATGTTGGCAAGCGCCGATTGCGATGGGATTTCGGATCTGAAAGGGTTCTAAAGGCCAAATATATTTTTCAAATCCGCCAAAGCCATTTTTCGTGGTTTTGCGGCAGTTTTTCATGTATTGGTCAAATGTTAAAAAACAAAGGAGGGCTTGTTTAAACGTGCATTGCAAGCCAATAGGTGGACCCGATAGTGAATAAAACTATGCCTGAAACCTTTAAAAAGTCAACATGGAAGCAGTGATGGGCGGGAATGAATAGTTTGGGCAGCGTTTCCCTGTTTAAAAGCCAGAGCAGTCATATTGGAGTCGTTCAATGATTCAGTAGCAGCATTTAATCAGCAGTATGGCCGAGGAGGAGAGAGGACGCCACAGATCCAGACAGAGCATTCAATGGTTATGGGTTTCACCCATATTTCTTTCCACTTGCCCAAGAAGGACCGCAGAGAGCCAGAGAGGGTCTAATCTATTTAAAACTCAGACAGATTTATATCAGAGGCTCATTTCTGAATATGAATATGGTTGGTGGCCATTTATGGGCTCCTCCACGCATGGTTTGACAGAGATGTTTTGTATTGTAACACTATATATACTCAGAACAAAAATGTAATCAGATTGATGAGTGTTTGATGAATGAGAGCTTATTGTAGCCTTTTAACTTCTGGAGACTGTTAATACTATGAGACCTGCAGCTTCTGGTCTTGATTTCCATTAATACAAGCTTCTTTTGCTATCAGCTACTCGCTTTTCACTTCTTCTATGTTCTAGGCTCTGCCTGCTTTGCATTTAGTTGATGTGATGTGAATATTTGGCATTCGAGGGGCTGTCATCCCACCTCTATGTTAAAATTAGTGGTTCATTAAAAATTGCTTGCAAGTTGCTATTGTTCTAATATCAGAGAGCTGTCATCCTCTCTGTATATGGAATAGTAGTCTTGCAGACCTACTAACTGGTTGCAGCTGGCCATCACAAAGCCTTGTGCATCTGCTGGTGCAATCAGTCTTCTCCATCATCACTTTTACTTTAAGCTATGAGTATTTGGTGGTTGAAAGCCTTGTAGTTTGGGGGTCTTCACCCATGTCTGGGGTAAATCATAGTAGGAGTGGTTATCTGGCTTAAAGGTGCTGCACATCTTCCATTTATCCAACAAAACCGTTGAATTTTTAATGTTCCTGAGCATCACTGATATACAACCTAGGTGAGTTTCTTGGGGTGATAACACCTCCTATGAACATCCATAGACCAAGGAGGTCCTAGAGAGCCAAACCTAGTAGGATGAAATGATGGATCTCATTCTTCAACTAAATGCTCAATTGAAAGAAATGGAGAATGAATTGGACAATTTAGTATAGCTGAAACAAGCCATCATTGAGACAACTACTGCCACTGCTATCCCTACAGTCACTACAACAGTTCCTTCCACTTTGGTAGCTTCATTGGCCCCAATAGCTCCAGTAGCTATAGCACTTCCAACTGCATCAACAACTACATCAACAACAGGTTCAACAACAACATCAACTCATCCAAGTGATGAAGCAAGTAAATTAGTCAAAGCCATGGAGGACATGTCCCTTCAGACCACTGAAATAAATAGGCTTAAAGAACAGATACAAATTCTAGAGGATGAAAAGAAACTGGATCAAATCATGCACAAAAATGAAGTATAGAAGTCAAACAGGTTGACTGAGAGGATAAGGAACTTAGAAAGGAATTAAAATTGAAGGAGCTGTTACAGCCTAGATTTGCCTCAGGCTGAAAAGGCAAGGTTCTAGGTCCACATCAAACCACGCTCAGCCTCGTAGCTAGCCCTACGAGGACAGGAGAGGGCTCTCTCTGGGTCGATCTCGACAAAATACAAGCGATGGGGCTCGAGATGACTGAAATAAAAGCTAATTTTAGGCTAGGTATGAAGTACAAGGGTTTGTTTTGAGTTTTTGGGGGTTTTGTGTTGGAAACAGGGAAAGGCAAATTGGGCTCGGGGATGAGGCACAGTTTCTGCAGAGTTCTGATTGGGGAAAGGAAGGAAATCATTTTGATGCTTTAAAGTGGATGAATGGATAGATCAAACTGGTGAGGAGCTAAGGAGAGCAAGAGAGTCTCAAGAATTCTCCTTAAATAGATGAAAACATGGAAATTTAAACAAATTCAAAGGCAGAGCATAGCAGTTAATGGATTCTACCTTAATAACTCATTTGTTCAAATTCAAAATAAGAGACAGGAAAATGATACACATAGCACTAATGAACTTACAATTACTTAGAGAAAAACACCATCAAAACATAAAGCCACATGGATCCCAAACAGTGCTGTAAAACCCTGGTCTTTCCTTAGCAAAAAATGCAGAGATAAAATGTACAATGATATGCCAAAGCAATCCCTAGTGTCCAACCCTAAAAGTGACTTAGGAATTACATGATATAGACTAGCCAAACCCATTCCCTTGCCTCTAGGGGTCGAGCTCATCCTTCTAGGAGCTGTTTCAACCAATTCTAAACAAAGCACTAAAATCTAGGCAATCAAAACAACTTGCCTCTATAAGGTAGGAAACTGATTCATTCATTAAATTTTCACTTTTTAGTGAATGAATCCTCTAGAATAAGTAAATAAGTGCCAAAATTACATCATGTTTATCCAATTACATCAAGATAGATCAAAAATTACATCACAAAGCAAAACTAGTCAAACTGGCCGAATTTCTGAGTTGGAAGGTGAAAAATTGAGCAAAAATCCTCTGTGTGTCGCGCCACTTTGAGGCTGAGTTTGAGGCACTTCCTGAAGTTCAAATTGAGCCCAAGTGTACTTGTTAGAAATCCCTGCCTGTCTACTTTCCAACCCAAGTGGAATTTCTGAATTTGGGTGTCATTTGCCCCTCCAAAACTTCAATCTCCCAAGACTGCTTCCTGTGTGTCAAAATAGGAGCAGAGAGGTCATTTTTTGAGTGTTTTTGACCTCCTGGTGACTCAAAACTTGCCCAAACTTCTTGGACATGCACCAGAAGTCATGATTTTTCATGCCAAATCCAAAAATATAAATTTTTTTCCATTTGGAGCTCCCTAGCAAAAGCGCGCGCCAGGTGGCACGGTGCACAGGGAGAAAAACTCTGTTTTTTAGTGCAAAAAATTTCAAAATGTCAAAAATGCTCCAAATTTCTTGAAATTTGGGCTGTAGGTCCCCCATCAAGTGCCATTCTCAGCCAAAGAAGCTTCGGTCAAGACTTGGGGCCGATCATGTGTTTTGCGCCTCCTCAGTACCCTCCTGGTGTATGGAGTTTTAGTTGTAGAGTCGTTGTCTTGGTCATATGATGTGTCAGTGTCCATCTCCATGGTGCTGCAAGGTGTATGTCAAGTGTATGTTTGATTTGTTGAAAATGAGAAATGAAGGCTTGATGTCTTTGTCTCCAAGTGCCAAATATGCCAAAGGGAAATGAGGGGCTATGAGGAATATGGAACAGTAGGTATAATGGAGTGAGGGTAAGGATATGGTTCAATCAAGTGAAGTCTGCAATGTGAGGATAGTCACTTGATTGTGTTTTAGGAATGTGAGGTTTGGGGATTTAGGAATTTTTCAAATGGTATGGGAAAGAGAGAGTAATAGGGTATGGTAGGGTTAGGATTTGGAGTTTTACATTTAGAAATTTGGGAAAGGGAATTTGGGATAGAGGTTTAGTAATTTTAGGGGATAGGGAACAATGACATCAAGGGAAAAAATGGAATCAAGGAGAAAATAAAGTGATGGAAAAGAGTGAGCTTGGTGGCAAACAATTTTTGAAACCCTAAACAACACTTTTCACATGAAGATTTTAACATGGTAGGGTTTGAGATTTTGTTTTGGCATTCACCATCCATCAACCACCATACCCTAGCAAAAACTTGGATGAAACACAAAAATGGAGGCTATACCTACTTGTGGAATGAATAATTTGAAATTTGGAGGAAGATTTCAATGAATTTCAGGCCTTTTAGCCCAATGCACGACGCCTCTCCAGTGCGTTGCGCCAGTGTAAATTTACACTGGAAAATTTCTCCCAGTGCGCCATGCCTTTTAATAGGTGACTTTTGGAGGCATTCCTCATGTCCAAATTGGGTGCAGGATAGCTTGTTGGAAAGGTATTTGAGTCTAGTTTCCAACCCAACTAGAATTTTTCAATTTGGAGTTCATTTTACCTATCAAAAATCAAATCTCCCAAGACTGGTCAAAATGTGCCAAATGAGGCTGCCTCAAGGCAGAGTGTTGTTGCAATCAACTTTTGAATGCCTTCCTCAACTTAAAATTGAGATCATGATAGCTCATTGGAAATATATTTGTGTCTAGTTATCATTTGACTCATCAAGAAAGTCATTTGGCCGACCAAGCTAGGAGAAAACTTGATTTTCCCAAGGTCACTTCAGAGGTGCATCAATTCTCCTAAGGAAATTGTATTTTTAACATTTCTATAAAACCATGACACCTGTGTAAAAAGTGAAGGAGGTTTTTCTTCCTTGGCCTGTTTTGGACAAAAACCTCTCTCAGTGTTTCCAAATTCATCTTTCCTTTCTCAGAAACATCATTTGAGTAAAACATACCCCGACGTGTGGAACAAGAGATTTGTCGAAATGAAGCGAAATGAAGGGGATAAGGAGCCTCTAAATTCTTGAGGAAATTTTGGGAAGTAGGGAAGGATGTTAGGAAGTAGGGGAAAGTGTAATCTCTAAAATTGAGTGAGGGGAAGGGGTCCAAAAGGGAAAAACACAGGCCTAGCCTAGAAAATAGGGTTTGTAGCAAGAAATTAGGGTTTGTGTGAAAATGAGGAATTTGGAGAATATCACTGATGGGAAGTGTTTAATAAGGTACATTAAGGATAGGGGAAGGTGTATGAACATCAGGATATAAGTTTTGCCGATGATTTGATCGTCCAAGAGGAATTGCCTTCAAAACCCTAGGAGAGGGAAATGACCTTACCTAGGCGCAACTGAAGCATGAACAAGGTGTAAAATGACCCATTGGAACCTGACAACCCTCTGAATGATGGTAGACTCAGCTGAATAGTGACATTGGCCGACATTTGGACAACTTTGAAAGGAGTGAAAGCAAATCCTAGACCTAATGCCTAGTGATCAAATTTTACTTGAAGACTCACTGAAATGATAAAATTTGACCTTGACACCTTAAAATCACTTTGTAAGAGCACGTTTGATCACTGGAGGAAGGCTGGAAAGAGTGACACTAATGGGAGCCACTTTCCCAAGCAAAAAAGCAGCTATGGGCCAATATCATTGACTCTGTCAATGATATTTGGCCATCTATACATGTTATATTTGAACAAAATGATTTAATCAAAGAGGCTGGTGAAGCAATTCAAAGGGTTAAGGTTGAACTTGGAAATATTCCAGAAGAAGCCTCAAGAATAATCCAATTCCTTAACTCAAAGAATAAATATGAATGGTAGGAGCTTTGCATAGCTGACAGAACTGGCACTATACTAGAAGTGAAGAAGGTAATCACTAAGAGGAACTTGATTATGCAGCTTGAGGACAAATGCCAAACCATGGAGCTAGCTATAGGCAGGTTCATGATCAAATTTGATGCTTTGAGGTAGAAAGGTTTGCCTAATCCATTGGTAATAAATGTCAGGTTAATGCCACATGAAGACTAAGACAAGAGAATCAGAGAAGTGGCAAAGGAGAAAGCCAATAGTTCCTCTATGAAAGGGATGCCTACAGGAAAGGTTCTTTACCAAACTTTTGAGAACCTCTTTTACCTCCAGCATGAGGTAAAACATCTTTTTGTAAACAAGCTCACCTTTGAAAAATACATAGAAGCTGATGAAGTCTACAGAAGAATGGTAAATATTAAATTACCAGATACAGAGACTTGGGAAAAATTAAATGCTTTAATGTGAAAATGCAAGGTAAACAATGGATATAGAGAATTGAAAGAAAAGAAGCAGTTCAACTAAGTCAAAGAGTATCTGTCAAATGGCAAAGTAAAAGAACAGTCAGCGTGGAAGACAAACAACAAAAGAGAAAAAGCAGCATAATATCAAAGAAGAGCCAACTGCAAATGATAAAAGAGGGACAACTTGCATCAATTACATATCTCTCTCTATCTTCTTGCATGAAGATATTTCCTCTTCCTTGAATAAATATTAAGTCAGTTTAGGATATTTTGTAATAATTTTTGTATAAATACTTCATAATTCGAAGTATTAGATGGATTGCTAAACATATCTATAATTTTATTGATCTGAAACCTAAGGGTTCATTGTACCACTTTTCAAGTCAACAGACTAGACTGAGTAATAAAGGATTTGCATTACAGGATTCATGTGTTGGGCCACTTTAGTGAAGTATTTTATGTTTGTCGAATTATTATCTTCTTAAGTGTTTCACATACTTACATGTTATCTAAATTGAATGAAAACACTGGAATATTATTACAGAATTTGTTTAAGTACACTCTGTCTTGAACAATTATTCATTTTAATGTTTTCTTCTGATATCCAGAGTAGGGAATCCTTCATTGCTCCCTAGTTTCGATTGACCTCTATCATTTCCCTCATTATCTGGTCTGAGGAATCCTTAACTACTCCTTGACCCCGATTGAAAACCACTTTACCTTCCAGCCCAAAAGATTTGAATTTACTTAGCTACCTTGCCCTGGGAACACTGTCTTTAGAACTTGATTCAGTCCCGTTTTCTTGACACTTGACCCCATAGCCCAATGGTAAAAGACATCCCTCTATCCATCTAAGTCAGTGTTTCCACCACCAAATCAAATTCAAAACCAAATAAAGCTTAAATAACTAGCCTAAAATCAATTAACTCAACAAAGCTAAATAATAAAGAGAGAGCCCTCTATGAGCATTAGGAAGGCTAGATCCTAATCTCAAAAGTAGGTTTGTGGTTACCTCTATTATTTCTTTCATGACAACCCTAGGGAAATTTTAGAGTAATCACATGTATAAGGACCACTTGCCATGCTAGTACTGCTAACACTACTGCTACCACTGTTACAATGTACTGTACAAGTTTCATTTCCACCAGTCGGGCAAAGAAGGAGACCCAACTGTGTATCTGGTGGGGTGGGGCTCGATTGTGCAAGATAACACCCGAATTGCATTTCCATAAAGAAATTGCCGAATAGAAGTTCTACGAAAGCTAATGGTTCATTTTGACCATCCAAGGGAGTAACGTTATGTTTCATATATCTCTCCGAAAACACCCAGATCTGGTTGTTTCTTCCCTGGTATGGAAGCCATAAGTGTGACCAGTCTGTAGAAAAATATCCTTGTAACTTGCTGGACCAGTCTCTACTGAGAAATACGCCATATTCTTTCGAGATGTCCATAATCACAATGTTAATGTACTGGTGAACTCGCTCATCTGATGATAACCAGATGATCACATCCCAAGGTTCACCAATGGATGGTACACATGTTCGGTCAAGTTGGATGATTTGTGCAATTGTGTTGCTCCATTGCACATTGATTTGTTTAACAATAGAAAGTGGTATGATATTGACTTATGCGCTCGAGTCAACCAAACAGTTGTGGACATTGAAGTTAAATATTTCGAATGATAACAGAAATGGTGGGAAAAGTGAGTTCGATTCTTCCATGTGAAGCGCATTGAGTACATATGCGAGTGATCTGAGAGACTTGCTTGGTCCCTTGCTGGAAGAGGAAACATTGTCTGTGGAGGTTTTCCCTAGTGCATGTAAAAGAATATCCCACTGACCTGTGAGCTTGGTTAACTCATACAGAGAAATGTTTGCATGAGTCCTTTTCATATCTTCAACAATATTGTAATTCAAAGCAGGAAGACTCATCGAGTTGTCTGGGGGAATACTTGTGTTTGTATTGTCCGGTGGAGTGTTTTGGAGTTTGCTGCTCACGGACATATCTTTCGTTGTAGCTATCTCCCTGGACTTGCTTTATGTTTTATGTGTTGATGATGCCGATGGATCAACTGTTCTGAGTAGTTGCTTAAATTTTCTTTTGGTATCTCAATCACAATGGGAGCCCCTTGACTTCTCAAGTTGTATCAACTATTATGCTTTGGGGGCTCCTTCTCAGTGGTTGTTTTATTCTGGGAAACATTAAGACATTGATACATGTTAACTACATGCCCAAAGCTTGGAGCTTCATTAAATGCAACATCCTCTTCTTCATCTTCATCTTCTCACTGAACCTTCTCACTGGCTTTAAAATGATCATTTAGCCTTGAAGCCATAGTTCCCATAACTCGGTTCCATTATGGACAAGACTTCTCAGAATTTCGTTCTTCGTGGATCACACAGAAGTTATCCTTCACAATCTGGTCCACTTGGAACACAACATTGGAGCTCTGCGCAGATTTAGCTGGGTGACTAATACTGCTACCTGATGTTACATTCTTCCTCTGCGCAAATTTGGGAGGTCTGCATCTCACTGTTGTCTTAGTCATCCATTGCTTAAGTTCTTCTACTTCGGTTGTCAAGGCCTTGAGAAGATGAGTAAGGGTGTCAATTTATCTGGCTTCCTTTTCCATTACCTTACTCACAAGAGCCCGAGACCTCCAATTGTGCGTATGTCTTTCTCCACATCAATTTCTTCTTGGCAATTTTCTGAAAGTGTTAGTTTCGCAACTCACTTGACGAACTATGCAATACTAGTTGGCAATGCAGACGTGTAGTAGTCGACTGTGATGGAGTCATGAGGTTTAGTGTCTGCAGTGAACTTGTTCAGGATATGGTTAAACCTATAGTTAAAATCCTTCGCTTTTTTCTTTCTGCGCCATCTTGAGACTATCCAACTCTTTTAACAACATGGGGGGGTTTTGTCTCAACAAATTTCTCAAGGAAAATTCTCTTGAACATCCCCCAGTTCTAAATGGAGTTGATAGGAAGGCTATGTTACCATACAAATACTCTGCCATCCAAGGTACATGGAAATAATATACATGCAATGTCTTCATAACATACCTCAAGTGTCTGCAAATGTAGGTAGAACGTGTCTAAATGGTCTTTTGCCTTCACTGTTCTATCAGGGTCATACTTCGTTAACAACTTCTCTGCGTGTCTTGGCATCTTATGCAAGGCGCCCGGGCGTGCCAATGGGCCCTGTGTCATCCATTCTAGATTTTTATCAACCATATTGTCCTTTATTCCATCCTCCTCTTCTTCTTCTAAATCTGACAGTTCAACCTTTGAATCTATTGGTTCGTCTCCACCTCCACCTCCTTCACTACCTTCCCCTCTGCTGCCTTTGCCAAAACCTGAGCCCAATATTAAGTTGTTAAGTTCTTCTCCTTCTATGAAAACAAGAGGTTCCTCTTCGTTCTCAACAACTACTGCCAACTCTTCAAGAGTGGAGAGGATTACTTCTTAAACAGACGAGACTACCACTCCTATGGGTGTAGTATTTTTCTTCCTTTGCAAAGAGGGAAGAGTGTGTACTCTTGGAACCAGTCCAACAACTTTAGCAAACTGACAGGTGACAAGATGGAAAACATGGATGTGATGATATGAAATTTCCTGTTTGGGTCTGGGAGGCGAGGAGTAACCAAATTCAGAGTTGCTCATGTGAGAGAGGGAGTTCATGTTACTGCATTAGCTAGATGATGGATAAGTGGGGTTGGGAGGAAATTCAACCATAAGCTACTGGTGACCCTCCTTTTAGTGCCAGAAATGATGATGGTGTTGGTCTCACCAATATTCAGGAGATCTCCCTAGTATGAATTCCCAACTAGATCTCACACTGTTTAGTGTAGGGGCTCCATCTAGTACGATGGCTCGTTACCATTATCTGAGATATTTTCCTTAACTCTTATTATTCAGCACATTAAAGTGTTATTCTTATAACTTCAAGAAAGTGAGGTGAGTATGCTTGGTGAGTGCGTATTGTAACTTTGTGTCCAGGTTCTCTTACTATAAGGGAGAGGGTAAAAGTGAGCCTCTAGATGAGAGGTAGTAGTACCACCTAGGGAGAGACACACGCAAAAACAACAAGGGTCTATCCAACATCTAGGGGAATAGTCCATAGCAGATGCGGTAGTCATTAAAACCAAATTTCAATGAAAAAAACGTACGCCATCCAATAGATTAGTCCACACAAGGGTGATAGTCGTTAAAACCAAGAAAACACAAGGATGGTTTGTCTAATGTTCGACGGAGTAGTCCACACAGACGAGACATCAGTGATAAACAATACAACACATCTTCAAAAATGTAAGTACTAAAATAAAAAAATTAGTTCAACTATCTTAGTACAGGTTAACCAAACACGCATTACAAATGTTTAAAGAATAGTCTTACAAACAAATAAAAAACATGCGTGAAAACATGTTGTCCTGAGATAGGCTTCTGAATTAAGAAAAAGTTCCAAGACACATCTGTACACTATACATCACTAGCCCTAGTAGTGGGACATTGGAGCCACTCCTCGCTCCTCAAAGAACAAACTACAAACTCTCAAGTCTATGTGGGAGGAGCCAAGGTGAAAAGTCCTTTGCTTATAGAATGAGGGGGTATATATAACCAAGGAGAATAGCTGACCCTTGTCACTCTTCGAGTTCCTTCATGACTGTTTGACTTCCTGTGACTCTTCGACTTACATGAATCTTCAACTTCATATGTGTGTCTCTTGGACTTTCACATTAAATTACATTTGTTTGCAACAAGTATGGCCCACAGTAGTGATGTGGCTGAAACAACTCATGACACAACTCGACATGACACTGCTGGCATGTACTGGATGGCTGTGGTGTCTGTGTCGAGCTACTACGCTGTTGAGTGATGGGTGTGCTCTCGGTGTTTCATGTCTTCACCTCTGTTAGTGTCAGTCTTTCCAGCCTTCCTCCAGTGATCAAACGTGCTCTTACAAAGTGATTTTGAAGTGTCACGGTCAAATTTTGTCATTTCAAAGAGTTTTCAAGCAAAATTTGGTCACTAGGCATTAGGTCTAGGGTTTGCTTTAACTCCTTCTAAAGTTGTCAAAATGTCGGTCCATGTCACCATCCAGCTGAGTTTATCATCATTCATAGGGTTGTCATTATCATCTCAGTGTCTAATGAGTCTTTTTACAACTCATTCATGCTTCAGTTGTGCCTAGGTAAGGTCATTTCCCTCTCCTAGGGTTTTGAAGGCAATTTCTCTTGGGCGGCTAAATAATCGGAAAAACTCATATCCCGATGTTCATACACCTTCCCCTATCCTTAAAGTACCTTATCAAACACTTCCCAATACTCAGATCCCCCAAATTCCTCATTTTTTCACAAACCCTAGTTTTTAGCTACAACGTGGCAATTTTCTAGGTTTGGCCTGTGTTTTGCCCTTTTGGACCCCTTCCCCTCACTCAATCTATGAGATTCCACTTTCCCCTACTTCCTAACATCCCTCCCTACTCCCCAAAATTTCCCCAAGAATTTAGAAGCCCCTTATCCTCTTCATTTCGCTCCATTTCGACAAAATTCCTTGTTTCACACATCGGGACAAGTCGCACTCAAATGATGTTCTAGAGCAATAAAAGATGAATTTTGGAAAATTGAGAGAGGTTTTTGTTCAAAACATGCCAAATAAGAAAAACCTCCTTCACTTTTTGCACATGTGTCATGGTTTTAGAGAAATGTCAAAATTACAATCGCTGGATCCAAGGTGGTTAGCCAAGGCACAAAAAAGGAGAAAGAAGCCAAATCCCCTCCGTATCTTGGCTGAGGCTTCTCTCAAGAATCATGGCACTCATTAGCCTAGCCACAGCTCAAATCCCAAAAAATTTTGAGAACTTTGGGTAATTTTGGCATTTTTTGGAAATTTACAGGTTTTGGCTCCTCAACGGGTCTCACCCCCGGTGAGACCCTTTGTCATGGCAGCTCCTTTTTGCAAAAACTCAGCATTTCTAGATTTTTCATGCAAAATTACATATGCCCATGGATGGACTTGAGGTTTTATGGGGTTTTGGGCCTCCAGAAGGTCAAAATACATGCAAAATTTGACTTTCTGCCCCTTTTTTGAGTTGCAGAAAGCAGTCTTGGGAGAATTGAGTTTTGACTAGGCAAATGACCTCCAAATTCAAAAATTCCAGTTGGGTTGGAAAGTAGACTCGTAGACCTTTCAAACGAGCTATCCTACACCCAATTCTGACACCTACAAGTGCCTCAAACAGAGCTCCCAATGTGTGCGACCCGTTGAGAAGATGTGCACGACCCGTTGAGCAGACTTTGCCAGATTTCACTGTACAGCTCGGAAAAGCACAGTTTGACTTGGTTTGACTTTTTGGGGTTGAAGATGATTATCTTTGATGTAATAATTGTAACTCTAAGACACTTTTACTCTTGTTTAACACTTCTAGAAGATTCATTCATGTCAAGGGTAAATATTTAATGAATGGATTGGTTTCCTAGCTTATAGAGGCAAGTTGTTTTGACTGCCTATTTTGTAGTGCTTAGTTTAGAAGTGGTTCAAACAGCTCCTAGGATAGTGAGCTCGACCCCTAGAGGCAAAGGAAGAGGTTGGCTTGCCTATATTATGTATTTTCTTAATCATTTTCAGAGGTTGGAAGGTTGGACTCTTGAGGGAGAAGCTATCATTGTATATTTTCACTGTATCTCTGCAATTTTTGGCTAAGGAAGACCAGGGTTTTGCAGTCCTCTTTGGGATTCTTGTGGACTCATGTGTTGATGGTGTGTTTCTCAATGTTCTTGTAAGCTTTGTTATGTGATTCATTTCCTTTCTTTACTGCTGCACATTAAACAAATGAAGTGTTAAAGTATGAATTCATGCTAGCCATGCTTTGCTTTTAAATTTGTTTAATTTCAATGTTTTCTACTGTCTAAAGGGAATTCAAAGTCAGTGTTTGCTCTCTTTATCTCCTCATTTTTCATTCCTGATCATCCATCTCAGTTTAAGGCATCAATATTGTTTCCTACCTCGCCCCAAGGAACCCCCTGCAGAAACTGTGTCCAATCCCCGCACCCAAAATTGCAATTCCTCAATTTGCCACCAAAAACCCTAAAAAACCCAAATCAACCTTTTTAATCAGTTTACTAGCCTAATATCAGTGTTACCTTGTTGGTCATCTCATCCCATTGAAGATCTACCGAGATTGACCGGAGAGAGCCTTCTCCTGCCCCGTAGGGCTAGCTACGAGGCTAAATGGTTTGATGTAGCCTTGAGGTTTACCTTTCTCAGCCTGAGGTGAAATTTCAAGTGCTAACATACTGGCGACCATACTGGGGAGAACAAACTTGTTTGTGGGTTGATGTGTTTGTTTCATAAGTCTTAGACGGAGCCTGAAGTTATGCCAGGTAGCCTTCGAAAACGCTTTTGTTTTACATCAGCGCAAGTAGATAAACGCTGCTTCAGTCAATCTCCGTGAGCTTGTGAATACGACCACTTCATTTTCATTTCACCCCAGCACATATATCAAGTTCAGATCTGATGGTTGATGGTGGACAACGATCAGACACTTGAAAGGCTGAAATCATTCACCTGACGACTCTAAATCAGTTTTGAGATCAGATCCAAAGACTCCACTGGAGGATGATCCCGACCAGCAAAAACATGAAAGGAGAATATGGACAGATCAGGTACTCAAGTTGGAATTTCATCCAAGATATTTTGTTCTTTGTTCTAAATTATTTCTCCTCTTTTCCTGAGAATGTAAAAAGGGCTTTGCAAAGTATATTGTATTTGAGAAGAGATCCTCGACCTACAGTTAATTCTTTTCCTTCGAAGATTGTGAATACCAAAGATTTGCATACCTTTGAGCTTGATCAAGACCTTTCTTCCGAATTTTGTGATGGCCATCTTCAAGTTGATGAACCTCAAGTGACCAAAACTAATTCTATACCTGCTGTACATACCCCTATACCTTGTAAAATTCCAGATCGGTATAAACCTCTTGTTTTACCTTCTGTTCTTCATGCTTTCCCTAAAAATTATGATCTATACTTGCCGAGGTTCAATGGTGAATGTAAGAATGTCAACGCTGAGCAACATGTGCAGAATTTTGAGAATTTTCTAGATATTTTTGAAGTTGATGAAGAAGATGTCAGTATTAGGCTTTTTGCTCTTTCTTTGCAAGCTGAAGTGAAGAGTTGGTTCAAAGCCCTGCCTGATGTGAGCATCTCAGATTTCCAGCAGTTCGTCAAAGTTTTTCTCGATAGGTGGATGATTGGGCAGAACCTTTTCTTGATTGTAGAAGAATATAATCAACTGAAAAGATTGCTAGGGGAGACAGTACAATAGTTTTCAGCCAGATTTAACCAAGTCTATTATTCAATGCCAATTGATATAAGGCCTACTACTAGATTTGCTCTCTTGTACTACCCGGGCGCCTTTGATCCGGAGATGGAGTTTCAGCTGAGAGAAAGGGATATTGCAACACTTCATGAGATGCAAAACAGTGCAGTAAGTGTAGAAGCTCATCTGCTGATCCGAAGGGCAAGGTTGAAAGAAGAAGAGATGAAAAACATAGATCCGGAAAAATCAACATCTTTAGAGGTGAAGCTTGACATTTTGGTAAGTGCCGTGGAAAAGATGATGGACAAGATCAACACAAGAAATGCTTATGATGTTCAAGATCATGGCTCGCTGATTGAAGAAGAACAAGTTGCTGACCCAAAATATTTTGTTTCTGATCCCAGTTGTCATAATGATTGTTTTATAGATCATTGTGAAGAAGAGAGAGCTGTTGATATGATGTGTATGTTTGATGATGATTTGCCTCATTTTGATGAGTATGACGATGATTATGTTCTCCAAACAAAAGCTAATCTTACAGACAAATCAACAACTAGTTTGTGGGAGGAAGAAGTTCATTTTCAGCAGCTTGAATACAATGTTCAGCCATCACATATCAGCTATGACAGTGACGAGGAAAGTGCAACAAATTTTGAAGTAAGTGAAGGATATTTACCTTTTTGTTTTGATTCATGTCATTTCATTAAAGACAACTTCCATGAAATTAGAAATCAGCTGTCAACAAGTCTTGATCTAGACCATCTTGGAGGCAATAAAAACCTTGTTCCAGACTTCTCATATTCAGATTTGCAACCCCCGAAAGCCATTGATTGTCAAGTTGCAGCTGAAGACTTGGAAGTGGACACACATGATTTAATGATTCAAGGTGACTCTGTACCATTTTGTTTTGAATCAATTCAGTTTTTGAAGGGTAGATTGCATAGTAAATCATTTAATGTTGAGGATGAGATAGATAACAAAAGTCTTGAGCAGCCTGTAGCATCAGATTTGCAGCCACCAAATGAAATTGAAGGACAGATTATAGATGAAGGTGTGGCAGCCGAAATACCTGATTTGATGATGCAGGAAGATTCTATACCCTTTTGTTTCGAAGCATTTCAATTTATAAGGCAAAATCTTCATAAAATCTCTCAAGAAAAAGATGAACAGCTAGAAGGATGTCATACATTTTCAATGGATACATTGCAGCAGTCTTTTCAGGTTTTTCATGATCCAATAGCTGATGTTTTGGATGAGGTTTGCAGTCAAAGTCTTTCTCCATTGACTACATGTGAGCTTGAAACATGTGCTGATATGAATTTGATCCGGCAGCCGGTTTCTTTGTCATTTTCAGCAGAGGTCTCGTCACAAGGCTCAGATCAAAGTGTGCATTCATGGTATGAGAAGAAGAGAAGTAATCCATTGGATGAACTAAGTTCCAGTGTGCTTGAATTTCAAGATCCTTATGCAGTGTTTTTGGAGGCGGATAGAGAATTCATATCATTCAATGGGTCTGTTTCTAAGTTGTCATGGGAGTTTCCTTTCAGTAGTTCTCTCTTGTTGTTCATAAGCAAGCACTTGTGGAGAATTCGAACAGCAGATGGGACACTTACTTGGTTACATTGGTTGTTTCATTTCACTTGACCAGGTGAAGAATGAAACTGTTAGAGTAGGTTTTGATGAATAAGCTCCACTTTGAGCATCATTTTCAGTTGGTCGATTGTGTTTAAGTATCGAGTCAGTTTTTAGTTGAGTCATGAGTCCTTTATGAGTCAATTTTTAGTCTTGTTGTTAAGTTAGTTTGTGTCAGTTTTCAGTCATGCATTTCAGCTTGAGTTTATGACTCCATTGCCCAATGATTGAAAAGCGCTGGTCTTCTCTCCCAGAGGTCTGAGGTTCTTGGTACCTCCAAGGAGCTACCATCCCCATTGGAGCCAATGTTAGTGTCAGTCTTTCCAGCCTTCCTCCAGTGATCAAACGTGCTCTTACAAAGTGATTTTGAAGTGTCACGGTCAAATTTTGTCATTTCAAAGAGTTTTCAAGCAAAATTTGGTCACTAGGCATTAGGTCTAGGGTTTGCTTTAACTCCTTCTAAAGTTGTCAAAATGTCGGTCCATGTCACCATCCAGCTGATTTTATCATCATTCATAGGGTTGTCATTATCATCTCAGTGTCTAATGAGTCTTTTTACAACTCATTCATGCTTCAGTTGTGCCTAGGTAAGGTCATTTCCCTCTCCTAGGGTTTTGAAGGCAATTTCTCTTGGGCGGCTAAATAATCGGCAAAACTCATATCCTGATGTTCATACACCTTCCCCTATCCTTAAAGTACCTTATCAAACACTTCCCAATACTCAGATCCCCCAAATTCCTCATTTTTTCACAAACCCTAGTTTCTAGCTACAACGTGGCAATTTTCTAGGTTTGGCCTGTGTTTTGCCCTTTTGGACCCCTTCCCCTCACTCAATCTCTGAGATTCCACTTTCCCCTACTTCCTAACATCCCTCCCTACTCCCCAAAATTTCCCCAAGAATTTAGAAGCCCCTTATCCCCTTCATTTCGCTCCATTTCGACAAAATTCCTTGTTTCACACATCGGGACAAGTCGCACTCAAATGATGTTCCAGAGCAATAAAAGATGAATTTTGGAAAACTGAGAGAGGTTTTTGTCCACAACATGCCAAAGAAGAAAAACCTCCACTTTTTTCACAGGTGTCATGGTTTTAGAGAAATGTCAAAATTACAATCGCCGGATCCAAGGCGGTTGGCCAAGGCACAAAAAAGGAGAAAGAAGCCAAATCCCCTCCGTATCTTGGCTGAGGCTTCTCTCAAGGATCATGGCACTCATTAGCCTATCCACAGCTCAAATCCCAAATTTTTTTGAGAATTTTGGGTAATTTTGGCATTTTTTGGAAATTTATAGGTTTTGGCTCCTCAACGGGTCTCACCCCCAGTGAGACCCTTTGTCATGGCAGCTCCTTTTTGCAAAAACTCAGCATTTCTAGATTTTTCATGCAAAATTACATATGCCCATGGATGGACTTGAGTTTTTATGGGGTTTTGGGCCTCCAGAAGGTCAAAATACATGCAAAATTTGACTTTCTGCCCCTTTTTTGAGTTGCAGAAAGCAGTCTTGGGAGAATTGAGTTTTGACTAGGAAAATGACCTCCAAATTCAAAAATTCCAATTGGGTTGGAAAGTAGACTCGCAGACCTTTCCAACGAGCTATCCTGCACCCAATTCTGACACCTACAAGTGCCTCAAACAGAGCTCCCAATGTGCGCGACCCGTTGAGAAGATGTGCGCGACCCGTTGAGCAGACTTTGCCAGATTTCACTGTACAGCTCGGAAAAGCATAGTTTGACTTGGTTTGACTTTTTGGGTTTGAAGATGATTATCTTTGATGTAATAATTGTAACTCTAAGACACTTTTACTCTTGTTTAACACTTCTAGAAGATTCATTCATGTCAAGGGTAAATATTTAATGAATGGATTGGTTTCCTAGCTTATAGAGGCAAGTTGTTTTGACTGCCTATTTTGTAGTGCTTAGTTTAGAAGTGGTTCAAACAGCTCCTAGGATAGTGAGCTCGACCCCTAGAGGCAAAGGAAGAGGTTGGTTTGCCTATATTATGTATTTTCTTAATCATTTTCAGAGGTTGGAAGGTTGGACTCTTGAGGGAGAAGCTATCATTGTATATTTTCACTGTATCTCTGCAATTTTTGGCTAAGGAAGACCAGGGTTTTGCAGTCCTCTTTGGGATTCTTGTGGACTCATGTGTTGATGGTGTGTTTCTCAATGTTCTTGTAAGCTTTGTTATGTGATTCATTTCCTTTCTTTACTGCTGCACATTAAACAAATGAAGTGTTAAAGTATGAATTCATGCTAGCCATGCTCTGCTTTTAAATTTGTTTAATTTCAATGTTTTCTACTGTCTAAAGGGAATTCAAAGTCAGTGTTTGCTCTCTTTAGCTCCTCATCTTTCATTCCTGATCATCCATCTCAGTTTAAGGCATCAATACTGTTTCCTACCTCGCCCCAAGGAACCCCCTGCAGAAACTGTGTCCAATCCCCACACCCAAAATTGCAATTCCTCAATTTGCCACCAAAAACCCTAAAAACCCCAAATCAACCTTTTTAATCAGTTTACTAGCCTAATATCAGTGTTACCTTGTTGGTCATCTCATCCCATTGAAGATCTACCGAGATTGACCGGAGAGAGCCTTCTCCTGCCCCGTAGGGCTAGCTACGAGGCTAAATGGTTTGATGTAGCCTTGAGGTTTACCTTTCTCAGCCTGAGGTGAAATTTCAAGTGCTAACAACCTCCACATGGAAAAGTGTGCGGGGCCTTCGATGGTCTTGGTCTTGCTTGATGGTGATCGTGTATGTGTCCCTTTCACTTGCTTCTCGATGTGCTTTATAATTGTTCAACTATGAGCAAGTTTTCTAGAATGTGATCCTTCTTCATCCCATTCGTCATCGTGCCATGTTTCATCAATGTACCTATTCCTGCATCACTTAGCCCGAGACGACATCAAATCCAAAAATCTTGTAGACTAGCATGATGCACTGTTTTCTATTTTAGTGCAGGTGATTGGGAGAGGGACAAGGCACTAAAACTGCGTAAAGCACAACTAAGGCCGCGATGTGAGGCTCCATAGCACTATCAGGAAAAACTACGCAGATGTCACTAGGAGGCAGATTTGTGCAATCCTGGATAGCAGTTATAGCTGCAAGGTAGAACCCAGCTGGGAGGAAAAATTGCGCAGTTCTTGGGAGGAAGACAAGGTAGGGTGTCGGGAGGAACTGCTAAGAAATTTTGTGTAGTTTTTAGGATGAGGACTAGGCAGGTCATCTGGTGGTCCAGCTGGGAATCTACATAGTTTCTCCGAGGAAGACAGAACAAGCATTAGGAGGCACTGGAAGACACTTCTGCTCAATTTTCTAGAGCAAGGTTGGGTTGGGCTACAGGGAGCTGCTGATCATAACTACACATTTCTGAGAGACAGTGTCAGATACGTAGTTGCTATGCAGTTTCTAGGATGAGTGTAGAGTGGGGCAGCAGGGAGATTTCCAGTCAAAACTATGCAATTTTCAGAGGGAGAGGAGGACAAGCCAGCAGGGGGCCTACAAGTCAAATATGTGAAATTCTCAGAGGGAGAGCAGGGCAAGCCAACAAGGGGCCTACCAGCCAAATCTATGCAATTCCGAGGAACAATGCAGTGACAAGAAATAAGGTTCTGACTCACATGAATGCACAGTTTCTGCAGACAATGTAGGGTAGGCAGCTGGGCAACTTCTGTGCAGTTTTGGGGAGTAGTGCAGCCTTGGATCATAGTGAAGTTCAGGTTTTCTGGTAGACCAGAGGGAGGTTTGATGAGTTATCTTGCAGGAAGCACAGATTGAATTGAACTTGGGTACAAATTCTGCATAGTTCCGAGAGATAGTCATCTTGCTCACTTCTAGGATTGTGGAGTGGAGGATGCCCCAGAAGACAACCTCAAGCTCTGCGCAGTTCTGGGAAGTAGAGCAGGGTCACTGAGAACTGAGACTACGCAGTGCAGCTCAATCGGGGTCCGGTTGAAGAAGGTCGTTTGATCGACAAATTTTTAGGAAAAATGACTAAATGCGAGAGAAATTGAACTTGTTCATACATGACATTATTATCATAAACTTAGCATGACTCAACGACAAGACACCTTAAAACCAACAAGACAAACATGTGCTCAATGAGATTGCCTCAAAGGTTAAGAGAGGCAAGTGTGACTATTTTGATAGATCTTCGAATGACCATGATGACACTTGCACGACAGTGCATGCAACTTTGTGTGTGAGTATGACTGATGTTCACAGAGCAAAAAAAACTCATGCACACAAAGACAAACCTTCAAAATCTCTAGAACAAACTTGCAAGCATGACATAGCAATCAACATGCCAAAAGACGATCGGTGGTCAATCAAGAAAAAAGGGTGTAAAGACTCAACAAGTGCTCATGAAATGAGCCCAAGTGTTTGCAACAATCAGGGGAAAAACCAAGGAAGACTCCAAAATTTGGATGCAGGCCAAAATTTTGGACGGTGTTGTAGGTTGACCACGGTAATATCCTATGTGGTGTGGTGGTGCTATAGCACCGCATTATTGGCCACTGTAGTTGTATCCAGGGTACTGGAAGGTGTTGTCGGGTTGGTTTTGGGCTATGGTCCCAATCAATCCATTGAAAACATTGGATGTGCCTGTTGTCTCTTGTTTAAAAGTTTGCAGGCGTGGGGAGTCTGGAAGAACATGGTAGAGGTATCCAAACTGTGTGTATATAAGCTCTAATTGTTGAGCTCTGCTAATGGTCTCTTCCTTATTTTTTGGGGATGAATTCATGAGATATTTTGAGATTTTCTACATGAGAGATATAACAAAACATGTCGAGGAGGAGTTTGTCTTCTAAATGTGCTCTGCACAAGCTAAGACATTTATGTCATTCATGGATGTGATCCAATATGTGTATAGCAGGTGTTTGTTTGAAATGGGTTAGGAGTTCTAGGCTCAAGTCCTAATGGATTGGGAGATGGAAGAATGTTAGGAATGAAGTGGCTAGGGAACTAAAGCTCCCATGTGAGGCAAAAAATTGGTCAATATACCATTTTATTACAGGCCCTGTAAGGGTGCATTGAAACAGTCGTAATCGAATAGTATCGTTTGTGATACTATTGGATAAACACCAAAGGTGAAAGGCAATGACATGATTTCCTGGGTCTTCTCCCTATGTCCCTTTGAATTTTGGAATGTCTGAAGGGAGCTTAGTGGGCATGGGTGGCCAATTCTGGTCATGTCCAATAGGGCCATTGGTTAGATCGGTTAAATTAGGAAGGTTTAAGGAGGTTAAAAATGAGACTTGCGATTTGTCCGCCATCGTCAAATGATTCTGAACATCTATATGTATAGGGGTCCCCGGATGAGGATGGTTGCCCTAGTGAGAACTGTGAGGACTCTAGGGAGGGGAGTTGTGGGGGCTCCCCTGAGGGGTACTTTGATGGAGAGGGGTTCCAAGCAAAGTTGCAATGATAAAGGAAGATCCTATAATGGTAGTTGTTTGGTGTCTTCTACGCCTAAATGATGAGAGACCTTGCATCCCTCCTAGTAATGGAGGAAGCTTTTGAAAATATCTAGATCAAAGGGGAGCCGTGGGGTCCCCTATGGTGTCGAGTAGAGTGTGTGATAGAGGGAAGTAGATAATTATCAAAGAAAATACATCACATACATAAAATAAAGCGAAAATAAGATGATTACTTTCCCTTTAACTTAGACTATGTGATAAATCAAACAAAAAATGGTTTTCTTTTTTGTTTTTGTGTATGACAAAATATCCTATAAAGACCTAATCATCCTTTCCACTCTCAAAGTAACTGAGCCTTGCAGAGTTATCTTTTTATCGGTATTGGGAAAACGTCCCAAAATAATTGGCAATGCTTTCCAACAATCGAATAATCAACCAAGGTAATGGATGACGCTTTAGTGCTTCCCATAGCTCCACCCATAAGGATGGATGCCCTCGATTTTGGCCACTAAAGTACCTTCGTCCCACATGAGCATTCAATTATTTAACTTCTTGGTAGTCAGTTACTAGTACCGAGCATGAGATGGGGTGGGTAGCCCCAAATGGTACTGCATGCACTGGACCTAAGTCAAACCCCCTCTAAATCAGGTCTTTTCCATGCTCGGGTATTATTTTCTGTGGGATGATTGAAGGATTTTAAGCACCCTAAAAGTCAATTGCTATGTCTCAAAGATGTAGCATGACCATGGCAACTTATGGGATGCCTATCCCGAATGGTCTTGACCTTAACTATAAATTCTTTTGTGGCCCCTATGAGGAATTTAGTTGGTTTAAGTTATGGTTACTTTTAAGGGTGTTGCTTTTCTGAGGGTGTGAGATGTAAGCCAAAACAAACTAAATAAAAAAAGCTTCGGAAAATGGATGCCTTCTTATACAAAGCTTATAGAAGCTTAGTGTGTGATGTGTAATTGTGTGCAAGTGAGCAAGTGAAATGGAAAAGTGTGATATGATGTGGATATTTAGTGATCCATTATAATATCCTCCTAATTACACTAGATTTCAATTGTTCCTTGCATGAAAAAGAAATGATGTGCAGATAATGGGCCACTTACTCTTTTTCCTATTACACTATGTGTGCCTAAAGGGAGATGGGAAACACAAGTGCTTTGAGAAATATTTCATATACAAGCCAGGTTCACCTAAAAGACGCAAGGGAAGCATAGTTTACTTACTTTCTATAATGACGCTTGGCCCTAGTCCTAAAACTAGTGAAATGGAAAAAATGCTTTGTTTAGTAACAAGATTTGTGGATGATGGGCCCCTTACTTCTTTACTAATTAAGTTATGTGATTTGCAAAAAATGACAAAATAGATTAAAAAATATATGTGGAATTTGGCCACTTACTTTTCCCCCTAATTAAGCTATGTGAGAATTGCAAATAAAAATAGAAGTAAAGATAATCTAATTACCCTACTACTTGTGATTAGTAAAGCAATTAAGTAATCTGAACTGACTGGAAATAAATTGCGGAGGTGAAGGCAATTCACTAAAGGCTGCCAATCACCAGAGAAAAGTGAAATTACAAGGAATTTTTTGTTTTCTGGAAGCTGCGTGGGTTTTTTACCATGCATAGAAGTGACTGTGCCTATAACGTACCTCTGATCTAGCTTTTTTTTTTTTTGGTTTCTCATTAATTGGCTTTGCATAATCAACATATACTCCATAATTCTGGTCTATCCCTTCTCTCCTAACAACTTTTCTCTATCTTTGATATTTACTAACCTTAACACTTCATTCTCCCTTATCTTACATGTTTTGATTTCTTCTCTCTCATTAGACATAACATAAATCCATACATTATAACATCACCCATACCTTGGTTAGGGAGGCATAACGATGTAAGGCTGAGTGCTCATTAACCTTAGTATAGGGTTTAATGGACATTGCAATGTTCTCTTAAATCAACTTCGTAATATTGCATTGACCTTTTGTCCCTTCCACTGTTAGTGCACACTCGCAGGTGCTTTATGGTCCAATGTATACTCGCGAACTGTGCTAGATCACATGGGCACACATGGTGGTGGCCAACACTGTGGGTTGTGAATGGTCGAGATGCGTTGATGAGCATCAACAACTCAGATTTTCACTCCTTCGCTTATGCCATGACCTAACCCTAACCTTGCCTCATTTCACGATTCGACTATTGCAAATGCTCTGTTCAACGGCGCGAGCGTTTCATTGCAGATCCACCAATGTCTTTGGAGCTTTGGGCATAATTCAATAGAATCCTCCACCTCAACATCCAAGTTCGATATTTTCCAGAGTCATTGTTTGAACATGCTCTTATTTCCCTTAAAATTTGTTGTTGGTTATGCGTTGACGCCAATTTGGTTTTTTTTGTTTTTTGTTGATAGCTTGTCCTCTTGGAGAGTGCAACAAAATGTTTGGGCACTTGCAGAGTGAAGGGACACATTCAACCGTCACCATTATGGAAACAACCCTCAGGTCCTTACCCCAACTCTACACACAAATTCGCTTGCCCTTGTGTTTTTTTAATACTCTGTATTTTATATGGTGTTGCTATTTTCTGTCTCCAATTTTCTATCGCAGGAGAGTGGAGATTACCAGGTACTGGCAGCATCACAACACTCTGGTTCCCTTTTGATTCTCTTTTGGTTTACATGTATGATTACCCTATCTTAGGCCACTTGACCAAACTCTGTTGGGTTTCACACTCTGAAATCAATTACTATTTTCCAGAGTGTAGGCTGTGAATGACTATTGAATAATGGGCATTTTTGGGTTTATGGTTTCTCCATCATTCGTTACCTGGTTTTCCCTTAGTGTTGGTACTGGGTTCTTCTACCTTCAAGTTCTGTGGCATTGCCACGGTAGTTTACCTCTTACTATATTCTTCCGTTCTTTATACTGGGAGGATAGTGAATTGTTTCATGTTGTAGGTGTTAATATCTACTATTTGCAAATCTGCTCATTCTTTTCCATTTCCTCCTCAAATACCTTGTCTAGGGAATCATTTCTCTAGACAGTTCACCTACCAGGGTTTACTCTCCTTGTTTGTTCTTTAAGGTTGCACTCTAAAAATCCCTCATCGTACACACTAGTGGTCATGCCTCAGGTTCTATGGTAACCTTTCTGATTGTTTTCCCTTTCCTAATAATGGTATTCATTGAAGTATTGTTGTAGAGACAAGCTTGTTCTAGCTCTCCCCCCCCTTTACACTTGTGTTTTCATGACCCTACAGGTTCATTCGTGAGTCCAGATATTTTGGTTCTGGTCTTCGTAGACTAGACCAACCTTCTTGCGACAAAGGAGACTGGGTTCATCCCTCCATCATTAAAATACCAACCTGTTCTGCGTCTGGAGATCTACTTTCTGCTATTGCTTGGAAGGAGTTTATATCTCATATGGATTATAGTTATAATTAGGAAAAGGTCTAATTCTATACATGGACATTGATATTTGTTTTGTTTTCCTTCCTCATGAGAAGGTACTGTAACATCTCTCGTTTTATATTCTTTTTGTAGTGCTAAATTGGTGTAAGGCCCATATCTGCCATAGGATTTTCATTTTAACTATTGTATGAACAGTTCCAGATGAAGTGTTGTTTGTAATTTATGCCAAATCTCATTTTTATATCATGCTAGCTACTCGTTTATAATATTTCAGAGTTATTTCATGTGCGCTTTTGTTCATTTAATGGTTACTATTCATCACATGGATTTCCTTAAACTGTACATGTAATGGTTTCTATTCATCATTGGAGTTTTCTTAATTAGTAAGAAACTTAACTGCGTAATCAAGCACTTTTGTTATTGTTCTTATGGATATATTTATATTACTCTTTGTGCACTCAATCCTGTTCCTATGTTTGGATTCATATTGACTCATATGCCTGTCAATTTCATGCTTAAAGTTGTCTTTATATTTGTAAAAGCTTTTTGCCTATAGACTTAATGCTTAAATTCATGCTTATATCCGTAGATACAATTCTGCTTGTAGATGTAATGATTAAATATGTGTTATAATTGTACAAACTCTTTTTCCTGTAACTTAATACTTAAATTGTGTACATGGTGGTTATAGTTGCCAGTGTAGGAAGCGCACTGGCTTTGGTATATAAATACATCTACACATAATCTCATGTATGTTTTTCATACCAGATCTCATCTAATTCATACACATGTGGTTTACTATAGTTCCGGAGATTCACCATCTATTTTTTATCTCTTCCAATCCTGTATGACTCTCTGAGTTCATCATCTATCTTTTATTTGATCGTGCGTGAGCTGCAATTTTATATTTAATTTATAACTCAGAATAGTTCTCAAATTGTTTCATTTATGTATAATCTTTTTGTCATGTAACCTATTAGAGGAAATGATAGCTTAAGTATTTCTCAGTTTCCCTGCATATATGTTATTGACATACAGTACGAATCCACAGGGAGAAAGACTTGGAATTTTACCGCTGTCTCATGATAAGGCATATCATGCTCGTCTCCTTCTCTCGTCTGCTGAGCTATAGTTTTGATAATCGTTATTACATCGCTATAATAGTACTCATTCTAACTACACTTTCTATGATTCCCATGGAGTTCTAATTTCCCTTCTATTGTTTATTTGGGTGATTATGACCTCAATCTCAGTGCTAATACACCAACTTGGTCATATTTTATATACTAGCTTTATATCCACAAAAGGAATGCTAACAACATTGTGCTTATTTTATCAAGTAAGTTTAATCTAATTCCTAGTATCTACATAACTGGAAATGCTATCAATGATTTCATTCACTTTTTACAAAAACCCACCACTTTCAGTGGAAATTTATGACATTCATCCTAACTCGTTGAAATATAAGATTTTCTTTTTTTATTACAACAAATTATCTATATATATATATATATATATACATTCCAACAACAAAAAAGATACATCTATATTCAACTAGAACAATAAATTAAGTTAATAAAATCAAAACAATAATCACGTTCATCTACAACAACTAATGCATACTCATAATCAACATAGACCAAACCAGAGATTTTATTTATCCGACTTACTAGAAAACCTGCACCAGAAAAGACACTGTCCATCCAATCACAAACTGCCTCCAGTTCTCCCCCAAGCTCAATTTTTTTTCCAAAAGAATCAAATACCTCATTGACTCTCTCTTTGGGTAATTATTACCCTTCTTCATGATACTATTTCCAATTCAGCGGTGTCTCGCTTTTGTAAGCTTTATCACTTTCTAGCCTAGGATTTTGCTTTTAAAGCTCACCTTTCTCTCCCATGGTGCTTTAAAGGCAACCAATCTTAGCCCTTTTCTCCAGCTAAGATTTTTTCTAAGGGATTTTATCTCCCTCCCTTAATCTTATCTAGAATCTTCAAAGATTCTAATCATGAAGAATTAACAATCTTATCCTCGAGTGTCTTCTCTGAGTGCATAGTTTCCTTAAATATTAATTTCCTCTTTTTTTATTAATAAGAAAAAAACTTACAATAATTATTCAAAGTATTATGGCTCCACTGCCACTTTTATACACATTCATTGAAACAATAATATCTACTAGGGGATATCACATCCTCCCCCCCTTATTTTCACACGGTCCTTGGTGTCTACTCCATATGTATATTCTACTAGAAAAATGATGGAATTTTTTTTTTGCATCTCATCCTCTTGCTCCCAAGTGGCCTCCTCAGGGGTATAGTGCTTCCACTACACTTTAGCCTGAGTGACGACTCGATTCTAGGGCCAGATCTCTTCCCAATCGAGAATGGAGAGCGGTTTTGCCGCGAATTCTCCTTCGGGCTCCACCTGTAACATTTTCCAATCAATAATATGAGAGAAATCATGTACATATTTCTTTAGCAAGGAAACGTGAAAAACATTATGAACTTTAATGTGACTGGGGAGAGCTAGTTGATAGGCTACAAGTCCTATTCTGTCCAAAATTTCAAATGGCCCATAGTAGCAGGGTGCCAATTTTGGGCAAGAACCCATTCTCAGTGTGCTCTTCTTCGGTTTCACCCGGATGTACACATTATCCGCAATTTTGAATTCTCTATGTCTCCTCTTTTTCTCTGCGTAACTCTTTTTCCAATCTGGGGCTGCCTGAATATTTTGTTGAATTCTTCGCACTATTTACTCCGACTCCTGTAATGCATCTAGTCTAAGAATTAGTTTGTCCTCTGGCTGACTCCAACTAAGAGGTGTATGGCATTTTCTGCCATATAGGGCTTCGAAGGGGCTCATTTTAATTGTTGCATGATAGCTGTTGTTATAGGAAAATTCAGCCAAATGTAGGAAATCCTCCCATCTTGTTGGTCGATCCATAACATACATTCTAAGAATATCTTCCAGAATCTAGTGGGTTCTTTCCATCTGAACATCGGTTTGGGGATGATATGTGGTACTGAAGTTCAATTTGGTACCCAGGCCACCAAACAATGCTTTCCAAAAGTTGGAAGTAAATTTGGCGTCTCTGTCAGACACTATCATTTTAGGAACCTTGTGAAGTCAAAAAATTTCCTTCATAAAAATCTATGAAATTTGTGCGATACCAAAAGTAGATTGTGCTAACAAAAAATGGGCCGCTTTACTTAGCACATCCACAACCACCATGATAGAATCATGCTTCCTCTTTGTTCTAGGCAGTCCATTTATGAAAGCTAAGGAAATGACTTCCCATTTCCATTTAGGATTGGGCAAAGGGTTTAGTAACCCGATGGGGTGTTGGTATTCCACCTTTACCTGTTGACACTCTAAGCATTTTGTAAAAAATTATACTACATCCTTCTTCATTCCGGGCCAAAAATACTTATGCCTTAACGTAGTAACCATCTTTTGATACCTTGGGTGTCAGCATAAGGCTTTTTATGATATTAATCAAATATCAATTGTTTTAGTTCTTCTACTATAGAGATATATAATCTGTTTTTATACATCAACAACTTTTCAGCATTTTCAATGTAGCCCGAGACATTGGTTTGCTATAACCTTTGTTGTATTTATAGATATTTTGGGTCTGTAATTATACCCCGTTTGACTTTCTCAAGAAAATTGGTATTAACTTTGCTAACACTTATGCTCATTAGATTATGGGCATGTCTGCTGAGAGCATCAACTATCTTGTTTTCTTTCCCTTTTATCTACCTTATGTCAAAATCAAACTCTCTAAGAAAGGCCATCCAACTCGCTTGCCTAGCGTTTAAATTTGGTTGACTAAAAATATTTTTAAGACTAATATGGTCCGTGGTTAGAATAAATTTCTTGCTTGATAAATAATGTCTCCACATTTTTAATGTGTGTACCATGGCTAACTCCAAATCATACACTCCATAATTTCTTTCATGTCCCTTTAAATTTATGGATTCATAAGCAATGTCAAA
Source organism: Pinus tabuliformis (assembly GCA_031772625.1). NCBI lineage: Eukaryota > Viridiplantae > Streptophyta > Pinopsida > Pinales > Pinaceae > Pinus > Pinus tabuliformis. The sequence continues at coordinate 301,945,973 of CM062814.1, forward strand.
GTTACCTTGTAGCAACACTCCTAATCCTTCTATACTAGCATCAATGCACACTGTGAACTCTTCATTTGGATCTGCTAGTTTCAAAATGGGTGTTGTGGTAAGTAATTGTTTGAGTTTATCAAAGCTTCGTTGACATTCTGCAGTCCATTCATACTTGACTCCCTTCCATTGTAAATATATGATGGAGTGATCTATTTTAGAGAAGCCTTCAATGAATCGGCGGTAATACCCTGCCAGTCCCATAAAAGACTGAATAACCGATATATCTTTTGGTACAGGCTAGTTTACCATAGCCTTCACCTTCTCCAGATTGAAGAATAACCCTCCCTTAGAAATAATGTGACCCAAGTATTGTATCTTGGTTTTATAAAATTCACATTTGTTGTATTTGGCATACAGATGATTCTCCCTTAACGTTTTCAATACTAGTTTTAGGTGTTCCTTATGTTCGTCTTCATTCCAAGAGTATATTAGGATATCATCAATAAAGAATAATACGAATATGTTCAGAAATTTGCTGAGTATGTTGTTCATTAGACACATAAAAGTTGCCGGGGCATTAGAAAGGATGAATGACAATACAACAAACTCATAGTCTCCATATCTGGTTCTAAATTCTATTTTATGGACATCTTCTAGCTTGATCCTTAGTTGATGATAACTAGTTCTCAAATCAATCTTTGAAAACACAGTTGCTCCCCGTACTCGGTCATATAAATTGTCAATACGAGGTAACAAGTACTTGTTTTAGATAGTTAACTTGTTCAACTGGCGGTAGTCAATGCACATTCTAAATGTGCCTTCCTTTTTCTTAACAAACAACACATGTGGCCCCCAAGATGACACACTTGGTATGATATAGCCCTTATTTAACAATTCTTGACCCTGAATTCTTAATTCTAGTAATTGAGGTGGGTTCATTCAGTAGGGAGCTCTAGAGACAGGTGCTGCCTTAGGTAAAAATCTATGGTGAAATCTATGTCCTTGTCTGGGAGTAAGCCGGTAATTTCCTCTAAAAATAGATCTCAAAATTCCTTAACGATGTGTAAGGTATCCAAGGTTAGCTCTTATCCTTTATGTTTTCCTTCCTCTAATTGCACTAGATATAGTGGACAACCTTTCCTTGCACTCCTTTTCATTTACATTGCTAAAATCTGCCATACTGGTACAAGCTTGAGCATTCCCTGAATGATCTGGTTATGTCCATGCAATCCTACACAACTTAATGTCTTTGTCAAACAATTTATTTTTGCTTCATGTTTCTCAAACCGATCCATGCAAATTAAAATGTCGTAGGATACTAAGGGAAGGACATTCAGATTTACTGTAGTTGCATAACCATGTAAATCTAAAGGGTATTGTTTTACTTTATTGGTCAGTCTTCTCTAGGTACCTGTGGCCAGTTGTACTAACCACACAATTTTATATTTTTCAGTTTTAAGAGAGCATTTTTCTACCATATGAGGTCCAATATAACTCAAACTAGCCCCAGGGTTAATTAAAACAGAAATAGGATGGTTAAAGATAATACCTTCAATTTCAATCATTGTCGATTGATGTTTTTCCTATATGTCTTCCAGTGCAACGCTTATCCTGGGAATGCTCCGGGCAATTTCGTTCACCATGGTAGCTTCTTGTATAGTCTGAAGATTATGCAATGATCAAGGATTTTGGGGAAAATCCCTCAGTAGATGTGGCTCACCACGTCCCCAACATTTCAGGGCTTCCCATTCCTTTCCCTCACCATTCTTCTTCCCATCCAGGTTCATAGTCCTTGATCCTACTTGGGACTGTGCTAAAGGGTTGGTATTTCCTTTGCTAAACTTTTTCCGCATATGATCTTTCCCAAAATTTTTCAGGTATGTTGGTTTTTGTCATTTTGTGCTAATAACAGTTTTACTTCTATCCTTATTTGGCAAAAATTTCGAGTTTTATCCTTTATTCCTGAACTGTTGATAACACAGTTTAGATTTTTTGACTTCCTCCTCCATGGTTTTTGGGTTATCAAACTCGATTCGGTTCTTATACACTATGGGTAGGAAGTTCACAAAATGCTATACTTTAGCTTTTTATTCCTTAATGTAGGGTACATATCACAACAAATTTGTGAATTTTGCCACAAATTCATCCATTGAGAGTTGTCCCAACATGAAATTCCTTAGCACGGTCATCATAATACTATTCACTTAAGTATCGATTTTTAAACCGCTTCTGGAACTCTTCCCATGACATGGTCCTTTCCTCAAGTAGATGTACTCCTTTAGCTTCCTCCCACGAGAGAGTTGCCTTACCCTGTAGTTGGTAAATGGCCAATTTGGCCTTCAAGTTTCTCTCGTACTCGTATACTTGAAAATATTTGGTCATGTTTAGCAACCATGACTCTGCATATTCTTCTTTTTCCCCGTCAAAAGTAGGGGTTTTTATCTTACAAAATTCTCCTTGTTGTTCAATTTGCTTCTTTTTCTTCTGATTTCATGGATAGGTCCTATCAGACTCCCCCCCGCTTTCTAAAGGTTCTGACCCAATGCCTATTTTCCTCGTTTTCTCTACTTCGGGTTCCACTGTCTTGTGACTGGATTTTTCTGTCAGTCCCCTGATCATTTTCTCCTGTTCCTCACTGGCTTTCAACAACCACTCATTACTACTTCGGAGCTATACAAATTTTTGCTGCAGATTCCTAATGACCTTTAGAAACTGGGCATTTGTTGGGGTAGCCCCCTCTCCCAATTCAATGTACAAATCCACAATCTCAGTGTTGGTTGGAATTTCCTCTCCCATTCAAGCTAACTGCTATTACAACTACACATACGCCAATTTAGTAATTTACTGTACCACTCAAAAAAAAAAAACTACTAGTTTATCTATAACTCTAGTAGCAGGTTCGTGGCCCAGTGGTGTTATTAGGCTCTAACACCATATGTAACGTACCTCTCCTATAGTAATTTTTTTTCATTTCTCATTAATTGGCTCTGCATATTCAACATATACTCCATAGTTCTGGTCTACCCCTTCTCTCCTAACAACTTTTCTCTATCTTTGATATTTACTAACCTTAACACTTAATTCTCCCTTACCTTACATGTTTTTATTTCTTCCCTCTCATTAGACATAACATAAATCCATACATTATAACATAACCCATACCTTGGTTAGGGAGGCATAACGATTCAAGGATGAGCGCTCATTAACCTTAGTCTAGGGTTTAATGAACATTGCAATGTCTGCTTAAATAAACTCGGGACTATTGCATTGACCTTCTATCCCTTCCACTATCAGTGCATCCTCTCACGTTATTTATGGTCCAATGTATACTTGCCAACTATGCCAGGTCACATGGGCACACATGGTGGTGGCCAACACTGTGGGTTGTGAACGGTTGAGATGCTGTAGGTTTTAACCCTGTACAAAAATTACCTGCATACGGATTTTAAAACATAAAATAAACAATGGTGAGAGAATAAGACATAAAACAAATATACACAGAGATTTTCCCGTGGATCCCAAAACCAGGACTACCAGATTGATTTTTCATTATATTCCTTTCAATGTCACAATACATATATATACATGCCGAAGCATCCAAAAACCCCAATCCATTAACCCTGGATTAGAACATAACCATAGTTCCCTTGACTGGATCTACAAAATACCATGGACAAAAAACCATCATGCCCAAAACCATGTACGAAATCCATGCACAAAACCATAGGTAGGTCCGCCCACCTAATACAGGGTCCAATTTTTTTTTCCCAGGGCGTTTCCCCGAACCCTATGCAGGGGGGCTACTGCCCCCATGCATACCCCCCAACAAGGGTGGCAGCTGCCCCCCTGTGACCCCTTGACAGCGCCTGACGCAACGTACAAGGGTAGTTGTCGCCCCCCCTGTGACACCCCCATGCATGGGGTAGTCATGGAAAGAATATACGACAACCCAACATTCTCCCACTTGTTGTTTTCTTTCCATAGGGGGCCGCAAGAGAGCTTAGTCATTGATCCAACCCTGCAACGCCCATTTTTTCTCTACATCAAGAGAAACTCTCAGTGCTCACAGAATTTGTCAATGCATCTATAGTATTCAAAATGTCCACCTTTACCAACAACACCTTTTTGTCCTCAACCATATCCCTCACAAAGTGATACTGAACATCAATGTGCTGTGTCCTTGAATGATAAGCAGGGTTCTTTGCTAAGAAAATTTCACTTTAGTTGTCACAGTCTATCCTTATAGCTTGTTGTACTAACCCCATAATTGAAAACAATCTCTGCAACCAAACTGTTTCCTTGCTTGCATGAGTGGCTACCATGTATTCTTCTTCTGTAGTTGAAAGTGCCACTATAGACCGTCTCTTACTCATCCAACTGATTGCACCTCCAAATAGGTTAAACACACACTCTCTGATCCAGATCTACATCCCAGTCTGCATCAACAAAGCCATGGATGTCCAAAACTCTATCCAATCCTGGTCTTCCTTGGTAGCACAAACAATAATCAATAGTGCCACACAAATACCTGAAAACCCACTTCACTACTGTCCAATGCTCCTTCCCTGGTTTTGACATAAACCTTCTTAATACTCCCACCGTATGTGAAATGTACGGTCTAGTACAAACCATTGCATACATCAGGCTATCGAATGAACTTGCATATGGAACACAAGACATGTCCTCTTCCTCTTCTTGTGTCTTGGGACATTGTTCAACACATAACTTTACACCTACAAGAATATGAACCTTCATTGGTTTACGATATTGCATATTAAACCTCTGCAGTGTTGTCTCGGCATACTTCCTCTGGTTTAACCAGAGCTTCCTCTTTGCTCGATCTCATTTAATTTCCATGCCCAAGATATAGTTTGCACCAAGATATTTCATGTCAAATTTGGAGGACAATTTGGTCTTCAAATCTTGGATAATTTCTTTGTCATTTCCAACCAGCAACATATCATCCACATATAATACCAGATAAATAACATGATCACCAATTAATTTAAAACACACACAGTGATTTTCTTTGGTTTTGGTGAAGACAAGTCCCCGTATAAATGTATCAAATTTCTGATACCACATCCTCGATGACTATTTTAACCCATACAAAGACTTTTTTAACTTGCATACTAGTTATTTCTTACCCTTCACCATAAAGCCTTCAGGTTTCTTCATGTAGATCTCTTCTTCCAGATCCCCATGAAGAAACGTTGTCTTCACATCCATCTTCTTCTCTACCTAAAAATCAAAAGCAACAACAACATATAAAACTAATCTAATAGAAGCTACCTTGGAAACAGGAGAAAAAATATCACCAAAATCAATTCCTAGCACCTGGGAATAACCTTTTGCTACCAACCGAGCTTTGTATTTCTCCACATTTCCTTCTACATTCATCTTCTTCTTGAACACCCATTTTCTACCAATGGGTTTCCTTCCAGCCGACAACTCCACCAGATCCCAAGCCTCATTTTTGTGCAAAGATGCCATTTCATCAACCATAGTCTCTTTCTAGAGTTTTCCATCCTCTGAATCTACTGCTTCCTTCAGAGTTCTGGGATCATCATCAGTAATAGATAAAGAAAAATTTGAACAGAAAGCAGATGGATTATACTTTTCTGGTTGCCTTCTTTCTCGAACTGATCTTCTCACAATCGGAGTTTGTGGCTCTTCATTTTTTGATTCCTCTTCTACTGTAGAGTCTGATTCTTCCTCCTTTAGCTCAAACTCTATCTTCTCAAGTCCCTTTGGTAGGAATTCATTTTTAATAACATCTTTCACCTCTCTAAACACCACATCTCGGATGTACACAACCTTCCTTCTTTTTGGGTTCCAAATATTATAACCTTTTAAACCATCCTTATACCCAATAAAGATGCACTTTTCAGATTTACTATCCAACTTTGTTATTTTCTCCTTTGGAACATGTACATATGCATCACATACAAGTACCATCAGATGTGAAAGAGAAGGTTCCTTACCAGTCCATAGCTCTTGTGGAGTCTTATCTTCCAACGCCGATGAAGGTGATCTGTTGACCAAGTAACATGCAATCTCCACCGCCTCTGCCCAGAATGCTTGTCCTAACCTGACACCACTGAGCATCCTTCTTTCCATTTCCATCAACGTCTTGTTCATTCTTTCTGTAAATCCATTTTGCTGAGGTGTGTATGGAGTAGTCTTATGCCATGCTATACCACACTTCTTACAGAACTCTTCAAATTCCTTCTTGCAAAACTCTCCACCGTTATCTGTCCTGAGCACCTTTATCTTCTTCTCTATCTGGTTTTCCACCAGAGCCTTAAATTCTTTAAACCTGTCAAAGAATTCAGATTTCTTCCTGAGGAAATATATCCATGTATTCCTTGAGAAGTCATCTATAAATGATACATAGTACACATGCTTTCCCATTGATGGAACCGACACAGGTCCAAACACATCACTATGCACAAGCTCTAATATTTGTTTCTCCCCCTTATCACCAGAGGAGAAACTCACCCCATTATGCTTCCCATATACACAATTTTCACAGAAATCAAAATCCAGAGAGCTATTAGACATACATTCTACCATACCATTACCATCAAGTATTCGAAGGCCCTTCTCTCTAATATGTCCAAGCCTTTGATGTGATAGCATGGTATTTTCTCCAGAGACCACTAGATTTTCTACTCCACTTTCAGGAACCACATTTCATCGATCAATAACAATGCTACCTTGAAGCTTATACAGAGTTCCAATCTGAACTGCCCACATCAATAATAGTGCTCCTCGAACCTTGTTGTAAGTATCTTTCTCGAACACTATTTTTGCACCTACATCATCCAACTTTCTTACAGAATTCAGATTTTTGGCCAATGCAGGAATGTGCAGAACACCCGGAAGTGTTCTAATACTTACATCTTGCAACTTCAACTTGAATTTTCCATGACCATCGATTCTAGCCTTCCCGTCATCCCTTAAGAAGACATCACCACCATCATATTTCTCATACTCACAGAACCACTCTCTATGGGGAGTGAAGTGAAAGGATGCACCTGAGTCAATCAACCATGCCTCATGATCTACATGTGTACTTGAAGAAGAAGCCAAGTACACATCTCCACCTTTATCTGAGGTGGTTTTCACCTTTGCAGAAGGATCATCATCATATCCCTTTCCTTTCTCAGGAGATTTAGACTTACAGTGCCTTTTGAAGTGCCATTCCTTTCCGCATTTCCAGCACACCTTTATAGGTTTTCCTGGAGATTTAGATCTCCCTCTAGATTTAGATCTCCCACTTGAGGACTTATTTTTGTTTCTGTTCTGGGATCGTCCTCATACAGACAAGGAATCACCATTCTAGCCCTCCATATTTTTCCATCTCATCTCCTCTGACAGCAAGGATGAGACTATTTCATCAAACTGCAAGGAAGTTGCATTAATTATACGTATTGAAACAACCAGACTATCCCATGAAGATGGTATAGAACAAAACAAACTGATGCACTTACCTTCATCTGAAATTTTAATATCAATAGATAATAACTAGCTTACCACAATATTAAATGCGTTCAGATGCTCTGTCACTGAGTCTCCATCTTTCATCCTCAGGTTATACAAATTTTTCTGTAGGAACAATTTATTCACCAGAGACTTAGATTGGTACAAAGCCGCTAACTTGTCCCACAAAGCCTTTGCCGAAGCTTCCCCTGATACATTCAGCAACACTGAATCTGAGATGCATAATCATATTTTACTCTTTTCCTTCCAATCCAACTTCACCTAGTCTTCAGCTGACATTGTTGTTGGTTTAATACCCTAATCTACCGCGATCTCCTGATCTTTATCCACCAGCAAATCCTCCATCTTGAGTTTCCACAACTCAAAACTGTGACCATTAAATTTCTTGATCTCTACCTTTCCACTTCTTTCTCCACAAGAATCAATCCCATAGATCTCCCACTAAACAGGGTCTACCACAGGCCTGAGAAAAAACCCCTCAACAACAAAGGCATCCCCTTGAAGCCAAAGCAACTATGATTCCAAATGTAGGTTTTAACCCTGTACAAAAATTACCTGCATACAAATTCTAAAAACAGAAAATAAACAATGGTGAGGGCATAAAACATAAAACAAATATACACAGAGATTTTCCCCTGGATCCCAAAACCGGGACTACCAGATTGATTTTTCATTATGTTCCTTTCAATGTTACAATACATATATATACATGTCGAAGCATCCATAAACCCCAATCCATTAACCCTGGATTAGAACATAACCATAGTTCCCTTAACCGGATTTACAAAATACCATGGATAGAAAACCATCATGCCCAAAACCATGTGCGAAATTCATGCACAAAGGCCCCCCACACATGGGATAGTTATGGAAAGAATATAACACAACCCAACAGACGCATCGGTGAGCATCAATGACTCAGCTTTTCACTCCTCCGCTTATGCCTCGACCTAACCCTAAACTTGCCTCATTTCATGGTTTGACTGTTGTGAATGCTCTATTCAATAGCGTGGGTGTTTCATTGCAAATACACCGGTGCCCTTGGAGATGTGGGCATGATTTGATGGAATCCTCCACCTCAACACCCAAGTTCAATATTTTCGGAAGTCTTTATTTGAACACTCTTATTTCCATTAAACTTTGCTGCTGGTTATGCGTTGATGCTACTTTGGTTTTGCTTTTGTTGATAAGTGGTCCTCCTGGCGAGTGCAGAATTGTTTGGGTACTTGGAGAGTGAAGGGACACATTTAGCCGTCACCATTATGGAAACAACCCTCAGGGCCTTACCCAAACTTTGCACACGAATTCGCTTTCCCTTGTGTTTTTTCTATACTCTGTATTTTATATGGTGCTTGCTAGTTTTTGTCTCCAATTTTCTATCGTAGTAGAGTGGAGATTACCAGGTACTGGCAGTAGGACAACGCTTTAGTTCCCTTTTGGTTCTCTTTTGGTTTACATGTATGATTTCCCTATCTTAGGGCACTTGACCGAACTTTTCTATATTCCACACTCTGAAATCGATTACTATTTTCCAGAGTGTAAGCTATGAATGACTGTAGAGTAATGGGAATTTTTGGGTTTATGGTTTCTCCATCATTTGTTACCTAGTTTTCCCTTGGTGTTGGTACTAGGTTCTTCTACTTTCAAGTTCTGTGGCGTTGCCATGGTAGTTTACCTGTTACTATATTCTTCGGTTCTTTATACTGGGAGGATAGTGAATTGTTACCTGTTGTAGGAGTTAATATCTGTTGTTTGGAAATCTGCTCATTCTTTTTCGTTTGCTCCCCAAATCCCTTGGCTAGGCCATCATTTCTTTGGACAGTTCACCTACCCGGGTTTTCTATCCTTCTCTGTTCTTTAAGGTTACACTCTACAAATCCCTCGTCGTGCACACTGGTGGTCATGGCTCAGGTTCTATGGTGACCTTTCTAATTGTTTTCCCTTTCCTAATAATTGTATTAATTGGAGTATTGTTGTAGAGACGGGCTTGTTCTAGTTCTTGCTTCCCCCCCTCTTTACAATTTTGTTTTCATGACTCTACAGGCTCATTTGTGAGTCCAAATAATTTGGTTGTGGTCTCCGTAGGCCATATCATCCTTCCTGCGATAAAGGCGACTGGGTTCATCCCTCCATCACTGGACTACCAACCTATTCAGCATCTAGAGATCTACTCTCTACTACTATTTGGAAGTAGTTTATATCTCATATGGATTATATTTATAACTAGAAAGAGGTCTAGTTCTATACATGGACATTGATATTTGTTTTGTTTTCCTTCCTCCTGAGATGGTACTCTAACATCTCTCATTTTATATTCTTGTTGCAGTGCTAAATTGGTGTAAGGCCTATATCTGCCACAGGGTTTTCATTTTAAATAATGTATGAACAGTTCCAGATGAAATTTTGTTTGTAATTTATGTCAGAGCTCCTTTTATATCATGCTTGCTACTCATTTATGATATTTCAGAGTTATTTCATGTCCGCATTTGTTCATTTAATGGTTACTATTCCTCACAGAGATTTTCTTAAACTGTACATGTAATGGTTTCTATTCATCACTAGAGTTTTTTAATTAGTAAGAAACTTAATTGTGTAATTAGGCACTTTCGTTCTTGTTATTATGGATATACTTATATTACTCTTTGTGCACTCAATCTCGTTCCTATGTTGGGATTCGTATTAACTCATATGCCTATCAATTTCATTCTTAAAGTTGTCTTTATATTTTTAGAAGCTTTCTGCCTACAGACTTAATGCTTAAATTCATGGTTATATCCATTTATACACTTCTGCTTGTAGATGTAATGCTTAAATCTATGTTATAATTGTACAAACTCTTTTTCCTGTAACTTAATATTAAATCGTATAAATGGTGGTTATAGTTGCTAGCACATGAAGCACACTGGATTTGGTATATAAATATATCTACACATAATCTCATGGTTGTTTGTCATACCAGTTCTCATCTAATTCATATACATGTGGTTTATTGTAGTTCCAGAGATTCACCATCTATTTTGTTTCTCTACCAATCTTGTATGACTCTTTGAGTTCATCATCTATCTTGTATTTGATCATGTGTGAGTTGCAATTTTATATCTAATTTATAACTCATAATAATTCTCAAATTGTTTCCTTTATGTATAATTTGCCTATCATGTAACCTATTAGAGGTTATGATAACTTAAGTATTTCTCAGTTCCCTTGCATATATGTTATCGACATATAGTATAAATCCACAGGGAGAAAGATTTGGGATTCTACCGCTGTCTCATGATAAGGCAGATTATACTCGTCTCCTTCTCTCCTATGCTAAGCTATAGTTCTGATAATCGTCCTTACAATGCTATAATAGTATTCATTCTAACTACACTTGCTACGATTCCTATGGAATTCTAATTTCCCTTCTCTTGGTTATTTGGGTGATCATTCCCTCAATCTCAGTGCTAATAGACCTGCTCGGTCATGTTTTATGAACTAGCTTTATATCCACAAAAGGAATGCTAACAACACCCTCCTTCTTTTATTAAGTAAGTTTAATCTAGTTCCTAGTATCTACATAATTGGAAATGCTATCAATGATTTCATTCACTTTTTACAATAGCCCACCACTTTTAGTGGAAATTGAAAACATTAATCTTAACCCATTGAAAGAAAATATTTTATTGTTTTTATTACAACAAATTATCTCTATCTATATATATATATATATATATATATATATATATATATATATATATATATATTTCAGAAACAGAAAGGATACATCTATATACAACCAGAACAATAAATTAACTTAATAAAATGAAAACAATAATCACATTCATCTACAACAACTGATGCATACTAATAATCAACATTGACCAAACCAGAGATTCATATTAACTCATATGCCTATCAATTTAATGCTTAAAGTTGTCTTTGTATTTTTAGAAGCTTTCTGCCTACATACTTAATGCTTAAATTCATGGTTATATCCATATATACACTTTTGCTTGTAGAAGTAATGCTTAAATCTATGTTATAATTGTACAAACTCTTTTTCCTGTAACTTAATATTTAAATCGTATACATGGTGGTTATAGCTGCTAGCACATGAAGTACGCAGGGTTTGGTATATAAATATATCTACACATAATCTCATGGTTTTTTGTCATACCAGTTCTCATCTAATTCATAGACATGTGGTTTACTGTAGTTCCAGAGATTCACCATCTATTTTGTATCTCTACCAATCTTGTATGACTCTATGAGTTCATCATCTATCTTGTATTTGATCATGTATGAGTTGCAATTTTATATTTAATTTATAACTCATAATAATTCTCAAATTGTTTCCTTTATGTGTAATCTGCCTGTCATGTAACCTATTAGAGGTTATGATAACTTAAGTATTTCTCAGTTCCCTTGCATATATGTTATTGACATACAGTATGAATCCATATGGAGAAAGACCTAGGATTTTACCGCTGTCTCATGATAAGGAAAATTAGACTTGTCTCCTTCTCTCGTCTGCTAAGCTATAGTTCTGATAATCTTCCTTACAACGCTATAATAATACTCATTCTAACTACACTTGCTGCGATTCCTATGGAATTCTAATTTCCGTTCTCTTGGTTATTTGGGTGATCATTCCCTCAATCTCAGTGCTAATACACCTGCTCGGTCATGTTTTATAAACTAGCTTTATATCCACAAAAGGAATGCTAACAACATTCGCCTTCTTTTATTAAGTAAGTTTAATCTAGTTCCTAGTATCTACATAATTGGAAATTCTATCAATGATTTCATTCACTTTTTACAATATCCCACCACTTTCAGTGGAAATTTAAGACATTAATCCTAACCCATTGAAAGAAAAGATTTTATTTATATATATATATATATATATATATATATATATATATATATATATATATATATATATATATATATATATATATATATATATATATATATATATATATCCAGAAACAGAAAGGATACATCTATATTCAACCAGAACAATAAATTAACTTAATAAAATGAAAACACTAATCACATTCATCTATAACAACTGATGCATACTAATAATGAACATTGACCAAACTAGAGATTTTAGTTATCTCGCTTACTAGAAAACTTGCACTAGAAAATACATTGTCCACCCAACCACGAAATGCCTCTAGTTCTTCCTTGAGCTTGATTGTTTTTCCCAAAGAATCAACAACCTCATTGAATCTCTCTTTGGGTAATTATTACCCTTCTTGATGATACTTTTTCCAATTGAATGATGTCCTGCTCTTGTAATCTTTATTTCTTTCTAGCCTAGGCTTTTAATTTTAAAGCCCGCCTTTCTCTTCCACAATGCTTTAAAGGCAACCAATCTTAGCCCTTTTCTCCAGCCAAGCTTTTTGTAAGGGATTTTATCTCCCTCCTTAATATTAGCTAGAATCTTCGAAGATTCTAATCATGAAGAATTAACAATCTTATCCTCGAGTGTCTTCTATTATGAAACCAACTCACAAAAAGATAGAAAAGATAGATCGATGCCTTAGAATTCAGTCTCTTCGAGGGGGCAACCTCCTTTACATTACGCAAATGAACAATTCTTGGATGATACAAATGACAAGACCTCCTTTCTATATATAGGAGTCTAAGGGGTCATAATATAATTAGATCTGACATAACAATAATAATGTAAGGGCACAATAATACCAATAGTGGGCTTCTATGGGGCACAATAATAAAAATATGGGGACTACATGGGCACAAAAATATAATAAGGCGGTTGTACTAATAACAATAAGGGGTTACACTAGTAGTATAGGGACCTAACATGCCCCTCTCCTTCAACAAGTGTTGTCCTCAATGCTTGAGTAGTTCTTGATGCTTCTGTATAAAATTATTTTCCTCCCAAGTGGAATCTTCAATGGGTAAGTTCTTCCACTCGAGGAGATACTCTAAAATTGATCGATTTTGTAGCTATCAGTTTCTTGTTTCTATGACTGCTCCAGGTTCCAATATGATTTTTCCTTCCTTGTCAAGTTCTTGCAATATTGTTTGAACTGGGATATTCTGCAACTTTTGAATGAGTGGCCACACTTCTTCGTCCTTCTTCCATTCATACCTTGCTTCATTTATCCAATCTAGTTGGATAAGAGAAATAGCACAAAACAACGCTTCCACATCCTCATCCTTTCTTGAGAGTGCATCTGCAACAACATTGTGCTTCCCTTTTTTGTAGATGATTTCAAAATCATAAACCAACATATTTGTGACCCATTTTTTTTGTTCTTCTAAAGATAATATTTGTTCTAAAAATTATTTAAGACTATCATGATCCATTTTTACCTTGAAGTGTCTTCCGATTAGGTAAGGTCGCCATTTCTTAAGTGCATGTAGTATTGCCAACATTTCCTTCTCATAAATAGCTTGCTTGAGATGTAGTCATGAAAATACCCAATCACCTACATCAAAAATTCTTTCACTACGATGTTGATCTGCCTGCTGTTTCATTTGATTCTACACCAAAGTGGCATTATCCTTTAAAAGTTGGAGAACTGGTTGTTGATGCTCGATGTGATCTTTCACTGCTTGAATCTTTTTCTTCTTGATATGTCCTTCTATCTCGAGAGTTTGAGTGGTAATTTCTTCCAATGCATTACAAGATATGGTCTGATTCATTTCTTGATGCTCGATGTGATCTTTCACTTCTTGAACATTTTTCTTCTTGATATGTCTTTCTACCTTGATAGTTTGAGGGGTGGCAATTTTGGCCAATGCATTACAAGATATGGTTGGATTCATTTCTTCTTTCTCGATGTGATCTTTCACTTATTTAACCTCTTTCTTCTAGATATGTCCTGCTATCTTGAGAATTTGAGGAGTGATAATTTCTGCTAATGCATTACAAGATATGGTCAGATTCATTTCTTGATGCTCGATGTGATCTTTCACTTCTTGAACATTTTTCTTCTTGATATGTCCTTTTATCTTGAGAGTTTTAGGAGTGGTAATTCTTGCCAATGCTTTACAATATATGGTCAGTTTCATTTCTTCTTTCTCTGGGGTTGGTTCCTGGTGTATATCCTCTTCTTTTGATGTTTCTTGATCATTTTCTTCCTCCTCTCCACAATCAATGTAAAATAATTTCTTCTTAGCACACTTGTGACCTTTAATGTATTTGTTATCACAATTGTAACAAAGCCCTTTTGCTCCTTTTTCTTCCAATTGTTGTGGTGTCAACCTTGTAGGTTGTGGAAGGCTAGGAGAAACAACACTCCCATCTTTATAGTTGTGAGGGGTAGACTTCCTTTTTGCCGTAATTTTGCTTTCCACTTTTCTTGCAAACCTGAATGCCTTCTCTAATGAATCAGGTTCCCAAAGACGAACTTCATGTTAAATGTTATCCTTTAAAGTCCCTATGGAGACATCAATCCTTTGCTTCTCTAGAATATAATTTTCCTTTACATTCAATTTTTTAAAGTCCTCAATAGGCTCTGGCATTGAACACTTTTGTTTGAGATTTATCATTTGGCTAAAGAAGGTGTTTCTCTTTGTATCCTCATAATGTGCTATCATTTCCTCTGTGAAAATTGACCACGTAACAAGTGTTTTATGAGAACAAAGCCATTTATACCATAAAAATTGATCCGGTTCTAAATATGAAGATGCAATACGTACCTTTTGTAACAGTTTCACCTCATGTAAATCAAAATATTGTTCCATCTGTAGTATCCAATTTACCGGATCCTTGCCATCAAACTTCCTCATATCACCTTTTCTTGATTTTAGGAGCTCGATCTTGAAATGAATGTAACTCTATAATTTTAGATCTCCAAGTTCTGGAATTGTATCTTGTAGTAGCCCTTTGAGTCCTTTTTCTAACCCCACAATTCTGATCAAGATTAGATTCTGAAAGGAAGAGTTATGTCAAATCTCCCATGATGACTTGATTATACACTGGTTTAGTAGAGCGAACTTGTACAAAGTGCCACGTGTCACTGTTTCAACCTTAGGACCTGAAATTGATACACAGACAATTGAAATCTGTCCTCTTTCTGCAACTTCTTACGAAATTTCAATTTGATGCTCAGAGATAAAGTTATGATGATTTTTCCAAGGTCAGCTTTTTAGGATGTAATTCGGGAGTCTAATGAAACCCTAGAATCCAAAGCTCTGATACCAAATGTTACGAAACCAGCTCACAAAAAAATAGAAAAGATAGATCAACGCCTTAGAATTTAGCCTCTTTGAGGGGGAAACCTTCTTTAAATTACACAAATGAACAATTCTTGGATGATACAAATGACAATACCTCCTTTCTATATATAGGAGTCTAAGGGGTCATAATATAATCGGATCCGACATAACAATAATAATGTAAGGGCACAATAATAACAATATGGGGGCTACATGGGCACAACAATATAATAAGGGGGTTTTACTAATAACAATAAGGGGTTACACTAGTAGTATAGGACCTAACGTCTTCTCTGAGTGCAAAGTTTCCTAAAATATTAATTTCCTATTTTTATTAAACAAAAACCACGGCCTGCACGTCTGTCTGTAAGAAATTCTCGCGGTCGACAAAAGAACTATGAACAAGCAAGTTTCTCGACCACCAACAGGTCCTGCAAAAATTCCGGAGAGATGTTGAACACCTTGTGAGGTGATAATGTAGAGAGAGAGTCCTGCAAACACAACCATTAGAGTAAAGAATAGACAACAATGGAGTCACTAATCTTGTAGTAGTGTTTTTGTAGCATTGGGGTACCAAAATACACCTTCTTAACAATTGGTTTTTCCCTGCAAAGAACTACAAGAAATTCGGTTATTGTCAGTGGAAAAGCAGGAAAAAAAAATCATTGCAAATGGTGAAAACAATGCATATACAAACATAAACTAAAAAAAAGAGATAAACACACAAATAATGCTTCATGAATCAAACAAGTCAACACAATTATGGAAAATGGCTCCCTTTATTGACTGGAGATGGTAGAAGATGAATACAATAGAAGAATACTAAACACTTGAAGATAATTATTTGAGTTATGGTGCTAAAAAATCCTTAGCAAGGAGGTTCCTTTCCTCATTCTCTTTTCAAGCTTCTCCTCTCTATTAAAGAAGTATAAAGGCTCTCTCAATGGTGAAATCCTCTCCACACTAGAGTGATGGATTGCTAAGAAGCAATTATACCAACACAATAGTGCTATATTTATTTTGTTTTAACAATGAAATGAAGGATTTCTTTGATGGCAATTTTTCCAGCATAGCATTGTCTTCTCTTTGGTCCTCCCATGGTCTATTTATGTAGAATTCTTTGAATCTCTCTTCCCTCTCTTGGTTCATGAATGAAAATGACTTATGAATAGGACAAGAGGATTCCTTTGAGGGCTGTATATATTCAGGGCAACTCAAATTTGACTGTCCTTGACTGAAACCTGTCAGGGAATCATCTTCTGAGTGTGGGAAGTGGTACCAAATTTTCCGAGTCGAACATTCCTTCGATCACACACATTTCAAAGGAAATGCTGCATAGTTGTATATTATTACTGAGGATAAGCCAATCAATGCAATTTTATATATAAAACCTTAAGAGATTTTTTTTTGAACTTCATAATGTCTTTAACTGGAAAAACTTCTCTTGTACGTTATGTTGGATGACTTTGGGCGTATTCGGATAGTAAAAAATATGTGTACGATTTTTTGGTGTTAACAATCGTATTTGCCATAAATATGCTCAATTTTTGTGATTCTTGAGTTTGGTTCAATTTTTGGAACACAGATTATGGTCTTCATCATGGCTATAGTGTGACGGTGATACACAAGGAATACAGGGGGCTTGAACTTGGGCTGGGAACAAGGAAATTTGATATAGAATCCAGATTGGGAAATTTGACCAACTCAGCTTTGATACTGAGAAGCTTATCATCTCCATGCAAATTAAATAGAAAGAATTGACACAAAGTTTTTTATTAGAACTCTTAACTAATTAATACATTAACTTTCCCTACTCAATCCAAATCATGGTAGCAATAATGACAACGAGCTAGAATTGACTCAGATGATGCGAAAAATGAAAAAGGAGGGCAGGGATGATGGGTAATTATGGTGTTATGATGGTAGGCACCTAGAAGTTGATGGACATATCGTGTTGGAGATATTACGGGAGAGATTTAGCCAAAATTCAAATTGACACAGGGAATTATTACTAATGATTATGGATACAAGGAATGACACAAGCGAATCCCTGACCACAAATAATTGCAAAGGGAAGAAGCTACTTACGCAACTAAAATAAATAACTGAAATTAATTCATCACTGACTTCAACTAGAACGACTGACTAACTAAATTAAATGATGCAACTTACACACTAAAATAACAGACTAACTCTACGTAGACCTACCTATGATCCCCTTCTAGAGATCAAATCATTTCGATGTAGAATTGATTGAGTTGTGCAAAGGTTTCAAGTGTGAACCCTTCACCCATCTAGGCAGTAAGACTCCATCCAATTGTGTGAGGTTGACAACTCCTGATTATTTCACTTCCATAATAATGAATGGTCCTAACCAATGCATTTTTATCTTTCTAGGATGCTTTAATAACTTATTGACGCATAGCATAAAATGTCCTCCAATTGTAAAAGATTTCCACTTAATGTGCCTATGATGCCATGCTTTATGCCTCTAATTTTCGACAATTTGATGGAAATTTAACAAAAACCTAGCTTCGTCTAGCTCCCAGAGTTCTTCCAACTGTTTTGGAATTGATTCATCCTCTGACATGCGAGTGACATACACAATAAAAAGGTTGGGGACAGTAAACTTGGAAGGTACTACGACTTCTCGTCCACACACTAGTTAAAAGGGTGTATACTTATGCAAGTGCTTAACAGTTGTACGATAAGCCCATAGTGTAGCTGGCACCCATTTGTCCTAATCGTCTCGATTGGCCAAGCTTATCTTGGTGAGTCCCCTCTCTAAGATTTTGTTAAAAGCTTCCATAGTACCATTTTCTTGAGGGTGATATGGATTGCTCTTATGGTGTTGTATCATAAAATTTTGCATCAATGAAGTAACTGTATCATTAATGAAGTGGGTCCCTTGGTCACCGGTGAGGCTTCAGGGGCATGCAAATCAAGTGATAATATTTTTGAAGATGAATTCGGTGGTAGTGTCTGAAGTGAAATCTTTAATTGGCGTTACTTCATCCCATATGGTAAGGTAATATGTGGTGGTAATAATATATCTGGTGTGTGAGTGACGTGCTAGAGGGTTAATACGTCCCACAAAGTCAACTATCCATTTCTCAAAGGTCTAGAGTGCTCATACTGGTTGCAAAGGAAGTTCATCCCGGAGTGATGGCTTTCCAACTCTTTGACAAATGTCGCATCTCTTGGTGTACTCCTTTGCATCTCGGAAAAGTGTGGGCCACTAGAGTCCCACATGTAAAAATTTCCTCGTGGTGGCCTTCCCACCAATCTTCCCACCCACAAATCCTGAATGAAATTCCCACAATACATCCTGCCTCTCATGATCAAGATCACACCTTCACAATATCTGATCAAGGCCCAACCTGTACAGTTGTCCTACGATTAACTGGTAATCTGAAGCGCACACCACCATGTGCCTTTGTTGTGTTGTCATGTACTCCTCTGAGCATTTACCTATGGCCAGAAATACTGCAATGTCCTCCAAGTATTCTATTATGGCTTTGAATAGGAAACAATCGACATGTAGCAACTGATCATCTATTGACCCTCCAAATTCACGTAACTCTAGCAGGGAAATATGATTAGGGACCATGTTCAGTATTCTTGGCTTGATGATTACTTCAAATGTAAACTCCTAAAACAACAGAAGCCATCTACAAATCCTTCCTTCAATTACAGTCTTGTTCATCAAATACTTCAGGTCGGAATGATCAGTGAAGAATTTGAACGGACCCCCCAAAAGATGGTGTCGAAACTTTTGTAGCGAATACACCATGGCGAGCACTTCACACTTAGTTTTGGTATAAATGCTTTCCACTATGGATACTTTTCTTCTAGCAAAGTATATGGGGTGATCAAGATTTCCATCTCTGGGTTGAGCCACGACTGCCACCAAGGCGATACTCGATTTGTCAATATGAACATGAAATTGCTTGTTCCAATATGGATATACTAGCATTGGTGCACTTTCCAGTTATTCTTTCACCACATTGAAAGTAACTTCACATTCATCCAACCATGCAAACCTTTCTAATTTCTTCAGTATCTTCTCTAATGGTGCAGTGATCTAGGTATAGTTGCGATGAACCTCTTTTAATATCCTGTGTGGCCAAGGGTGGATCTTAAAACTTGTTAGCAAGGTCATATTCAGGATCACTGCGACCTTAGCGGGATCAACACATACTCCCTTTATGTAGATTGTATGGCCTAGCAGTGTTCCGAAAGGGACATCGAATATGCACTTTTTCAGGTTTAGGGATATATGCAGCTATCTACAACAGTCAAACATCACTCGGAGTAAACTGTAGATGGTCCAATCATCCATGTAAACCTCTAGAAACCTATGAATATAATCCCGAAAGGTAGTGATTACAATTCTTGAGTCCAAACAACATGACATTGTACACATAAGATCCCCATTTAGTGGGGAATGTGGTTTTCTTCTTATCTTCTTCCACAATTCAGACTTGGTGGTAACCAGAGAATCCATATGTAAAAGAGTAAGCTTCATTTCCTGCCACATTGTCTAGAACTTCATCACTGAGAGGGGTGGGGAAAGGATCATGAACACAAACATTGTTCAAAACAATGTAAACCTTGAAACGAGAATTGATATTGTTACCTGTTTCGTAGAGATAGCAAAAAAGTGACCTGATTTTGAAAAGGGGTGATACATAACACACATGTTTTTTTTAGAGCATAGTTTTTGGCACCTTTTTTTCTCCTCTTTTTTTTTTATGTACATTGCGTTTTAGAATGGTAGTGATTTTCATGCTGATTTAAGAAAGTGGTAATTCTGCATCAGACCCTTTTTTTAAAAGACCTATTTTTTGACTTTAAATTTTCTAATGTATGAAATGTAAATAATTATTTTGTAAATTTAATACTTTTTGAAGTGGTTGTTTTCTTCATATTTTCTTGTTTTTATTTTTATTTTATTTTTTTTGTAGTGAGGTTTTTATTGTTTTGCATTTTTAAATTAGAAGGTCGATATTTTGAATTTTCGATATTCTACATATTTATACATCCTTAATTAATTTTTCAATCCACATGAAATAATTGTTTCTAAAAAACAATTTTTTTAGCAATAGACATAAAAATAACTATTTTTAACATAAATATAACTAAAAAACTACACGTTTTGATAATTTTTTGCTAGAATTGACATGTCAAAATCACAATTTTTATACGAAAATTTTAACTAAAAATGGTTAATAAATAGTTTTTTTAATGAATTTCATGTCAAAAAATAATAATAATCACTTTCTTCTTCTTCTTCTTCTTTTTTTTTTTTTTTTTTTTTTTCAAAAAATAATGGTTAACTTAAAAATTAATGCGAAAATCACATATTAGAAATATTGAACGCATAACAGTATCAGTTTCCGTAATCGGAATCGAATAACCACCGCTCGACTGCCCATGGGGGTGGCTGAGCGGTGGCCATTTGATTCTGAGAATTAGATAGCCACCGCCCGGCCACCCCCACGGGTCGCTGGGCGGTGGGAATCGGATAGCCACCCCCATGGGCAACCCGGCGATGGCTATTCGATTCCGAGAATTGGATAGCCACTCCTACGGGCATCCGGGCGATGGCTATTCGATTCTAAGAATCGGATAGCCACCCCCACGGGTGGTCGAGAGATGGCTATTCGATTCCGAAAATCATATAACCACCCCCACCGGTGGTTAGGCGGTGGCTATTCGATTTTCGAAATTGGTAACCACCCCTTGGCCGCCCTTGAGGTGGATATCTGATTTGAGAATCAGATAACCACCACTCGACCACCCCCACAGGCGGCTGAGTGGTGGATATCTGATTCCGAGAATCGGATAGCCACCGCCCAACCGCCCGTGGGGTGGCCGAGAAGTAGCTATTCGATTCTTGGAATCGAATAGCCGTCGCCTGGTCGCCCATAGGGGCGGTGGCCGATAAAATTGTTTTTTTTTTTTTTAATAAATTTTGTTAAATATGTTAAATGTATTTAAAATATATATATATATATATATATATATATATATATAAAATGTTTTTTTTAATTATATATATATTTGTAAGATATATATATCTTAAATATTTTAAATGTTATTTTAAAAAATATCAAAAATATATTTGGCTTTTTTAATTTTAATGTTTTTTTGAAAAAGATGTTTAATTTGAATATATATATATATATATATATATTAATTGTTTTTGAGGTTTTTATTTTATTTTTAATTTCAACATATTTTTGTTTTTTAGGGTTTTTTGAAAATGTTTTTAATCTTAATTTTTGTAGTTTTTTAAATTTTTTTTGTTATTTTTCTATTTTTGTTAATGTAGTTTGTTTTTAATTTGATTTGATTTTTTAGTTTTTCTTAATGCTTTTTTAAAATTTCCTATTTTTACTTAATTTTATAGTTTTTATTTTATTTATTTATTTTCCCATATTTTTTTATGGTTTACCACATTAAAAAAATGTTATTTTTTTGAAAATATGTTTTTTCTTATTATTTATTTTTAAATTTATTTATTTATTTATTTTTATTTTTTAATTCTTATATTTTATAGGTTTTTTTTTTTTTGTACATTTTTATGATTGATTTTTTTTTAAATATATATATTTTTATTTACGTTTTTTTTTTGTGTTCTTTTCATTGTTTTTATTTTTAATTTTATGTTTTCATTATTTTTTTGAAATTTTAATGTTTTTCGGAGTCATAACGAAATCTTTTACACCATTATTTTAAAATGTTGAAAATTTACCCCCCTGAAAAAAAAAAAGTGTTATTTGAGCATCAACACTTTTCGTTTTAAGGGTGTTTTTTGCACAATTTTTGCACATAAAAATTCGGTTTTACTGGCATTTTTTTAAAATGTTGAAAATTAACCCTAAAAAAAATCCATCGTTCCATCATTAACACTTTTCATTTTCTGGTTGGTTTTTGCACAATTTCTGCACAAAAGTTTTCACTGCCATTTTTAAAACATGTTCAAAATTGACTCAAAAAAAAAAACCATCGTTCTAGTATACACACTTTTCGTTTTTAGTACTGTTTTTCATGTTTTTTCGGGCAGAGTTCTCGTTTTGAGTTTATAGTTCCCGTTTCAAAGTTTACATTGTTTCAAACTCCGGTAATCCACATAAACCCAAATTTCTTCAACATCCTTTTTGTTCTATATAACAATTGAACTGACCCACTCAGCTTCGCTAATTGGGAAGATAAGCCCTGCTGCCAACATCTTGTCTATCTCCTTCTTCACGTTCTCCTTGACTCTTGGGTTCAACCTATATGGCTGATGTGTCACTATATTTGCATTAGGTTTAAGGATAATATTCATCTCCCCTAACTCCCCCTTGATCGCTTTAAGCTCCGCAACAAACAAATGGAACAAGTCTTTGTATCCTCTTAGGAGATAAAAAATTTACTTGGTACTTTTCTTATCCCAATAATCTCTAATCAAGGCTAAATTAGACTTCTAATTAGTGCCAATGTTGTGTTTCTGCAACTTCAGAGGTAACAACTGTGGACCATTAGTTACATGCCCATCTTCAACACCCTATTCCTCTTCAGTTTCCTTGAATGGCAGATGTCTTAATTCTTCCAAGTCATCTTCATCATGCCCCTGGTCTACCTTTCCAGAAGCTACGACTCATGGAATATGGATTCATATATATTCTCAAGGGTTTTCTAGTCTATACATCCCTCCGTCAACTACCCTACTGTGAGAAAGACCCTTTTGACGGCTTGAAAAGCAGTTGTTATCCTATCGTCACTATATGTGAAGGAAAAAATGTTGATAAATTGAGCTGCCATACAGTCCCAATCACCGATCTATCTTCTTATGTCTTTCTTTACGTACCATGCCTTCGGAAATATCCCCAGGGTGTGTACAAATCTGTTCACTGACAAGTTCTCTGGAAGTTTGTCTTTGATCAATCTAGACTTACAATCTTGTAGGTGTTGCCAAGGATCGGAGCTCCCCCAGTATTTAATAAAATTTTGTGAGTAGTCCTGTACATACCTAAATATGGCTCTCATTGTTGTCTTAATCTCCTGCCATTCTTTGAGATGGTTGTGATGAGATCCCCACCACCTTGTTGGTGTCGCTTGTAAGGCACCATCCTGTTGAATAATCAAGAGAAATTAGGTGTAGTGTGATTCTTTTTGACTTGCTAACAATTTGTGGAGTCTTTTTACTTTTCTTATTAGTTTAGTCTTCTTCTTCTTATTAATGAATGTGTGTTTACTTCATCAAATTGCTACCAAAAACATAAGAACAAGAACACAAGATGTTGGCTCTCTGCCAAGGCCAAAACCTCTCTTCTATTAAGAGGAAAATAATTTAGTAAGTTTCTTTTTTTGAAGCTTCTTATTGATCAATGCCAAATCCTAGAACCTGAACTATAATGTCCTCCAAGCACAAGTCAATTCCTTCCTCCTTTCTGCACTTTGTTCCCTGAAACTTCTTTCTTCCGACACTTCATCATCCTTCCAAATGTTGTTAGACCTTGTTGCACTTGCTCTAGACGAGATACCTTGATGAGACCCTTTCCTTATGATGATCGCTTCCTTCTCTTCACCAAACAATGAACTTGTATGATTGTAATGAGAGGGATATTATGACATCAGAGACAACCTCCTTACCTTCACATGTGTGACTATTTTACTTGTGATGTTGACCTCTTCCTTCTTCACTTGAGAGAGTTCCTTATTCGCTTGAGTGAGGGGCCATATAGGCCTAATTAGATTTCCCAACCAACGAAGTTATGTGACTGTGATCTTATTGTTGATATGATCGCAGAATTTCCTTCATCTTCTCACACGTGTGACTATATTTACCCTAGAAAACAACCCCCAACCTTCGCTTATTCTTTCCCTTACTTCGTTGCACTAGACACTTCTCTTCTTTGCTTTTTGTTCACCTTAGATTCATCTTCCTTGCAAGTTGATTTCAAAGGAATGAGTGCATTCTATTTAGAGAAGTGGACAACTTCTATATATAGAGGAATTTCCCTCCTTTACGCTGACTTGAGGCAGACTATAGGACTACATGTCGAATTGATAAATATATAGCTCAGATTGCTTATTTGATGGTGTCACATGCTTGGAGGAGACTTGAGTTTGCTTGGAGGTGACTTGAGTTTGCTTGGAGGTGACTTATTTGACTATAATACATAAGTATACCTATAGTAACATGCACTTAAGGTCTTCAACATTTTCTTTTTACTATTTAACTCACCTATAACACTTTAATATGTGCTAGACCTATTTCAATGAGACTGAACCTAGTTACATTTCCTTCAACACTCTATCTTAACTAGGGTGGTATTCATACAACATTACAAGGTGTTTGGCTATGTTTCAATCTTAAAGAATTCAAATAAGAGAAGTTGGATTTGCAATCCATCTGTTATAGCATAATAATAACCAACATTGTTTCCACAACAAGGCATTGACTAACAACTCTATCTCTCAATAGATCAGAGCACAATGTTGGCGACACCAATGACTTATATACACCTTAGTCATTGTCTCACACGGTACATACCCACCCAAGTGTTCACTGAGTATGACCTTATAGGACTGTTCTTATCTTGGGTTCCCAGCTCTCAAAGAATATCGACCCTCTTGCCTTCTCTTGGCTTGGATTCCCTATACATCCTCAACGAGTATCGAATGACAGATGATTACCCAACCCTCCCATTCTGTCTTCCCGAGTGAAGACAAGAATGTTGTGTCTATCTTTCCCTCTCAATTGAGAAAGACATGCCCAAGTATCCTTTGACAAGGTACTTGTCCAAGTTCCTTTGTAATTGGGAACTTGTTATAACTCCCTCTTAGCTAGGGACTTGTCCATTCATCAACAACTTCTTCTTTGTGGGTCCCCCATCTGCTTGATCTCCTTCCTTTTGTTGATGTCATGAAGTCTTTGTTCAAACTTCTTCTTGGTAGGGAACCATCCATCAATCACTTTCCTTCCATCTTTGTCATGTCATTACTTCCTTCATGGAAAGTGGCCTTCTTGTCACATATCAGGTTCTCTTGTCATATGATTATTCCTTGTGATCTTGTCTATGCTTCAGAATACTCTTCACATGGATGCTTCTTTGTACTTGTTTATTCCCATGCTTTGATCTAGTAGTCCTTCATGACTTCATCTTGATATTTCTTCAACACTAAATGGTGATTTTGCTGGATGGCTTCTTCATCATGACATCTCCGTAGAGTAGAATCAATTATCTGCAACTTTCATATCTCCAAGGCCTTCATAAGTGTCAAGGGTCCTTTGATATTTTCCTTTCTTAGTCAAAGTCATTGTGCCTTCTTTCGAGAGATGTCTTCAAAGTATCTTGTCAGATAGTGATTCTTGGTGATCATGGTGTTCTTCACATGCTTGATCTCTTTCTTAACTTTCTTCCTCTTGGATAGATTGGTCAACCACCTTATGCTCCTTGTGAGAGAACTTCTTCATTGCTTGCTTCTAGGACTAGTTAGCATTTCTTCTTCACTTGCTTCTTAGTCAGAAATCTTATACTCCTTATGTTAGTATTTCCTTTTGTTGACCTTCATTGCATTGTAGTACGTGCCTTCGAGCATGTCATTTGTGAAAGAAATTCTTTCCTACTTGATCATGTCATAAAACTATTCCCATGATTCAATAATATACATATAATAACATGACTAAAATTTAATGCGTGCATACCTCATCTTGATTCTACTTTTATCATCTTAGCTTCATTTGGTTGTCCTTGGTGTGGCCCTTCTTGTTTCATATTAGCTTCTATGCATATCATCCTTTTCTTGAATCCCATGAATGGGATTCCCAATGAGACATCTGCTTATGAATCTTCTTTTGAAGATTTCATCATAGGATCTTGAAGACCCTTGCAAATGTTTCTTTCCTTTTGATGATGGAGGTATTCTAATATTATTAATCATGATCAATTTTCTTTCATTGTGGATGAGGTCCTATTCTAGGTATGCTCCTTCTACACGAATATCTTGAGCTATATCTACCATGATCCTATATTCTAGAATATATTTCTAACCATGCATTTTGTTCTATTTATAAATGCTCTTTCTACATGAGTATTTTTGAACTCTATGTACATCATTCTTATAGATTCTAGAAGGTGTTTCTAGCCATGCAGTTTTATTCTATTCCTACATGCTCCTATACTACTCAAAAGTTTGAAAGAAGACCTTAAGTAAAGACGTAGACTTAGTCATAGTAGAGTTCTAGAGGATCTTCCTTCTTTTTCTTATTGTCTTCTTCTTTCATTTCTTGAGTAACATGAGCTTCTTCCATTTTTATTTTTTGTTGTTGTACTTCTTTAGTTTAGGACAATTCCTTTTGTAGTGTCCATATTCTTGGCATCCATAGCATTTGATTTTGGACATATCTTTGTTGTTTGTTCTTCGTGGACCAAATTTGCCAAATTTTCCCTTTCTTTTGGAAATGGTAGCAAATGATTTCTCCTTTGATCCCTCATCTTCCTTTACTTTGAGCCTTGTTTCCTCTATCTTGAATAGAGACCACATTTCACTTATCAAGTGTTGGCTTATATGGGATTGACCTAGGTTCGGAAGAATTATTTAGCCAAGAAAATCCCGCAGCTACCGGCCCTTTCGACAACAGCCTGCGAAGCGTGGACTGAGGTCTCACTCAAGGTAGCAGGGGAGGGTGTTAGAACCAGGTTTCCACACCCTTGGGATCTCTGGATGTGGTTTGGAGGTTTCACACTCCACTCTGCAGCTTTTCACTGTATTGTATTCGCGCGGATGCTGAATACCTTGCGCAGTTCTACAGATTTACTCTAGAGGATGAAGTATTGCAACTCAGATCTACTTTTAAAATGGTCTTTAAGCAAACATTTATCACTTTTATTTAGTTCGCGTATTAAGATTAAAACCAGATTCACAAGTATTCAATAATCAATGCGCATAGACCCAAAACAACTTTATTTACCATACAAATTTCCAAATTTGTGATAATTCATAGATCACAAATATATTTCAGAATAAACTTATCCTTATTTCCACTTCACACCAGTACATCCAGATCTGCCCTGTGCACTCAGCTGCAGGGGTCCGCGCACACAGCTGCGGACTCTTCTAGGCCTCTACGCACACAGTTGCAGAGCCTCTATCCTCTACCCAAACCCTCGACTCGGACTTACAGACGCTTTCAGACTACTTCTCTCAAAAACCCATCACATATCAGATCCAAGATCATCTAACAAAACTTAGCTACTCTACCCATAGAGCCTTGCTCTATTTATACCTTCCCATGGACCGCGATCCATGAGCGGGCCGACTCAATTTACATTTCATTAAATTATTTCCAGGCAGACTACCCTTTGACTTCAACTTATTACAAATCGCGCTCCATGCATCCTGCGAAGTCTTTACCCTGTTTTTACCCAAAATTGTGGGCTTTGTGCTCCATGACCATTGCGCGGGGCTTCCGCTACCCAACAATCCCCCCAAAAAATCATCGTGAGTAGTCCTGAGTCACTCGGCTGGTGCGGGAATCTTTGTGCGGAGGTCGGTTAGCAACTTCCGCATCTTGTCTGTCTCTTCAACAAATTCGGTTGCGAGCCTTTGTGCCTTTTCCAAATGAGCCGCTGAAGTATCTGTATCACCTGTAGCTGCTTGCTCCGTCGCACATACTACTTATATCTACGTGACCTTACCTTCAATGGTTGTAGATACGCTAAACGCTTCATCAAGCCAGGGTTGAATATGGTCTTTAAGGACTGCCTCTTGTTGTCGCAGTGCGTCAACTTGGGCTTTGAGCGCCTGGGCCTCCTTCATTTTGGCCAACTGCTGTGTGATAGCGATTGTCTGTGCAGCGCCCCAGGCGGTGTCATAGGCCTGTTGCAACGTCCGCGCCTCAATTTCTACTTACTGTATGGTTGGGTTCTCCTGGAGGGAAGTGAGTATCCTGAGCAACTGACCAAGTAGTCTTGAGCATTCGCGAACAACGCTATTCGTTGTTTCTAGTCCAGCTACAACTTCGCCACGACGCCTTTCCATTTCGGCTGGAGGTGTGGGTGGCCGAGCCTTGAGATGGAGCTTTGTAACCTGTAACGTTAGTTCCAGCTGGTTCCTTGTGGCCTTTGCTTGGGCCGTGCGAAAACCGGCTGCCATGTGCTGAATCTTGGTAGCTGGTGGGAGGTCCCCGGGATGGCTAGCTCAAGGACCATACCACACGCCTTCGTCACAGCTTGTTCAACCTCCCGGTATTGTGCAGCCAGCTCATAATTCCAGAGAGTGATCTGTTCTATCTTTGATGTTTGTTCTGTCACGATGTGGAAAGCACGACCTTCCCTGGCTTGAAATTCTTGAGTTACTCCCTCTTGCAGTAGGTACAATACATCTCTAGATAGGGCGGCTAGATTTAATTCCCAGTTGCCTTCGTCGCTGATGGCTGCGGCTTGGACACCACCTGTTGGAAATGAGAGGATGTGTGGCATGGGCATACTGACCATCTGCTCAGTGGTGACTGTGTCTTCTATGTCCTCGCGAGTGACCTAGCCCGGGGATTCTCTTGTAAGGCCTGTAACTGCGCTTTGATCTCCCCCAACACAATTGTTTGTGCAGTGATCAGTGCGGGCAATGCATTGGTGGTAACATTGCTTGCGAGCTGGCTACTGTCCAGGAATTCTTGTTCCAGAGCTTTCGCTGTTTTGGACTTTTTCCGGGTGGTCGGTGATTCCTTGAGGTGGTCCTGTTCCAAATCATTCCCTGATTTGCCTGGTTCCCTGTTGTTATCGGGATCGTGGTAGCCCCCTGCAAAGCGATTTGTTGCTCCTGACGTGCTTTTTTTGATAGTTGAGTGAGCCGCTGCTAGTGTTCCTTCTTCTACTGTTGTGCGGCTAATTGGTCGAGAACGGTCTTGCCTAGAGCACGCCATTCCAAAGGCCATGCTGCTAATACTGCGTAAATGGCATCATCTGTTGCAAGGAATGGGAGTGTGACCCAAGATCGCGCTGGATCCTTTTGCGCACAGATGTATACGTGATGCATGTCTGCCTTGAACTCGACTGTGCTTTGACAAGTATTGTAAATTGTGGGGGACATGTGCGGTCTTCGAGCAATCCGCGTCCATATCTTTCCTTCCATAGAAGCCCAAAATGGCTGGATCGCAGAAACCCTTGCTGGATCCTTTGTAGCCTAGAGCGAAATATATCGTATTGCTTCAGGTAGACTATCCTCAATGCTGGGAAACTGGCTCTCTTGCGGCAAGTCACCTATAACCAAAAGGATTGATAAGAGCAACCATGCATAATGAAAGGTCTTACCTTTACCCTGTGGTTCTTGACAATTGGTCAGGAATTCGTCCCATAAAAACTGTGCCCAATTGAGCTGAACCCCCTCGGCACACTGCCCTGCCAATGCGATGACAGGGGCGGGCACCTCATCTGCACGACACTTTCTCATAATTTTACTGGCTAGGAGCTGAGTGGCGACTCGTACTGCGTGGTCGCTGATGCTTGCTATGACATACCCCCGCTTTCCTTTATCCAAATGTTACTTTTCCTTCACTGTTTCGGCGAGGCCTCCCTTGCTATTGGTTGTGGCTATGTCTACAGGGTTATTCTCTTTATATGGTAGGTGCGTAATTCGGTGGATTAGGTCAACTGTGATCGCGATCGGTTCTTCCAACCAGAGATATCCATCATGGATGAGACCTAGCAACTGTCAGATCATAAATATGGTGATGGTGGTGCGGTGATAGTGAGGTATCCACCTAAGATTCAGTAGTCCAGCCCTCTCCACGCCTAGTAACCACTTCTGTGGCAATAGCGTGCCTTTGGCTAGTTCAGGGAACTTGTCGCTGTCTGCCAGGTCCTAATCTTCGAATTTGGTGCATTGAAGGTGCCTCATTGGCAATCCTTCGAACCTTATATCGTTTGGAAGAAGCGGGCTTTGGAGCGTAGTTTTTGTAGCGTCTACGTCTTTTGCTAGCTTGGTCATCCTAGTCCAAGGAGAAAGATACGGGGGTAACAATGGGAACTGGAACGCAGGTTCTTCTTCCTCTGCCTATGCGTCAATTTGATCGATCAGGTCTTGCAGGTCGTCCTCCTCCTCAGCGGGTTCGTCGATCCCTGTTTTACCTTTATCAACTGCCAAGCGTTTGTTGAATCTTAGGGAGGCTCAGACTGGACCCATCTTCTGCTTGTTCTTTTTGGGTCACGGGGTGCATGGGGATTTAGGAACTTCCGGAACTTGAGAGGGCTCTTCGTGACTCAACTGCATTTCTTTGATAACTTGTGCTCGGGTTCTTGCCATAGTGCTCATGGAGTTCCTGGGAGCCGCGTACTTGTTGTTTTTTTTTCTAGTTCAAAGTGCCAAAAATTCAGCACCAGCCACGCGCTATGAGATTTGAAAAAATCTCTTCCACCCGTTTGCAATTCAAGTTGGAAAATCTCTGCGTATCTCGTCCAGAAATTCCGCCTTAATGTCCCGCCGCCCGCTCCTGTCTGACGTGATCTGACTAACCTGTCAAGGCCCATGTGGCTAACGGTTATCTTTTGACTTTTCCCTGCGGTAGCACTGTCCTTGGGGCACAACTGCGATCTTGTGAATTGCCTGACGTGGTACAAAAACCTTTTGCCGCGCCCTTTTTCCGCAGATTGGTTTATAGTTCCATGCCTTCTCTCAACTGCTTGAGGCATTGAGATTGTAGTTTTCCCTGCTAGTTAGGTGCTCGCACCTTTTGTGCGAGCGCGGAACTGCCCTGCTAGCCCGGGCTGTGAGCACTTCTCAAGCATCTGGGTAGCCGATCAGGGGGTAATGTTTTTCCGTGAGTGCGGGCACAACCATGATAGCAGGGTCGCAGTTCGTTCCTGTTTTATTCTGTTGGATCCGTTCCTTCGTAGCACACGTGTCTTCCTTGGCCGTAATCTTAGTGTATTGATGTTGCAGGGCCTAGGACTACTTTGCCTTTTCTGAGCTACCTTCTGTCATCTATTACAGGT
The DNA here is from genome assembly GCA_031772625.1 of Pinus tabuliformis. NCBI lineage: Eukaryota > Viridiplantae > Streptophyta > Pinopsida > Pinales > Pinaceae > Pinus > Pinus tabuliformis. The sequence goes on from CM062814.1 coordinate 301,977,631, forward strand.
CCAGTGAACCCAGGGTATCTGCAACTTCCATGAGCCCCTGCTAACCTTGATGTTGGTCGCTAGTGCACTGGTTGGTTGGGGTGGCTTGGATTGTTAATTCTAAGCTGATTGGAGGTCTGCACTGCAGATACTTGCTGCCTATGCTAGTGGGGAATGCTTACTTCGTTTCGTTCTCCCAGTCATGCGCGCACCTGTCTTCAACATCTACGCTCTTTCCTTCGTATCTTCGGAGCTACACCCTTTCCTAAAGCAGTGATTGCACGGGATGCTTGCGCGTATATCTCCGGCTGTTCCTTTGCCCCTATTGTCATTATCCTGTTGCAATTGAGTGTGGTTACTTCATGCAATCAGTTCTGCCATTGTTCAATTTCTTCATCGGAGTCCGACGTGCAAGAACTATCATGATCCCAGGAGAGTCTACCATCCGCTGTTGGATTTACTCTGTCTTGATCTTGTGCTGTAATCTTGTAGATACAGTCCAAATCGTCGTTGCTGTTTTCATCGTTCATGAGATCGATATATCGCGCCCCTTCTGCTGGGTCCAACTTGACCACCATGCGGAGAGATTTATTTTTGAAGATCATTTTTCGTTTCTTGATATTGATGACTCCATTCATATCTGTTGCCCAATCTATCCCTAATAGTGCAGGATATGGGTTACTATCATCCACAATTTCGATAACCTCAAAGTTGGTTTGGGTGCTGGCGCCATCGATGTCTACTGTAACTCCATTTAGGTGTCCCATAGGCAGAATCTTCTACTGGTTAGCCATTCATAGTTGAATCAGTGACCATTGCAGTGGAGGCCTGCCCATGTGTTCCCAAGTCTGTTTTGGTAAGAAATTTGTGTCGGACCCCAAATATAAAACGAACTGATCCATCTCATTGTCTCCGATCTAGACTGTTAGTCGCATTTCCTGTCTAGTGCGCAAAGCATGTTTTCCTAATTTTCAGATCATTCGTGGTTCATCCGCTCCCACACATCGAGTTATCAATTCCTATAGCCCCTTTACCGCTTTAGCATCCCTCAGTAAGTTCATGCAGGTTTCCAAGAAGGTGGTTAGCACAGATTTATCCTTCTCCGACCCTAATTGATCCTTACTCCCTGACGTAGAAGCTTCTGCGAAGCTCTTCTTGTCTTCCATAAAAGTTTCCTTTGCACGCTCCAAATCAAAATCTGGTTGTTTTGCGGGGGCCTTACGAACCCATGCATCCGTCTCTGGCTATTTCCCCTTATCTTCTCCGGTGGTTGCGCCACTCCGGAGCATCATATTTACATTCAACTCCTCCACACGGGGTTCAACCTTCATCATCTGGACGTTTTAAGTGGGGTTGGCTGGAAACACCCCCTTTTCTCGCATTTGAGCGATCGGCGCGGGGCAATCAGCTGCTTCGTGGTCAAATTGGTAGCAGTAAGGACAACAGGCTTTGGTCAGGTTCGTGCAATCCCACGTGTAATGCCTCACCCTCCACAATTGTAGCAAATTAATTGTCCTCGTCCCCATCCGAGTCCCATGCCTCCGCGGCCCCATCCATGCCCCTGGTACCCTCCCCGTATGAATGGTGCGGTGGGATCCTGCCCGCGCACCTCCGTTTGCATCCTATAAGCAGGTGTTCGATCCATCAACATTTGGTAACTGTGGCAATTTATTTCCTCGTGGCCTACCGTTCTACAGAAGTTACAAAATAAATGTTGAGGAGGGGGTTGTCATAAGCTTGGAAAGAGGTGACAATTGTCCGTGGCATGCTTTCCTCCCACTTCACAGATTGTGCACCAAAGTGCGGGTGCCATGCTTGGCCCAACTGGTACCTATAGTCACAACGTTATTGGCCCCCCTCTTGTCACATGGTTCACAAAGATTGGACAGTGGTCTTTGTCATGACCTGGTCCCTTGCATTTGATACACCATACTTCTTCCTGTACCTCAGTCCTAGGCGCCTCTCTGTATTTCAAGCTTCGCATCTCTAGGCATAGGTTTTGTATTTGCGCTTGGATTTGCTGTACTCCCAACCCTAGTTCCTATATTGGGGTTTTGTGCAGCCACATTGCTGCCTCCAGTGCTTCAGCTTGGGTTGAGATCTTTTGCTGAGATAGAGCCAATCTTAGATATGGCATTAATGATGCGATAAACTGAAGCAAACAAAGTTTCTTCTACAAATTAATTACTCTAAAAGACTTGGAATATGAAGATATCCATGAGGATACAAATATTATATTAAAGTGTGTGAATAAGAATAAGAATGATTAATGATGATGAATTACAATAAGAACGAGAGGCTTGCTTAAAGATCATCCAAGTGTCTCTTTATGAAGAGTCATGTCTCATTTAGACATGCCTCTTCAGCCTAATTACTAGTTTAACTAATCATTATTTATGATTATTATTGTTTACATTATTTTACATTATTTATATATATTTTATTCGTTACATTGCCTCCTTCCTCAAAAGCTTTGTCCTCAAAGCTAGTCAATGAAAAGGCTTGATCTCTTTTTCAGCTTTGAAAGTCTTTCTGTCTCGGAATAGTCATCTTCGTCGATACAAGCTGATATGATCTTCTAAGTTACCAACAAAATTGTCGCAGTGAGAAGGGATGCGACCATCCCAGATTAATTTTCCGTATAGTATTCTGATCACTGAAAATTTTGTAACGACTTGTTAGCATAAGACGAGATTGATGTTACGTGATTATTCTTTGGAACATCAATTTGTCATTTCGGTTCTAAATGGTCCTGATACGTAGTGTGGTTGATTTGTTTATTCTCATGATTCGGATGCTGATAGGGAACCTTTTTGGTTTGATTTTCCCTTATTGGGCATGTGGCAATTTTTATATTTTCTTCTGGCGAAGATGTTGTTGAGTTGGTTATGGAACATTCTCTTGGGAAGTTCATTGTCTGAACTGCAACATCCAAGCACGACTTTTCTTCAACTTGCTTGTCTTTTTCCTGAGTTGTGACATTCACTGAATCGGTATTTGTTGTTTTGTCATCAACTTGAATTCCTACATTTGATGCTTCTTTCTCGATAAGTTGTTGTATCTTGTTTTCTAATGACTTCTTATCATTCTTAAGTTTCTTAATTTGCGTCAGTAATTTTTCACTATGGTTTTTAAGTCGAGAAACTTCTTCATTTTTGTCAAAAGTGATTTTGTCAATTTCATTTTGCATATTTTGTAATACTTTTTTTCCTTCTTGAGACATTACTTTTGAAATATCTGATATATCTTCTGGTGTTACTGAATTTGGTTTCAGTGTAACATCTTGGAGTGTTATTTTCTTCTTCTTGTAAGAAAATGTTAAAAACTTTTTCTTCGTATTTAAGATGACAGATCCTAGAGTTTTCATCCAGGGTGATCCCAAAACAATGTCACTATCGTCAAGAAATAAGGTTTTCACGGTGAATTGCGAAGTAAAAGTGTAATCTCCAATACTTAGGTGTAGATTGCTTATGTCGTATTGTTTGTCATATGTGCCAAAAAAATTCGTTTCAACTATATTTGATTCAGGAATCACCAATTGGTTAGCACATTTAGGACTAACATAATTGCTTTTTTCAGCAGGACTGATAGAGATTATGATATCTCTTCCTGTGAGTGATCCTTTGATTTTAAATAATGTATCAACACTTTTACTAAAGGTTTTAGGAAACCTTTCATTACTAGTCTCCATTTTACTTCTTAAATATTAATTTTTTTTTTTAAATCATTTTTTTTAATTAAAATAATAATTTTTATTTATTTATTATTTATTTTTTTATTTTTATAAATACCCCTTGTTTATTTTTTTCTAAAATATAATTATAAGTTAATTAAATATATGTATATATAATTAAATATTAATTATGTTATATAGTGATTAAATATTAATTAGTTATATAATTATAAATATATAACAATTAATATTACAACTATATAACAATATATATATATATATATATATATATATATATATATATATATATATATATATATATATATATATATATATATATATAGCCAGTCAACGAATATATGCGACGGTTGGAAAGGGGCAACTAGGAAGAGACAAGATGGTGGAGAATAGAGTGACGAAGCGAGAAATGACAAATGGTCATTCAGAATAGTTGACTGCGGCAGTGCCGACGGGAGGGAATAGGTTGACGACGGATTGGAAACCTGAAACAGGCGACAATGATGGCAACAATCATTGTGGCATGGGTAACAACGAAATGGATGGTGAATCGGACGCGTTGAACGAAGGCTTGTGACGGAGTGTATGTATGGGTGATCGAAAATCGCAGACTCGAGGTACGCTGGCACTACGGATAGTGGAAAGTCTGCGTTGCAACAAAGTGGAACGAGGTGCAATAGCGGAGTAGTGGCAGATGGTGGATGTGGGGAGGATGTGGACCAGTGCAGATGAATTCGTCGTGGGGTAAGAGGTGGACGCAGATGCGCGTGGTGGTGGTTACACTGTGTGATGGCGACACAAGGGCTGTCGACTGCCGTACATGGTTACGCGGATGTAGTGGAGGGCTTGCAAGTTGGCTATGGGGTAGTTGTAGCTTGCCTGTGGTAAAGGCAGCAGTGGACAAGGATATGAGTAGCGGTGTTGGGGTTTTTTTTTTTTTATAAATATGGCCAATTTTTTTTTTATATTGACCTCTTTTTTTAATTATTTCTCTATATTTTTATTTTTATTTTTTTGAATCTTTTAACGACAACGACGTTGACAAATTTGATGGTCAAGGACTTGGATCGGAGAAGAGTGTTGTGCACCGGTTAAGCAACCTAGAGGACCGAATTGCTATGATACCAAATGAAGCGAATGAAGTTCCTTCTACAAATTAATTACTCCAAAAGACTTGGAATATGAAGATATCCATGAGGATACAAATATTATATTAAAGTGTGTGAATGAGAATAAGAATGATTAATGATGATGAATTACAATGAGAACGAAAGGCTTGCTTATATACCACGCAAGTGTCTCTTTATGAAGAGTCATGTCTCATTTAGACATGCCTCTTCAGCCTAATTACTAGTTTAACTAATCATTATTTATGATTATTATTGTTTACATTATTTTACATTATTTATATATATTTTATTCGTTACATAAACCAAGCACGGTGCTGCTCATCTGTCAGCGTCATGTTGGCCTTGTGGATGGAACTTTTCAACCTCTGATCTAAATCCCATGGGGTTTCACCAGGCATCATTACAATTCCCTTGAACCCAATAACTGACTGTGCTTCTGACTTGGGTCACCCAAATTCCTTATTTAGTGCCTCCTTGATTGCTACCAATCCTTCATTTGGATGGTCACGTGAATATTTCATTACCAGGTCAATGCGCAGTCCTGCAGAGCGCTCACTAAGGTAGCCTTCTTGATGTTATCGCCTGTAATGCCCTGAACGTCCCATATAGACTTGATCACAAACCAGAACCGGCCCGGTTCCTCACTTCCTACACCTTTAAATGTTGGCAGCTGGATTGCGCTCACCATCCTGATTCTTGATGGGGGTGGGTTGGAGGTGGGGTTGGTGTTGGAGTGGATGGATTTGATGTAGGTGAAGAGGGGGGTGGCGTGGACGGAGGTGGTATCAGTGGGAAGTGCTCTCTGATCAACCAGACTGCACTTCTTGGTGAGAACCTTGTGAGCTCCTCCTCACTTTCCCGTGAAATAGATGCCAAGGGATTGTTTCCTATCCCTCTCGCTTCGTGATAACCTCTTCCGCTCCGCGTTACTCCAGACAGCAATACACACGCATAATCTATTTTTCACACATCAACATCTTAATCCAAGTATTTAATGACTTGATATACCTACCCCGAGGCCCTTGAAGGAATCGCCTTTCTTCTTCACTATAGCTCACACTTGTATCTATCGCGAACTCAGTGATAAATCCTCCTATTACCTGATCCAACCAATGATGTACTGCGCGTGCGATTTTATCCTCGGTGGATTGTAGCCTGTGCACCAGTTCTGGGGTCCACACGATAGGCTGGTCCAATCTGCACCTTTCCACGTTGTCAGCTAACCTCGCAATCCACTCGTACAGCTCTACCAGAAATGTCGCAAAGAAGATTTCGTGAATCTCTGTGAATACATACCAGTCCAGCCAATCTTCTTCTGATACTCGCAGGTTTATGTTTTCCTGGGTGGCTAACTCGTGGAGTTTCAGATCCCACCGCTCTTCAATCTCTTTCTTTGTAGGGTTCCAACGTCCCAACATCAGACACCCCTTAGGCAGATCCCGGTCCCGGCAACAGAACCATTTGTTGGCTTATATGGGCTTGACCCAGGTTGGGAAGAATTATTTAGCCAAGAAAATCCCGTAGCTACCGTCCCTTTCGGCGACAGCTCGTGAAGCGCAGATTGAGGTCTCACCGAGGTAGTAGGGGAGGGTGCTGGAACCAGGTTTCCGCACCCTTGGGATGTCTAGATGTGGTTTGGAGGTTTCGCGCTTCGCTTTGTAGCTTCGCACTGTATTGTATTCGTGCGGATGTTGAATACCTTGCGCAGTTCTACAAATTTAATCTAGAGGATGAAGTATTGCAACTCAGATCTACTTTTAAAATGGTATTTAAGAAAAAATTATCACTTTTATGCAGTTCACATATTAATATTAAAACCAAATTCACAAGTATTCAATAATCAACGTGCATAGACCCAAAATAGCTTTATTTACCATACAAATTTCTGGATTCGCGATAATTCAGAGATCACAAATATATTTCAGAATAAACTTATCTTTATTTCCACTTCACACCAATACATCCAGATTCGCCCTGTGCACTCAGCTACAGGGTTCCGCGCACACAGCTGCAGACTCTTCCAGGCCTTTGCGCACACAGCTGCAGAGCCTCTATCCTCTACCCAAGCCCTTGACTCAAATTTACAGACACTTTCAGACTGCTTCTCTTAAAAACCCATCACATATTAGATCCAAGATCATCTAACCAAACTTAACTACTCTACCCATAGAGCCTCACTCTATTTATACCTTCCCATGGATCGTGATCCATGGGTGGGCCGACTCAATTTACATTTCATTACATTATTTCCGGGCAGACTACCCTTTGACTTCAACTTATTACAAATCGCGCTCCGTGCAGCCCGCAGAGTCTTTACCTGTTTTTACCCAAAATTGCGGGCTTCGTGCCCCATGACCGTTGCGCGGGGCTTCCGCTACCCAACAGCGGGGTAGCTTCCTTCTTGGCATATATGATTGGTGTGAAGTTTCCCCAATCCTCAGGTAGGGCATTGAGTACTACAATTGTCATTTCTCGTTCAGACATGACTTCATCTAGCTCTTGAAGTTGATCCCTCATCTCAGAGATCTTCATGAAGTAGGGAGCTATTCCTTCCTTTAATATCTTCATCTTGCACAATTCATTTCGTAGAGATATCTCTTCTCCATCTGTGGTTACTGAGAATAGATCTACTAGTTTATCATAGGTTTGTTTTGATGTTTCAAGCTTGGAGACATAAGGAATGAGAGAATCTTTGATGGATTCTATTAGAATCCTTTGAGCTCTCTCATCCTTATTATACTTGGCTAAGGCTTGAGTTTTTTCCTTAGCAATAATAGTGAAATTCACTTTGATGTGTTCTAGGAGTTCATTCTCCTTGAGAAGTAAATCAATCCTCTTCTTCCATGCAAGAAAGTTACTAGTACCTACCAATTTGTTGCTTTCCTTGCAAAAATACATTGAAGTATATTTAGAAGGGGACATATACTTACTTCATAGATTTTGAGATGTAGTAGACTTGCTTTCTCCTTGAAGACTTGATGGCTTGCCTTCCTTCGATCTTGATGTTCTTCAAGTTTCTTTATCCAAGTGAACTTGCTTGATGACAATATTTTCTTTTTGACTTGTATCTTGATGTAGGTCCTTCTTTGATTTGATCTTCTTGTAGGTGCCTTTATGTAAGGCTCTTCTTCTTGCTTTGTAGTCTTCCGTGATGAGTGATGGATGGTAGACCTTCTTGTCCTTTGATGTGATTGAGACTTCTTGGCTAGATGCTTCAACTTTGTAAAAGTTCTTCCTTGATGAGTGTTCTTGAGATGCCCTTTCCTTGATGTGTCACCTTATATTTGATACCATGTTGAAGAATCAAGGGCAATTAGGTGTAGTGTGATTCTTCTTGAATTGATAACAATTTGTGGAGTCTTTTTTACTTTTATTGTTAGTTTAATCTTCTTCTTCTTATTAATGCATGTGTGTGCACTTCTTCAAATTGCTACAAAACATAAGAACAAGAATACAAGTTGTTGGCTCTCTTCTAGGGCCAAAATCTCTCTTCTCTTAAGAGGAAAACCCTTTAGTAATTTTCTCTTATTGAAGCTTCTTATTTATCAATGCTAAATGCTAGACCCTTGACTAGAATTTCCTCCAAGCACAAGTCAAGTCCTTCCTCCTTTCAACACTTTGTTCCCCGACAACTTCCTTCTTCTGGCACTTCATTTCCCGACACTTCATCCTCCTTCCAACTGTTGTTAGATCTTGTTGCACTTTCTCTAGAAGAAATACCTTGATGAGACCCTTTCCTTATGATGATCGCTTCCTTATCTTCACCAACCAATGAACTTGTATGACTATAATGGGAAGGCTATTATGACAATAGATCCAACCTCCTTACCTTCGCAAGTGTGATTGTTTTCCTTGTGATGTTGACCTCTTCCCTATTTTCTTGAGAGAGTTCATTATTCACTTGAGTGAGGGGCCTTATAGGCCTACTTAGATTTCCCAACCAACGAAGTTATGTGACTGTGATATTACTACTGATATGACCGCAGAATGTCCTTCATCTTCTCGCACGTGTGACTGTATTTACCCTAGAAAACAACCTCCAACCTTCACTTATACTTTCCCTTACTTCGTTGCACTAGAGGCTTCTCTTCTTCGCTTTCTCTTCACCTTAGATTTGTCTTCCTTGCTTGCTGATTTCAGAGGAATAAGTGTGTTCTATTTAGAGGAGTGGAAAACCTCTATATATAGAGGATTATCCCTCCTTTAGGTTAACTTGAGGCCAACTATAGTACTGCAAGTCGACTTGACATATATATAGCTCATATTGCTTCTTTGGTGGTGTCACATGTTTGGAGGAGACTTGAATTCACTTAGAGTTGACTTCTATGACTATAATACATAAGTATACCTATAGTAACATGCCCTTCAGGTATTCAACATTTTATTTTGACTATTTGACTCACCTATAACACTTTAATATGTGCTAGAACTATTTCAATGAGCAAGAATCTCATTGACATATATTATAAAATAATATTTATTTTCTTGAATAAATACAAATATCAAAAGTACATTTATGAAGACCGAACCTAGTTACATTTCCTTCAACAAATCCAGTATGGGAACTTTGTTTACTTTAGAGACAGTTGCATCAACTTCATTAAGAAATTCAGTAACAAAACCCATGCCATTGAGAATAGGGAATTATTATACCTCAGTACCAACCCAGTTGATACAATGGATCGTGGCGCATTTCCTGGTGTTTATCTCATGTCCATCCTACTGCCAGTCATCCCATGCAGCCTCAAATCCGACCTCCAATCTATGATTACTCCTTCAACTGATCGATCTTCCTGCCATTAGATTAATATAGTCATCTCTTCTTCCAGTTTATCAACTAATTCAATAACTCACGTGCTTCTCTGTCATCTACCAGCTCAATGAACCTTGGCCCTTGGTAGGGGTCTAGGGGCTAGACCACTCTAACTCCCTCCACTTTAAAGGTCATCGTCTCCTTCTTTAGATCGATTATTGCATAATTCTCAAAAGCCCAGTCTATTCCAAGCAATGCTGGATAGGTTTCTTTGTATCCTATAATATCTATTACTTAAAAACCAACATAAGTTTTCACCCCTACTATGTCAACTTATACATCTTCTAGCTTTCTAAAGGGGAGTATACAATATTGATTCACTATGCATAACTGAATTGGAGAGAATGACAATTTAGGCCTTCCCAAGGCTTCCCAGGTTTTCCTTGGCAAGATATTCACATTTGAGCCAAGGTCCAACATTGTACCCTTGATCTAAAAACTTAAAATGTAAGTATCAATCCATAACTCCCTCCCTATTCCCTTCTTGTTTTTGCATACCCTCCTTGAGTGTCTTTCAGGTAAGTTGGCAGAAATGAATCCTTCCTTGGTTGCCCCATCCTTAAAAATAACTTTAAGAATTTACCACAATTATTCGAGCATTTGATCATCATTCACAATATGCGGAAACAACTTGAACCATCCCGTTATGCATTGAGTATTGAGTTGTGATAGGTCCAAACTCCTAGATTTTGAAAATTCTGGTTGTTCTCCTTGGGGCTCATTATTTAGAATCAATTTGTTAAAAATATCTACGACTTCCTTTCAGTACTGGTTCTACTGATCGGAATCGTATGAGCACTTTGGTGAGGTTGATTTTATCATTCTTGGTTGTTCAACAGCTCCAAAGTCATCTCCGGTCTTCTTCCCTCCCCAGGTGACTATATTAATGTTTAAGAGGGGAGCTATCTTAGGTACCCTTGGTTTAACATTGATTAAATTTTATCCTGTTTGGCAGTAGTGCTCTTCCCATTTGGCAATAATCTCTGGATAGTCTTCCGTCGCATGTGTGTTGACCCCGCACTAAGAGCACCAGGGTCTTCTGGGTAGAGGGAAGTATTTTGTGACATGCCCCTCTTAATCACACTTGTAACAACAGATCAAACCTCTGCCTCCTATTCTCCCCTCCTTTTTTCCTCCACCTCCTCATCCTCAAGGAGTCTCATTGATCCGCTAGGCAAATCGATCCAATCAATTAGCTAGGGTGTTTAGCACTCTAAAATAATTAATATGGTGGGTTGGCGAGCCACAAAATTCATAAAGAGTGTTGTTTGGAACATTGGAATATTTATGTAGAATTGGATAGAGTCGAGGGAGATGTACATATGTTTTGCATATTTTGCAATACTTGATTGGTGTTGCACTATGCTAGTTCATAATTGCATGGAATTGAGTGCGCCTATATATATATACCTTGCGTACCAATCTGCGCAACTCCAACAATGGGTAAAGATGTGAACCTCTTCGCCGATACATACAGAGTGCCTGAGCCCCATAATATTGGGTACTCCGTGGAACGATGCCCCTCGATATGGCAGTTGGTACACCATACATGCGGTCAAGCAGGTCACGCTAGTTGTAGGTTCCTCAACTTCTCTGTTAGATCTGCGATCTAGTTCTATAGTCTTAGGATAGAGGGGTCATGGGAAGCTACCCCCCCCAACCAATTTCTCTTGGGGGTATCCAACCATAGCCTCAATTCGAGTTATTTTTTCTAGGACATCTTACAAAATATCGATCTTTTGTTGAGTCAACAAAATGTGAGTAAGTGGTAACAACTCTTTAATGAACCAATCCTGTTGATGATTGGGGTGAATTAGGTAACTCAACTTTCTAATCACATCCATAAACCTTTGCATTAGCTCCCAGAAAGTTTCTCCTTCCCACTGCTTGATTTACCATAACTTAAACAACCCTTGCTGGTTGGTCTGGGGGAGCTTAAACTCCTAAACAAACTCCCATTTGACTTCGTCCACCATTGGGTTTTATTGTAATGCATACCATTTGATGAACCATCTTAATGCTCTCTCTCAAAGTGTGGTTTGAAACTCAATCAAATTTGTAGCATGTGGAGTATGGAGAGTCCACTAGATAGCTTCACATAGGTACCAATGTTGTTCTACATCCTCATTTCCCCTACCAGAGAACTCAGGATATTGGGTAAAGGATCTCACCATGTTTGATTGAACTTATGGGATGAGTATAAATCCTTGAGAACTGGGTTGTGATGATCCTTGGAGACCTGTACTACTATTACTATTTCTACTGCTAATGTTATTAGATTTGTAGGTGGTGTTCACACTATGAACCTTTACAAATTTAATTAACTTACACAAAAATTGATTGGGGTTATGATAAAGTACGAGGGGAAGGTTGGGGGAGGTACTACCTGAGCTGCTGGGCAACGAATTTATATTCACAAGGGACACATCATTCTCAAACAATCTTCTCATGGTGAAGTGAATTTCTTCATTTGGGCCTTCCTCGGGACCTGGGAAGCCCATTCTATCTGGCATTCCCATATTCGCTGGCGGGGTGGAGTCTCTACTGCTTCTCTAACCCTATGTCACTATGGCTGTCTTGACCCTCCTATTGGACTAGTTTTCACTCTAGCATTATCCCCACCTCTCCGCAACTTTAGTCGACTTCTTTCTCTTTCTCATTCTTATGGACTAGCTAACACCACTCTTGCTTGGTGTAGCTCTCTTCTCCTTCTACCAATCTCCTGTAGATCTCTCTCCTGCCATTCTTCAGCTATTCATTCTCTCCTTTGTACCCTCAAATATCTGTCCTTCTGGAAGTCATTCGCATCCATTTCTTCAATATTTTCATAGCTCTACTGAGCATTTAAGCTGCCAGGGAGGGTTCTTGAACACCAACAAGTTCTCTTCTACCATTAGAACCTTAACCCACATTGGAATTTCCTTCAACAGTCTTCCCTGAATCCCCGAAATGAGCACGACCTCAACCTTAGAGAAGGATTGATGACCTTCCACAACAAACTCAATAATATACCCCTCTAATGTGGCAGGCACACATAAATTGATAGCTCACGTCAGATCTATGTCAAGTCGATGCATTTCAACAAGATCTAATTGATTCCAGGTACAAGGAGATCAGATCTGGCAACTGGTATTTTATTTTATTTGAAATATCCACAACCAATTATAGATATCCTATGGAAACTTGCACCATAAGATCTCATATTGATCACTTGTAGGTTCCACATACAGTATATCTTCCTTCAACCACTTCGCACTTTGGCATTGGAGCTGAGCTTGTTGAGAAGAAAACCGCTCTACTTGTTCATGTCACCAATCTTGCAAATCCTTCTTAAAGATCCTTGACACCATCTTCCAGACCCCTTTGGAAATTCTTAGGTCCCAACAATGAAACCATTTGTTGGTGGAAAATGATGAATGTGTTGAGACCCTGGGTTCAGGCACAGGGGCCAATAAAGGCTCCATTGTAGTCTAGAATAACGCTAGAATTTTCAACCTTTTTTGGAAGAATAACGCATCTCACCCAAGGCGTGTTGTGACCTTACTTAGTTAAGGGACTAGAATCAGGTGTCAAGAGAAACCACATAGAGGCTATCAGTACTCAGTAAACCCAAAACTAGACCATAAGAGGTATAATAATAATAGCTCAAGCATTCAAGGAGAAAATATATTGTGCATGTGCATTCATAATAATTTTTTTTAAAAGACCACATACGTCACACAAGAAGAAGACTCATATAACCATGTAACTTCTTCTTCCATTAGTTTCAGCAACATTACAATAATACATTCGACATGAAGGCCTCATTGACTGAAAAAAACTAACATGACAAGATAATACATGAGAAAGATAACATAAAATGGTGTTGGCTCAATAGGATCCATGACAAAATTTCAGTGAACTTCTTGCCTCTCCCTCCCTTTTGTCGTTTCCCTTCGGCCTTCTTAAACATTATGCTTGCTTGGACTGGTACTTATCCCTCGAATGCTCCACATTTTCCCTTTTTCGGCTTCCTCTGTTTCTTGGCTGCGTTTTCTTCCTCTACTGCCAGTGTTCCTTTCATCTCGACTGTGACTGCTTGAGTTATTATTTCTTTGGCTAATCCTTTGTAATTTCTAGTCTTTGGCGGGTCCCTTCTCCTTCTCCGGTTGTCTTCTCCGTGACTTCCCAATGGTTTCCTCTAGTAAAAATGTGGTCAACATCAAAACATGTCAAGAATTAGCTCTCAAAACTAAGGACCCAACATAGCCCATGGTTAGGTGGACTTATGACTTTTCATGACTTAGAAACTAGCCTTTTCGCCATGCACACACTTGAAAAGCACATAAAAATCAAACAAAAGTAAGAAAAGTGGCCTTTAAGGCAAAAACATACTCCAAGTTGATGAATACATGTGTTTGTGTTGAGTGCACTCCTTCGGGCTGAAGAAGTGTGTCCTCCTTGAGCGCACTCCTTCATGCTAAGAAAGCGTGCCCTCCTTGAGCACACTCCTTCGTGCTTAAGACATGCACTCTTCTTGGATGTATGCAATAGATTATTTGTTGCATGTTGGTGCATTCCTAGAAAATAGGAGCCCACTTAACTTCCCTTAACTAATCCTTTCACTTGTCGACAAGTGGTGATCATGCATGAAACAATTTTTCATGTAAACTCTTTTAACTTAATGCAACTAATCATTCATTTTCATAATCATTCTCATCTAGGTTGGGCGCACAATTTCGAATCAAGAAAATCTTCACCAAATTGCATTACAAGTAAGTTTTTCATGTTGAATATATTCATTTCCTTTCATGATTTCACTGTCGATATTTCGTTTCTTGCTGGCGTTTCTTTTTTTTTTAGTTTATTTACTAGCGTTTCTGTTCAATCTTGTTTTTACAAGTGTTAATTTGTCATCGCATGTTGAAACTATACACACTCCTCAACCTTTCACATTCCACCATGATTGCGAAAAAATCCATAAAAGCTTGTAGATCCTTCTTATTCTCATTTCTATCATGAAATCTTGCTATCAAACTTGTCCTTAAGCTTTCCTTAGGCAGAGCGCACATTTGGAACTCGAAGCTCCACCAACCTTGAAAACTATGCCTAGAATGGCCAAGTTTCCCTCTTGAGCGCACTCCTTCGTCACGAAGAAATGTGCCCTACCTTGAGTGAATGAGCACACCTTGAAGGTCTGAATGATCTTCTTTCATCCCTTCAACATGAACTAGTGTGCCCTCCTTGCATTTGAGCGCATGAGCGTATGCTGAAGGAAAAAAGGCCTGAAGACATGTTCCTTCATCCCTTCAGAGTGCGCTAGTGCACCCTCTCTGACTTCTTGAGTACAGGTACACACTATGAAGGCATGAAGGCCCTACACCCCACTCCTTCATCACTTTGAAGTGTTGCAGTGAACCCTTGATGGTTTTCTTCTCTTGCTTGAGTGCATGAGTGTAGTGCAAAGCCCTGAATGACCCTGACTCTCCTTCGTGATTTGAAAGTGTGCCCTCTTAGTTTTCATTCCTATTTTCTTACACATGCAAGTGATTATTTATTGTCATTGATATATCTACATGTTCAGTTACATTTGATGTCTCTTTATACATGATTTTCGAAGATATTGCTGCATAGTTAGATTGCATTAAGCTAATCTTGCCATCATGAGTGTGCTGGCACAAATAAGTGTTCAAGCCACATGTATTGTCACCCTTTCATCATCTGTAAAAGCCATGCCTCCCTCTACACATAAAGTGGCCTCCAGAGAAACTTCAGAGGCAAGCACTGAGGAAGTAGTTGAAGTAATAAAGCTGACCATTCCCATTTATATAGATACACAATGCTTCATTGATAAGTCTACCGATGTTACATGGGGTAGTATAAAAGACACATTCATGTAGAAGAGGTTCACTGAGAAATTGGAAGAAGTGCAAGCATGCATCAATATTAAGAGGCCAAAAATGCATAGGATTGAATGCATATTCCCGATCATCGCTTGTGCAAAGGTGATTGAGTGGATTATCACACACATGGATGACTCTCAACTTGTGCTTCCTAGCGAGTGTAGTGGTCAGCTCGCCACATATTACGGAGAAGATATGCAGACCTACTATAAGATGCTCAGGCCCAAAAAATATGTGAACAATGAATTTTACACCAGATGGGCCAACCTTGACACAAGTGACATCATCAAATCATGGTGTCAAGAGCCTGCTAAGTTTCGCCAATGCCCATTCGCAGTTTATTTGACTAATATTCTCAGAGATGTATATCAGTATCTGATAGCCATGTGTTTTTGGTTGCATGGGCACAAGAACACTGAGGTATTTGAGGAAAAATGGTTATATATGCTCAATATGATGGTAACCCGTGGAAAATTCTTCAGTTAGGAAGTTATATTGTCATTTGAGTTGCAACGTCATGTGGGGCAAGAAAAAGCATCTTTGGGGCAAAGGAAGCACCATAGTTCTATATGTTTTCATTTCTTTTAAATGGAATTTGTGCATAATATGCTTTCCCAACATTGTATTGGAACTAGACCCTTGAGGACAAGTTTCCAGTTTACTTCCACTACAGAGTGTTATCATAATCAAGCTTCAGAGGCGCATATGAAAAATTGGCTAAACACTTCTTTGCAATTATTTTTCATATGATATTTGAGATTGATCCTCCTTACATGATCGATTAGGTGAAGGAGTCACTACGGGATATCACAGATTGGTTTGCAGCTCCTGAGGGTACATACATCAAATGTTTTGGTTGCTAGATATCCCCTCACCTCATGCTGTAATATGTGACAAATAAGGTGGTCATCCAGGAAGTAGAAAATCATCTGGACAAGGGATTTCCAAGATTTCTTCACAAGAGGAAGAAATCCCCTTCCCCCACCTTCCCTTTGAGGATTGGATTGTATGAGTTAAAAAGGCACAAGGTTACAACGAAAAAAATACAAGAACTGGATCGCTTGCACTTCGCAACTAAAAAAATTCATGTATATTATCCCAAGAGTGTGTGCAAGAAAAGTTGTGAAATGATCAATTTCAATTGGGGTTATTCATCAATATCTATAGCAAAAGATGAGAAGGTAAAGAATTGGTACAATGCAAACACAAAGGCACATCCAGGGATGGAGACCAGTTCACCCCAAGATCCACTAGCTCAAGACATGCAGGTGAAAGAGGCATAATAAATAACCCCTCAAGCAAAGAGTTCTCCCAAGAAGAGGATCAAGTATGATTTGACAAGAGAAAGCAATAGGAAATGGAAAGATGATCCTTTGAACATAGGGGCTACTCGAGTAGAAAAATATAGGAGAGAAGTAGAAGAAGAGGAGAAGAGGAAGAAAGATGAGTTGATTGAGAAGCAACAAGAAGAAGAAGAGGAAAGGAGAAGAATAGAAGAGGAAAAACAAAGACAGTCCCAGGAGGAAGAAGCAACACAAAGACAAGAAGAAGAAAAAATGACTCCTAAGATAGAAGAGGAAGAGTTGGAGGAAGAGGATACCATCCAACCCATGGATGATGAACCAGGTTCTCCAGAAGAACCTCCCCTCATAGGTGGTCATCTTCCATTCATAGAAATGGGAATCACACCTCCACCTGTAGATAGAGTCATGGATGCGTGCAGTGTAATGTTTGATAAAATTAAGAAGAGGATTGTACAAAAAAGGCACAAATACTTCCCAAATGATCCTCAGAATCTAGTCTCAGTTTCTACAGAGAAGGTGATAACTGCCAACACTATAAGGAATCCTAGAGAAATCATGTCAGAAAATGTTGTTTTTGCTATAGTGGCACATGAAAACTTTGAATATTTGTTGAATGAGAATTCCAAATTGAGGAGAGGACTCGCTGCAGTGAAGCAACAAGCGGAACATCTTGCAGCAAATAATCAACAATTATCATCACAGACCTTCAACACTGCAGAATGAGAGTCATCCATGCAGGAGGAAACGGGGCAAATGGAGGAAACCATGGCTTAGTTATATGATGAGATGATTCTTCTACAACAAGTGGTGGCTCCTCTTGTTGGCATTTAGAAGAAAGCACAAGAATTGATAAAAATCATGAAAGTAGAAAATATAGAAGCCAACCATATTCAGGAGTGGGCTTCCAAGTACCCAGATGATATACAATATTTGGAAAGGAAAGACAAGATTTCCATATAAATAGATAGAGTTCAGCTGAGACTCCACCATCAGAACTACATGCATCTTCGGGAACAGTCAGGTAGTACTATCGTTGCTTATAATCGACCGCACAATGGTTTTTAGTCTTTGGAACTGAAACATGGGATGCCTTGAATAGGGACACTTGAAGCAATCAGTGATGAAGAAATCATCTTCCAGGAGATTAGGAAATACATTGAAAAAATCAATAATGCAACAAAATAGGAAGGCTTGGAGGTCACCAAATACATTATTCTACAGTACGCCATCGAACCAGTCAAAGCTCATATGAAATTTTCATGGCTATGGAATAATGTACAATCAAGCTCCAAGACCATATTGATGGAGGCCCTGGAGGTAAAATGCGTTACATAGGGGACTTGTCACTTCGGGTCAAGGCCATCTCAATGGAGTTTAGAGCATGACACATGTAAATTACAAATGAGCTCCATGGGGAAGCAAATGATTTGTAATTTTGATGAGACTTTGTCCCATTATCAAAATTTTCTTATATAGCCACCATCTCATATGTAATTTGTCTTATGTAATAAATGGTATGTAATGAATTCCAAGAGACACATGTGGAATTTGAAAGGCCACATATGGAAAAGTCATGTTTAAAATATGACTAGTCATACGAGTTTAAGAGTCATGAGGAAGCTCAAAGGTCATTATTTTTTGTTATAAATAGCTCCTCATAACTCAAGATAAGGGCTTGAATTTTGGGAGTCTTTCCTTGACTTTTATTGTAGTACATAGGAGATAAATCATTCTTTGGAGAAGTAAGTTGTGGCTTCATTTTCCACTATTGGATATAGTGTTTCATCTATGTAAAAGTGTATTTGGAATATTTCATTCTTAATCATAAGATCTATGAGCCGATACTTCTTCACACATGTATCGTAGTGTTGACACTGTTGGACCTGCCAACATGTCAAGGGATCTCCTTGGTAAGAAGTCCCAAATAGACCTCAGACCATTTGGTGTAGGAGTCCCAACAGTGGGTTGTAGGGTATCACATTGACCACAATTGCACACAGAGGTAAGTAGGATGTCCTTGTTGGTAGCAAGTGTGTGACTAGCACATCAAGCCAAGGAAGGTGCATGAAGGGTTATAACACATGGAAAAGGAATGAGTGCGCCCCTTAGAAACCTCTGGAAACACGCAGCTTGAAAGGGAACACACAAGAAAAGATACATCACAATATGGAAGGCACGGAAACCAACGATCCAAAGTGATGCTTAAATCAACAACACATCTCAGTAAGATTCATACATACATATATAGAAAGAGTCCATACGTACTTGCATAATAAAACAACTACATATATCATTAGAGTATCCAAGATAGCTGAAATACAATAACAACATATGCATGAAACATGCTGGCTCTGTTATATTAAGAGTGAAAGATCCAATCATACAATACAACCATGACCAACCACTAGTTTCGACAGGGGAAATTTATAGTCACTTCCACCTGCTCCTCTAAAGAGATGTACTAGCTCTCCACTGTGGAGAAGCCAAGGCTCATTACAATACACTCCAAGCTTTCTCTAAGATATACCTATAAGAAGCTTGGCTCCCAAAAGCCCGTACAATGAGTTATGAGGTTCTATAAATAGCAAAGGGTGGGGTGACCCTTGACATTCCCCTTTGTGACTCTTCACCTACCCTCATGACTCTTCAACTACTACATGACTGTTACATTCAACTATCAACACTTGGTCTTTCACTTTTACAACATGTTACATTACAATCTACACATGCACCCATGTGAGACAAAATAGGCTTGAGTAAGCCATGCAAGACATCAGTAGGACTCAGACAACTGTGGAAGACCAACTCTTCAACATCATCACGATGATCAATGGTGGTGAATTGATGACAAGCTTGGTAGTCCATGATGGTGTCCATGTTCTCTGGGGTGACATCCTTTTGGAAGTGAACTCTTGCCTCTATTGCATCCGGGTACACTGATTTGGCTCCTATGTCCAACTATAACATGCACATCATAGTCTTGAGTGCAGCTGAACCAACAACATAATGATGCATAGTGTCTGTGCTGATCTCCAAGTGTGTGCTGGTGGCTATGTGCATCAACTTGTCAAAGTACATGTTGAGCTCCAATCAGATTGATTCTGTATCTTCGCCTCGATGAGAGTGTCGATGGATGGGATCACATGCATGCACACAATGACATCCATGCCCTTGAACACTTGTGCATGCGATCGACAACACTACTCACCCTGTCAGCTCTGTCCCAAATATTGGGATGGGTCTATAACCTGTATGGTGCAGTTTCATCAGTCTGTGCATGTTGCGCCTCCTGCTATACCTGTCCATGTTGCGCTTCCTTCTCTCTACTGCACAACTCCTGTTCTTCCCTGAGTTGCCGATTCAAATCTTGCAACTCATCCTTTGTTTCCTCCTTTCCTTTGGATGATTATCTTGTCGTTCTATTGCCTCTTGGCCTCAATCTCCAAAGCTGCTTTCATCAGAATTGGATCTGTTTTGAACTTTCAACTTTGCTCTGCCTCCGTGCTGTCCACAACCCTCCTCCTGCCTTGGTCATGTGAAGGTATGCTACCCTCTACTGCTGCTGATGGTGTTTCTCTCTGTGATGCCATTGCCATTTCATCTTGATACCCTTGTCTATGAACAACTTGGTGTCTTCATATATAGACAAGCTCATAGACACTTGCTCAGCTGTATCTCCATTTGCGCTCTTGATGGTGTTCTTTAACTCTACTCTCCTGGAGGCCATTGTACCTGTACTGATGAGAGACGGACAAACACCTGTGATACCTAGAGAAATAAAAACACTCATGGCAAGCAATTTGTCAGTTTAAAACCAAAACAAACTTGAGGACTGACTTGTGACATACCTGTGTGACTGATTGTGAAGATTGCACAATTTCCACTGGGAGGTTGGGAGACTGACTGCCAACACTGAGCAAGGCACAGTTTGGGCTGTCAGGAGGCTAAATGTCTGCTGGAACTATGTAATGCACAGTTCAACCTAGCGTACTAAGGACTGAAGCTGTGCAATGCGCAGTTTCAGTCAGCGAGGGCATGCAAACCCAACAAACTGCATTACACAGTTTCTGGGGCCAGCTGGGCAATATCTCCTAGAATTGCACAGAGCAAGCCTAGGGGTCAGTGCTGGCCAGTTTTGCACATTTTCTGGGAGGAATGTAGAGCCTTCATTCTTAGGGATGCACATTGTTGGCTAGGCAAGGTAGGGTCCGGGCCAAGGCATCCCGACCCTCTAACGGGAGATTGAAAACATGAGAAGGTTTGAATGCATGGAGAGATTGAGTGTAAGCAAGAGTGAATGATCGTGCATGAAAAAGTGAGTGCAAGATTCAGAAAATGGGAAAGCAAGCATGTGTGTGAAGCGAGTCGCCACAATGATGAGCGTCAGTGCAGAAACAATGTCATGCATGTGACAACCGTGAGATGCAAAAGAAAAATGAAACAATGCTTCTACAAGCTAGCATACATCAAAATGATAACAATCGTTCATTGAAACCAAGAAGACAACACTCATAGAAGCCAAAATACAAAAAGCAATAGAAACGCAACACATGACATGAAAATCAGACTTACCCTGAAAAATTTGAGCTGAATGTGCCAAAGACTCCTAGATGTGATGTGAGATGTCAGAGCTGCAAGATCGATGTGAGGAATGAGCTTTGCAGTGTCTAACAAATGAGTTTTGATAAGATCGAGGTTGTGACACTCATGCCACAAATCTAGGAAAAAGGGACACTTTATGGGAGGTTTCTAAAATGATATTTGCATGTAATCTCCAACTGCTAAAAATAGATCCCTAAAATCTAGGGATGCTTTGCCTCATTCTTTTTCAGGAAAAACAAGCCATGCATGCAAATCAAGCTTGCTCAGTCCTGAAGGGGACCGGTCAACCTTATAGCACATGCAACAACTTGCAAGCCTGGGGATGAAATTTGCGTAGTTTCTAGGCTGAGAAAGGCTGGCTGTCCCTCAAGCATTGCACAATTTTTGGGGCTAGCAAGTTACTGCCTCCCAAAATTGCGCAATTTCTGAGCTGAAGCCTAGTGTTGGGCTAGATTGCGCAATTTCTAGAGGGAAGGCTGCCTGGATGGATTTTGCAATTATGGATCCTAGTAGGCAGCCCAACAAGATTGCGCAATTTTTGGAGGGAAGGATGGTTCCTGTTACAGACATTTTTGGGCACTGCAACCCCAAACATAAAATGTCCATAAACCAAGGGCTCTTAAGTCCCTAAAAGTGTTGTTCCAACCCCTAAAAGAACAAGGTCAACTGATTACAACATCTCCCAGAAGTTCTCCATTAAAAACTGCTCAGAACTGGTCAAAACTGGACCATTTCACTTGCTCCATGGTCAAAGTCCGTTGCATCCCACCTGCCTACACACAGTAGGTGCGATGCATGTTGAAAAAACCTTTTATGGGGTGCGATGGGCGAGAGTGGACAAATGGCAGGGGAAATTCGCAAGGTGGAGGAGCATGGAATCTTCCAGAAACTTCTCCTGTGACACTTGCTTCTCTGCATTCGCCCAGGGATGAGTAAGAGATCATCAGTCTCCAAGTGGAATCAAGAACTATCAAAGAGAGGACACTAATCAAATCTCAAAGGCTGACTCAACCCCCTTGCAAACATCTATATATGGATCCCTCATCCCAGATATCCAGAGGCTGGAATTTTGTATCTTGTAAGGAAGTGCTGCTGGTGTTTTGGTGCAATATCATAGTGTTGGGTGATCTAAGCTTTTCATGAGGTGAAGAAGGTCTCTCTTGCTGGGAGGATGACGCTGGGTCAGAACAATTGGTTGTAATCCTCTTTGCTCTTTCTTGATTATTAATAAAGCTATTCAAGTTTTCCTCCACATTCTTGTATGATTGATGATATATGCTTTTATGTGGTCAATGTACATTTGATCCTATATTGTTTATGATAGTAGATCTCTGTTCTTGGATAGTGTTATGCTACTTTGATTCTATAGGTGCTCTTTGAAGCTGGGTAAACGAAGAAGCGAGTGGCAAAGATCTATCAGAAGGGAGAGGAATCAAGTAAGGAACCAAGCGCAAGATAGAGGTTGGTCTCCTTCTTTCTTCTCTTATCTACTTCTCATAAAGGAAAATGAAAGTAGTTTTACTGTGTTTGTTTCTAAGGTAGCTATCACCCTTAGTGGGATTAGCAGTTCTGCATAGACACTAGTTTTCCCGATAACAAAATGACGACTCCGCTGGGGAGCGAATAGTTTGTTTACTTTTCTATATTTGTTCATTTTATAAGCTTACAGACGGAGCCTGAAGTTGAGCCAGGTAGCCTTCGAACTGCATTTGCTATGCAAATGCAAAGTAGATAAATGTTGCTTCAGTCTATCTCCAAGTTTTGTTTATAAACTGAACAATTGATTTGTAGACATCCTAATTGCCCTTGTGGTGGCTCTAGTAACCTCTTTGGATCTACCCCTGTGATTGATTTACTGATTACCACTTACTTGGCCTAAATCCCTGAACTGAGTTGCAAACTGTGACCCGAAACCCAGCTAAAGTCTCGTCCCTGGTCCACCGCACTATGTCTTCTTTGAAACCTGAATGCATCGCACTTCCCGAGTGTAGTAGGTGTGTTGCATTTCAGTTTCCTTGTGCTACAGGTGCGCTGATCAGACCTCTTATGCTCTTAGATTTTGGCCTCTGTGTTCATTCTTTTCAGCTCTATTAAGGAGTTTTGCTGCCTATAGTCAGTACACCTTTGTTGAAACCCCCTTCCTTGCCATTATTCCACCTCCATTGTTCAAATAACTGTAATTTTTTTTTATGTATTTTGAGTAATTTTCAGTTCTCTTTTACAAAGAAGTAGCGTAATTGTATTGTCGTTTCTTGATTTGAAAGTGTCGCAAGTGTCGTTTTCAGTCATAGAAGAGAATTTGATTGTTCTTGATAGTCAATTACACTGTTACTCTTGTATTTGATTTGAATTAGTAGTTTTTCAAGTGTCGAAAGCAAGTTTTCAATTCCAAATAACAAAGTGTCGTCATTGTCTTCATTTTGTCTTGAAAAGAAACTTGTTAGTAATGTCGCTTTGAAAAATAATTCAGATTTGCGCTTAGCTTTCTTTTTATCATTTACACATTAAGAAGGATGAAAACAAATACATGCATGTGCATTTGCATTTAGACTGTTTGTTGGTTTGATTTAGGACAGTGCATATAGTGTATGCTCTTTGCTCTTTGTTGAAAGAACGCCATCTCTCTTTCCTTAGTAGTTAGGATTTTTCATTGCAAAAAGAAGATTAAACGACTGTTTATCATCTTAGATTGCATTTTAGGAATTGTACATCTACATTACACGGTGAACCTGAAAGGAAAATTTCTTAAGCAAGATCAACTGTAAAATAAATTTAATGAATCTAAAAACACTTTGGAACCTAACACACAACATTTAGAAGTCTAGGCTAGAGACGTATTCCGGCGTCATAAAGCCTGGTAACTGTTGTTTTCACTGTTGGTTGGGTGATTCCTCCACTTTGAGACGACAAGTGCCAGTATGGACTTGTGCTCCCACGTACCGTCGAGTATATATTAGGAGACCACAATAGGCTTTATCCTTTATCCATAGGAAGTCGTGTCTGCCGCCCTATCGATCGCAATGCACTGAACACAACATTCAGGAAGATTGACTGTCATACCGTAAAAAGTATTCTGCAGTTTTGCGATTGGTTTGGTAATCCCTCTGTCTAGATTTCTAGAGAAGTCTCTTTTGTTCCTTTTCAGACTCCTTAAAGGAAAAGGTCCATCTGAGCACTTGTCACTTCAGGCTCATTAAAAATCGTAGGCGACTAGAGTCATCTTTTGTTTTTTCTCGACTCTTAAAAATTGAAAAAACAAGTTGTGTCAAAGCGTCTAAAATTTATTTTAATCGGAATAAAAATCACCTTTCCTACTTTGGTCTTAGGTTGAGAAAAATGGAGTCCACCAACCAAGGGGTTCCCCTTGGAGGAAATCCTAGTCCCTTCTCCTCTTGGGGAGATGTTGGTGCACCCCATATGGCCACATTGTCTCTTCCAGGATTGACAATTTTCTTGCCCGTATGGCTCTTCTCAACTTCTGTCGTTCAGAACACCATGATTCCTGAACAATCAAGTCAGCAACTAAACGATACCAGAGTTACCCCCCAACCCTCTACTTCGTCCAATTATTCCTCTCCTCCTTCCTCTTCGCTTGATGAAGCTGGTAAAGCCAAAAATCAAGTAATTGAGAAGAAGAAAGAAAAGAAGAAGAAGGAGCCAAAGGCGAAAAGGGGCGACCAGGCATCGTCTAGTGAAAATCCACACACTACACCATCCAGGCCTAAATTGCCATGTGTCATTTGCAAAGGAGACCATTATCATCGAGATTGTCCTTGCATCCCTCAGATCTTAAGGGACTGGTCTCCTCGTTTGCACAATCCAGTGTCATCAACCTCTGAAGATCATGTTGGAAGTACACCGTCAACTAGTGAAAGTGAAGCCCATGGACAAAAAGGAAAATATAAATTTCCTTGTAAATTGTGTGAAGGCGATCACGCCGTCTACCGTTGTCCCTTCTTAGACGAAGCTAAAAGAATTTTGGACGACCATCCGGTTTCACCATTACGGCTTCCTCCTGGATATAAGAAACTCTTGCCGAGTCCGTCACTAGTTGAAAATCCGGCTGACACGCCCTTGTGGTCAGTTGAAGCGTCTATCATTGAAGATAAACCATATGAATCCATACCAGACGCAAGTCAAAAGGTCGAGGCGGCAGTTGACCCGGTCTTGCCTTCAGAGGATCCGTCTTCAGATGATACAGTCACCGAAAAGAACAAGGATGACATCATCCAAATTCTCTTCGTAAGCACACACTCCGATGAACATGGGGGTAGTCTACCCGTTCCTTTACCGCAGGAAGGAAGTTCGTCAGAGTCATATCCGGCCATCTATTCGGTCCCACCTCCAAGCAACCTGGTTGTTTCCTTTGATTGGAATCTACTAGGCAGACCCCGTTTACCGGCTAGTGTACCATTTCGAATCATTGCTCAAATATATAGAATGGTCATGGCCGGTACCATCATAGATGAAGGGGCTTCTGTGAGTATCCTTTCCTCAACTGCTTGGAAAGCGCTTGGTTCGCCATCGCTTTTGCCTGAGATGAGAAATATAACAGGCTTTGACAAAGGAACCAGTCGACCGTTAGGGATCCTTCCCAATGTGCCGATAACATTGAGAGGGAAAACCATTCACATGAACGTAATGGTAGTCCAAGGACCCCTGGATTATAATCTACTCCTTGGATGAGACTATATTTATTGCATGGGAGCCATTGTCTCCTCACTCTTTAGAGTAATGTGTTTTCCGCACGAAGGAAGAGTGGTCAAACTCGTAGACCAGCTTTCATTCCCCGGTTCACACATAGCAAATAGTCATATACCAACCTTGAATGGTCTTTTCACACAAGGAACGTCTCATCAATCCCCAGTCCGTCCTCCTGATGAGCACGAGTGATTCAGAGGATATGACTGAAACCTAGGGGGCATGCACCCTGGTCTGCTTTGGCAGGAAAACCTTGGGTATAGGGTAGGTTTTCGTGGAGGATATATGGCTAGTCTGACACACCCATCTGTTTAGGAAAATGGGATCAGGCTGGAATAATATTCCCTCATCAAAGTTATGTGAGTGGAGGCGTATGCGCCACTCACCTTTGTCTATTTCGGTAGACATCGCCGAGGAAGTGTTTTGTCTGTGATACTGATAGGAAAATCTTTGGTAACTTGGAAATTTTTCGCTATCCCTGGGGGCATGCAAACCTTTTGGCATGCAAGCGAAGAGCGACCATTTATTTTTTAAATTTATAGGTCCTCTAACCCTTTAAACTCGTAGGATTGGTCGTTTCCTAACTTGCATAAAGAAAGGATCCGAAGCAAAGCTTTGTAAGGTGCAAGCTCCATAAAAATGGCATCTTAGACGAGACATCTTTATTATACGACTGGATTATCGAACAGTTTTAACGCGGAATTCAAGCTCGTTAAAAAATAAACATAAGCAATGAGCAAATGTTCCTCCAGAGTTTAAGCTCATTAAAAAATGAACCAATCCCCGATAAATAACCATCGTGAATGTATTATCATCAGCCTTTGAAGCCCTGGTCGTGTTCTCATCATCACCTCCACTTGATTGTTTACCCCTTTTGAGGAACATCTGCGAAGAGTGATCCCGTTAACCATCCTTGTGACACTGCCGTGATTGGAAAATTCCAAACCTTACCTGGAATCAGCTGCTACCCGAATCTATCACTCATTCCTCAAAAAACGAGTCTCCTTTAAGCTATTTTCAACTGACTCATAAAATATGAAAAGATCGTCGAGCGATTGGCCTCTCCAGCTCGTTAAAGGGACCAAAAGTGCTATCCCTCCTTTAGATTTTAATCTTTTTGGACTTGAGGGATTATTACACAAAAAGATCGAGCGCTTGTTTTGTTCGGCTCGTTAAAATTATAGAAAATTCATCCCTTTTGTATTATTTTATAATTTTTCGGACTTAAGGGATTAGATGACGAAAAAGGATTTTTGGAGTTTCCTTTACGTCCCTTTTCAGACTCTCTAAAATTGAAAAGGACCAAGTTATCTTTGTCGTTAAACTCGTTAAAACTGAATAGCGACAAACTTGTCCATAACAGACAAGAACGAGTTTCACTATCGCTAGGCTCATTAAAACATAGCGATGGGTTTGCTCGAAGGGAAAATTATAGAACAAGCATATGTTATCCTCCTCAAGCTTGAAAAAAAAAAAGAGGTACTGGTCAGCAATGACTGGGGAAAATTGGGAAGAAAACTTGAAGAAACTTTGTTGGTAGCAAGTCGCTCTTGAACATGACACTTTCGCTCCGCATCCGAGTCGGGTTGGGTTGTTCCATTCACTGGTCACATCACCATGGTTTCGTCACACCATCCATATTTGGGGTTAATGCTACCAATCCATCATCTCAGTGTCACCGATATGTTCAAGAGAAGTCGCTCAGAGAATTCACCTATGTCTCACCCACTGCAATACATTTACGCTCCATTCTCTCATGAGCGCCACCCTGAACCTTATATCACCAGATCGTTTTCACCTCCATTAAAATCATTTGCTCTGTTCTGTGTCATTGATGTGGGATTCACTAAGGCCCTCCTATGATGGATCGCTTCTTGTCGACATCAGCTCATTATCCAAGAAGTCGATCTAGAAACAACCCTTTCAGTACTTTGAAGCTTGCATGCCTCAATGGCAAGTTTCTCACTTCCGACGACAGGTTTACATCAATGGCCTTCGACCGAAAGATTTTGCATGGTGTTCGACACCAAGTCCCTTATTCACACCACATGAATTGTACTGTAGTACCTTGAGGGTCATCATCATTATCGGTGATTCCTCTCGTGCCTGTTAACAACTTACATCATTGGCTGGTAATCAGGTGATGTCTTTCCATGTTCGACTCCAGAACATCTCTCACATGGATCGACTTGTACTTTGAGTGAAGATCGAACGAGATTGCAGACCCCGGATCTAGTTTCATCCATCCGGGCTGTGATATATATTCAGGAAAATAAAAACATCAAATGTACATTGTTGCACAGATAATCATCCAATCTAAGGGATGATGGCTCTACCAGAATCATCAGTCTACACTCAGACGATTTTCTGTCCTATGTACATGAAAATGAATTTATAAAGCTGAGCATGGGAAATGCCTGCCTCAGCTAGATCATGAAAATATTATGAAGATAATGTATTGTATTGTATCTCATTACAGGTCGCCTTCGAGCTTGAAAGAACTTCAGATCCTCATGATAAAGCATTTCACTCGACATCAAAAGATTAACGACTTCATGCTTTAGGGGACAACTGTTATAGACATTTTTGGGCACTGCAACCCCAAACATAAAATGTCCATAAACCAAGGGCTCTTAAGTCCCTAAAAGTGTTGTTCCAACCCCTAAAAGAACAAGGTCAATTGATTACAGCATCTCCCAGAAGTTCTCCATGAAAAACTGCTCAGAACTGGTCAAAACTAGACCATTTCACCTGCTCCATGGTCAAAGTGCGTTGCATCCCACTTGCCTACACACAATAGGTGCGATGCATGTTGAAAAACCCTTCTATGGGGTGAGATGGGTGAGAGTGGACAAATGGCAGGGGCAATCCGCAAGGTGGAGGAGCATGGAATCTTCTAGAAACTTCTCCTGTGACACTTGCCTCTCTGCATTCACCCAGGGATGAGTAAGAGATCATCAGTCTCCAGGTGGAATCAAGAACTATCAGAGAGAGGATACTAATCAAATCTCAAAAGCTGACTCACTCCCCTTGCAAACATCTATATATGGATCCCTCATCCCAAAGATCCAAAGGCTGGAATTTTGTATCTTGTAAGGAAGTGTTGCTGGTGTTTTGGTGCAATATCATAGTGTTGGGTGATCTAAGCTTTTCATGAGGTGAAGAAGGGATCTCTTGCTGGGAGGATGACACTGGGTCAGAACATTTGGTTGTAATCCTCTTTGCTCTTTCTTGATTATTAATAAAGCTATTCAAGTTTTCCTCCACATTCTTGTATGATTGATGATATATGCTTTTATGTGGTCAATGTACATCTGATCCTATATTGTTTATAATAGTAGATCTCTGTTCTTGGATAGTGTTATGCTGCTTTGATTCTACAGGTGCTCTTTGAAGTTGGGTAAATGAAGAAGCGAGTGGCAAAGATCTATCAGAAGGGAGAGGAATCAAGTAAGGAACCAAGCGCAAGAGAGAGGTTGGTCTCCTTCTTTCTTCTCTTATCTACTTCTCATAAAGGAAAACGAAAGTAGTTTTACTATGTTTTTTTCTAAGGTAGCTATCACCCTTAGTGGGAATTTTGGCACTATAGAGTCTTCTAATAGAAATGCTGGATTGTTTCGAATGATCTTCATTTCTCCACAGCGCATCTTTACCAGCGCATCATGGAGCGGCGGAGCCCTAACTAGCGCATCATCGGGAGTGGATCCAGTTAGGCTGAGAGATAAAGTACGGGGAGGCATAGGCACTAGTTTTCCCGATAACAGTTCCCCTCCAGAATTGCACAATTTTCAGGGGGAGCATCTCAGCGAAAAAATTGTCTAAGTCCGGAATGATAGCCTGCGGGTGGGAGATAAACAAGTTGACATGCACAAGCTGGCAGGCTACTGAAACTCAGCTGAAGCCTATATACTTGACAATGCAAGACATGCTGCTAAGGATGGTTGGTAGGGAGGCTACAAAATGAAGCTAAGGAAAAATTTTGGAGGGTAGTTGTAGCTGCTACAACACTTGGCGACACATTGGTAGAACTATAGCTCTCTGAATGGACCTTGTTTCATGAAAAACAAGTCTAACCCCTCTGGAAGTATTGCTCGATTCTCAGATCATCTTGATTCCCACACTAGCTTGATTGAAAGATGTAGCACCTGCCATGCTCTTGGTCGATTAATACACATTCCAAGCCAAGTCAACATAGTTGTTTCGATTAGGGATGAGGGGTATATTAGTACACAAGAAATATGATAGCCAGAGTTTAAGTTTCATCTCTGGTGTTTCTCCACTGCCAGCAAGCCTGGACAGTACCTCGACGGAGTCACGCAGGAACACAAGAATCATTCCACTACCAACGAGCCTGGTTAGTACCCTGACGGAGTTACTTGCATCACCTCTCTGCGTAGGAAGACTTTCTCTTATTTTGCCTTATTCATTTTTCTTTTTTTCATATTTTCATTTTTCAACAACTGTGCATAACATTTATTCATTTCGGAGGTGGAAGAGGGATCCCGAATTATTGAGAGAAAAATAGGTTGTTACTTCAAAGAAGTATTTTGTGTATACCTCTGACATACTTGTTAAGGATTTTTGCCTCACCTTACTATACTTGACTGAGCTGACAAGGGTTAACCCAAAACAACCGACTAGAGTAGGTGATACTAGTTAGCACGTGAGCGTTGTGTTTTCATCAAGGTTCACTTCGAATAGAGCATATTTTCCATTGGTGTATCATGGATTGAAGACACCAAGATTTACATACAAAGACATGACGACAGATAACCAAGTATTGGTAACTGCACAAGTCCTCTTGCTCTTTACCTTTGCTTGTTTCAAGAGTCGCACAGACCTTCATGTGAAACTAACCTACAAACATAAACAAGCAGACAAACAACTAAAAGATCGAAGAGAAGAAGCAAAATGAAAAAGCATAGTGAATAAGAAGACAAGAAAGCAAGCAAACAAACACACAAAGTAAGAAGCAAACATGCATACACGCAAACAAGACAAGAAGAAAACACTACTTCTACTCATAAACTAACGGTGCATGGGCTTGGTCATGTGAAGTGATATTTCCAATGCAACCATCGATGCATTGGTCGACCCATGTTGGTTTAGGGCATGGTTTGCGAACAACACAGTCATGTGAACCAGAAAACATGAAATATATAAAAATGAAGACAAACACACTCCGAGTTTAAATGTGTCCACAAAACATAAATGAGTGGAAGAACATGACATGAAATCCGTGGAATTACCATGGTGCTATGCGACACAACATGCAGATGTTAAGCATATTCATTATTTTGACTGTGACATGCAAGCAAACGAGAGAAACAAAGACAACTTGAGTTGCACATGTGTTCTTGATGTGTAAGATTCCTCCAACGCATGAGCGATGGGATCATGTAGTTCGACTGGAGGAAGCGAAATCTGTGTGTGGGATTGATCTTTAATGCATACAGATGAGTGCTGAGGAGCCTTGGGTGTTTCAAAAATTTCCTGATCGAAATTGAAACCAACCTCAAGATAGCAAGGGCCTGACATAACCATCAGCTTGGGCTGAAGTGCCTTGAAAGTCTGTGGGGTTTCGACTTCATCGACAGATAGATCATCATAAACAGGTGGCTTGGAAAGATCAACAATGATAGAATCAGTGTCGTGATTGAATACAAGAGTGAATGGATCACAACAACCATGATTAGAAAAATGAATTATTTCTTTGACATCCTCATGATCGGATAAATCAAACAAGGGGGTAGATAAGAAGCAAGAATGTTCACCCTCTGGATCTTGACATCCAGTGTGTGCTGCGAATGATCAACAATGAGTGCATCTGTATATGGAGATACACCGGAAAAATCAGGGATATCATAATCACTGAATATGTCAGGAAAAAGCGGAGGAGGCACAGACATAAGGGAATCATCCTTCACTGCAGGTTGATGTTCATGTTCCCAGTCATACTCATCATGAATGAAAACGCGAGTTGGTTGTGGAACACCAACTCTGTCGATGGCTTGATCCTCGTTCACCACAGGTGTAGAGTCTAGAATGAAAGAACACTAGATAGTGCAATCCAGAGGATCAACAAAACACAAAGATGAACGCCGTGATAATAGATGCACGTGACAACCCATGGGCTTCACAACCAAATTTGCGTGAAAATTGAGAGAAGTGATGTTGGGGGGATATGACAGTTGAAAATATGTGTGTGCCTATTCTCCCACATCAATGTGCGGTGGTGGAGCTGTTTGATTAGGGGAAGGCAGGCAGTCACTTGTGACAACAACCATGTCTGTCTGTGATTGCGCAACTCCATCACCGAAGTATGTTGAGCGAGGTTTGAACTTCAACTTCACCCTGAATTGTTAAGACAATATTAAAATATGTCCCAAAGATATTGAAACTTCATCTGGATTTTTAGAGCTTCAAACTGTAATACACGGAAGAACTGCCAAAAATCCATAGGCGATTCTTGCAGAGTCTTTCGTTTTTTTAACAATTTTTTGTCAAAAGGTTCTAAATCAAAATGATGGAAAGTAGATTCAATGAGATCAAAAAATTGCTCAAGTGAGTTCATGTTGCCGGGTGGGAGGCTGCTGCACCATCGTTGTGGGGATTCATGCAGTGTGTGTGAAAGCAACAAGTTGACCTATTTTGCATATAACTCATCTGCATCATTAAGAAATGCAAATAAGTCTTGCAAGTACTCAAGCTAGGCCACTTAGCCTTCACCATCATATGTGAATTCTGACAAGAGATAAAAAAAACTCCCTCGTGATGTCAAGATGTTCGGAATTAGAGAAACATCGCGGAGGGATGAGTCTAACAGTATCCATGACGGATAAGTGAACATTCAAAGCAAGATGAGAGGACACAACTTGTCATCTAGCCCTCCTTCTAGCACTAGAAATATTGACGGTGTTGGACCTGCCAACATGTCAGGGAATCTTCCCAGTAGGAAATCCCAACTAGACCTCAGACCGTTTTGTGTAGGAGTCCCAACAATGGGTCGTACGGTATCACATTGACCATGATTGCGCGCAAAGGTAAGTAGGATGTCCTTGATGGTAGCAAGGGTGTGACCAATGTAACAAGCCAAGGAAGGTGCATGAAGGGTTATAACACACGGAAAGGGGAATGAGTGCGCCCCTTAGAAACCTGTGGAAACACACAGCTTGAAAGGGAACACATGAGCACAAATACATCACAAGATGGAAGGTAGGGAAAACAATGATCCAAAGTGATGGTTAAACTAACAAAACATCTCAATAAGATTCGTACATACATATATATAAAGATTCCATACATACATGCATAAGCAAACAACTACATATATCATTAGAGTAACCAAGATAACTGAAATAAAATAACAACATATGCATGAAATGTGCTGGCTTTGTTATATTAAGAGTGAAAGATCCAATCATACAATACAACCATGACCAACCACTAGTTTCGACAATGGAACGTTACAGTGACTACCACCTGCTCCTCCAAAGAGATGTACTACCTTTGCATTATGGAGAAACCAAGGCTCGTTACAATACACTCCAAGATTTCTCTAAGACACACCTATAGGAAGCTTGGATCCCAAAAGCCCGTACAATGAGTTATGAGATTCTATAAATAACAAAGGGCGGGGTGACCCTTGACATTCCCCTTTGTGACTCTTCACCTACCGTCATGGCTCTTCAACTACTACATGACTATTACATTCGACTATTGACATTTGGTCTTTCACTTTTACAACATGTTACATTAAAATTTGCACATGTACCCAAGTGAGACAAAACAGGCTTGAGTAAGCCATGCAAGACATCACTAGGACTTAGATAGCTGTGGGAAGACCAACTCTTTGACATCCTCGTGATGATCATCGGTGGTGAACCGATGTGAAGCTTGGAAGTCTGTGATGGTGTCTGTGTACTTTGTGGTGACATCCTTCTAGAAGCAAACTCTTGCCTCCATTGCATCCAGGTACATTGATTTTGCTCCTCTATCCAACTTGTTTGATAACATGTGCACCATAGTTTTGAGTGCAACTGGACCACCAAAATATTTATGCATAGTGTCTGCGCTAATCTCCAAGTGTGTGTTAGTGGCTATGCGCATCAACTTGTTGAAGTACATGTCCAGCTCCAGTCAGACTTGGTTTTGTATCTTTGCCTTGATGAGTGTGTCAATGGATGGGATCACATGCATGCATACAATGACATCCATGCCCCTGAACACTCGTGCATGCGATCGACAAGACTGCTCAACTTGTCTACTTTGTGCTAGCTGCTGGGATGGGTCTATAACCTGTATGGGCACAGTTTCATCAGTCTGTGCATGTTGCGCCTCCTACTGTACCTGTCCCTACTGTGCTTCCTCCTCTCTGCTGCACAAATCTGGTTCTTCCCAGAGTTTCTGCTTCAACTCCTACAAATCCTCTTCTGTTTCCTTCATCCCCCATTTCCTCCTTGCCTTTGCAAGATTCTCTTGTCACGCTGTCGCCTCTTAGCCTCAATCTCCAAATCTACTTTCATGACAAGTGGATCTGCTTTGAACTTGCAACTTTGCTTTGCGTCTATGCTATCCACAACCCTCTTCCTACCTTGGTCATGCACATGTATACTACCCTCTACTGCTGCTAATGGTGTTTCTCTATGTGATTCCGCTGCCATTTCATCTTGATACCCTCGTCTATGAACAACTTGGTGTCTTCATAGATAGGCAAGCTCATTGACACTTGCTCAACTGTATCTCCAGTTGCGCTCTCGACGATGTTCTTTAACTCTCCTCTCCTGGAGGCCATTTTACCTGTACTGATGAGAGGCGGATGTACACCTATGATACTGTTGAGGGCCCCGAAGTCGGGTCAACAACAAGGGGGATACCCACCCGGTCCGGAACCTGGTTGGCGGCTCCTTGCCCGTTTGGAGTAGCGGGTCCGACTGGGGGTAACGGGACCAGTTTCCCAATGTGAAGGGTGTGCGTGTGTGTGTAGAGTTTGATGATATTAATCTAAAAGGTTTCTCTGAACTAGTCTTAATTCTAACAGCTAAACTACTTCTATACTAATGTGATCTAATGAAGAGAAAAAATACATCTAATCTACACTAACCCGGGGTATTCTCTTTTGTTATGCGATCTAGAAAGATTTCTAACAACAGCTGGTAATAAAGATCATTCAACTGTTATCAGAATATAAATCGATAAAGATAAGCCATTCTGCATAAGAAGTTAGGTAGAGTAGTTGTGAACAACATATCACATAATCAGTTTTCTATATGTCAAGCATAAATAAATGACTCCACTGTACAGAAGTGCCAAATGGTAATACAGACATTCATACAGTAGCATATAAAGAACTCAGCTGTATATCACTTTAGGGATACTAGCAGAATTTAGTCAAGAGATAAAAGTACCATTTATGACTGATTTCACTAATAAACTTCAAGCAATAATGATTTACTTCTACTTGTTCTAATATCTGCTAAGAGTACAGAAGTGCAACATCAGTAACAGACATTAGAATGCAAACATAAATAAATCTCGATCCATCCATTCATCAAAAACCTCCTCTGAGGGTGCAAAAGTGCATGTTCTGAGGATAAGTTTTTTGACAGATTTCCGGACCCTTCTCCAAATGCCATGGGAAGGGTTAAATACTACTAGCTAATTGATCTTAATTACACGAATTTAGGGAATCGGCTTCAAATGACCGCCCTTTACTAAAAGCAAATTTATTTCTAAAACTTTAAATCTAATTTCTGACCGTTTCTGTATATTCTCTTTAGTGCTGTCAACTGTGCAACGCTTTCCTGGGAAGAGTCGGCTGGCTGCCTTCTTCTTTTGCTCGGGAGATAAAAGTGGAAATAACAAGAGCTGGCACCTCCTTCTGACAGACCAGAAGGTATTTTCAAAAACCTTTCTCTAGCTGGGTGTATTCGCCGCGTGTATACTTAGCACAACCCAGGTTCTTCTCGAACTGATTTTGCTGTTGCTATTCCGGTTTCCGGTCGTGCGAACGACTGAGTGGGTTAGGAGTCGCGCTGTATGGACAATCCCCTGTTTCGAGAATTGTTTCCGCTCTTTGTTCCAGGCTTTTCTGGAGCGTCCTCCTTCTTTTGCGTTTCTCTTTTTGCTTTACCCAGTCTGAGCCTCAAGATCTTTTGTGAACACACTGCTTTTGTGCGCCTTTGACTCTGAGTCCTAGATAGTCTAATTTCATCAGTGCCGGTTGTCTGATAGTCTGGAATCCACGGTCCTGCTGCATGCGGCATTCGTTTGCGGAGGCATCTTCTCTCTGCTATTTGATTGGCGCTTTCCCCTTTCTCTCAGATGTTTCCTACATATAGATTTATATCAGTTGCGTGTCTTGCAGTCTATGCAAAGAAGAAGGGAAATGAAAAGATTGACATAAAAGCATTAAACTCTAATGAATGCATAATCCTGACATGCATCATGACTTGACTCTTCGATAAATGCAATGCAATCATTCCTTGATACTCAAGCATGCGGTCATTAATTTCCTTTAAGGCGCGCGCTTGGTCTTGGGTTTATCATGTGATGAGTCTTTTCAGATCGCAGATTTTATTTAATGGTTCATGGTGCCATAGCGTGACGTTTGCGATGTGCGATGTCGCATATCGGCGATCGACGCTTCTTAGAGGTCCTCCTTTAAGAGCGCGTTTGAGATGTATGCGACGCGATGAACTTCGCGTCGCTCTTTCGCAGTTTTACTTTTCGCGCTTTAAGTAATGCTTCAACCTTTCTTTGCGATGCGATTTAAGCCTTAGGGAGAAAAATACAAAAGTTTAACAAAATATTTTTTTTTTGGGATTTTTTGTTCAGGGTCCCCCCTTTGCTCGACGTTATTACTAATATCAAGCAAAGAGGGGGGGTTGTTGGTGACCACAACAATGGAGATTCACTGTGAAGAACCAGTTATCTCTGCTTGTTCTATTGCATTTTCACTTCCAAAACAGAAAAAAATTTCTTATGTCTAAATTTTGTTATGGACGGATAGATTATTACCCTTTATCCTGTCAATGATGTTTTGTCACAACTTTTTATTTCATTCCGATTGTTTGCTTCCTCTGGGTTATTTCTTGTATTCACACCTAGACATTACTCAGTCTTTTCAAAGACAAAATAAGGTCTTCTCTGCGTACTGGATTTGTAAAGTATGCTCATTTGTCGTAGGTAGAGCCTCTGCTGCCCGCAAGCGTCCATAGCCTCGACAGGGTTACCATATTATCCAACAATGATCCTTTTTCCTGCTTGAGGTTATTTACAACATTCCAGAGAAAAATCCTTTTGACACTTTTCTTTATGTTTTTGATTTTTTATTCTCTAAAGAACAATGTCTTGGTTTGGTGGCCAAATTATGACACAGTCATTCACTTGATTTACACTTTTGCTGAACAAGCTGGCTCGCGATGAGACCCCTTGTCTTTTGATTGCAACAATCTTGAGTCGTTGCCCTGTTTTGATAGACAGTAGTGGCAAAGTCAGCAAGTTATAATATCTGTGATCATGATAAGCCGGCTCGTGATGAGAACTCTTATTCTTTGAGATATAATGTTTTCTTGGATTGTTTC
Source organism: Pinus tabuliformis (assembly GCA_031772625.1). Lineage (NCBI taxonomy): Eukaryota > Viridiplantae > Streptophyta > Pinopsida > Pinales > Pinaceae > Pinus > Pinus tabuliformis. The sequence continues at coordinate 302,015,318 of CM062814.1, forward strand.
TCTGGACGCTGCGATTTTCCTTAACAGGGAGGAAGTCATTGTTTTTCCTTAAGAAAGCTCTGGATGACAATAATAGAGTTTAAGAACAACAGTTTTGCAGAGAATACTTATTTTGCTATTGATGATACTTTTCATTGCGTTGGCATAAAACAATTTTTTGCCAAAAGTTACTTTCATCCCAGATTTCTTTGTGAAGTTGAAACTAACATCATATTCAGGCTAAAGTTAACTCTATCTGTCAATAATAAAAGTCATATTTTTCGAAAAGTTTTACTATTTATACAAGTGAAATCAAAATCTGATAGAGAAATGGTATATTCTTCATAAATACAATTTATGATCATTCACAACCAACCTTATTTATAAAAAAAAAATAAAACTAAAATTATCCTACAAAAATTAGAAGGATAACCTTCTATGGAAAATACATTTTGAGGATTTGTCCATTTACAGGCAGAGAATCTCTTCTGCCTGTTAAGTCCTGCAACACAAAAGTCAACGGGTCTATGACCTCTACAATCTGAAAAGGACCAAGCCACAGCTTCTGGAATTTCGTATGTTTGCCCTTTTCTTCATGTGTCTTATCCCACTTCAAAACTAAATCTCCCATCTGAAAGTTTTTTCTGGTCATTATGTTCGAATGAAAAGAGGATTTTATCAGCGCTTGGTGGTGAGCATGGGTTTTCTTGGCCTGTTCTCGTTGTTCTTCTAGCTTGATTATTTCCGTTTGCCTTAGTTGTAAGGGAGAAGTGGATACTTCATCAATGTATTGTACTAAGGACAAGGAGGGAATGACTAAGTGAATGAGAAGAACTGCTTCTCTCCCGTAAACTAAATTAAAGGGAGAAGTGCCGATAGAGGCTTTCTTTGTAATTCTGTCTGCCCATAGGGCGTTTACTAGCGCTTTATGCCAATTCTTTTGGTTTTGGTCGACTGTCTTTTTGATAATCCTGATTAGGTTCTCGTTCGTTGATTTAGCCAAAACATTACCTTGCGGATAGTAGTTGGCAGAATACTTCAGTTTGAACCCTCTTTTGAGTGCGAACTCAGTCATGGTATTTCCAGAAAAATATGAAGCATTATCGAATATTAAGGCCGTTGGCAATCCAAACCTAGTAATGATAAACTGATCTATGAATTCAATAATGTTTTCAGAATTAGCTGTCTTGAGAGGAACTGCCTCTACCCATTTAGTAAAATAGTCAGTTGCCGTGAGGATATACCTATGCTGTTTAGAGGAGTGAGGAATGATCTCACCTATTATGTCCAGGCCCCATTGGCTGAACGACTGTTCGATGTTAACCGGCTGCAGTGGCATGGATGACTTCTTTTGTTTTCCTGCAGCAGTCTGGCAGACTTGGCATTTTCTTACGTGATTGTACGAGTCTTTGAACAACGTGGGCCAGTAGTATCCTGCACGTAAGATTTTGTGCGCGGTGGCTTCTCCAACATAGTGTCCACCTGCTGGTCCATCGTGGAGTTCCTGCAAAACCTTTTCGGCTTCAGTTTTCTCAAGACATCTAAGAAGCACAGAATCATAATTTCTTTTAAACAGGACATCATTCACGAGTTGGTATTGTTTGGCTTTTAATCTCAGGGCTCTCTTCTTGATGTGATCCAGGTGAAATGGAGCATGCCCGTTCTTCAGGAAATAAATGATGTCAACATATAATGATTCTGCGTCGTTTAGGCTTACCTCATACGCGTGTACCTCTTCAGACGATTTTTCGGGGATTTGCGATGCTCCAGCTAACATCTTGCAGAAGCCTTGGCCTCGAATGATGTGTGCCGGCTTGATCTCCAGGTCGTATTCTTGCAAGGCGGTGATCCAATTCGCTCTCTTTTCGCCCACATCCTTCTGTATCAGGAGATTTCTTACCGCTGGGAACGGTACTATGACCTTGGTATGGGCCTTTAGCAAGAATGGTCTGAAATATTTAATCGCTTTAAAAATGGCATATGCCTGTTTCTCTACGTCCGAATATTTCAGCTCAGCACCTTGTAAGTTTGAGCTAAAGAATGCGATCAGAGCTTCTACCTTTTCTTGATTCGCTTGAGTCAAGATTGTAGCATAAGAATTCTTTGAGGCAAACGTGTATAAGACAAAAGGCTCTGAAAAGCTTGGGGTTGCTAGAGATGGAGCGTTGATGATGGCTTGTTTGATTAAGTTAAACGCTTCGTGCTCGTCTAGACCCCATTTAAAGTTTGAATTCTTTTTTATCACTTTTTGTAAAGGAGAAATAATACGTGAAAAATCTGGGACAAATCTTTTGACAAAATTGATCTGTCCTAGGAAAGATTGCATGGTCTTTTTGTTATGGGGCATGGATATCTCGGAAATTTCTTTGATTCTGTCAGGTTCAATGTGAATGCCAGATTTGGACACTATGAATCCCAGCAATTTTCCTTCACTCAACGCGAAAAAAGATTTCTTCGGGTTAAGCGAGATCCCATACCTTAAACATCTTTGAAAGATTTGCTTCAAATCTTTGAGGTGGTCGTTTCGGTTCTTGGAGTACACAGTTATATCATCCAGGTAAATCACTACCGATTTGTTGACTAAACCTTTAAACGCGATGTCCATAGCCCTTTGAAAAGTAGCGCCGACGTTGATCAGACCGAACGACATTTTCTGATACGCGTAGGTACCCCATTTAGTTCGGAAGGTGGTTTTTAACTGATCATCTGGGTGTACCAACACTTGGTTATATCCTGAAAATCCGTCCAGGAAAGACATTAACTCTGAGCCTGCAACTGCCTGTAATATTTGCTCCATAGGTGGGAGGGGAAAATTGTCTTTCTGACAGGCTTTGTTGAGGTTCCGGAAGTCGATGCAGATTCTAATATCTCCGTTTTTCTTCCTAACGGGTACCATATTGGATACCCATTTGGAATGTCTGACCGGGAAGATTATTCTGGCTCTCAACAATTTATTCAGCTCAGTTTTTATCTGACTTTCCAAGTTGGGGTGGATTTTCCTGAGCTTCTGCTGGACAGGTTTCTCGTTGTCAATCATGGGGATAGTGTGTTGAATGATAGAAGTGTTGTAGGTCTTCAGCTCATCGTAATTCCAGGCGAAGACATTTTTGTACTGTCGTAGAAGACGGATATATGCTGATTTTTCTTCAGGAGCCAGGCCTTGGCCTAGATTAACGTTTTGCGGCTTCTCATCGGTTCCTAGGTTCACTGATTCGTAGTTCAGAGTCGAACTGTAAAGTTTGGCATTAGCTGAACTTTTGAACCGACTTTTCAAGTCGTATAAGTCTTCTAGTTTGACCACCGATTTGGGTATGGCATTATCAGTGTTATTTTGTTCTATCTGGTGATCATGACAGTCTTCGTCGATGATCTGGTTTGAGTAGGATCCTTCGGAGGTGAGGAAACTTACAATGTCTGGGTCGTCGTTGAATACTCTCCAGTTAGTGATGTTGTCAGGGATAAACGGTTTAAAAATCAATTCTATCGAAAACCTATCTGGACTAAAGTCTTCGGAGGGAATGAGTCTGGAGGCTACGTTAGCTAACAGGTCTGCGCTTGCGTTGTGAAGTCTCGGGATTGACGAAATATTGAACGCTGTAAAATGTGCAGTGAGATCTTGTACTAAAGATTGATAGTGCTTTAAATGACTAGACAGGCAGTGTATGGTGTTATGTACCTGTTTGACGACGATCTCGGAATCTCCAAAGACTTGAAGATATTTGACGTTGCAGCTGATTGCTTTGTATAGGCCTTGCACCAAGGCTTCGTATTCCGCTGTGTTGTTCGTGCAATCGAACTCCAGTTTGCATGTGAGCATGGTCTTATTTCCGTCCGGGCTAATCAAAACGCATCCTGCTCCCGCTCCCTCGTTGGATTTAGAGCCATCAAAATATAATTTCCAAAATAAAGAAGTATTTACAGGGTTATCTAAGAAACTAGCACATTTTGAATCATCAATCTGGGAAAAGTTTTCTACTTGGGACAAAACTGAATTTTCTAAATATGGTGATATGTGAGCATTGAAATTTCCGAAGAAAGAGTCCACCGAGTAGTTGCCTATGATGCTGCTGTTGTATGCTATGGCTTCATTCTCTCCTTCCAAATCCGTCACTATGTATTTTTGGTGCAATTCTCGTTCAACCTTTATTTGATTTGGTTTCCTGTTGAAGGGTAACCACATGTGCGACCAGTCGGTTGAAAAGTATCCGTGGAGTTTCTCGGACCAGTCCCTGCTAAGAATCAGGCCATAAAATTCAGTGATGTCAGCCACTAGGATGTCGATAACTTGGCATACCTTGGGGTTAGACGACAGTCTTATGGTCACTTGATTCAGTTCACCTATCACTTCGACTTGTGATCGATCAAGTTGAACTATGCGCACTGCGGATTTTTTGCGGTTGAACGTTGAGTTTGGCACATATTGACTTGGGTAGAATATTGGTTGAAGCACCAGAATCAACCAAGCAGTTGTGCACGTTTCTGTTAAAGATTTCATAAGTGAGGAGGAAAGGAGGAGTATGAGATCTAGATCTCCCTCCAATCAAAGCGATGTCATTTGGATCGATTTTATTGATCGTGTTGATTGGAGGTCTTCCTATATTATGGGAAGCTATGGCTGTAGGTAAAGGCGTAGTAGGTACGGCATGTAACTCTTTCATCATGATTTTCTGTTGGTGTTTCAATTTGCTCAACTCGTACAGGGTGATATTAGCCCTAGTCTTTTTCATGTCATCGATGATGTTATACTCCATTTCATCCGACACTATTAGTGTCTTTGATGGAGGCGTTTGCTATGATTGGACTGGGCTAAAAGAGGTCGCTTTAGCAATTGTTTTCTTTGGTGCAACCCTTTCTTTTGCTACAGGGCTTGCGCCCTTCTGTTTTGGGATATTCTGGGGAGGATCAAGCTGATTTCTGCTTCGTGTGCTGACCGGAAGTGCTTCTTGATCTTCCTCTTGTGGGAGGATGAAATCCCACATTCCTTGCAGTTCCACCACTTCTTCATCGTCGGTCTGTGTTTCGATGGTGCTCTCTTCTTCTTCTTCGTCAGATTCCACGTTTGAGACCACGTTGGGTGGCTTCGTCTCCATAGGAGGATTTCTCTTAAAACTCCTAAAAGGTTTTCTTGGGGACGATTCTGCTACTTGTTTCCTTATATCAATCATCTCATTGGACATGGCCTTTAATACCTTTTTTAATCCTTCCATGTCGAAAGGATCTTTGTTTGCTTCTTCTTGGTGTCTTCTTTGAAAGAGATTTTCTTAGATTTACGCTCTTCGATTGTAGATCTCTTTTCTAGGGCTACTACGCGTCTTTCAACTGCCAACGCCTCAGCCAAATTTTCGACTAAGGTTGTCTTACTTACCCTATCTACGAAGATGGCCAAGTTTGAAGGTAAGGCCGTGATGTACCATTCGCATCTTACTTCCTCACTGGGTTGAGAAGCAACGGGGATTTTGTTGAGGATCTTGTTGAACCGTAAGTTAAAATCTTTAATGGGTTCTCTAGCCTCAGCTTTGAGATTGGATAAATCGTTGATTAATGTCGCCGTCAATCTATCATCGCCGAATTTGGTGAGAAATTGATTTTGAAAAATGTCCCAGCTGGTGATAGATCCGGAGGGCAGTGAAAAGTACCATGACCCGGCTGTCCCTTGCATTGTATAGGGGAAAAGTCGGACCACGGCATCTTCGTTGGTAACTCCATTCAGATTAACGGAAAGCATGAAATTATTGATATGTTCTTCAGCTAGCATTCCTGTTTCTGGATTGAATTTCGGCAGCCATTTCTCAGGATGGGCAGGTATTGGACTTAGGGGTGGAGGCATTAAAACCGCCCCAGGATTGTTCCATGGAGATTGGGCCATCGCTGAGTGACTTGTTAACAAAAGTGCAGAAGGTGATCTTTGATGTTGAGAAGATGGAGATGTTACGATCTTCGACGATTGCAGAGGAAGGGTTGTGGGAGATGGATGAGTGTTTTGAGGTGACGACGTGGGTGGTAGACTTCGCGGAGAGGGAGTTGAAATGGACGAAGTGGATGAAAGAGTCTCTCTGTCAGACTCTGGAAGTGCTTTCCTTGCTCTTTTCCTAGTAGGGAGAGGGGTTTCAGTTGGCTGGATGCCAAACTTTTCACTCTTCAATCGGGTCAGGGGATGAGCAGGGTTGTACTGCGAAGTCAAGCTGCCTTTAGATTTTTCAGACTTCTGGGTGAAAATAGAGAATCCCTGGAGTTTACGGATCAAAGTTTGAACTTCAGGGGGATCGATAATAGGACGGTCTGATGTATCGGGGTGTATAGCAGCGGTGGATGTTCGAGCGACTTCTAGTTCCGAGTTTAGTCGTACTGGAGAAGTCGGGGAAGTTGGTGAGGGTGATTTGCTCTCAGAATGGTATTTGGATTTTGAATTATGCGCCATTCATAGCTCGTGCCCTCCTTCTAGCGCCAGAAATGTTGAGGGCCCCGAAGTCGGGTCAACAACAAGGGGGATACCCACCCGGTCCGGAACCTCGTTGGCGGCTCCTTGCCCGTTTGGAGTAGCGGGTCCGACTAGGGGTAACGGGACCAGTTTCCCAATGTGAAGGGTGTGCGTGTGTGTGTAGAGTTTGATGATATTAATCTAAAAGGTTTCTCTGAACTAGTCTTAATTCTAACAGCTAAACTACTTCTATACTAATGTGATCTAATGAAGAGAAAAAATACATCTAATCTACGCTAACCCGGGGTATTCTCTTTTGTTATGCGATCTAGAAAGATTTCTAACAACAGCTGGTAATAAATATCATTCAACTGTTATCAGAATATAAATCGATAAAGATAAACCATTCTGCATAAGAAGTTAGGCAGAGTAGTTGTGAACAGCATATCGCATAATCAGTTTTCTATATGTCAAGCATAAATAAATGACTCCACCGTATAGAAGTGCCAAATGGTAATACAGACATTCATACAGTAGGATATAAAGAACTCAGCTGTATATCACTTTAGGGATACTAGCAGAATTTAGTCAAGAGATAAAAGTACCATTTATGACTGATTTCACTAATAAACTTCAAGCAATAATGATTTACTTCTACTTGTTCTAATATCTGCTAAGAGTACAGAAGTGCAACATCAGTAACAGACATTAGAATGCAAACATAAATAAATCTCGATCCATCCATTCATCAAAAACCTCCTCTGAGGGTGCAGAAGTGCATGTTCTGAGGATAAGTTTTTTTGACAGATTTCCGGACCCTTCTCCAAATGCCATGAGAAGGGTTAAGTACTACTAGCTAATTGATCTTAATTACACGAATTTAGGGAATCGACTTCAAATGACCGCCCTTTACTAAAAACAAATTTATTTCTAAAACTTTAAATCTAATTTCTGACCGTTTTTGTATATTCTCTTTAGTGTTGTCAACTGTGCAATGCTTTCCTGGGAAGAGTCGGCTGGCTGCCTTCTTCTTTTGCTCGGGAGATAAAAGTGGAAATAACAAGAGCTGGCACCTCCTTCTGACAGACCAGAAGATATTTTCGAAAACCTTTCTCTAGCTGGGTGTATTCGCCGCGTGTATACTTAGCACAACCCAGGTTCTTCTCGAACTGATTTTGCTGTTGCTATTCCGGTTTCCGGTCGTGCGAACGACTGAGTGGGTTAGGAGTCGCACTGTATGGACAATCCCCTGTTTCGAGAATTGTTTCCGCTCTTTTTTCCAGGCTTTTCTGGAGCGTCCTCCTTTTGTGTTTCTCTTTTTGCTTTACCCAGTCTGAGCTTCAAGATCTTTTGTGAACACGCTGCTTTTGTGCGCCTTTGACTCTGAGTCCTAGATAGTCTAATTTCATCAGTGCCGGTTGTCTGATAGTCTGGAATCCACGGTCCTGCTGCATGCGGCATTCATTTGTAGAGGCATCTTCTCTCTGCTATTTGATTGGCGCTTTCCCCTTTCTCTCAGATGTTTCCTGCATATAGATTTATATCAGTTGCGTGTCTTGCAGTCTACGCAAAGAAGAAGGGAAATGAAAAGATTGACATAAAAGCATTAAACTCTAATGAATGCATAATCCTGACATGCATCATGACTTGACTCTTCGATAAATGCGATGCAATCATTCCTTGATACTCAAGCATGCGATCATTAATTTCCTTTAAGGCGCGCGCTTGGTCTTGGGTTTATCGTGTGATGAGTCTTTTCAGATCGCAGATCGCAGATCGCAGATTTTATTTAATGGTTCATGGTGCCATAGCGTGACGTTTGCGATGTGCGATGTCGCATATCGGCGATCGGCGCTTCTTGGACGTCCTCCTTTAAGAGCGCGTTTGAGATGTATGCGACGCGATGAACTTCGCGTCGCTCTTTCGCAATTTTACTTTTCGCGCTTTAAGTAATGCTTCAACCTTTCTTTGTGATGCGATTTAAGCCTTAGGGAGAAAAATACAAAATTTTAACAAAATATTTTTTTTTTTGGGATTTTTTGTTCAGGGTCCCCCCTTTGCTCGACGTTATTGCTAATATCAAGCAAAGAGGGGGGGTTGTTGGTGACCACAACAGATACCTAGAGATATAGCAACACTCATGGCAAGCAATATGTCAGGTGAAAAACAAAACAAACTTGAGCATTGACTTGAAACATATCTGTGTGATTGATTGTGAAGATTGCACAATTTCCACCGGGAGGTTGGGAGACTGATTGCCAAAACTGCGCAAGGCACAGTACGGGCTGTTAGGAGGCTGACTGACTGTTGGAACTGAACAATGCATAGTCCAACCTGGCTTATTGAGGATTGAAATTTTGCAATGCACATTTTTAGTCAACAAGGACATGCAAACCCAACAAACTGCATTGTGTAGTTTCTAGGGCCAGCTGGGCATTGCCTCCCAGAATTGAGCAGAGCAAGCTTGGGGGTTAGTGCTAACCAATTTGCACATTTTATGGGAGGAAGGAAGAAACTTCATTCTCAGGGATGCACATTGCTGGCTGGGCAAGGCAAGGTCCAGGCCAAGGCAGTCGAGACCCGCCGACGAACGACTGAAAACATATGATGGTTTGAATGCATGGCGAGACTGAGCGTAAGCAAGAGTGAATGATCATGCATGCAAAGAATGAGTGCAAGATTTAGAGAATAGGAAAGCCAGTAAGTGTGTGAAGCGAGTCACTGCAATAACGACCGTCAACACAGAAACGATGTCATGCATGTGACAACAATGAGATGCAAAGGAAAATTGAAACAATGCTTCTACAAGTTAACATACATCAAAACAAGAACAAGAATTCATTGAAACCAAGCAGACAAAACTCACACAAGTCAAAATACAAAAAGTGACAAAAACGTAGCACAAGAGATGAAAAGCAGACTTACCTTGAAAAAGTTGAGCTGAATGTGCCGAAGGCTCCTAGATGTGATGTGGGATGTCAGAGCTACAAGATCGATGTGAGGAATGAGCACTACAGCGCCCGACAAATGAGTTTTGATAAGATCGAGGTTATGACGCGCATGCCACAAATCGAGGAAAAAGTGACACTTTGCGGGAGGTTTCTAAAACAATCTTTGCATTTAACCTCCAACTGTTAAAAATAGATCTCTAAAATCTAGGAATGCTTTGCCTTTTGCTTTTTCAGGAAAAACAAGCCATGCATGCAAATTCCATGCATGGAAATTAGGCTTGCTTAGTCTTGGAGGGGACTAGTCAACCTAACAGCACATGCAACAACTTACAAGCTTGGGGATGAAATTTGTGCAGTTTTTGGGCTGAGCAACGCTGGCTGTCCCTTAGGCATTGCTCGATTTTTGGGGCCAGCAGGTCACTGCCTCCTAGAATGGTGCAATTTCTGAGATGAAGCCCAGTGTTGGGATGGATTTAGTAATTTCTGGAGGGAAGGCTGCCTTATTGGATTGCACAATTTTGGAGCCCAGCAGGTAGCCCAACATGATTGCACAATTTTTTTAGGGAAGAATGGTTCCCCTCCAGAATTGCGCAATTTTTAGGGGGAGCATCTCAACTAGAAAATTGTCTAAGTCCAAAATGACAGCTTGCAGGTGGGAGACAAACAAGTTGACATGCACAGGCTGGCATGCCACTGAAACTCAGCTAAAGCCTATGTACTTGACAATGCAAGACATGCTACTAAGGATGGTTGGTAGGGAGGCTCCAAAACGAAGCTAAGGAAACATTTTGGAGGGTGGTTGTAGCCGCTACAACACGAAGACATAGTAGCACTATTATTGTTATGTTTATGGTATATGTTGCCTTAATTACATACTAAGTTAATGAACTAATTCATTGCTTAGCTATGGTTATTATCGAATGAGTTATGTTATGCTTTAATGATTTTTGTTTATTATGTGGACTAATCTGCAGGTAATCAACAAGTCTTTATCTTTCTTCCCGGGTCCCCCTTTAGGATAATACTATTACTTTTCTAACCGGATGCTCATTTTCCCTTTAGCAGCCGTGGAAGTAAATCCTTACACACCTTACATTGGGTGTCTCACAAAGCTTACATAGTTGCTACCCTAGAGAGGTGTTGCATTCTCTTGTGCGTAATCATAACCAAAGCATATATTTGAAACCTTTCCAATGATGGCTAGACCATATGACCAGATGGGACTCCTACACCAAACGACGTGAGGTGTAATTGGGAATTCACATTGGGGAGATACCCTTACATGTTGGCAGCATTCGTCACCACCAACAGAGGTCTAGAGACCTTTTTTTCACTCCATGGACTCTGGATTTAAATCCATATTCTGAGATTAATGTCATGCCATTTTGGGTTCGACTGCCACTCCTCCCTCTTCCTCTTTGGGGGGTTGATGCACTAAAATAGATTAGAAACAAGTTAGGCCTCTATCTTGATAAAACATAATGAAAAGGAAATCAACTTTATTATGCTCATATATGTGCTGAAGTAAACCTCAATGAAGGTTTACCAAAGGCCCTAAAGATAATTCTAGGAGAATGGAGCCATAAATAGGAATTGGATTATGAGGAGATTCCCTTGAATTGCTTTGTTTATCATTCTCATGAGAACTTTGCCAAAATCTACTCCCAAAAACCAAATATGATCATTCCCGAGCCCCTATTTCTAAATAAGCTAGTTTCCAACCAACATAAAGGTGAAGAAGGAATAAGAAAAAAAAGCCTACAACCCCAAAAAAATCTGCTGAATCAAATCCAATGCCAAAACATTCCCCCAATTTGTTTTTTGAGGATCTTCAAGATCCATACTAGTGGAAAATGAAGAGAAAGGCCCTTCATGGGTCGACCATCCAAATTCAGATTCATATTTTGAGAAAAGAGCATTAGAATTGACTCCCTTTTCTCTTGCAGAGATGAAGAAGTCTTCCCAATTTTTTAACGAGAAAGCTATGGAAATCAGGGCAGCTCATGCAAAATCATGCACGAGAGACATTGCTGAAAATTTCTTCTCCTCGAATGTAGTGGAACCACCTCTGACAAGAGGCAAGAAATCTAATAAAGAAAAGAAAGAACGTGAAATATATTCAAACTTGGCTTCATGATCCCAACTCTGAATGGAATCTCTGCTCCAAAAGCCTCCCAAATAGATCAATGCATTGTTTTTGCAAATTCTTATGCTCGAAATATGTAAGAGTTTACACTTGTAAACATGTAGAAGGACTTGGTTGTAGTAATTGTGGAAAATAATGGGATCTATATCCCATGAGTTTAGTCATCACCTTAGTGGAAGATCCCATAGAAAATGCAATGTAATGAATTCCTCATGTATTTGTTATGACCGGGCACAAATTTCTTAAATTCACCACTCATTTCTATCAAAAAAAAAGTTTGATCTCCTCCAAGTTAATTAATGAATTAACTCTTTCATTTAAAACTAGCCATTCCTCTAAGTATTATTTAACAAGAGAGATCAACACTTATATGAAAATGTGATTTAATAATCTCATGAGGAAGGGTAAAAATCCACTTAGTATGCTAATTTATTTTTTCTAAGTTCAGTTTGCTAGAGTAATGATTACACTGAGAAGGGGGTGAATCAATGTAATGGCCAATGTTAAACAATTCAACAATCAATAAGAACTAAACATGTAATCATGCATAATTAAAGATCATCATGACATCAACACATGAAAACACCAGATGTACATGGAAACTATTGCAGGAGAAAACCACAAATATTTGTCTTCAATCTTTGATTACATTAGTTTGCAGGCACCAACACCCAAAATAAATTTGCAAGCACTAACCCCCAAAATAAATTTGTAGGCATCGACCTACCGTAGGATACAACCTAATTGGGGAACCAACCTCGATGATATACAAGCACTTACTTGTAGTAGGTTCCAAACTTATTGAGGCACCAACCTCAATGGAGGCACCCACCCCCTTCTTCAACCTTTAGTGGACCACTTTTCACAATATTTCAAACTGGATCCACAAGCTCAATAAAATATTCCTTTTCAAAATCTGATCATATCATCACAACTTCAACTGGTTCTTCAAACATCAATAGTAACCCATTCTTCTCTTCATGTTCCAACATTAAAATTTCTCATGTAGCTAAGAAAAATAATGAAAGTAATATGACTTCAAGTCCTCATGACTTTTCATGTACCCCACATAGATCACAAGAAAATTCAAGCCATATCCCTCATTTTCAAAAATCAATTTGACCTCAAATTAGCTTACAAATCATTATAAAATGAATTGATCTAAAAAATGCACCTTTTTGGTCTACTATCTAGAAAATGCACCTTTCTGTCACATGTTCTATAGATGCACTCCTTTGGTTAGGCAAAGAGTTCGGCAAAATTACTACCCCGAGGGCACATAAAAATTTCAACGAGCTTGACTGAGTTTGAACCCATGACTTCCTATATTACAATGGAAATATCTACTAATTGGGTTCCTCATTCAAATTTTTTAGACGAAAATTGTTTTGATCATAAATTGTGTCATGCAACTGAAACCAAATGTGGGGCTGAGACCCAACCTTGAGAGCAAGTTCCAAGCCAATAGACTAAGTACTAAACCAGAGCACCAACCAAAGTGCCGAGTCAATAGACTGAGTATTAAACAAGAGTGCCAATCATGTTGGGTTGTGTTATATTCTTTCCACGTAGTTAATAGGGGGTTTGAAGGGCACCCGTAACCCCACTTTATGGGGTCCGGGGCAGCGACCCGGAAAATTTTGGTTTTGGACCATATGTTAGGTTGGGCGGACCCACCTATGGTTTTGTGCATGATTTTCGCACATGTTTTTTGGATGCGATGGTTTTCGGTCCATGGTATTGGACGCGATGGTTTTCGGTCCATGGTATTGGATGCTTCGGCATGTATAAATATGTATTGTAACATTGAAAGGAACATAATGAAAAATCAAGCTGGTAGTCTCGGTTTTGGGATCCAGGGAAAAATCTCTGTGCATATGTGTTTTATGGGTTATGCTCTCGCATTGTTTATTTTCTTTGTTTAAGAATTCGTATGCAGGTAATTTCTGTACAGGGTTAAAACCTACATTTGGTATCGGAGCTGTTTTGGCTTCAAGGGGAAGCCTTTGTTGCTGAGGGGTTTCGCTCGGGCCTGTGGTAGACCCTGTTCAGTGGGAGATCTGCGAGATCGATTCTGGTGGTGAAAGAAGATGGCGAGCAGTGGAAAGATAGAGATTGAGAAGTTCAATGGTTAGAATTTTGAGTTGTGGAAACTCAAGATGGAGGACCTATTGGTGGATAAAGATCAGTGGATCGCGGTAGATCCGGGTACTAAACCATCGGGAGTGACCGATGAAGAATGGAAGAAGTTGGATCGGAAGGCAAAGAGCACAATACGATTGTGTGTCTCGGATTTAGTATTGCTGAATGTATCAGGGGAAGCTACGGAAAAGGCCTTGTGGGTCAAGTTAGGGACTTTGTACCAATCTAAGTCTCTGGTGAATAAACTGTTCCTGCGGAAAAAGCTATATAACCTGAGGATGAAAGATGGAGACTCGGTGACAGAGCATCTGAATGCGTTTAATACTGTGGTAAGTCAGTTATTATCTGTTGATATTAAAATTTCAGATGAAGATAAGTGCATCAGTCTGTTGTGTTCTCTACCAGATTCGTGGGACAGTCTGGTTATTACAATAGGTAGCAATGCAACTGCTTTGCAGTTTGATGAAATATTCTCAGCCTTGCTGACAGAGGAGATGAGACGGAAAAATATGGACAACCAGAATGGTGATTGCTTGTCTGTACGAGGACGGTCCCAGAACAGAAACAAAAATAAGTCATCGAGTGGGAGATCTAAATCTAGAGGGAGATTTAAATCTCCAGGAAAACCTACAAAGGTGGTGTGCTGGAAATGCGGAAAGGAAGGGCACTTCAGAAGGGATTGTAAATCTAAAGCTCTTGATAAAGGAAAGGGATCTGATGATGCTCCTTCTACAGAGGCGAAAACCACCTCAGATGAAGGTGGGGATGTGTACTTGGCTTCTTCAAGTACACATGTAGATCATGAGGCATGGTTGATTGACTCAGGTGCATCCTTTCACTTCACTCCCCATAGAGAGTGGTTCTGCGAGTATGAGAAATACGATGTTGGTGATGTCTTCTTAGGAGATGATAGGAAGGCTAGAATCATTGGTCGGGGAAAAGTAAAGTTGAAGTTGCAAGGTGGAAGGGTTAGAACACTTCCGGGTGTTCTACATATTCCTGCATTGGCCAGAAATCTGATTTCTGTAAGCAAGTTGGATGATGCAGGTGTAAAGACGGTGTTCAAGAAAGATACCTGCAAGATGGTTCGAGGAGCACTGATATTAATGCGGGGAGTTCGGATTGGAACTCTGTACAAGCTGCAAGGTAGCACTGTTGTTGATGGGTGCAATAGTTCTATGGTTCCTGAAAATGGAGTAGAGAATCTAGTGGTCTCTGGAGAGAAGACCATGTTGTGGCATCAAAGGCTTGGACATATTGGAGAGAAGGGCCTTCGAATACTTCATGGTAAAGGTATGGTAGAAGGTATGAATAATAGCTCTCTGGATTTTGAGTTTTGTGAAAATTGTGTATATGGGAAGCAGAATCGGGTGAGTTTCCCCTCTGGTGGTAAGAGGACGAAACATATATTAGAGCTTGTGCACAATGATGTGTTTGGACCTGTGAAGGTTCCATCACTGGGTAAGTCTGTGTACTATGTATCATTCATAGATGACTTCTCAAGGAATACATGGATATATTTTCTTAAGAAGAAATCTGAAGTCTTTAACAGGTTTAAAGAATTTAAGGCTCTGGTGGAAAATCAGACAGAGAAGAAGATAAAGGCGCCGAGGACAGATAATGGTGGAGAATTTTGCAGCAAGGAATTTGAAGAATTTTGTAAGAAGTGTGGTATAGCACGGCAGAAGACTACTCCATATACACCTCAACAAAATGGAGTCGCAGAAAGAATGAACAAGACGTTGATGGAAAGGGCAAGAAGCATGCTCAGTGGTGCCGGGTTAGGACAGGAATTCTGGGCAGAGGCGGTGGATACCGCATGTTACCTGATCAACAGATCACCTTCATCAATGTTGGAGGATAAGACTCCACAAGAAGTATGGACTGCTAAGAAACCCTCTCTTTCACATCTAAGGGTATTTGGATGTGATGCATATGTACATGTTCCAAAGGAGAAACGAACCAAGTTGGATAGTAAATCTGAAAAGTGCATCTTTATTGGGTATAAGGATGGTTTAAAGGGTTATAAGCTTTGGAACCCAGTCACACGGAAGGTTGTGTACAGCCGAGATGTGTTGTTCAGAGAGGTAAAAGATGTTATTCAACATGAAGTCCAACCAAAGGAACCTGAGAAGATAGAGTTTGAGCCAAAGGAGGAAGAATCAGACTCTGCAGCAGAGGAGGAATCAGAAGATGAAGAGCCAAAAACTCCGGCTGTGAGAAGATCAGTTCGAGAAAGAAGGCAACCAGAAAGGTATAGTCCATCTGCTTTCAGTTCAAATTTTGCTTTGTCTGTTACTGATAATGATCCCAGAACTGTGAAGGAAGCAGTGGATTCAGAGGATGGAAAACTCTGGAAAGAGGCCATGGTCGATGAAATGGAATCTTTGCACAAAAATGAGGCTTGGGATCTGGTGGAGTTGCCGGCTGGAAGGAAACCCATTGGCAGCAAATGGGTGTTCAAGAAGAAGACAAATGTAGAAGGAAAGGTGGAGAAATACAAAGCTCGGCTCGGTTGGTAGCAAAAGGTTATTCCCAGGTGTCGGGAATTGATTTTGGTGATATTTTCTCTCCTGTTGCCAAGGTAAATTCTATTAGATTACTTTTATCTGTTGCTGCTGCTTTTGATTTTGAGGTAGAACAGATGGATGTAAAGACAACATTTCTTCACGGGGATTTGGAAGAGGAAATCTACATGAAGCAACCTGAAGGCTTTGCGGTGAAGGGTAAGAAAGAACTGGTATGCAAGTTAAAGAAGTCTCTGTATGGGTTAAAACAGTCACTAAGGATGTGGTATCAGAAATTTGATACATTTATACGGGGACTTGGCTTCACCAGAAGCAAAGCAGATCATTGTGTGTATTTTAAATTAATTGGTGACCGTATTATTTATCTGGTCTTGTATGTGGATGATATGTTGCTGGTTGGAAATGACAAAGAAATTATCCAGGATTTGAAGACCCAATTGTCCTCCAAATTCGACATGAAAGATCTTGGCGCTGCAAACTATATTTTGGGCATGGAAATTAAAAGAGATCGGTCAAAGAGGAAGCTCTGGTTAAACCAGAGGAAGTATGTCGAGACAATACTCCAGAGGTTTAATATGCAGGATAGTAAACCGGTGAAGGTTCCTATTCCTGTAGGTGTGAGGTTATCTGCTGAATAGTGTCCCAAGACACAAGAAGAGGAAGAGGACATGTCCCGTGTTCCATATGCAAGTGCAGTGGGTAGCCTGATGTATGCAATGGTCTGTACTAGACCAGACATTGCACATGCAGTGGGAGTATTGAGCAGGTTTATGTCAAAACCTGGGAAGGAGCACTGGACAGCAATGAAGCGGGTTTTCAGGTATTTGCGTGGCACTAGTGATTATGGTTTGTGCTACCAAGGAAGACCAGGATTGGACAGAGTGTTGGATATTCATGGCTTTGTTGATGCAGACTGGGCTGGAGATCTGGATCAGAGAAGATCTACAAGTGGGTATGTGTTTAACCTATTTGGAGGTGCAATCAGTTGGATGAGTAAGAAACAATATGTAGAGGCACTATCAACTACAAAGGCAGAATACATGGTAGCCACTCATGCAAGCAAGGAAGCAGTTTGGTTGCAGAGATTGTGTTCAAGTATGGGGTTAGTACAGCGAGCTATAAGAATAGACTGTGACAGCCAAAGTGCAATTTTCTTGGCAAAGAACCCTGCTTATCATTCAAAGACAAAGCACATTGATGTTCAATATCACTTTGTGAGGGATGTGATAGAAGACAGAAAGGTGTTGCTGGTAAAGGTGGACACTTTGAAGAATACTGCAGATGCATTGACAAAATCTGTGAGCTCTGAGAAGTTCCCTTGGTGTAGAGAAGCAATGGGAATCTCAGGGCTGAAAAATGACTAAGCTCTCCTGTGGCCCCCTGTGGAAAGAAAACAACAAGTGGGAGATTGTTGGGTTGTGTTATATTCTTTCCACGTAGTTAATAGGGGGTTTGAAGGGCACCCGTAACCCCACTTTATGGGGTCCGGGGCAGCGCCCCGGAAAATTTTGGTTTTGGACCATATGTTAGGTTGGGCGGACCCACCTATGGTTTTGTGCATGATTTTCGCACATGTTTTTTGGACGCGATGGTTTTCGGTCCATGTTATTGGACGCGATGGTTTTCGGTCCATGGTATTGGATGCTTCGGCATGTATAAATATGTATTGTAACATTGAAAGGAACATAATGAAAAATCAAGCTGGTAGTCCCGATTTTGGGATCCAGGGAAAAATCTCTGTGCATATGTGTTTTATGGGTTATGCTCTCGCATTGTTTATTTTCTTTGTTTAAGAATTTGTATGCAGGTAATTTCTGTACAGGGTTAAAACCTACAAATCATAACCTTGTAACAAACAACTTGAGTATTAAATTAGAGTGCCACCAAAGTGGCATGCCAACACCGAAGTTCCAACCACAACCTTGTAAACAATATGTCAAGGAAACATACTGATTATTCACCTGGAGTGCCAAACACGAACTTATAATCAAAGTGTCGAAAAAATAGAATTTGTGTTAAGGTAGACTTACAACCAAAATTCACAACCAAAGTGCAAAGATTAAGTATTAACCTAGAGTGCCAACCATAAACTCGCAACCAAAGTTCCGAGTAAACAAACTGAGTATTAAGCTGGAGTTCCAACCAAATCTCAAGCTACATACTAGAGTTCCAAAGAAAGTTTCGAGCCACATACTGAGTAATACATCGAAGTGTCAATAAAAGCTTTGAGACACAAACCAAGTAATAAATCATAGTTTCAATCGAAGTGCCAAGCCACAAACTTAGTATTAAATTAGAGTGTTAACCAAGGGAAAAACCATAGAAAAAGTACCAACCAAAGTACCCAATCGACCTTGCGTATAATGTGCCAACTCCACCAACCAACACTCTAATTATTCCAATCATGTCACACAAAATTCAAGCCACATTAAATCTCATACAATTGTGCCAACATGCCAAACCTCGTCAAACCATCAAAGTTTGTACTAAAGCCATTAGTGCCAAACCACATCAAACACAATCCCATGACTTTAGGTCTGTTGCTCTTTGTTCAAACCACAATGGCATCCCCATCTATTGGTTCCCCAACTCACAAATCTAAACACCACACACTCACTCTTTTGATCTCGTCAAGCCACTTATTTATGTCCAAGAAGGGGCCAAAAATTGAAATGGGGCCTACCTCTAGAAGCATCATATGACCAGCCGACATTGTTATAAAATTATATATTACAGAGCAATGGAACACATAAAATATTGCAGAAATATAAACACAGAAAACGCATAGAGAAAGAGAGACACAGATATACGTGGTTCACCCAGTTTGGGCTACGTCCACCCCGAACAACCAGTCCTTCCTTTCTATTATCCAGCAAAATGAAAAGACACAACCTAAAGCAGATCCGCTGTAATATCCTCTGTTTTCTCTCACAGTCTCACCTCTCTGTTTCTCACTCACAGAATACACATCTATTACTCAGCCTCAAATACAATGCCCTCATACAAAGAGAGGGTTGCCTTATAGGGCAAAAAACCCTAAACTAAACATAAGTTCTACCGTCAGATCATCCGCCTAATGAACGGCCCAGATTGACTAGAAATTACTATACTTTTACAAGGCAATTTTACATCTGTTTTTAGCTTCGGGGGCGCTGCCCTCGAGCCCCCGTAGGGGACCGCTGGCCCCCTAACCCCCCAGCCGGGGGGATCGGCCCCCCCGGACCCTCGCGGGGGGGGCAAGTCCCCCCCACACCCCCCCGCGTGGAGGGGTGTACAAACTTCCTAGGGTATACATCTGGCTGAAATAAAGACCTCTGAATAATCTTGCTCCACACACAACAATCTACCACTTGGAAAATGATTGTAGAAACTCCACCACTGCTTCATTTGTTGGACAATGACTCCTCTTTGGACCTGGCTGTTTCTCATCTTCATTGCCATCCTTGAAGGCCAATTGAAACTAAGCATATTCTCAGTTTCTCCTTGGTTACAACTTTTGTTAGCATATTTGTAGGATTCTGGCTAGTGTGTATCTTTTCCAGCTTCAACTCTCCATCTTCCAACACTGATCGTATGAAATGGTACTTGAGCTGTATGTGTTTAGTCCTAGAATGTGTTATCACTCAGTTTGTTCCCTTTGACTCCCAAGGGAATACGACCGAGGTAACCAATAACCAATATTTGGGTCACAGGTTCTAGCCTACCTATGACCAGAGAGGGCTCTCTCTATATGATTTACCTTTGTTTGTATGATATTTTAGGCTAGTTATGATGCTCAAGGTTTTGTTTTGAAATTTGCTGGATGATGACTTCAGTCAAGATGTATATGTTTACCAGGGTGTTCTAGGCCATTGGGCATGGAGTCAGTGATGCTTAATTTGCTTGATATGTCTGTGTTGATACAATAGTGATGTTGCAGAGCCAGATAAGTGTCTAAGAAACAATTCTTTAAGTCTGTGATTGGGTGTGATGTAATCAGGGCATGAAAGGCAATTAAGGGTCTTTCAACAATCTGATATGGAGAACAGTGGGAATATTATTTAGAAGCACTGAAGAATTTCTATATAACATTCATATTTATAGAATTAATGTAAACCTGAGCAATTAAGAATTCATGTTCATGATTAATTCTGAAGAAAACATTTTCAACAATAGAGATTGAGCACAAGGTGTAACCAAACATTTCCTATACTATTCCTTTTCTCTACTGCTAGACTAGTGAAACATATGTATGATTCAAAACAAACATAAGAAGACAAAACATAGATTGAGAAAACTTATTGTTCCATTAGACAGCACAGGAATTCTGCAACAGCACGCATAGCATCACCAAGACATCAAACATTCAGGAAATCACTGAGCTTTTCCAGCCTCTTGCATTAGATTATCTGAAAATATACAATACATTTGCCTTAGAATGAAAATCACCAACCCCTCATACGTTGCCAGGGGAGGTATATATATACATAATTTACATCAGAAAATATCTAGCTGATGAGTAAATGGTTCATTAATATCGTGCCAACTCCTGGAGCATTGTAGCTGAGAAAGTAAATGCTGTAGTAACTCCTAAGTGCCTTAGCTGTCCAAAATGGTCAGAGAATGTTGACTTTGTGACCGTTGGAGTCGGCTGAAGATGTGCTGCCCAAAATTTGCGTATTTCTTATCTTTTGGCTTGCTGTCACTGTCTTTTGCTGAGTCACCCTTTTCGGCTGCCTTGTATGCTGTTCAGATTTTGCTTTTTGCTTTTGGCTGAGCGGAAGCTGACTAGGACAAACGACTGTGTTTATTGAGGTAAGAGTTGTAGCATTGCCTGCCACCAATCCTCTTTGGGCAGCTGGTGCCTTCGAATTTTCACCAATGTTTCATCTGCCTCTGTATATCTGTAAAAATTAGGAGGAACCTCAAAAAGGTGATTGACTTCATGTTCTATGAAAAACAGATTTTCAAGTTTATCATATAGGCTCTGCCCTGTTGGTGGCCGCATTTCCTCAGAAGTGCTGGCAGATGCAGTGATTTGATTTTCAATAAAAGTCGTCATTCTGGTGGCATATTTCTCATGAGGGAGCAATCTTCCTGTGCTGGTTAGTAGGCTGGGAAATCCTTTTGCTTGCAGTGCTCCCGTTTTGAGCTTGTATTCATCTACCTCAGCCTGTATTTCATGGCATTTTCTCTCTACAGTCTGCACAAAATTCCTGAGAGTCAGCACCTTTTTAGCTGTAAGGACAACATCTGTTCTGTTAACAATATTGATGGCTGCTAGTTCCTCCTTAGTCTGATTATTCAGAAAATTTATCATTCTATTAGCCTGCTCAGGCCTATTTCCCAACACTGTTCTGGCCTTCTGAATCTCAATCTGTGCTTGGCCAATTAACTCCATTTGTTCATGCACAGTCTTAATTGACTTCCATTGTCTAGTAATGGATTGGTCAATTCGGGCCCACAAAATTCTCTTTATTTCTGCCAGAGCACTTTCTAGCTTGAGCTCCTTTTCTAAGGCCTTTATTTTGTCTTTGAGGGCCTTAATTTCTCTAGACTGCTCTGCTACAGTCATCTTTGACTTGTCATATTTGGCCTCTAGTTCTGCCAACTTTTCCTTGGCCTGCTTAATCTCAGTAGCCTGGAGCTCCATCTCTTTGATAGCCTTTGTCAAATCTTCCATGTTTAAGCTGGACTCTGGAGTTGTTGTTGTTGCTGCTGCTTCTGTTGTTGCTGTAGTTGTTACAGGGGCTACTGCTGCCTCTGTAGTTG
This sequence comes from Pinus tabuliformis, assembly GCA_031772625.1. Classification (NCBI taxonomy): domain Eukaryota; kingdom Viridiplantae; phylum Streptophyta; class Pinopsida; order Pinales; family Pinaceae; genus Pinus; species Pinus tabuliformis. Next base: position 302,037,233 of record CM062814.1, read on the forward strand.
TTGCAGTGGTTGAAGTAGTTGGAGGAGCTTGGGATGTGGATTCCCCCTGCTTGTCTTACAGTGCCCCTTCTAGCTCCTTTTCCAAATCAAGGAACTTTTGATTGAGCTGTATTATTAGATCAAGTTGCTCATCAGCCTCCTTTTCCTTCTGCAATTCTGCTGTTTGGGGGTGCTCGGTGGGCAGCAGTTTCAGCCTTTTCTTCAATGCATTAAGATCATCTTCCTTCTTCTTCATGAGGGCCCTTACGCCCTTAGGGTCCTTAGGATCATGTCCTAGGTCTATGATGATGTCCTCTAGTGATTTAATCCTGTTGTCCTTGGCCATGGAGGACATTCTCTCAAAATCCAACTGAATGTTGGTATTCTTTAATGATTCTTTCAATTCATGGGCCATTGTGGCCCTGTCCACCAAGGTGGCATAGACCATTTCTCCAGTTTGTTTGTGCAGTTCAATCTGGTCCATGGGGTGAATGTCTTTTTCCATGACTTCCACCCTTGTTCTTACAAAATCTGTAGCTGATTGAGGCTGCGACACCTTAGGTTTGAAGTGGCTGAGGATCATTTTCTCCTCTTGTATGTCATATACAGACATCAAACTTTCTTGCTTGGCTGGTGTTGCTTTGAGAAACTGTTTGTATACTTCTATTCTCAGCAAGTCATTCTGTGCCTTTATTTGTTTGAAGGAAGCCTTAGTGCTTGAAGGCTTCTTGCTCTGCTGAGTGGAGGAGGACACCTCCAAGCCAAGCTATAATCCCTGCTCCTGCTGAAAGGAGCTTGTACCCGTTTGCTGGCTGTCTCCCCCTTCTTTCCTTGGACTGTCAAGGACTTCTTCACTTATTTCTTCTATCACTGGGGAGTCAACCTTTTGCCTCTTGGCCTCAGGTTGCTGGGAGGATCCACTAGCAGGAGTGGACTCTTCTCTGTCTCTTTTCTTACCCCTCTCCTCATGTGCAGGAGTCTGCAAAATAGGTGCTGTTGGTGGTTCTGTTTGTGGTGGAGGGGTCTGCTCTTGTTGCTGCCCAATTGAGGAGGCAGGCTGTCCTTTTACTGTTTCTTCTTCAGCACCCATTATTCCTTTACCTTTATCTGTGCCTGATGCTGCTGTAGAGGGTGTCTGGGTGGCTGGTGCAGTTGTTGTAGCTGAAGTCCCTTCTCCCACTGGATGTGGTTGCTTGAAAATTACATGCTGCACAGAATCTAAGTCAAGAGTTTTTTCCAAATCCTTGACATTATTTTGCATTATCTCTTCTTCAGTTAGTTTCTCAATTAATGTATCTTGCAGCCATTCTTGCTGATTGGCATACTGCTCAATATGTGGATATTTACAATGCTCATAGCCTAGCAGCCTGTACTTAACCCTCCTAGCACAGATGAAGCCTTCAGGGTCATAAGGGACCCACCGGAAGCTTTTCGAGAGCTTGTACTTGTCTTTGAGGATTTGCTCAGCATCTTGCCATCCCTCTTTTTTGTTCATGATGAAGGGGCCCAGGTGGTGCTTAAACTTGAGATGGGCTTTCTTTTTAGCACTGTGAAAGTGGGTGAGGTCAGAGTGAATAAGCTGCCTATAGTACTCCAAGGCAAACAGTCTCATGGGCACATATTTTGGGAGCCTGTATGGGCAGAGCTCGCAGCCATAGATTCTGATGACTGTATGCTCTTGGTATAGGTACCAATCACCTATTTTATAATTTTTAGAGAGCTGCAGGGTTTTCTATATTTCAAATGACACTCTGGGAGGAGGGGACCTCATCAATAAGCAAGAGACTGGGTATACAAATTGATCAATAAATTCACAATATGAATATGGTGAATTTTGGACTTGGTGAAAGACAGATGTCCAGAAGATAACAGATCTTCTTTCTCCTCTAGAATCCAGCTTCTTAATATGGCATTAAAAAGCCTCGGACTGGTAGTACATGAACAAGTGGTAGATGTAAGATGAATACTTGAATATGCCCTCCCTGTCTACTTTGAAAAGCTGCTCATGTATCTTGTTGGCTATGAATTTAGCAACATTATATTTGTAGGCAGGAGGTTGGCCCGGGCTATAAGCAGCTAGTAATACCAGCACTGTCTCATCAACAAACTCACTAGTTTTAGAGCCCAACACATAAGAAATCATGTCCAGCAGAAGTTTGCCTACATCAGTAAAGTGGACATACAAGTAGGGAGGTGGCCCTGTGGGCTAGCGGTCAGCCCTCATAAATGTCTGGGTGATCTTCTGAATGTCAGCAGTGGAAAGCTTGGCACCTCTATCCAGCAGATAGTTCATGGAGAAGGGAAACAACAGCTGAGTTTGTTTGAAGTTGAGCATCTGGTTGATAGACTCAGCATTAATGTGAAAGAGGATGCTCCCAGATGGAGACTTGACAGCTCTGTGATTTGGATCATAATTCTCAGCACATAGGCGGATAATCTCTGGAAAAATGTTGATAGATGGGAGGAAGTAATAAGGCAGATTAGATTCCCATATCCCATATGTATCATTGTTGTTCAAATAGTTATCCCTCAATTCCCTGAAGGTCTGCAAATGGTTCCTATTACCTACAAAGTATTGGATGAGGAAATCTCTGTCAGCAAGAGGCAGGGACTCCAAATCTTTATTTGGTGGATTCATGGGGGCAACACTGAGAGCTGTGGGTGCAGGAGCAGCCATTGTGTAGTTTCTGAATGTTACAAGGTAAGTGCAATAGCTTGCAAGGCTTTTCTAGAAGTCAATTGGCAGATTGAATGCAGGTGCTAGATATGTTCTTCAAAGAGGAATAGGCAGGTTAGGCAGGCTTGCCTCTGCTCTGCTTTGGTAAATTCACAGGGATTGTGAATAATGAAGATGAATTGCAGAGGAGGGGGTATAATTATAATTTGGTAAAATTTGGTCCTTCAAGTATGTACCTGGCAAAAGGGAACAATGCCGGGCGATTGGGGGGTCAATTTGCAAATTTAAGACCGCGGATTATTGTTGTAACATCGAATTTTGGAGCAGGGGGCAATGCAGGTTGTTTTAGTCCAGAATTGACTAAGAGACAATCTTTAATTTGGGAATTACTAGGTGTTTAATGGACAATATTGCAGAGAAATGGCATAAACACGGGTAAAATAGGTGAATTCTGGCAAATACCTGGATAAACGATGCCGAGAGCCTCCGGGTCGGACAGTGGATGAACAATGCAGCTAAACAGGTGAGTTGCGGCGTCTGTAGCTTTGAATTTCGCGGCTTGGAGGCAAATTTCGCAGTGAACAAGTAAAACAGCGACTATGTCTTTTTGGAGTGAAAATGACATAAAACAGCTCTTTTGCGCGTTTTTAACGACCATTTTGGAAAATGTGGGCTATTGGCGCTTTTCCGCCGATGACGTCAGCATGACGTCATGGCGGGCCCGGGTACAGAAGGTGACGTGGGTGCTGAGCTGGAGGCCAACATGGCAGGACATGGTGGCGGATGTGTGGGGTGGCAAGGTGATGTGGAGGGCCACGAGGCGCGGTGGCGGGGGCCGGTGATATGACGTCACGATGATGTGGGGGTGACGTGACAGAGGAGGCGGTAAGCGGTCTCCCCACACCGCTTTTGGGAGAAGGCGGTATCGGGGAGGGGGGCTCCAAACACCTCCGCTGGCTGCCACGCGTCCAGCGTACGGGAGCAAAACCACCTGCTCCTCGGACGCTAAACCGCGGCAGGTTTAAAACTCAAATCGCCCGCCCATCGTTGGATTGAGGGAGGTGGGAGATCAAGGGCTGGCGGGCGCCCCGACCCATCGTGCAAGTTTGGGCGGGGACCCGCCAGCGAATAAAATATTCGTTAAAATATTTCAGGTTAAAAACTTTAGGTTAGGGGGTTTTTCGTGGGTTTTGGGATATGCGAGTTAATCTGTTGGGTTTAGAAAAACATATGAATATTAGGTTTAAGAGGGGGAGAAGGGGTTCTTTATGAATTTTTTCGGAAAAAAGGGTAAATGAGGGTTTAGTATAGGTTATTACTCTAACCAGAGGTTAGGGTAATCCCAAAGCAAGGGTTGACTATAGTCCCTGGTGGACTAATGTCTCCCTTAGAAGTGTTATTTAGCTATAATGCTAAAGGGGAGATATTTATACATTTCTTGGGGTTTTATACACCATGGTGTTATAGTAATAGGGAAAGGGGAACATAGGGGATTTAGTGTAGATAGAATTAGTAGTTAGTATTGGAGGAAAATGTGATTGGGAAGTGATAGATACTAAGCTTCTTAGGAGATAAACTTAGTTAGGGAGTAGATCAAAATGAAAAGAATTTGTTACACAGGAAATGTGGCTGCTTTTCAAAGAGAGAAGTCACTTCTGACATGAAATTTTTACAAATGAGGAGTATAAGGAGGACTGATCAGGCAGGTCCTGCAGTGCTCATGGGGAGGTTAGTAAGAAACTTTTGAAGGGGATGAGGGAAGTTAGTGATGGTTTAGTAGTTTGCCAAATAGGCCATTGCTCTTGCCTTTCTCCTGCTGGTGACATCATTGTGATTTTTCCCAAGTGATATGCTTAGATCATGCTTTCTGCAACCTTCAACTGCCTACCCTGCCTATTATGCCTAACATTTTTTTTTTCCTTTGGATGGGTGCACTTAGCCTTGCAAACCCTGATAATTCTCTTTCTTTTGCTGCCCTCCTATCTAAGTCTACCCTTATGACTTCCAAGGGCCCAGATTAAGCAGTTGGGCTCCTTTCTTTCTCTATCTACCTAGTCATCTGTCAAGCTTGAACTGTTTGAACAGGTACTTCCTCTCTAGTCTACAACATGCAATTTAAAACATGGTGAGGCGCAGCTTGAGCTGTTGGACCACCCATCAAAGTAGTAGTGGAAATTTGGACTAGCCACTTTCATGGTCTTTGTTTGGGGTTCATTTCTTTTATTTTTTCTTTGACCAATTCATTTTCTTTCCCTTTGATTTTTCTTTTAAGGCATACCCTCTTTACATTTTTTAACTGTCTGTTTCCTTCACAAAAATGGAACCTTAGTAGCATGGAAGGTGACCAATTTGGCACTTCCACTGTCAATCATGAGAGATGAAAACCTATTGGTATAGGAGGCTAACAGAATGAAATGCTGAGTTCTTTGCAAGATGAATGGAACTTTGGCTATCACTGTATAACGTGCCCATATCATGCTCCTTACCTAATTCACCCATAAACCTTTGTAACCAAATCATTTCTTTACTAGCCTCTGTAGCAGCAACATACTCTGCTTCTGTTGTTGAAAGTGCAACAACACTTTGGATTTTTGAAACCCAACTGACAGCTGTTCGACCAACAGTAAATACATATCTTGTAGTGCTCCTCCTATTATCTCTGTCACCTGCCATATCCGCATCAACATATCCCTGTAGAGAAATGTTTGAACCACCAAAGCATAATGCTTGATTTGTGGTACCTTTAAAATATTTGAGAATCCATTTCACTGCCATCAATTTTCCTTCCCTGGATTGTTCATGTACCTGCTTACAACTTGCATGTGCAATATCAGGCCTTGTGCAGACCATTGCATACATTAAGCTTCCAACTGCTAATGCATATGGAACTTTAGACATATAATCCTTGTCTTCTTGGGTCTTTGGGCACATTTCCTTACTAAGTTTGAAATGGCTAGCAAAAGGTGTACTAACTGGTTTTTCATTGTGCATATTAAATCTTTTCAACACCTTTTGTATGTACTCATTCTGAGACAATGTTAATTTGCGATTTTTCCTGTCTCTAGTTATTCTCATACCAAGGATTTGTTTTGCAGCTCCCAAATCCTTCATTGCAAATGAATTTACCAATTTTCTTTTGAGCACATTTATTTCCTGCATGTTAGACCCTGCAACAAGCATGTCATCTACATACAATAACAATATAATATAGCTACCATCATTTTGCTTTTTCAGATAAACACAATGATCAAAGTGACATCTAGTATAACCTTGTTCAGACATAAACTTGTCAAATTTTAGATAGCACTGCCTTGCAGCCTATTTTAAGCCATACAAGCTCTTCTTCAACCTGCACACTAGTTTCTCCTTCCCTTTTACCTCATATCCTTGTGGCTGCTGCATATATATCTCTTCCTCCAAATCCCCATGGAGAAAGGCTGTCTTTACGTCTAACTGCTCAAGATGCAAATCTTCAGCTGCTACTAGACTTAGAATAGTTTTGATTGAAGTCATTTTAACAACAGGAGAAAATATTTCATCAAAATCAATACCTTTCTTCTGTGCAAACCCCTTCACCGCAAGTCTAGCTTTGTACCTCTATTTTCCTTCATCTTCTTCCTTCAGCCTGTAAACCCATTTATTCTTCAATGTAGTTTTACCTGCAGGCAACCTAACCAAGTCCCAAGTCTGGTTATAACTATTATCATAATATTATTTTTAAGGGACTGGTCCCTCTCTAGATTAATTTTTTCCCTTAGATATAATTTTTAATTATTTATCTTTAACTAACTATTATTAGGAATTATTTTTAGGTACTAATCGAACATAACTGTTTAATTATTTTTAATATTTTAATTATTTATTAATATTTTTTATCATATTATTATTTTATTTAAAGGACTAGCCCCCCTAGGTTAACTTTTTTAGTAAATAGGGTTTTTGATCCCTGGACCTAGTCAAAAGTAGTTGTTGTCTTTTTAGCCGTTGGAGGCTTTGCTCTGTCTATTTAACCTGCTAAGCTGGATCTATTTCTTCAACTTGTCCTGACGATGAACCACACTGGTTGGTTCGAAACGCGTCGACAAATGATGTCTCATGTGATCTGCGCCGAAAAATCCTTTGTAAACTTGATATGGATCACAGAAGCCTAAACTCTACATGTATTGGTTGTTGTAATGTTTTTATAGTTGGTTTGCCATGGCTTCATTCTGGTTAAATGTTGGTTACAGACATGGTATATATCTCATTATACGATGTGCTCTTTTTATGGATCTATTCCCTGGTTTGACATGCTCTTGGTTTTATATTTGAATGCATGAGGTAAAATGTGTTTGTATAACTTGTAAGAGAGGGAAATGATATTTCTTGATGATCCTTAGATGATTCAATGAATCAATGAACAAATAGGCATTCAAGAGCTACAAGTACTTTGTTTACAAAGTATTTACATAAATGACTATTGTGTGTTCTATAAGTTTGAGCATGATTAGATCCTGGAAATTGATTCTGGAGGCTCTTGTAGTTGGATGATAGTATTCTGGAAAGTTGACTATGACATGCAAGCAAACGAGAAAAACAAATACAACTTGAGTCGCACATGTGTTCTTGATGTGTAAGATTCCTCCAATGCATGAGCGATGGGATCATGTAGTTCGAGTGGAGGAAGTGAAATCTGTGTGTGGGATTGATATTTAATGCATACAGATGAGTGCTGAGGAGCCTTGGGTGTTTCAAAAATCTCCTGATCGAAATTGAAACCAACCTCAGGATAACGAGGGCCTGACATAACCGTCAGCTTGGGCTGAAGTGCCTTGAAAGTTTGTGGGGTTTTGACTTGATTGATAGATAGATCATCATAAACAGGTGGCTTGGAAAGATCAGCAACGATAGAATCAATGTTGTGATTGAATACAAGAGTGAATGGATCACAACAACCATGATTAGAAAAATGAATTATTTCGTCGGCATCCTCATGATCGGATAAATCAAACAAGGGGGTAGATGAGAAGCAAGAATGTTCACCCTCTGCATTTCCAAGAAAAGTAGGTGAAAAAGAAAGCGGATTTTCAGTGAATGATTTGTCCTCTTTGCTATCAAATGATGGAATGAAACCCGGTGTATGCTGTGAATGATCAAAAACGGGTGCATTCGTAGATGGAGATACACATGAAAAATCAGGGATATCAGAATCACCGAAGATGTCAGGAAAAAGCGGAGGAGGAACAAACATAAGGGAATCATCCTTCACTACAGGTTGATGTTCATGTTCCCAGTCATACTCATCATGAATGAAAGCGTGGTTTGGCTGTGGAACACCAACTCTATCGATGGCTTGATCCTCGTTCACCACAGGTGTAGAGTCTGGAATGAAAGAACACAAGATAGTGCAATCCAGAGGATCAACAGAACACGAAGACGAAGGCCGTGATAATAGATGCACATGACAACCCATGGGATTCACAACCAATTCTGCATGGAAATTGAGAGAAGTGATGCTGGGGGGATATGACAGTTGAAAATACGCGTGTGCTTATTCTCCCACATCAATGTGCAGTGATGGAGTTGTTTGATTAGGGGAAGGCAGATAGTCACTTGTGACAACGACCATGTCCGTCTGTGATTGCACAACTCCATCACCAAAGTATGTTGAGCGAGGTTTGAACTTCAACTTCACCCTGAATTGTTAAGACAATATTAAAATCTGTCCCAAAGATATTGAAACTTTATCTGGCTTTTCGGAGCGTCAAACTGCAATACACGGAAGCGTTGCCAAAAATCCATAGGCGATTCTTGCAGAGTCTTTCGTTGTTTTAACAATTTTTTGTCAAGAGGTTCCAGATCAAAATGATGGAAAGTAGATTCAATGGGATCAAAAAACTGCTCAAGTGAGGTCATGCTGCCGGGTGGCAGGCTCTTGCACCATCGTTGTGGGGATTCATGAAGTGTGTGTGAAAGCAACGAGCTAACCTCTTTTGCATATAACTCATCTTCATCATTAAGAAATGCAAAGAAGTCTTGCAAGTACTCAGGCTAGGCCACTTCGCCTTCACCATCATACATGAATTCTGACAAGAGATCAAAAAACTCCCTCATGATGTTGAGATGTTCGGAATTAGAGAAACATCACGGAGGGATGAGTCTAACAGTATCCATGACGGATAAGTGAACATTCAAAACAAGATGAGAGGACACAAATTGTCATCTAGCCCACCTTCTAGCACCAGAAATATTGACAGTTCTGTACCCGCCAACATGTCAAGGGATCTTCCCAGTAGGAAATCCCAACTAGACCTCAGACTGTTTTGTGTAGGAGTCCCAGCAGTGGGTCGTATGGTATCACCTTGACCACAGTTACGTGTAGAGGTAAGTAGGATTTCCTTGATGGTAGCAAGGGTAAGACCAACGTAACAAGCCAAGGAAGGTGCATGAAGGGTTATAACACACAGAAAGGGGAATGAGTGTGCCCCTTAGAAACCTGTGGAAACACGTAGCTTGAAAGGGAACACACGAGCACAAATACATCACAACATGAAAGGTAGGGAAAACAATGATCCAGAGTGATGGTTAAACTAACAACACATCTCTATAAGATTCATACATACATATATAGAAAGATTCCATACATACATGCATCATCAAAAAACTACATATATCATTAGAGTAACCAAGATAATTGAAATAAAATAACAATATATGCATGAAATGTGCTGGCTCTATTATATTAAGAGTGAAAGATGCAATCATACAATACAACCATGATCAACCACTAGTTCCGACAATGGGATGTTACAGTGACTACCACCTCCTCCTCCAAAGCGCTGTACTACCTTTGCACTGTGGAGAAGCCAAGGCTCGTTACAATACACTCCAAGATATCTCTAAGACACACCTATAGGAAGCTTGGATCCCAAAAGCCCGTAAAATGAGTTATGAGGTTCTATAAATAACAAAGGGCGGGGTGACCCTTGACATTCCCCTTTGTGACTCTTCACCTACCCTCATGGCTCTTCAACTACTACATGACTGTTACATTCAACTATTGACACTTGGTCTTTCAATTTTACAACATGTTACATTAAAATTTGTACATGTACCCAAGTGAGACAAAAGAGGCTTGAGTAAGATATGAAAGACATCACTAGGACTCAGACAACTATGGGAAGACCAACTCTTTGACATCCTCATGATGATAGTCAGTGGCAAATCGATGTGAAGCTTGGAAGTCCGTGATGGTACCTGTGTACTTTGTGGTGACATCCTTCTGGAAGCGAACTATTGCCTCCATTGCATTCAAGTACACTGATTTGGCTCCTCTATCCAACTCGTCTGATAGCATGCACACCATAGTTTTGAGTGCAACTGGACCACCAAAATAGTGATGCATAGTGTCTGCGCTGATCTCCAAGTGTGTGTTGGTGGATACACGCATAAACTCGTTGAAGTACATGTCTAGCTCTAGTCAGACTTGGTTCTGTATCTTTGCCTCGATGAGTGTGTCGATGGATGGGATTACATGCATGCATACAATGACATCCATGCCCCGAACACCCGCGCATGTGATCGAAAAGACTGCTCACCCTGTCTACTTTGTGACAGCTGCTAGGATGGGTCTATAACTTGTATGGGCACAATTTCATCAGTTTGTGCATGTTGCGCCTCCTACTGTACCTGTCCCTATTGTGCTTCCTTCTCTCCGCTGCACAACTTTGGTTCTTCCCAGAGTTGTCGCTTCAACTCCTGCAAATCCTCTTCTGTTTCCTTCATCCTCTATTTCCTCCTTGTCTTTGTGCAATTCTCTTGTCGCGCTATCACCTCCTAGCCTCAGTCTCTAAAGCTACTTTCATGACAAGTAGATCTGCTTTGAACTTGCAATTTTGCTTTGCGTCTATGCTGTCCACAACCCTCTTCCTACCCTGGTCATGCACATGTATACTACCCTCTGCTGATGCTAATGGTGTTTCTCTATGTGATTTCGCTGCCATTTCATCTTGATACCCTCGTCTATGAACAACTTGGTGTCTTCATAGATAGGCAAGCTCATTGACACTTTCTCAACTATATCTCTAGTTGCGCTTTCGACGATGTTCTTTGACTCTCCTCTCCTGGACGCCATTATACCTGTATTGATGAGAGGTGGATGTACACCTGTGATACTTGGAGATATAGCAACACTCATGGCAAGCAATATGTTAGGTGAAAAACAAAACAAACTTCAGGACTGACTTGAAACATACCTATGTGATTGATTGTAAAGATTGCACAATCTCCACTGGGAGGCTGGGCGACTGATTGCCAAAACTATGCAAGGCACAGTCTGAGCTGTTACGAGGTTGAATGACTGCTGGAACTGAACAATGCATAGTCCAACCTTAGCTTATGAGGACTGAAATTTTGCAATGCGCAATTTCAGTTAACAAGGACATGCAAACCCAACAAACTGCATTACGTAGTTTCTAGGGCCAGCTGGGCATTGCCTCCCAAAATTGCGTAGAGCAAGATTGGGGGTCAGTGCTAGCCAATTTGAACATTTTATGGGAGGAAGGAAGAGAATTCATTCTCAGGGATGCACATTGCTGGCTGGGCAAGGCAAGGTCTGGGCCAAGGCAGTCTAGACCCGCCGACGGCCGACTGAAAACATAAGAAGGTTTGAATGCATGGCGAGACTGAGCGTAAGCAAGAGTGAATGATCATGCATGCAAAGAGTGAGTGCAAGATTTAGAAAATAGGAAAGTGAGCATGTGTGTGAAGCGAGTAACCACAACAACGATTGTCAGCGCAGAAATAGTGTCATGCATGTGACAACAATGAGATGCAAAGGAAAATTGAAACAATGCTTCTATAAGTTAACATACATCAAAAAAAGAACAAGCATTCATTGAAACAAAGCAAACAACACTCACACAAGTAAAAATACAAAAAGTGACAAAAATGTAGCACAAGAGATGAAAAGTAGACTTACCTTGAAAAAGTTGAGTTGAATGTGCCGAAGGCTCCTAGATGCGATGTGGGATGTCAGAGCTACAAGATCGATGTGAGGAATGAGCTCTGTAGTGTCCGACAAATGAGTTTTGAAAAGGTCGAGTTTATGACGCGCATGCCACAAATCAAGGAAAAAGTGACACTTGGCAGGAGGTTTCTAAAACGATCTTTGCATGTAACCTCTAGCTGCTAAAAATAGATCTAAGGAGGCTTTGCCTTTTGATTTTTCAGGAAAAACAAGCCATGCATGCAAATCGGGCTTGCCCAGTCTTGGAGGGGACCAGTCAACCTAACAACAAATGCAATAGACTACAAGCTTGAGGATGAAATATGTGCAGTTTCTGGGTTGAGCAAGGGTGGCTGTCCCTTAGGCATTGAGCGATTTCTGGGGCCAGTAGGTCACTGCCTCCCAGAATTGTGTAATTTCTGAGATGAAGCCCAATGTTGGGATGGATTGAGAAATTTCTGGAGGGAAGGCTGCCTTGTTGGATTGCAAAATTTTGGAGCCCAGCAGGTAGCCCAACATGATTGCGCAATTTCTGTAGGGAAGGATGGTTCCTCTCTAGAATTGCACAATTTTTAGGGGGAGCATCTCAACCAGAAAATTGTCTAAGTTCAAAATGATAGCTTGCAGGTGGGAGACAGACAAGTTGACATGTATAGGCTGGCATGCCACTAAAACTCAGCTGAATCCTATGTACTTGATAGTGCAAGACATGTTGCTAAGGAATCATGGTTGGTAGGGAGGCTCCAAAACGAAGCTAAAGAAACATTTTGGAGGGTGGTTGTAGCCGCTACAACACGAAGACATAGTAGCACTATTCTTGTTATGTTTATGGTATATGTTGCCTTAATTACATAATAAGTTAATGAACTAATTCATTGCTTAGCTATGGTTATTATCGAATGAGTTATGTTATTCTTTAATGATTGTTGTTTATTATGTGGACTAATCTCCAGGTAATCAACAAGTCTTTATCTTTATTCCCGGGTCCCCCTTTAGGATAATACTATTACTTTTTAACCGGAGGCTCATTTTCAATTACCAGCTGTGGAAGTAACTCCTTACACACCTTACATTGGGTGTCTCACAAAGCTTACATAGTTGATGCCCTAGAGAGGTGTTGCATTCCCTTGTGCGTAATCGTAACCAAGGAATATATTTGAAACCTTTCCAACGATGGCTAGACCATATGACTAGATGGGACTCCTACACCAAATGACGTGAGGTGTAATTGGGAATTCACATTGGGGGGATACCCTTACATGTTGGCAACATCCGTCACCACCAATAGAGGTGTAGAGGCCTCTTTTTCACTCCATGGACTCTAGATTTAAATCCATATTCTGAGATTAATGTCATGCTAGTTTGGGTTCGACTGCCACTCCTCCCTCTTCCTCTTTGGGGGGTTGATACACTAAAATACATTAGAAACAAGTTAGGCCTCTATCTTGATAAAGCAGAATGAAAAGGAAATCAATTTTATTATGCTCATATATGTGTTGAAGTAAACCTCAATGAAGGTTTACCAAAGGACCTAAAGATAAATCTAGGAGAATGGAGCCATATCTAGGAATTGGATTATGAGGAGATTCCATTGAATTGCTTCGTTTATCATTCTCATGGGAACTTTGCCAAAATCTACTCCCAAAAAAAAAGATGATCATTCCCGAACCCCTATTTCTAAATAAGCTAGTTTCCAACCAACATAAAGGTGAAGAAGGAACAAAAAAAAAAGCCTACATCCCCAAAAAAATCCGCTGAATCAAATCCAATGCCAAAAAATTCCCCCAATTTTTTTTTTTGAGGCTCTTCAAGATCCAGAACAAGATGAAGATTACCCTATGGATGTAACCCCAAATGAGGATCATGGAAATACAAAAGTGCTAGTGGAAAATGAAGAGCAAGGCCATTCATGGGTCGACCATCCAAATTTAGATTCATATTTTGAGAAAAGAGCATTAGAATTGACTCCATTTTCTCTTGCAGAGATGAAGAAGTCTTCCCAATTTTTTTACCAGAAAGCTATGGAAATCAGGGCAACTCATGCAAAATCATGCATGAGAGACATTTCTGAAAAATTCTTCTCCTCAAATGTAGTGGGACCACCTCTGACAAGAGGCAAGAAATCTAATAAAGAAAAGAAAGAACGTGAAATATATTCAAACTTGGCTTCATGATCCCAACTTTGAATGGAATCTTTGCACCAAAAGCCTCCCAAATAGATCAATGCATTGTTTTTGCATACTCTTATGCTCGAAATATGTAAGAGTTTACACTTGTAAACATGTAGAAAGACTTGGTTGTAGTAATTGTGGAAAATAATGGGATCTATATCCCATGAATTTAGTCATCACCTTAGTGGAAGATCCCATAGAAAATGCAATGTAATGAATTCCTCATGTGTTTGTTGTGACCGGGCACAAATTTCTTAAAATCACCACTCATTTCTATCAAAAAAAAGTTTGATCTCCTCCAAATTAATTAATGAATTAACTCTTTCATTTAAAACTAGTCATTCCTCTAAGTATTATTTAACAAGAGAGATCAACACTTATATGAAAATATGATTTAATCATCTCATGAGGAAGGGTAAAAATCCATTTAATATGCTAATTTATTTTTTCTAATTTCAGTTTGCTAGAGTAATGATTACACTGAGAGGGGGGTGAATCAATGTAATGGCAAATGCTAAACAATTTAACAATCAATAAGAACTAAACATGTAATCATGCATAATTAAAGATCATCATGACATCAACACATGAAAACACCAGATGTACATGGAAACCATTGCAGGAGAAAACCACAAATATTTGTCTTCAATCTTTGATTACATTAGTTTGCAGGCACCAACACCCAAAATAAATTGCAAGGACTAACCCCCAAAATAAATTTGTAGGCACCGACCTACTGTAGGATACAACCTGATTGGGGAACCAACCTCGATGATATACAAGCACTGACTTGTAGTAGGTTCCAAACTTATAATTTGAGGCACCAACCTCAATGGAGGCACCCACCCCCTTCTTCAACCTTAGTGGACCACTTTTCACAATATTTCAAACTGGATCCACAAGCTCAATAAAATATTCCTTTTCAAAATCTGATCATATCATCACAACTTCAACTGGTTCTTCAAACATCAATAGTAACCCATTCTTCTCTTCATGTTTCGACATTAAACTTTCTCATGTAGCTCAGAAAAATAATGAAAGTAATATGACTTCAAGTCCTCATGACTTTTCATGTACCCCACATAGATCACAAGAAAATTCAAGCCATATCCCTCATTTTCAAAAATCAATTTGACCTCAAATTAGGTTACAAATCATTATAAACAGGGAAAATTTTAAGAACCACCCCTAAATTTACATGTATAATAAATGGGCGAATCTCCATGGTATATAGGAAAAATGGAAGGTGATTTTATCAATAATATGATATGTATATATAATTTTTTGGTGAATATAAAATCTTGTGTTTATTGAATACACAAATGAAATCATTGCATTTCTTTAAAATATCTTTTGAAATCAAAATTACCGAAATTACATATCGATAACCTAGTGGGTGTAGGATAAAATTCACCCGTGCCATTCACAGAAAGCATGAGAAAAAACCTAATACTATATATAAAACCAAGACAAATTCAAATTCATCACTTCTAGGGACCTCATAACGATCTTGCCAATTCACAAGTATGTTCCTATTTGCAATTAGAAGAATTACCCAAATTACAATCTGTTTACTCCACAATATGTTGGAAAGTTATAGAAGGATGACTAGTGCAATCAATCCATTCCTTTTAGCCCTAGATTTGTTTCAGTTTAAAATAGAAGTATACAAATATACTTGTCCAATGTCTATGCTTTAACCATTCACCTTAAGATGTTTTTACAATATAAGTTCCTAAGTCTATTTAATATCTTCATTATCATAAAAACCAACCTATATCCATCTTAACTCCACATCTACCACTCTTAGGAGGATGAAATCTATTTATCCCTCTGAGCACTTGGTAGACCCAGAATTAAGATGGATCTAATATGATAGAATCTCCCCTTTAAATAGACTATGCTCACATGAATACCATGGTATTACCATGGGTTATCATAAACCTCGAGCTTAAAAATTACTATTAGTAATTTATAAAAATTAATAAAATTAATAGTTGATTTTTATTTTATTTTTTATTTTAACCAAGCTAAAATGTTTAACATACATTAAATTACAAAATCCATTCTTACTCTTGATCAGATCAAATATTTTTTCACTCTATGCTAGTTTTCATATCACAATATTTGATACCTCTCGGGGGTTAGTAGATCTGTAAAGATGGACCTATGCTAGTTTAATTCCCCCATCAAATATTTTTTCACTCTATGCTAGTTTTCATATCACAATATTTGATACCTCTCGGGGGTTAGTAGATCCGTAAAGATGGACCTATGCTAGTTTAATTCCCCCATTTAAATAGGCTACATTCCAGGTGAATACCATGGGTCAATACCATGTGCCATTTTGGTGAATACCATGGGTCAATACCATGTGCCATTTTTATTTTTATTAATATTAATATTAGGGTTAATAATGTTTTTTTGCATGGTATTAATAACAATCTAGTCCATGGTATTTGTCCCGTAGTATTTTGCCCATAGGTTTCACCTAAATATAACACATTTTTTGAGTGTTTGTAAATATAAGGTGACTTATGGAGTAAATATAAAAAAATGTTTTATTTGTTTACCATACCTCTTGTTTATTTATATTTTTATTAATTTACCATACCTCTTTTACAAATATGGTATTTGGCCCATAGGATTCACTTAAATAAAACCTCTTTCTTAAGCCTTCATAAATAGAATGAGGGTTATGGACTAAATATAAAAAGAGGTTTTATTTATTTACCATGCGTCTAGTTTATTTATATTTTTATTTATTTACCATACCTCCACTTTACTTATATTTTTATTTGTTTACACCCTTGCATGTATATAAGGTGACTTATGGAGTAAATATAAAAAAGTGTTTTATTTATTTACCTTACCTCTCATTTATTTATATTTTTATTAATTTACCATACCTCTTTTATAAATATGGTATTTGGGCCTTTAGCCCATAGGATTCACTTAAATAAAACCTATTCTTGAAAATGGGCGAACAGATTCACTTAAATAAAACTTATTCTTGAAAATGGGCGAATGGAAGGTTGTAACTCCTAATTTCAAGGGTTAAATTTACCTTTTCTACCCTCTCCCTTAAAATAAGGTGGGCTATTTGAGGTGATTTGTAAAAATGTACTATGATACAAAATATTCACCCACTAAAAATTTAAAACCCCTTAATTTCGCCAAAGGGCGAACATTCGCCCCTAAAATTTTCTATGATTATAAGAATGAATTGATCTACAAAATGCACCTTTTTGGTCTTCTATCTAGAAAATTCACCTTTCTGTCACGTGTTCTATAGATGCACTCCTTTGGTTAGGTAAAGAGTTCGGCAAAATTACTACCCTGAGGGCACATAAAAATTTCAATGAGCCTGACTGAGTTTGAACCCATGAATTCCCATATTACAATGGAAATATCTACTAATTGGGTTCCTCATTAAAAAAATTTAGACGAAATTTTTTTTGATCATAAGTTGTGTCATGCAACTGAAACCAAAGGTGGGGGTGAGACCCAACCCTACGACCAAGTTCCAAGCCAATAGACTAAGTACTAAACTAGAGCACCAACCAAAGTGTTGAGTCAATAGACTAAGTATTAAACAAGAGTGCCAATCATAACCTTGTAACAAACAACTTGAGTATTAAATTATAGTACCACCAAAGTGGCATGCCAACACTGAAGTTCCAACCACAACCTTGTAACCAATATGTCAAGAAAACATACTAATTATTCACCTGGAGTGCCAAACACGAACATATAATCAAAGTGTCAAAAAAATAGAATTCGTGTTAACTTAGACTTACAACCACAAATTCACAACCAAAGTGCAAATACTAAGTATTAACCCAGAGTGCCAACCATAAACTTGCAACCAAAGTGCAGAGTAAACAAACTGAGTGTTAAGCAGGAGTTCCAACCAAATCTCAAGCTACATACCAGAGTGCCAAAGAAAGTTTCGAGCCAAATACTGAGTAATACATCGAAGTGTCAATAAAAGCGCTGAGCCACAAACTAAGTAATAAATCATAGTTTCAATCGAAGTGCCAAGCCACAAACTTAGTATTAAATTAGAGTGTTAACCAAGGGAAAAACCATAGACAAAGTACCAACCAAAGTGCCCAATCGACTTTGCGTATGATGTGCCAACTCCACCAACCAACACTATGATTATTCCAATCATGTCACACAAAATTCAAGCCACATTAAATCTCATACAATTGTGCCAACATGCCAAACCTCGCCAAACCATCAAAGTTTGTACTAAAGCCAATAGTGCAAACCACATCAAACTCAATCCCATGACTTTAGGTCTGTTGCTCTTTGTTCGAACCACAAGGGCATCCCCATCTATTGGTTCCCGAACTCAAAAATCTAAACACCACACACTCACTCTTTTGATCCCGTCAAGCCACTTATTTATGCCCAAGAAGGGGCCAAAAATTGAAATGGGGCCAACCTCTAGAAGCATCATATGACTAGCCGACATGACCTAGTCCTAGGGGTTAATAGCAAAACCTGTGTTGATATTAGCATGATGTCACAGTTTCCACATAACACTCACTAAGTGGTGTTGCATGTCACTTGAATTCGAATCTATTGGTTGTCTCAAAATGTTGATCAAGTATGCCACATGGCACTACCACATCATCACCTTGCTGCCATGTCATCACCCTTGAGCCATTCTCGTGTTGCCACATTTCATTGTATTGCCACTTGTCCAATTCGATCTTTCCACCTATGTGTAACAACCTCGAGTTATATTTCCATATAAAAAGGAAAAAATCAACCAAGGTCATGGGGCACGTATTCCAAGATGAATGAGGGGAAAGACATCACATTGGGGGTCACTTGTGGTTAACTAAAGATTATGGAAATTGACATTAACATTGGAAAAAGGCAAAAGGAAATAAATGGAAATTAATTCAAGGAATAAAGGAATATAGGAGAAAAGGAAGATGAAGAGACAAGAATGTGCATGCAAGAGAAATTAGAAGAAAAGGAAGATGAAGAGACAAGAATGTGCATGCCAAGGAAATTAGAGAGAAAATAAAGGAAAATGAAAGAAAAGAGGAAAAGGAAAGGAAGAGACATTAGATATCAATGATACAAAGGAACCTAAGAAATAATTGACAACTTTTGATCAATTTTCAGCTTTGAAAACTTTAGTTTTTCCAAAGAAGAAATAGAACTCCAAGAGAGAGAACAAGCAAGGGAGAAATCAAACAAGGAAAGTAAGGGAGCACAAGATAATTTTGGAAAGAAACAAGTAAGGGCATAAAATAACTGTGGATTTGTAAGTAATAGTGTACATGTGTGATTTAGCATGATGAGATTTGATGCATGGTGCATGCATTTGTTTATGGTTTATGTTTTTGTCATTGGCATGGGATTTGCCTAGATTGATGGTGGTTTACAACCTTTCCTTTTCTATTTCCTGGATAGTCATGATGTAGTGGGTTCCTTGTTTTGGTTAAGGTTTGGATGGTCAGTAGATTTTAGATCTTGGTGAGGTGGTCTCTGGAAAATTCCCAAGGGTTGAGGGTGGGTCTTAGAACTCTTAACGAATGGGTGGAGAGAGGAAAATTCCTCTAGGTATTGTGAAGAAGTCGGAGGCATCCAAGATGGTTTCGTTTTGGTGATTTTTGTACTGGTTTAGGTGAAATCAATATGGTGGAGGTTGAGATGGTTTAGCCTCTGGAAGCCTTGGATGGTTCTATTTTGGTTTATCCCTTGTGATCCCACATTCATGCTTCGAATATGGCAAGAGGGTGATTGGCTAAAAGAGAGATTCGGTTCAACCCAATCTATGGTTAGGTGGTACTAAAAGTCCCTGACTTAGTTGGCTTTATGTATATGTTATTATCTATTATTTCTTATTGAGATTTATGAGCACATGTATTGGTTGTTGTGTTGTTTTTATAGTTGGTTTTCCATGGCTTCATTCTGGTTAAATTTTGGTTACAGACATGGTATATATCTCATTATATGATGTGCTCTTTTTATGGATCTATTCCATGGTTTGACATGCTTTTGGTTATATATTTGAATGCATGAGGTAACATGTGTTTGTATAACTTGTAAGAGAGGGAAATGATATTTCTTGATGACCCTTAGATGATTCAATGAATCAGTGAACAAATAGGCATTCAAGAGCTACAAGTACTTTGTTTACAAAGTGTTTACATAAATGACTATTGTGTGTTCTATAAGTTTGAGCATGATTAGATCCTGGAAATTGATTCTGGAGGCTCTTGTAGTTGGATGATAGTATTCTAGAAAGTTTACTGTGACATGCAAGAAAATGAGAGAAACAAAGACAACTTGAGTCACACATGTGTTCTTGATGTGTAAGATTCCTGCAATGCATAAGCGATGGGATCATGTAGTTCGAGTGGAGGAAGCAAAATATGTGTGTGGGATTGATCTTTAATGCATACAGATGAGTGCTGAGGAGCCTTGGGTGTTTCAAAAATCTCCTGATCGGAATTGAAACCAACCTCAGGACAGTGAGGGCCTGACATAACCATCAGCTTGGGTTGAAGTGCCTTGAAAGTCTGTGGGGTTTTGAATTCATCGACAGATAGATCATCATAAATAGGTGGCTTGGAAAGATCAACAATGATAGAATTAGTGTCGTGATTGAATACAAGAGTGAATGGATCACAACAACCATGATTAGAAAAATCAATTATTTCGTTGGCATCCTCATGATCAGATAAATCAAACAAGGGGGTAGATGAGAAGCAAGAATGTTCACCCTCTTCATTTCTAGGAAAAGTAGATGAAAAAGCAACTAGATTTTCAATTAATGATTTGTCCTCTTTGCTATCAAATGATGGATTGAAATCCAGTGTGTGCTGCGAATGATCAACAACGGGTGCATCCGTAGATGGAGATACACAGGAAAAATCAGGGATCTTAGAATCAACGAAGATGTTAGGAAAAAGCGGAGGAGGCACAGACATAAGGGAATCATCCTTCACTGCAGGTTCATGTTCATGTTCCCAATCATACTCATCATGAATGACAGTGCGGGTTAGTTGTGGAACACCAACTCTGTCGATGGCTTGATCCTTGTTCACCACAGGTGTAGAGTCTAGAATGAAAGAACACAAGATAGTGCAATCCAGAGGATCAACAGAACATGAAGACAAAGACCGTGATAACAGATGCACGTGACAAACCATGGGCTTCACAACTAAATCTGCGTGAAAATTGAGAGAAGTGATGCTGGGGGGATATGACAGTTGAAAATACGTGTGTGCCTATTCTCCCACATCACTGTGTGGTGGTGGAGCTGTTTGATTAGGGGAAGGCAGACAGTCACTTGTGACAGCAACCATGTCTGTTTGTGATTGCGCAACTCTATCACCGAAGTATATTGAGTGAGGTTTGAACTTCAACTTCACCCTGAATTATTAAGACAATATTTGAGTCTGTCCCAAAGATATTGAAACTTCATCTAGCTTTTCGGAGCTTCAAACTGCAATACACCGAAGCGCTGGCAAAAATTCATAGGTGATTCTTGCGGAGTCTTTCGTTGTTTTAAGTTTGTTTTGTCAAGAGGTTCTGGATCAAAATGACAGAAAGTAGATTCAATGAGATAAAAAAATTGTTCAAGTGAGTGCATGCTGCCGGGTGGCAGGTTGCTGCACCATCGTTGTGGGGATTCATGAAGTGTGTGTGAAAGCAACAAGCTGACCTGTTTTGCATAGAACTCATCTGCATCATTAAGAAATGCAAATAAGTCTTGCAAGTACTCAGGCCAGGACATTTCGCCTTCACCATCATACATGAATTCTGACAAGAGATCAAAAAACTCCCTCGTGATGTCGAGATGTTCGGAATTAGAGAAACATCGCGGAGGGATGAGTCTAACATTATCCATGACGAATAAGTGAACATTCAAAACAAGATGAGAGGACAAAACTTATCATCTAGCCATCCTTCTAGCATTAGAAATATTGATGGTACTGGACCCACCAACATTTCAAGGGATCTCCGAGTAGGAAATCCCAACTAGACCTCAGACCATTTTGTGTAGGAGTCCTAGCAGTGGGTCTTACGGTATCACCTTGACCACAGTTGTGTGCAGAGGTAAGTAGGATGTCCTTGATTTTTGCAAGGGTGTGACCAGCGTAACAAGCCAAGGAAGGTGCATGAAGGGTTATAACACACGGAAAGGGGAATACGTGCGCCCCTTAGAAACCTGTGGAAACACGCAACTTGAAAGGGAACACACAAGCACAAATACATCACAAGATGGAAGGTAGGGAAAACAATGATCCAAAGTGATGGTTAAACTAACAACACATCTCAGTAAGATTCATACATACATATATAGAAAGATTCCATACATACATGCGTAAGAAAACAACTACATATATCATTAGAGTAACCAAGATAACTGAAATAAAATAACAACATATGCATGAAATGCGCTGGCTCTGTTATATTAAGAGTGAAAGATCTAATCATACAATACAACCATGACCAACCACTAGTTCCGACAGTGGAACGTTACAGTCACTACCACCTGCTCCTCCAAAGAGATGTACTACCTTTGCACTGTGGAGAAGCCAAGGCTCGTTACAATACACTCTAAGATTTATCTAAGACACACCTATAGGAAGCTTGGATCCCAAAAGCCCGCACAATGAGTTATGAGGTTCTATAAATAACAAAGGGTGGGGTGACCCTTGACAGTCCCCTTTGTGACTCTTCACCTACCCTCATGGCTCTTCAACTACTACATGTCTGTTACATTCGACTATTGACACTTGGTCTTTCACTTTTACAACATGTTACATTAAAATTTGTACATGTACCCAAGTGAGACAAAATAGGCTTGAGTAAGCCATGCAAGACATCACTAGGACTTAGAAAGCTGTAGGAAGACCAACTCTTTGACATCCTCGTGATGATCGTTGGTGGCAAACTGATGCGAAGCTTGGAAGTCTGTGATGGTGTCTGTGTACTTTGTGGTGACACCCTTCTGGAAGTGAACTCTTGCCTCCATTGCATCTAGGTACACTAATTTCGCTCCTCTGTCCAACTCATCTGATAACATGTGCACCATAGTTTTGAGTGCAACTGGACCACCAACATACTGATGCATAGTGCCTGCGCTGATCTCCAAGTGTGTGTTGGTGGCTACATGCATCAAATCATTTAAGTACATGTCCAGCTCCAGTCGGACTTGGTTCTGTATCTTTGCCTCGATGAGTGTATCGATGGATGGGATCGCATGCATGCATACAATGACATCCATGCCCCTGAACACCAGTGCATGCGATCGACAAGGCTGCTCATGCTGTCTACTCTGTGCCAGCTGCTGGGATGGGTCTATAACCTGTATGGGTGTAGTTTCATCAGTCTGTGCATGTTGCGCCTCCTACTGTACCTGTCCCTACTGTGCTTCCTTCTCTCCGCTACACAACTCTGGTTCTTCCTAGAGTCGCCACTTCAACTCCTGCAAATCCTCTTCTGTTTCCTTCATCCTCTATTTCCTCCTTGCCTTTGTGTGATTCTCTTGTTGCGCTGTCGCCTCTTAGCCTCAATCTCCAAAGCTACTTTCATGACAAGTGGATCTGATTTGAACTTGAAACTTTGCTTTGCGTCTATGCTATCCACAACCCTCTTCCTACCTTGGTCATGCACATGTATACTACCCTCTACTACTGCTAATGGTGTTTCTCTATGCGATTCCGCTGCCATTTCATCTTGATACCCTCGTCTATGAACAACTTGGTGTCTTCATAAATAGGGAAGCTCATTGACACTTGCTCAACTGTATCTCTAGTTGCACTCTTGACGATGTTCTTTGACTCTCCTATCCTGGAGGCCATTGTACTTGTACTGATGAGAGGCGGATGTACACCTGTGATACCTAGAGATATAGCAACACTCATGGCAAGAAATATGTCAGGTGAAAAACAAAACAAACTTGAGGACTAAATTGAAACATACCTGTGTGGTTGATTGTGAAGATTGCACAATCTCCACCGGGAGGTTGGGAGACTGATTACCAAAACTGCGCAAGGCACAGTCCGGGTTGTTAGGAGGTTGACTGACTGTTGGAACTGAACAATGCATAGTCCAACTTGGCTTACTGAGGACTGAAATTTTGCAATGCGCAATTTCAATCAACAAGGACATGCAAACCCAACAAACTGCATTGCGTAGTTTCTGGGGCCAGCTGGGCATTGCCTCCCAGAATTGCGCAGAGCAAGCCTGGGGGTCAGTGCTAGCCAATTTGCACATTTTATGGGAGGAAGGAAGAGACTTCATTCTCAGGGACGCACATTGCTGGCTGGGCAAGGCAAGGTCCGGGCCAAGGTAGTCCAGACCTGCCGACAGGCGACTGAAAACATAAGAAGGTTTGAATGCATGGCGAGATTGAGCATAAGAAAGAGTGAATGATCATGCATGCAAAGAGTGAGTGCAAGATTTAGAAAATAGGAAAGTGAGCATGTGTGTGAAGCGAGTCACTGCAACAATGACCGTTAGTGCAGAAACAGTGTCATGCATGTGACAACAATGAGATGCAAAGGAAAACTGAAACAATGTTTCCTCAAGTTAACATACATCAAAACAAGAACAACCGTTCATTGAAACCAAGCAGATAACACTCACACAAGTCAAAATACAAAAAGTGACAGAAACGTAGCACAAGAGATGAAAAGCAAACTTACCTTGAAAAAGTTGAGCTGAATGTGCCGAAGGCTCCTAGATGCGATGTGGGATGTCAGAGCTACAAGATTGATGTGAGGAATGAGCTCTGCAACATTCGACAAATGAGTTTTTATAATATCGAGATTATGACGTGCATGCCACAAATCGAGGAAAAAGCGACACTTGGTAGGAGGTTTCTAAAATGATCTTTGCGTGTAACCTCTAGCTGCTAAAAATAGATCTCTAAAATCTAGGGATGCTTTGCCTTTTTCTTTTTCAGGAAAAGCAAGCCATGCATGCAAATCGGGCTTGCTCAGTCTTGGAGGGGACCGATCAACCTAACAGCACATGCAACAACCTACAAGCTTGGGGATGAAATTTGCGTAGTTTCTAGGTTGAGAAAGGCTGGCTGTTCCTTAGGCATTGCGTGATTTCTGGGGCTAGTAGGTCACTGCCGCCCAGAATTGTGAAATTTCTGAGATGAATCCCAGTGTTGGGATGGATTGCACAATTTCTGGAGGGAAGGCTGCCTCGTTGGATTGCGCAATTTTGGAGCCTAGCAGGTAGCCCAACATGATTGCGCAATTTCTGTAGGGAAGGATGGTTCCCCTCTAGAATTGCGTAATTTTTAGGGGGAGCATCTCAACTAGAAAATTTTCTAAGTCCGAAATGACAGCTTGCAGGTGGGAGACAAACAAGTTGACATGCATAGGCTGGCATGCCACTGAAACTCAGCTAAAGCCTATGTACTTGACAGTTCTAGACATATTGCTAAGGATGGTTGGTAGGGAGGCTCCAAAATGAAGCTAACGAAAAATTTTGGAGGGTGGTTGTAGCTGCTACAACACGAAGACATAGTAGCACTATTCTTGTTATGTTTATGGTATATGTTGCCTTAATTACATACTAATTTAATGAACTAATTCATTGCTTAGCTATGGTAATTATTGAATGAGTTATGTTATGCTTTAATGATTTTTGTTTATTATGTGGACTAATCTGCATGTAATCAATAAGTCTTTATCTTTCTTCCTGGGTCCCCCTTTAGGATAATCCTATTAATTTTCTAACCGGAGGCTCATTTTCCCTTTACCAGCCATGGAGGTAACTCCTTACACACCTTACATTGGGTGTCTCACAAAGCTTACATAGTTGCTGCCCTAGAGAGGTGTTGCATTCTCTTGTGCGTAATCGTAACCAAGGCATACATTTGAAACCTTTCCAACGATGGCTAGACCATATGACTAGATGGGACTCCTACACCAAACGATGTGAGGTATAATTGGGAATTCAAAATGGGGAGATACCCTTACATGTTGGCAGCATCCGTCACCACCAACAGAGGTGTAGAGGCCTCTTTGTCACTCCATGGACTCTGGATTTAAATCCATATTCTGAGATTAATGTCGTGCCAGTTTGGGTTCGATTGCCACTCCTCCCTGTTACACTAAAAAATGTCACCATGGCTATTTACAGTCGGCATGGCTCAATCAACAGTCATACTACCCTTTTGAGCAAGTCTTATGCCTCTGCTATTCATGTCAAAATCCAAGAAAGAGAGAAAGTCCTTATAAAATATGTTTATCTCTGGGTACGCAGGTTCTCTCAAGCCCTGCCTGCGGATACGCACCTTTTGTTCACAAGGTCTGCGTCCAAGGACGCTCTGTATCTAAAGGGGCAGGTGCGTCCCTCTGAAAAGGTTAAAATGCGCGAGTTTCATCTTCAAAAACTTACTTGTGGTCACTTCTAGAGCTTTCTAGAAGGTTCTTGGATGAATATTGAGCGCCTCCAGATGGTTCATGCACTCCTATCAAAGAGGAACTTATCCCATCAATAAGGGAGTGATCCCATCCAAAGAGGGGACTATCCCATTGATGGTGGACCTGATTAACTTCCTTTTGAGCACTATAAAAAGAGGCATTGAGCCAGAAGGAAAAAGGTTGAAAGCTATAGATTTCTAAGGGTAAATGCTGCAGGAATTAGGACTCCCATTTAGAAGCTTGTGAGGAGAGATTGTCATCTTTACTTGTTCTATTTGGAAGTGGGTGAGCTTTGTCAAAGTAGAGGAAGACTCTTGTGGACCCTGGAAGGAGCTTGCACAACACCAAGGCCCAGGTTGTAATGGTTCCTTTTGATTACCTTTAATGCAAATTGGTCCATTCTTCTCAATAGCTTGTTGTTAATGGGTTATTTCATGTACTCCTTGGTCTATGTGTTGAATATGCTTTGTTTTATGTTATAATCAGGTGCTATTTAATTGTTTGACTGTTGGTGATTGCAGGTTTTGGAGAAAGGGAGGAGCTCATCCGGATCAACAAAGCTTGGACTTCTACAACAACGTTTGGACAGAGGTAAGAACGAAACACTTGATTTCTCATATCATAATGTATGTTTAGAGAAGGATAGCTCCAGTTTGTTTTGTTTGTCATTAGAATGTCTTAGACTTCTAGGAAGGTCAGCTGTGTCCGCACCCTTGACTGATTCCATGTCATTAATTGGCGACTCCACTGGGGATATATTCCATTGATGAGAAGAGTCTTTTCTTTTGTGTGAACTTTGCTTTGAGAAAATTAGTTTATTTTTCTGGTTTTGGCTCTGTGACCTTGTCTCTGGGTGGGTTAGCTTAGGATTAGTTTTATTTTGGTTTTTCTTGAGTTTTTCAGTAGGACGCACCCTCTGAGCGCTGCACAGTGCGTCCCTGGACGCACTTTTGCTGTGTGCACAGAGCGGGCCCGCACCTGAGCTAACGGGTTGCCTGCGTCCCCTGCTAAAATTTGAGAAAATTCCATTTTTTGCATTTTTTGCTCTTAGATTTTGTTTTTTCTTAGTTTTTACTGCCCAGATCCACTGGTTACCTGCCATAAATCTTCACCTAGGCTTGTTTCCTTGGCATTTCTACTTTAAGCTTTCATCAATTGGGTGTTTTGAGTCTCTTTTTTGAGAAATTCTTAATTTGATTTCCTTTGGTCATTAATTGGCGGTTCGTCTCAGTCCTGTCACAATTTTGGGGGGGCTAAATTGTGTATGAGTGTTAATCGCCTTTGAGTGTTTTTATTTTATGATCTTTGGAACTCTCACCCAATTTTCTCGACTTGCACTTGTTGGTTCTTAGATTACCTTAGAATCATCTTGTGTTTGAGAATTCTCTTTCATAGATCACATTTGCATAATTAGAGTTCTCATTTTCGGAATATGAATGAAAAATGTGCATAGATTACATTTGCATACTTTTCAAGTGAATTGTGCATAGATTACAATTGCATAGTTTACATTCTGAAAAATCAATTGTAGATTTAGATCAGCTTTCTTTGATTTGAATTTACACAAAAATAAAATAAAAAAAATGGTTTGGAATTGATTTGCATTAGTTTTTCTTGATAAAATTAGTGCATTAGAGAATTTGTTATATTTTCTCTTAGTGATCAATTTTTTGCATTGTTGGAAGTGAATGGAAACTCTCTCCTCACTTTAGTTAGGATTCATCGAATTAAAAAGATTACATTATCATATTCGATTGCATTCGGTTGAGTCGGGTCATCACACCATTGGTTTCGTATCCATTTACCCATTTGAGTAATAACAGCCTCAATAACACAGCGCTTAATTAAAATTCATCTAGTAATTTTTACATTTCTAGGGCTCTGAAACACCAACATAGCTTAGGCTAGTGTCTTGGACTAGGTGAGTACTTAACTCTCCAAGACAGTAAAACCAAACAAGTAGCTGATCTTGTGATAGAATCAAATCCAATTGTTACATTTACACTCTGGGAAAGCTCCTCTTAAAGGAGAAGCACGAGCTCGTGTCCGAACCAGTGAGGGGATCCATCCTCCCTCGTTGGGAACGACGCCAGACAATACGTATTACAAACGGTAAACCTCGGATTAACCATTGTCGAGGAGCCAGGGGTCACTTATCGGTAAACCTTGGATTACTGTCAAGGAGCCGGTAAGGGGATTGAGCTGGCTACTCTGCCCTTGCGTGCTGTCGGAGTTTAGACTGTTCCCCCAGGTGTACTTGTTGCCGTTGGTAACCTTAGTGACCATAATCTTTAGGATTCTACCCAAGGTGACGGTGGAGGGAAGATCCCACTGTACCTGGAGCAGACGTCGGTTATACTCACTTGGATTTTCCGAGGGGTTCACTTCACTTCGAGACGGTTAAAGTGGAGGAACTTGTGCCGGTCTATTCATTAAGCAGGTTGCCGGGGTAACTGTTCCACCCTCCATTTCTGTACTGAATTCTGCGAGGTTGGGCTTCATCACCAACTAGTGTTTTCGGTCCGGAGAGCTTACTGTTTGTGTGTGGTTTGACTCCTAGATTTGATAGCGCGTGTTAATTTGTTTGTTTTTACTTTTAGAGACCATAGGTGTGAATTGTGAATTTTAATTGTTAGGTGTGAATTGTGAATTGTTAATTTTAGTTTTAAATTGTTAATAAAATTCACTGAAGTTGAATATAATGGCAAATGTTCCGGAATTTATCAACCTAGGAACCCCTCCTAATGAGAATCCTAGTACTTTTCCTTACTTTGGAAATGTTGGTCCTCCTTATATGGCTACTTTGTCATTACCTGGATTTACAATAGGTTTACCGATATGGTTATTTTCAACTTCGTTGGCCCAAAATACTCCAATTGTTCCATCTCAACCGGATGCTTCACCTCAACAGAGTTCACCATCTCAACATCACCAACCTTTTGTTGACCCTTTACCTTCTTCGCCTAATTTTTCTTCCTCCATTTCTTCCTCTTCGCCTGGTAAAAGCCTTGATGCTAGTAACCAGGAGGCTAAGAAGAAGAAGAAAGGGAAGAAGAAGAAGAAGAAGAAGAAGCAAGATAAGAAAGAAGTCAACCAACCAACCATGGCTGTAAATGTTAGTGGTGTTGAGGAAAATTCCGACATGCATCGTAAACCCAAATACCCTTGCAGGCTTTGTAAGGGTGACCACTTCCTTGTCAATTGTCCTGGTATTCCAAAGGTCTTGGAAGTATGGTTAGAAAAATCCCATCAACTTTCCATTGATCCGTCAACCAGTGATAGTCAGGTTCCTGGGAAAAAGGGTAAAGTTAGGTTTCCTTGTAAGTTATGCAAAGGGAGTCATCAAACTCACATTTGCCCTCACATGGATGAAGCCTCAACATTGTTGGAAAAACTTGCTGTTCCACAACAAGAATTTCCAACTGGTTACCGTAAACTTTCTCCCAACCTACCGTCAACTGACGGAGTGAATGATCTAAATTCAAGTACAGTCGATCACACTCTTCCATTGGAGAGTGAAACTCATGTCACTCAGGTTGATGATCCATTAGTTGATCAAATGGCCGATTCAATTTCACATTCGGTCGATCCCACTTTCCCTTTAGAAAGTGAATTTCATACCGCTCAGGTTCTTCTTGTTACATCAGATTCTTCTATGCCGGGGGGCATTTCACCTGTTTCCACAGAACCCCCTCCAAGCACTGAGGTCTTTTCCTTTGATTGGAATAGACTGACAAAACCTCATCTTCCTTCCTCCATCCCTTTCCAAATTATTGTCAAGGCTGGTGGTAGGGACATACATCGTACTCAGGTAGATGAAGGTGCTTCTGTTAGTATTTTATCCTCAACTGTTTGGAAAGCTTTGGGTTCCCCTCAGCTTGCGCCTATTACGCAGAATCTGAAAGCTTTTAACAGAACCATTAGTGAACCTTTAGGGATCCTTCCTAAGTTTTCTATTACCTTGGAAGGTAAAACTGTCTGTATTGATCTTATGGTAGTTCGAGGTCCCTTGGATTTCAATTTACTCCTTGGGCGAGACTATGTTTATGCAATGAAAGCTGTCGTATCGACACTCTTTCGCGTGGTGTCTTTCCCTCACAATGGCAGTATTGTGACTGTAGACCAGCTTTCGTTTCCTAGTCTTGTTTCAACTACCAATAATCTGACATCCCTAAATGTTCCTGATTCTAAAGTGGTATCTACCCTGCCACGGGTTAATTATGTGGCAACTGGTCCGATGTTTTCAGTTACCGAGGTAAGTGAACCTCTCACTGTTGATTTAGATCCGGTAATTGACATGGAAAACTCTATGGGATTACTTGAACACGATGTTCTTATCCCTTTTGAGTCCCTTGACATGCGTTCCTTCCAGAGAGCTATTCTTCCTTCTGATGAAGACCTCTTGGAAGCCATGATCAAGGTGTGTCCATTGACATGTCTTTCTTCCAGTTGGAAGCCATGATCAATGTCGTGAGGATAGTTTGTTCCCGTCTCAACCTCATTAAAAAATGAAACTGGATGTAACGAGGATAGTTTTTTCTTGTATCAACCTCGTTAAAAAATGAAACAAGGAGTACGAGGATAGTTTGTTCCTCTCTCAACCTCGTTAAAAAATGAAATTGGATGTCACGAGGATAGTTTTTTCTTGTATCAACCTCGTTAAAAAATGAAACAAGGAGTGCGAGGATAGTTTTTTCTTGTATCAACCTCGTTAAAAAATGAAACAAGGAGTGTGAGGAAAGTTCCTTTTACTGTGTCAACCTCATTAAAAAATGAATCAGTGTGTACGAGGATAGTTTTTTCCTGTATCAACCTCGTTTAAAAATGAAACAGGCTAGCGTGAGGAAAGTTCCTTTTACTGTGTCAACCTCATTAAAAAATGAATCAGTGTGTATGAGGAAAGTTCCTTTTACTGTGTCGACCTCGTTAAAAAATGAATCAGTGAGTGTGAGGATAGTTCCTGTTACTGAGTCAACCTCGTTAAATAATGAATCAGGTATGAGGATAGTTCTTTTACTGAGTCAACCTCATTAAAAAATGAATCAGGTAGATTTTAGGTTATATAGGTAGATTGTAGAAAGTAGGGTTATGAGGATAGTTCTTTTACTGAGTCAACCTCGTTAAAAAATGAATCAGGTATGAGGATAGTTCTTTTCTTGTGTCAACCTCCTTAAAAATGAAACAACTCCCTTTTCAAGTTAAATATTGAAAGTAAACCTTCACTTCATCCAGCCGGTTGAATGCAATGAAGCTTGGGGGGCATGTACCTCGCTTTGCATCATTATGCTGGGGGCATGCGAACTTCATGAGCATAGTTCCTTGTCTTGTGTCAAGCTCATTAAAAAATGAATCAAGGATTTTAGAGCATAGTTCCTTGTCTTGTGTCACGCTCGTTAAAAAATGAAACAAGGGTAGGTTAAGTAGGTAGATTGTAAAACGTAGTTATGAGCATAGTTCCTTGTCTTGTGGCAAGCTCATTAAAAAATGAATCAAGGATTTTAGAGCATAGTTCCCTGTCTTGTGTCAAGCTCGTTAAAAAATGAATCAAGGTTTTTTAGAGTAGAGTTTTTTGTTAGGTATATTGTAGAGAGTAGTTATGAGCATAGTTCCTTATCTTGTGTCAAGCTCGTTTAAAAAATGAAACAACGGTTTTGAGGATAGTTCTTTTCTTGTGTCAACCTCACTAAAAAATGAAACATCTCCCTTAAGTCTTTCCAAAATCTTGAAAGTAAAGCTTCATTCCATCCACCTTATTGAATGCAATGAAGCTTGGGGGGCATGTACCTCGTTTTGCGTCTTTATGCTGGGGGCATGTGAACTTATAACAAGCATAGTTTTTCGTTTCAAGCTTGCGTAAACATGAAACCGAATCCGAGCATAGTTCTTTTCCTGTGTCAAGCTCGTTAAAAAATGAAACAAATCCTCCTCTACTTGAGTCGAGAGATTGACTAGATCTCATAAATGTTAAGTATTTAGGTTAGTTATTTCAGTTTTTGCATAATTTTCTTACAGTTTTAGGTCGAGTCTTTCAAATGATCTCGTAACTCAACCTTCATTTCATTCAAATGGTTGAATGAAATGAAGCTGGGGGGCATGCGCTCTAGCAGTTATGCTTAGGGGGCATCAAGCACAGTTTTCTCTCTGTTTCAAGCTTGTATAAAAATGAAACTACTTTGAAGCATAGTTTTTATCTGTTTCAAGCTTTTGTAAAAATGAAACCTATTTCGAGTCAATTTCAGTTATTTTCAAGACTCGTTAAACTCATGAAAATCCCGAGATTATTTTGCTATTTTTCATTCTCGCAAAACAAATGAAAATGCCGAGTTCTTTCCATCTTTTCCTGCTCGTAAATTAAATTGAAAGTCGGCCATATGAGTACATTTTTATCCCTTTTTCGAACTCATTAAAACTTACGAAAAGTGAAAACCATGAGTACATTTTTATCATTTTTTCGAACTCGTTAAAACTTACGAAAAAGTGAAATCTCAGAGTCATCTTTTAAGCCCTTTTCTGACTCCTAAAACATGAAAAGATTGCCGAGCGTTTCTTTTACACTCGTTAAAACGGAATTAAAAGACGGTCCCCTTATAGCTCTTTTCTGACCGTAAAATCAGGAAAAGATTGCCGTGTTTTTGTCGTTTCAAACTCGATACGGAAATAAAACGACGTGTCCTTGATCGCTTTTTACTTTTCAGGTCAGTGACACTAATTATGAAAGTACTCATTGGTCGCAAGATCAAGCGGTTCCCCCAGGTATTATTTTATACTTTTTCGGGCTTGAGGGACACAAATTTACGAAAAAGTTCAACTTGGAGTTTTCTTAAGTTTTTCAGACTCTCTAAAATTGAAAAACACCGAGTTTCTCCTATACTGGGCTCGTTAAACATTTCACAGTAAAGGACCTGTTCAATTACAAACAGGAACGAACCACTCCTTCCTAGGGTTCGAATCAAAACTGGGTTGGACTCATCCGAAGGATGAGCTTATAATCAAGCATATGTTATCCTCCTCAAGCTTGTTAAAAATAAAGAGGTACTTGCCAGAAATGGTGGGGGAAAAGAGAGAAGAATGAGCCTATTTGTTACCTTTTGTCTCAGAAGAAACTTTATTACCACTCTTGGACACGACACTTTTCATTCACCTGGGTTGGGAAATCCTTTACTTCACAGTTAATCAAACCACTTTTGAAAGTCTTCAATCGGGTTCCGGGGATTAACTTTGAGTTATTTAGCACCAAACCATCTGTTGTGTCGTTATGTGTCCAAGAGGTCTGCAAACAAAACTTTCATCTGCAAAATACTTGTCATCCATTTGACCATCCCTGAGTCAGTCCTTACAGCAATATTTCTTCAACTTGAACAATGATTTCGTGTTGTGGGCTTGCCCGCAACGGGTCACTTTCTATCGACATCAGCACATTATCTAGAGAGATGACTTAGAAATCGTCAGTGCCTTGAAGTCTGCATGCATCAATGGCAGGTTTCTCGCCTTTGACGTCAGTTTACATCATTGACTTTCGATCGAAGGATTCCGTGAAATGTTCGACATCAACTCATTCATTCACATCTCATGGATTGTACTGGGTACTTTGAGAACCATTGACATTACTGGTGGTCTCTCTCATGCTTGTTAACAGTTCACATCATTGACTGGTAATCAAGTGGTTTCTACCATGTTCGACATCGACTCATTTATTCGCATGGCTAGAATCGTACCAATTCGAGAAGTAGGAATGAAGACCCTGGATCAAATCTTTACCATCCAGGCTGCGAGGAGTTTTGTATTCATTATCTAAGTAGACTAATCATAAACAGATGGCTGCGCCCATACTGTGTCTACAAAAGTCTATGATTATGATGTACTACAAGATCATTTCTGTATCAGAGTAGTTAGTTTGTTAGTTAAAGTTTTTATCTGAGTATGGGAATGCCTACCTCAGTGATGATATAATCTTATCCATGTATTTTGTGTTGAAAATTGCGGGTTCCAACCAGGTTCTCCATGAGATAATCCTCGAAATGATAAAGCGCTTCACCCTTCCTAGATAAATACAAAACCCTAATCTATTCCAGGCTTCGCACTTTAGGGGGCAATCTGTTACACTAAAAAATGTCACCATGGCTATTTACAGTCGGTATGGCTCAATCAACAGTCATACTACCCTTTTGAGCAAGTCTTATGCCTCTGCTATTCATGTCAAAATCCAAGAAAGAGAGAAAGTCCTTATAAAATATGTTTATCTCTGGGTACGCAGGTTCTCTCAAGCCCTGCCTGCGGGTACGCACCTTTTGTTCACAAGGTCTGCGTCCAAGGACGCTCTGTATCTAAAGGGGCAGGTGCGTCCCTCTGAAAAGGTTAAAATGCGCGAGTTTCATCTTCAAAAACTTACTTGTGGTCACTTCTAGAGCTTTCTAGAAGGTTCTTGGATGAATATTGAGCGCCTCCAGATGGTTCATGCACTCCTATCAAAGAGGAACTTATCCCATCAATAAGGGAGTGATCCCATCCAAAGAGGGGACTATCCCATTGATGGTGGACCTGATTAACTTCCTTTTGAGCACTATAAAAAGAGGCATTGAGCCAGAAGGAAAAAGGTTGAAAGCTATAGATTTCTAAGGGTAAATGCTGCAGGAATTAGGACTCCCATTTAGAAGCTTGTGAGGAGAGATTGTCATCTTTACTTGTTCTATTTGGAAGTGGGTGAGCTTTGTCAAAGTAGAGGAAGACTCTTGTGGACCCTGGAAGGAGCTTGCACAACACCAAGGCCCAGGTTGTAATGGTTCCTTTTGATTACCTTTAATGCAAATTGGTCCATTCTTCTCAATAGCTTGTTGTTAATGGGTTATTTCATGTTCTCCTTGGTCTATGTGTTGAATATGCTTTGTTTTATGTTATAATCAGGTGCTATTTAATTGTTTGACTGTTGGTGATTGCAGGTTTTGGAGAAAGGGAGGAGCTCATCCGGATCAACAAAGCTTGGACTTCTACAACAGTGTTTGGACAGAGGTAAGAACGAAACACTTGATTTCTCATATCATAATGTATGTTTAGAGAAGGATAGCTCCAGTTTGTTTTGTTTTTCATTAGAATGTCTTAGACTTCTAGGAAGGTCAGCTGTGTCCGCACCCTTGACTGATTCCGTGTGACACTCCCTCTTCCTCTTTGGGGGGTTGATGCACTAAAATACATTAGAAACAAGTTAGGCCTCTATCTTCATAAAGAAAAATGAAAAGGAAATCAATTTTATTATGCTCATATATGTGTTCAAGTAAACCTCAATGAAGGTTTACCAAAGGCCCTAAAGATAAATCTAGGAGAATGGAGCCATATCTAGGAATTGGATTATGAGGAGATTCCCTTGAATTACTTCGTTTATCATTCTCATGGGAACTTTTCCAAAATCTACTCCCAAAAAAAAAGATGATCATTCCTGAGTCCCTATTTCTAAATAAGCTAGTTTCCAACCAACATAAAGGTGAAGAAGGAATAAAAAAAAAAAAGCCCACAACCCCAAAAAATATGCTGAATCAAATCCAATGCCAAAACATTCCCCCAATATTTTTTTTTTGAGGCTCTTCAAGATCTAGAACAAGATGAAGATTACCCTATGGATGAAACCCCAAATGAGGATTATGGAAATACAAAAGTGCTAGTGGAAAATGAAGAGCAAGGCCCTTCATGGGTCGACCATCCAAATTCAGATTCATATTTTGAGAAAAGAGCAATAGAATTGAATCCCTTTTCTCTTGCAGAGATGAAGAAGTCTTCCCAATTTTTTTACCAGAAAGCTATGGCAATCAAGGCAACTCATGAAAAATCATGCACGAGAGACATTGCTGAAAAATCCTTCTCCTCAAATGTAGTGGAACCACCTCTAACAAGAGGCAAGAAATCTAATAA
Organism: Pinus tabuliformis; assembly: GCA_031772625.1. Taxonomy (NCBI): domain Eukaryota; kingdom Viridiplantae; phylum Streptophyta; class Pinopsida; order Pinales; family Pinaceae; genus Pinus; species Pinus tabuliformis. The sequence continues at coordinate 302,073,377 of CM062814.1, forward strand.
AGGAAAGAAAGAACGTGAAACATATTCAAACTTGGCTTCATGATCCCAAATCTGAATGGAATCTCTGCTCCAAAAGCCTCCCAAATAGATCAATGCATTGTTTTTGCATACTCTTATGCTCGAAATATGTAAGAGTTTAAACTTGTAAACATGTAGAAGGACTTGGTTGTAGTAATTGTGGAAAATAATGGGATCTATATCCCATGAGTTTAGTCATCACCTTAGTGTAAGATGCCATTAAAAATGCAATGTAATGAATTCCTCATGTATTTGCTGTGACCGGGCACAAATTTCTTAAAATCACTACTCATTTCTATCAAAAAAAAAATTGATCTCCTCCAAGTTAATTAATTAATTAACTCTTTCATTTAAAACTAGTCATTCCTCTAAGTATTATTTAACAAGAGAGATCAACACTTATATGAAAATGTGATTTAATCATCTCATGAGGAAGGGTAAAAATCCATTTAATATGCTAATTTATTTTTTCTAATTTCAGTTTGCTAGAGTAATGATTACAATGAGAGGGGGTGAATAAATGTAATGGCCAATGTTAAACAATTTAACAATCAATAAGAACTAAACATGTAATCATGCATAATTAAATATCATCATGACATCAACACATGAAAACACCAGATGTACATGGAAACCATTGCAGGAGAAAACCACGAATATTTATCTTCAATATTTGATTACATTAGTTTGCAGGCACCAACACCCAAAATAAATTTGCAAGCACTAATCCCCAAAATAAATTTTTAGGCACCGACCTACTGTAGGATACAACTTGATTGGGGAACCAACCTCGATGATATACAAGCACTGACTTGTAGTAGGTTCCAAACTTATTAAGGCACCAACCTCAATGGAGGCACCCACCCCCTTCCTCAACCTTTATCGGACCACTTTTCACAATATTTCAAACTGGATCCACAAGCTCAATAAAATATTCCTTTTCAAAATCTGATCATATCATCACAACTTCAACTGGTTCTTCAAACATCAATAGTAACCCATTCTTCTCTTCATGTTCCAACATTAAACTTTCTCATGTAGCTCAGAAAAATAATGAAAGTAATATGACTTCAAATCCTCATGACTTTTCATGTACCCCACATAGATCACAAGAAAATTCAAGCCATATCCCTCATTTTCAAAAATCAATTTGACCTCAAATTAGCTTACAAATCATTATAAAAATGAATTGATCTACAAAATGCACCTTTCTGTCACGTGTTCTATGGATGTACTCCTTTGGTTAGGTAAAGAGTTTGGCAAAATTACTACCCTGAGGGCACATAAAAATTTCAACGAGCCTGACTGAGTTTGAGCCCATGACTTCCCATATTACAAAGGAAATATCTACTAATTGGGTTCCTCATTCAAAATTTTTAGACGAAAATTGTTTTGATCATAAGTTGTGTCATGCAACTGAAACCAAAGGTGGGGGTGGACCCAACCTTGCAACCAAGTTCCAAACCAATAGACTAAGTACTAAACTAGAGCACCAACCAAAGTGCCCAGTCAATAGAATGAGTATTAAACAAGAGTGCCAATTATAACCTTGTAACAAACAACTTGAGTATTAAATTAGAGTACCACCAAAGTGGCATGCCAACACCGAAGTTCCAACCACAACCTTGTAACCAATATGTCAAGAAAACATATTGATTATTCATGTGGAGTGCCAAACACGAACTTATAATCAAAGTGTCGAAAAAATAGAATTTTTGTTAACTTAGACTTACAACCACAAATTCACAACCAAAGTGCAAAGATTAAGTATTAACCTAGAGTGCCAACCATAAACTCGCAAACAAAGTTCCGAGTAAACAAACTGAGTATTAAGTTGGAGTTCCAACCAAATCTCAAGCTACATACTAGAGTGCCAAAGAAAGTTTCGATCCACATACTGAGTAATACATCGAAGTGTCAATAAAAGCGTTGAGCCACAAACTAAGTAATAAATCATAGTTTCAATCGAAGTGCCAAGCCACAAACTTAGTATTAAATTAGAGTGTTAACCAAGGGAAAAACCATAGACAAAGTACCAACCAAAGTGCCCAATCGACCTTGCGTATGATGTGCCAACTCCACCAACCAACACTATGATTATTCCAATCATGTCACACAAAATTCAAGCCACATTAAATCTCAAAAAATTGTGCCAACATGCCAAACCTCGTCAAACCATCAAACTTTGTACTAAAGCCAATAGTGCCAAACCACATCAAACTCAATCCCATGACTTTAGGTCTGTTTCTCTTTGTTCAAACCATAAGGGCATCCCCATCTATTGGTTCCTGAACTCACAAATCTAAACACCACACACTCACTCTTTTGATCCCATCAATCCACTTATTTATGCCCAAGAAGGGGCCAAAAATTGAAATGGGGCTAGCCTCTAGAAGCATCATATGACTAGTTGACATGACCTAGTCCTAGGGGTTAATAGGAAAACCTGTGTTGATATTAGCATGATGTCATAGATGCCACATAGCACTCACTAAGTGGTGCCGCATGTCACTTGAATTAAAATCTATTGGTTGTCTCAAAATGTTGATCAAGTATGCCACATGGCACTACCACATCATCACCTTGCTGCCATGTCATCAACCTTGAGCCATTCTCGTGTTGCCACATTTCATTGTATTGCCACTTGTCCAATCCGGTCTTTCCACCTATGTGTAACAACCTCGAGTTATATTTCCATATAAAAAGGAAAAAATCAACCAAGGTCATGGGGCACGTATTCCAAGCTGAATGAGGGGAAAGACATCACATTGGGGTTCACTTGTGGTTAATTAAAGATTATGGAAATTGACATTAACATTGGAAAAAGGCAAAAGGAAATAAATGGAAATTAATTCAAGGAATAAAGGAATATAGGAGAAAAGGAAGATGAAGAGACAAGAATGTGCATGAAAGAGAAATTAGAAGAAAAGGAAGATGAAGAGACAAGAATGTGCATGCCAAGGAAATTAGAGAGAAAATAAAGGAAAATGAAAGAAAAGAGGAAAAGGAAATGAAGAGACACTAGATATCAATGATACAAAGGAACCTAAGAAACAATTGACAACTTTTGATAAACTTTTGATCAATTTTCAGCTTTGACAACTTTAGTTTTTCCAAAGAAGAAATCGAACTCCAAGAGAGAGAACAAGCAAGGGAGAAATCAAACAAGGAAAGTAAGGGAGCACAAGATAATTTTGGAAAGAAACAAGTAAGGGCATAAAATAACTGTGGATTTGTAGGTAACAATGTACATGTGTGATTTATTATGTTGAGATTTGATGCAATGTGCATGCATTTGTTTATGGTTTATGTTGTTTTTATTGGCTTGGGATTTGCCTAGATTGATGGTGGTTTACAACCTTTCCTTTTCTATTTCCTGGATAGTCATGATGTGTTATCAGGAAATCTAGTGTCTATTCAGAACTGCTAGTCCCACTAATACGGGTAGCTATCTTAGAAACAAATAGATTAAAGTCACTTGTTTTTTCCTTTACGAGAGAGAGATGAGAAAGAAGCAGAGAGTACCAACCTCAATCTTTTGTTTGGCTCCTTGCTTGTTTCCTTTCCCCTTTGACAGAATCCCGCCACTGCTTCCTTACTTGTTCCGCTTCAAAGAGCACCTGTAGAGTCACAACAGCATAATACCATTAAAGCATATAGATCTATCACTGTAAACAATATAGGATCAGATATATATTGACCATAAAAATGCATATATCAACACAATATTCAGAGATACACAAGAATATGGAGGAAAACTCAAATAGATTTATTAGTAAAAGTAGTAGAAGAGAGGATTACAACCACTTGGTCTAACCCAGCGCCATCCTCCCAGCTTGAAAGCCCCCTTCACCTCATACAAAGCAAGATCACCCAACAATGTATTCAAAGAGAAACCATCAACACTTCTTTGCAAATTACCAAATTCCAACCTTTGGATCTCTGGGATGAGGGATCCGTTTATAGATATTTGCAGGGGGGGTGAGTCAGCTTCTGGGATTTTGACTAGTGTCATCTCTTTGATAGTTCTTGGTTCCACTTTGAGATTTCATGATCTCTTACTCATCCTTGGGCGAATTCAGAGAGGCAAGTGTCAAATGAGCAGCTTCTAGAAGATTCTCAGGGTCTCCACCTAGCAAACTGCTTGTGCCATTTGTCTTCTCTCACTCATCGCACCCTATAGAAGGGCTTTCCAGTATGCATCACACTTTTTGCATGTGGCAGGTGAGATGCATCACACCCTTTGCACTGGGCAGTCTGTATGGCCCTGCTTTGACCAGTTCTGAGTGGTTTTTCATGGAAAACTTCTGGGAGATGATGTAATTAGCTGACCTTGCTCCTTTAGGGTATGAAACAACACTTTTAGGGACTTAGAGGCCCTTGGTTTATGGACATATGTGATTGGGGTTGCAGTGCCCAAATATGTCTATAACAGTTGCCCCTTAAAGCATGAGGTCGTATTTCTTTTGATGGCGGGTGAAATGATTTATAATTAGGATCCGAGGTTTTTCGCATTGGAAGGTGACCTGTAATAAGATACAATAAAATGCATCATCTTCATAATATTTTCATGATCTAGTTGAGGCGGGCATTCCCATGCTCAGATTGATAAATTCATTTTCATGTACATAGGATAGACAACCGTCTATGTGCAAACTGATGATTCTGGTAGAGCCATCATCCCTTAGTTTGGATGATTATCTGTGCAGCAATGATGTACATTTGATGTCTTTATTTTCTTGAATATATCGCAGCCCGGATGGATGAAACTAGATCTGGGGTCTTCAAAACTCGTTCAATCTTTGCCCGAAAGTACAAGTCGATCCATGTGAAAAGATGTTCTGATGTCAAACATGGAAGGACATCGCCTGATTACCAGCCAATGATGTAAGCTGTTAACAGACGCGAGAGGAGTCACCGATGATGATGATGATGATCCTCAAGGTACTGCAGTACAATTCGCGTGGTGTGAATACATGAGTCAATGTCGAACACCATGCAAAATATTTCGGTCGAAGGCCATTAATGAAAACCTGTCACCGGAAGTGAGAAACTTGCCATTGAGGCATGCAAGCTTCAAAGTACTGGAAGGGTTGTCCCTAGGTAAACTTCTTGGATAATGAGCTGATGTCGACAAGAAGTGACCCATCATAGGAGGGCATTAATGGATCCCACATTTGTGACATGGAATAGAGCAAATGATTTTGTAGAGGTGAAAACGATGTGATGATACAAGGTTCAGGGTGGTGGTCACGAAAGAATGAAGCGTGAAGGTATTGTAGTGGATGAGACACAAACTGGGTAGGTGAATTCTCTGAGCGACTTATCTTTGAACATATCAGCGACACTGAAATGGATTGGTAGCGTTAACCCCAAAAGTGGATGGTATGGTGGACCAATGGTGATATGACCAGTGAACGGAATAACCCAACCTGACTCAATCATGGTGATGGAGTGAAAGTGTCATGTTCAAGAGCGACCTGCTACCAATAAAGTTTCTTCGAGTTTTCTTCCCAATTTTCCCTACTCATTTCTGACCAGTACCTCTTTAATTTTGTCAAGCTTGAGGAGGATAACATATGCTTGTTCTATAATCTGCCCTTCGGGCAAACCCGTCGCTATGTTTTAATGAGCCTAGCAACAATGAAACTCATTCTTGTCTAAATGGACAAGTTTGTCGCTATTGTTTTAATGAGTTTAAAGACAAGACTAACTCGATCCTTTTCAATTTTAGAGAGTCTGAAAAGAGACGGAAAGGAAACTCCAATATTCCTTTTTTGTAATATAATCCCTTAAGTCCGAAAAAGTATAAAACAATGCGAAATGGATGACTTTTCGATAGTTTTAACGAGCCGAACAAGACAAACGCTCGATATTTTTGTGTAATGATCCCTCAGGTCCAGAAAGATTAAAATCTAGAGGAGGGATAACACTTCGATCACTTTAACGAGCTGGAGAGGCCAATTGCTCAGCAATATTTTCATATTTTATGAGTCGGATGAAAAGAGCTTAAAGGAGACTCATTTTTTGAGGAACGAGTGATGTTTTTAGATAGCAGCTGGTTCCAGGTAAGGTTTGGAAAATTTTCAATCATGACAGTGTAAAGAAGGTGGCTAATAGGATCACTCATCGCAGCTGTTCCTCAAAAGGGGTAAACAATCAAATGGAGGCGAATGATCGGCTAAAACAAAGTGGAGGTGATGGTAAGAACATGACCAAGGCTCAAAAGCTGATGATAATCATTCACAATGGTTATTTACTGGAGGTGGGTTCATTTTTTAATGAGCTTAAACTCTGGTGGAACATATGCTCATTGCTAGGTTTAATTTTTAACGAGCTTGAATTTCGCATAAAACTGCTCGTGCCAATCGTATAATAAGGATGTCTCATCAATAGGTTCATTTTTTAGGGAGCTTGCACCATTCAAAATTATGCTCCGACTCCTTTTATTATGTAAGCTAGGAATGACCAATCCTACGAGTTTGAAGGGTTAAGAATATACAAACTAGGAAAATAAATGGTCGCTTTTCACTTTCATGCAAAAAGGTTTGCATGTCCCCAGGTATAGCGAAGTAGAGTTTCCCAGGTTACCCCTCAATTTGTAGACAAAACATTTGTTCTATCAGGAAAGGCCTACCTTTTCCAGGTTACCCTTCAATTTGCAGACAAAACATTTGTTCTATCGGGAAAGGCCCACCTTCTAATAGAGGTATCTTATTTCGATCTAATCCCATTTTCCTAAACAGACGGGTGTGTTAGACCAGTCATATATCCTCTGCGGAAACCTACCCTACACCTGAAGTTTTCTTGCCGAAGCAGACTAGGGTGCATGCCCCCTGGGTTTCAGTCACAACTATCGAATCACTCGCGTTCATCAGGTGGACGGACTGGAGATTGATGAGACATTCCTTGCGCAAAAAGACCTATTAGGGATGGCATTTGACTATTAGCTATGTGCGAACTGGGGAATGAAAGCTGGTCTACAAGCTGGACCACTCTACCTTCATGCGGAAAACACATTACTCGAAAGAGTGAGGAAACAATTGCTCCCATGCTATAAATGTAGTCATGCCTGAGGAGTAGATTGTAATCTAAAGGTCCTTGGACTACCATTACGTTCAGATAAACGATTTTCCTTCTCAAAGTTATAGGTAAACTTGGAAGGATCCCTAATGGTCGACTGGTTCCTTTATCGAAGACTGTCAGATTTCGCATCTCATACAAAAGTGATGGCGAACAAAGCACTTTCCAAGCATTTGAGGAAAGGATACTCACAAAATCCCCTTCATCTATGATGGTACCAACCATGACCATTCTGTAAGTTTGCACTATGATTCGGAATGGTACATTAGACGGTAAACAGGGTCTACCTAGTAGGTTCCAATCAAAGGAAACGACTAGGTTGCTTGGAGGTGGGACCAAATAAACGGCTGGATACAGCTCTGATGAATTTCCTTCCTGCAGTAAAGGAATGGGTAGATTGCCCAATGTTCATCGGAGTTTGTGTTTACGAAAAGAATTTGAACGGTGTCATTCTCATTCTCTTTGGTGACTGTATCATCTAAAGGTAAATCTTCTGAAGCCAATATGGGGTCGACTGTCGTCTCAACCTATTGACTTTGGTCTGATGTGGACTCAAAGGGTTTATCTTCAATGATAGGCGCTTCGACCGACAACAAAGGTGGGTCAGTCGGATTTTCAACTAGCAATGGATTCGGCAAGAGTTTCTTGTATCCAGGAGGGAGTCGTTGCGGTGATGCAGGATGATTATCCAAGAATCTTTTAGCTTCGTCCAGGAAGGGACAATGGGGGAGGGCATGATCGCCTTCACACAATCTGCAGGGAAATTTAGATTTTCCTTTCTCTCCGGTGACTTCGTTTTCACTAGTTGACGGTGTACTCTCAACATGATCGTCAGAGGTTGATGACACTGGATTGTGCAAGCGGGGAGACCAGTTCCTTAAGATCCGTGAGATGCAAGGATAATCTCAATGATATTGGTCTCCTTTGCAGATGACACATGGACATTTAGGTTTGGACGGTGCAGTGTGTGGATTTTCACTAGATGATGCACGGTTGCCCCTTTTTGCCGTTGACTCCTTCTTCTTCTTCTCCTTCCCTTTCTTCTTCTTCTCAGTTACTTGGGTTTTAGTTTTACTATCTTCACCAAGCGAAGAGGAAGAAGGAGAGGGAGAGACAAACAAAGTAGAAGGTTGGGGGGTAACTCTAGTATCATCTAGTTGCTAATTCGATTGTTCAGGAATCATGGTGCTTTGAACGATAGAGGTCGAGAAAAGCCATACTAGCAGGCCAATTGTCAGTCTTGGAAGGGACCATGTGGCCATATAAGGTGCACCAACATCTCCCCAATAGGAGAAAGGACTAGGATTTCCCCCGAGGGGAAATCCTTGGTTGGTGGACTCCATTTTCTCAACCTAAGACCAACGAGGGAATAGTGACGTTATTCCGATTAAAATAAATATTAGACACTTCGAAACAACTTGCTTTTTCAATTTTTAAGAGTCAAGAAAAAGATAAAGATGACTCTAGTCGCCTTCAATTTTTAATGAGGCCGAAGTGACAAGTGCTCAGATGGGCCTTTTCCTTTAAAGAGTCTGAAAAGGAACACAAGAGACTACTTTGGAAATCTAGACAGAGGGATTACCAAACCAATTGCAAAACTGCAGAATACTTTTTACGGTATGGCAATCATTCTTCCCGAATGCTGTGTTCAGTGCATTGCAATTGATAGGGCGGCAGACACGGCTTCCTAAGGATAAAGGATATAGCCTATTGTGGTCTCCCAATATATAATCGATGGTACGTGGGAGCACAAGTCTGTACTGGCACTTGTCGTCTCAAAGAGGAGGAATCATCCAACCTATGATGAAAGCGATAGTTATCGGGCTTTACGACGCCGAAATACGTTTCTAGCCTAGACTTCTAGATGTTGTGCATTAGGTTCCAAAGCATTTTTATGTTCATTGAATTTATTTTATAGTTGATCTTTCTTAAGAAGTTTGCCTTTAAGGTTCATCGTGTGATGTAGATATACAATTCCTAAAATGAAATCTAAGATGATAAAGAATCGTTTAATCTTCTTTCTGCAATGAAAATCCTAGCTACTAGGAAAGAGAAACGGAATCCTTTCAACATAGAGCAGAGATAACACACTAGATGCACTGTCCTAAATCAAAATCAACAAGTAGTCTAAATGCAAATGCACATGCAAGTATTTGTTTTCTGCTTTCTTAATGTGTGAATGACAAAAAGAATGCTAAGCACAAATCTGAACTATATCTTCTTTCAAAGCGACAATACTAACGATTTTCTTTTCAAAAAAAAAAAAACAAAAGGGAGACAAGACGACTCTTTATGATTTTGAATTGAAAACTGCTTTCAACACTTGAAGTACTATTAATTCAGATCAAATACAAGAGTAACAATGTAATCGAGAATAAAAAAGAGAAGGATTCTTTTCCTTGACTGAAAACGACACTTGCGACACTTTCAAATCCAAAGACGACAGTTCGATTAAGCTACCATTTTGTAAATGAGAACTGTGAATGGCGAAAAATACATAAAAACAAATATTTGCACAATGGAGGTTGGATGATACAAAGGAAGGGGGTTTCAACAGTGGTCTACTAATCACAAACAACAAAACTCCTGATTAAAACTGAAGAGAGTGAAGAAAAACCAAAATCTGGAGGCAGAACTAGCCTTGTCTGATCATCGCACCTGTAACATAGGGAAACAGGGATGCATCCCACCTACTGCACACGGGAGGTGCGATGCATCCAGATTGCCAAGAAGAGAAGGTGCGATGGTCCAGGGACGAGACTTTAACTTGGTTTTTGGTCACAGTTTGCAGTTTAGTTCAGGGATTTAGGCCGAGCAAATGATAGTCAGTAACTACAAAGTACAGGGGCTGATCTAATGAGGTTACTCAAGCTACCTCTAGGGCACTTAGGATGTTTGCAAGTCAATTGTTTAGTTCATAAACAAACCTGGAGATTGACTAAAGCAACATTGATCTACTTTGCACTTGCATAGAAAATGCAGTTCGAAGGCTAGCTGGCTTAACTTCAGGCTCCGTTTGTGGTTTATGAATCAAACAAATAGATACACGCAATCAAACTAATCACTCCCCAGCGGAGTCGCCATTTTTTTATCAGTAAATCTAATGTCTATTTAGAACTGCTAGTCCCACTAAGTCGGGTAGCTATCTTAGAAACAAACAGATTAAAGTCACTTGTTTTTTCCTTTACGAGAGAGAGATGAGAAAGAAGCAGAGAGTACGAACCTCAGTATTTCTCTTGGCTCCTTGCTTGTTTCCTTTCCCCTTTGACAGAATCCCACCACTGCTTCCTTACTTGTCCCGCTTCAAAGAGAACTTGTAGAGTCACAACAGCATAATACCATCAAAGCATAGAGATCTATCACTGTAAACAATATAGGATCAGATATATATTGACCATACAAATGCATATATCAACACAATATTCAGAGATACATAAGAATATGGAAGAAAACTCAAATAGCTTTATTAGTAAAAGTAGTAGAAGAGAGGATTACAACCACTTGGTCTGACCCAGTGCCATCCTCCCAGCTTGAAAGCCCTCTTCACCTCATACAAAGCAAGATCACCCAACAATGTCTTCAAAGAGAAACAAACAACACTTCTTTGCAAATTACCAAATTCCAACCTTTGGATCTCTAGAATGAGGGATCCATTTATAGATATTTGCAGGGGGGTGAGTCAGCTTCTGGGATTTTGATTAGTGTCATCTCTTTGATATTTTTTGGTTCCACTGGGAGATTTCATGATCTCTTACTCATCCTTGGGTGAATTCAGGGAGGCAAGTGTCGAATGAGTAGCTTCTAGAAGGTTCTCAAGGTCTCCACCTAGCAAACTGCTTGTGCCATTTGTCTGCTCTCGCTCATTGCACCCTACAGAAGGGCTTTCCAGTATGCATCACACTTTTTGCATGTGTCAGGTGAGATACATCGCACCCTTTGCACTGGGCAGTCTGTATGGCCCTGCTTTGACCAGTTCTGAGTGGTTTTTCATGGAAAACTTCTGGGAGATGATGTAATCAGCTGACCTTGCTCCTTTAGGGTATGAAACAACACTTTTAGGGACTTAGAAGCCCTTGGTTTATGCACATATGTGATTGGGGTTGCAGTGCCGAAATATGTCTATAACATGATGTAGTGGGTTCCTTGTTTTGGTTAAGGTTTGGATGGTCGGTAGATTTTAGATCTTGGTGAGGTGGTCTCCAGAAAATTCCCAAGGGTTGAGGGTGGGTCCTGGAACTCTTAACGGATGGGAGGAGACGGGAAAATTCCTCTAGGTATTGTGAAGAAGTCGGAGACATCCAAGATGGTTTTGTTTTGGTGATTTTTGTACTGGTTTAGGTGAAATCAATGTGGTGGAGGGTTGAGGTGGTTTAGCCTCTAGAAGCCTTGGATGGTTCTATTTTGGTTTATCCCTTGTGATCCCACATTCATGCTTGGAATATGGCACAAGGGTGATTGGCTAAAAGGGAGATTTGGTTCAACCCAATCTATGGTCAGGTGGTACTAAAAGTCCCTGACTTGGTTGGCTTTATGTATATGTTATTATCTATTATTTCTTATTGAGATTTATGAGCACATGTATTGGTTGTTGTGTTGTTTTTATAGCTGGTTTTCCATGGATTCATTCTGGTTAAATGTTGATTACAGACATGGTAGATATCTCATTATACGATGTGCTCTTTTTATGGATCTATTCCATCGTTTGACATTCTCTTGGTTATATATTTGAATGCATGAGGTAACATGTGTTTGTATAACTTGTAAGAGAGGGAAATGATATTTCTTGATGATCCTTAGATGATTCAATGAATCAGTGAACAAATAGGCATTCAAGAGCTTCAAGTACTTTGTTTATAAAGTTTTGCATAAATGACTATTGTGTGTTCTATAGGTTTGAGAATGATTAGATCCTGCAAATTAATTCTGGAGGCTCTTGTAGTTGGATAATAGTATTCTGGAAAGTTCTGGGCAGTGGTTTGAAGACTAGCTTGAAAAATACAGAACAAAGCTTTTGGCCATAGTCTCTTAATTTAGAATTTTCGTGTGTAGCCACATGAAATAAGGCTTATGAGTATGGCTGGAGCCTTCTCGCTACATGCACATCTTGTCATGTGTGCAGCAGGGCTGTGAAGTGAGTCAAGGATGTAGTTCTAGTCTAGTAAAAGTTGATTAGTAGATGATGCTTGAAATTTGTGTGATCTAGTGTTCCTGGAGGTTGGAGTAAGTTTTAGGATGGTAGACCCCACTTCCATAACTAGAATTTGGATGTCGGTTCATGTGTAGAACTCTTGTCTCATGTTTACCCTGGTGAGCTTGTAAAAGAGGGTACATGTGGGGTGGGGTGTTACAGTGGGTCCACTTGATGTCTGCCACATGTCATAACTTTACTAGTCTAGAGATGCCACATGTCATCACTTTACTGGTCCAAATAAAATCCATGTGGAATATATGGAGGCCACATCCTTCATTAAATGATGTGCAAGTATACACACAATCCACCATACACACTATCCACAACCATTAGATTATCCAAAAGGTGCACAATGTTAAGTCCTATTAAATAATGCATAAGTTTGTGCCCCTAATGTCATTTATTAATCACCAATGCTTGAATCCACCTTGAACATGCACAAAATTTAACAAATTTCATGTTTTATGACCAAATTTGAGGTTTTTGACCCATTTTTTCGATGTCACTTTCAAATTGACTTATCTTCTCATCCCAAAGGAGTTTTACTAAGTGTAATATACCATTGGAAAGGTCTTGTTGACAGTGCTGGACCTGACAACATTAAGGGGTATCCCAGATATGAAGTCCCAACTAGACCTCACACTGTTTGGAGTATGAGTCCCAACAGTGGGGTGTTAATGATGTGCCTTGGTTGCAAAAACACATAGAGTGGTGAAGGGTAACTTTGGTAAGAGAAAGTGTGTGTGACCTTGTGGAGGGTCAAGTACGATGCATGGTGGTTCAAACACATGAAGGGATAAGGAAGTGAGCCCCTTAGAAGCATGTAATAGTACACACCTTGAAAGGAACACATGAGCATAATGACATCACAAGATAATATCCGGAATGGTCCACAAGTTAATAGTGATGAATTAATACAACAACACACATTTAACAAGAATCATACAAATGCAAACAAAATAGTTCATAATCATGAGCATAAGTTAAATAACATACATTGAAAATACAACAACATGAAAGTGTGCCGACTCTAATCTTTTATTAAAAGTAAAAGTTCCAATCGTACATACACCATTGACGAACCACTAGCCCAAATAGTGGAACGTGAAGTCAACAACACTTTCTCCTCCAAAGAAGTATACTCCCTCTATGCTATGGAGAAGCCAAGGCTCTCACAAAACTCCCAAGCTCTTTCTAAGCCTATGCCTAGCCAAAATCTTAACTCCAAAAATCCCTTTACATGAATTATGAGGTTTTATTTATAACAAGAGGGGATGACTCTTCAACTCCCCTTTGTGACCTTTGGACTACCTTCATGACTCTTCAACTTATTTACAAAATAACTCAATACATTACATCATGACTCTTCACATTCCAATATTGACACTTGGAATTCCACTTTACAATTAATTACAAATAATATTACATTTTACACTCATACCCATATAAGAAAAAATAAGATAGAGACAACTTAACATCCTAACAAGACAAAAAACTATGATTCTTGATTTTTGGGAAACTCTAGCTCAACAACTTCCACTTGATTTTTGTCAATCACATAGTAGTGCCAAGCCTGGTACTATGCGATGATATCCACAATTGTGTGATGGTGTTTGTATAGAAGTTGGCTCTAGCCTCTATGGCATCTAGGTACAATGTTTTGGAAACAATTTCTATTTCCCTTTGAAGCATGATCAACATTGTCCACACTTGGAAAGGACCACCAATGTAGTTGTGCATGTGCTATCTATTCACCTCCAAGTCCTCCTTGGTGGCAACCTGTCTAAGCTGCTCCAAGTATTCCTCTACCTCCTTTTTGACCTGGTTCATCCATTTGGCTTAAGTGAGTGAGCCAACTAATGGGATATTGTGGGTCTTCACCAAGGAACCTAGACTATTGTATATCTGTGCATACGAGGCCTGAATGTTGCTAATTAATGAGGTGAGTTTCTTGCTATTTTGGATCAACATCCACACTCTTGATTTCTCCATATCTACCCGTGGCCTCATCTTCTTACCCAAGTCAAGTGGTGCCCCTATGTATCGTATTTCCATTCATTCACGACAACAATTGCATCTTGCATATTTTTGAGAGTTTTGACAAAGTATTTACACTACTGATGCAAGCCAAGAACATAGACAACTGCCTTATGCATGGTAACTAAGTGAAGAAGCTACGTTTTGAGATGCTGCGAATAGTTGTTCAACCTCTTGCCTGGAAACCTACAAGTTCTTTTCCAATTTCTTATTCTCAGGCATAAAACACTGAGTGTTCAACTTTTATACACCTGCAAAGGCCAAGTTGGCTGAGGCAATGGCTTCAGGATATCTCTTGGTGTTAGCCACTATTACCCTTTATCTCATAAAAGCAGGAGATGAGAGATCATCCAAAAAATTATTCTTATGAACTTGTACAATATTCTTCTGGAGTTCATCGAATGACAGATTGCACATGTCCATAACTAGATCATCATAAAGAGGAATAACTTCCCCTTCCTTGCATGAAGCTGACTCTGCTGTTGGAAATGGTAGAGACTGAATAGTGACCTATTGTATGCCAAGCATTAAGTCCACATCCTGATTCTATGATTCCAGTTCTGCCTCCATATCATAGATCTCTATCATTTGCTCAATCTCCTGATCCTACATCTGTTTTCCTTCCTCCTCTATTGGTGGCTGGCTCTATTCTTTCTCTTCATCTCATGTCCTCGTTGTTTCTTCTACTATTCCACATTACCTTTCTTCTTCTTCTTTCTTCTGCTTCTCTTCCTCCAATCTCCTCTGATGCTCTTCCCTCTTCCTTGTTTTGTTCTCTGCATTCTTTGTTATCTCTCTGCCTCAATTGCTAAAGCTACTTTTGTAACCATTGGATCTGCTTTTATCTTGCGACTCCTTTCTCCCCCTGGACTCTGAGCAATATTTTTCTTTCCTTTATTTTGCATGAGGTTTCTCTCTTATGCTTTCACTGCTTCTAGAGTTGCTGCCTTCTACGGAGTGACCTGTGAAGTTCCTTCTATACTGGCCGAATTGCGGGGTTTGGAGGCATTGCAACAATTCTTTCATGGATCCTCTTCCTTCCACTTAAATGTCCTGTTAAGCCACTGAAAGTGAATTCTCACACAATGGTTCTTGCAAATACCAAGGGGATCATAGTAATTAAAGTCTTGAGTACCAAATGAAAAATTCTCTATCGCCTTTCCTTCAGTATCTGCAAATTTCAGGTTCTTTATCTCGTACAATCTAGTTTGCATTAGAAGAGTTAGCCAAGGTGCTTTCTACTTCCCATGCAAAGCAACTGATAACCTTTTAGCAAGATGATATGATACTTCTTGCATGACAAGTTTGTTGGTGGCATAACTTGGAAAAACATGCGGTGACTTCTCTCTGTCAAACACTCTAAGGAAGGTGATATCCGATGAGGCAAACCAATCTGCGATCTCTGATATTGCCTCCATTGCTGCAGGTGACATGCAAGGTGGTTCTTCCTTAAAGATCATCCTATATAGCAGGATGAGGAAGTGGTCAGTAAGCTTCTCCATAACCCCTCGATGGTTGCAATCTGAGAGCATATTGCAATGGATATGCACGGAAAGTTCTCAAGGTGACTAAGCCCAGTTCATACCAGGGAATTTATTATGTTCACATATTGCATGGAGAAAATATTCAAACATATAAAATCTTACTTTCCCAACCTTGAGAGGATTTAGGGCATTATATACATGGATCCTTAATTGTTGAGCCAACAAATATGACCGTTTGAGAGACTTCTCGTTGTCCACAATCTAATTCAGAAGAAGTTCCCACCATTTTAGAAATGTATCTGTGTTCTGCTGACTGTGGATTCTACAAGCTAAGATGATCAACATCTAATAGACCCTCCTAAGAGACCTCATCTTGTATGTATTGGTGGGTGTTTTTTGAAACATAAATAGCTTCTTCACCTAGTTCTTAACCACATCCCTTGTGACCACATAAGTATTGGTGGCATAGAAGAGCGAATCCATGCGTGCTTCTGACTCATGCAAATGGTACATATGTCAATTATCTACTGCTAGAAAAGTAGCAAGCTTCTATCTGCTGGTACTGCTCAAAGTCATGGTATTCACATCAATATGTGAGACAATCTAGCTGGTGACATCTTCACATGGGAAGGCTGGATATATGCATGCAACCCTGTGTAGCCCTGATCTATGGAAATTAATGTATACCTTTCAGTCCTCCAAATCTATTGCGAAGTCCTTTGCTAAAAAAGATTCATTAGCCTTTTTTCATGTAAGATCTGAGTCTTTTTCTACATACAGTTGAGTGTTTGTGTATATTGGTAATTTTATTGGCGTTTGCTCAACTGCTTCTCTGATACTACTCTCAGTGGTATCTTTTGAAGAAGTTTTCTTTGGTTCCATGGCAACAATAACTATTGGAGAGAAGTGCTAAACAACTGTGGTACTTGTGGGACAAAAAAGACACTCATGGCAAGCAAAAAATAGCCTTTTACAAATCTATCTTCACAGCAAGATTATGCAACAAACCGGTGCATTGGTGAGGAAAATTGTGAAATTCTCTTTGGAAAGTGAGGGATACTGGTAGTGGGAATTGTGCATTACATAGTCGTAGCAACCAAGGCCCATTGTGAGGCTTGAGACCACATAATGCGTAGTCTTAGCCTGGACAGTGATTGGGAGAGACTATGAATTACGCAGTCTCAGTGGCCAAGGGGCAAACTGAGCCTTGGAACTGCGCAATATGCAGTTGGTGTTGGCATTATGATACATGTGTTGTACTTGATGGCAACCCAATTGTAGTAGAATAACTCACTTGTATATGGTAACTAGATGAATCTATGTAACTAGATGAATCTACAGGAGAGATATCAGATGTGACAAAATGCATGACAGTGGTGTATACATAGGTGACAAAATGCAGGGCAATTCAAAGGAATCAGTTCATAAGTAATTTACAATGCCAAATCATATTATAACAAGTCTATTAAGAGGGAACAAAGTAATGGTACAAAAGAATAGGATGAAGGAACAAAGGACTACAGATCAGAATCAAGAAATTGAAGAAAGAGAATGGTTTAAGAAGTATATGTTGGTTCACCTTGTCTAAGTAGCGTATACATGCAGGTTCACAGAACAAAAAGGGTGTATATGTATGCACACACTTTCACAAGAGGAAAAGTGTGTATAGGTTGGAAAATCAAGGAATTTCAAGAGTAGAGAATACCAGGGGTCAATACCATGGTATTAGCCCATAATATTGAGCAGAGTAATGACTATTTGATCCCATCCAAGAATACCACAGATCCTCAGTGTGGTCTTGGTCTGAGGTATTGGTATGAGGTTTTTGGTCCAAGGTATTGGTCCGAGGTTTTGGTCCGAGGTATTTGGTCTGAGGTATTGGTCCTAAGTGGT
The DNA here is from genome assembly GCA_031772625.1 of Pinus tabuliformis. Taxonomy (NCBI): domain Eukaryota; kingdom Viridiplantae; phylum Streptophyta; class Pinopsida; order Pinales; family Pinaceae; genus Pinus; species Pinus tabuliformis. The sequence goes on from CM062814.1 coordinate 302,091,083, forward strand.
TTTTGTCTGATGTATTGAGAAAGGCCAAAACTATATAAGGAGGAGAAGATCAAAGGGCTAAGAGGACAAGTAATGAATATCTTATGAAGTGTTAGATCAAAAGAAAATATGCATGTTATGGGTTTCTGATGCTTTTCTTGATCTGAATTAAGTATGCACCTGAGTATTTGATGATGGATGAGATATAATAATGGATCAGGATCATAATGACTTATCATTATGAGATCTGATAATGGATAGGCTAGATCTGAGTGCTAACAAATTTTTTGTGCTATGATATGGGTATATCTGAAGATTGGAATAGATGCGAAGCTATAAGTTTTTATCTGCATATTTTCACGCTAGTTCGTCTTGTTGAAGGCGCGTATACACGCTGGTTCGGCTCTTCTAAGTAGTGTATGTAAAAGAAAATCTTGATTTTCAGGGATGACTGATCTATCAGATCAATGCTATTGTTTTACTGCTATTTGTTAAAGATGTCTTCTTAGATTTGAAAGTAAAACTGAATGCATAGGGAAATTGAGTCTAATTGATTGATTGATTGAGAAAGAAGGGTGATCCTTGTTGCTATATGTTTAGAACTCTTTAATATGACAATAGATCTTCAAAATGTCACTGATTGATACAGCTTGTGGTTCAGAGGTTTTATGATTCAATATCTTTAGAGGTATACGTAGGTTGGGTAAAAGGAAATAGCGTATACACACATGTTTACTTCATTGAAGGAGCGTATACATTCTGACACATTCCTTTTGAGGTTATAGTTAGTTCTGGTTGTTGATGCAATGTTCTGGGTTCAGTTCTTTGTACTAGTTACAGTGGTCTATCTGTTCCAGTTGATTGGTTGAATTTGATTAAGTTTGAATGAATGGTTGATTTAGTTGTGTCAGAGGTTCAGTGATTGTTTGATTCAGTTGTGTCAGAGGTTTAGAGGTTTCAGTGATTGGTTGTTTTAGTTATATCAAAGGTCGATGATTGGGTTTCAGTGATTGGTTGATGCAAATGTATTTGATGGTTGTATTGCAGTGGTGATTGATTTTGGGATTTAATGTTACTAATGGGTCCAGTGTGAAAATTTGATGAAATGTGGCCTTCATATTGTGGTATTGTGTACAAGGAGTATCTAGTGTGAAAATTTATGAAACATGGTCCATGGAGGATACTGAGGGTTGGAGCCTTCAGTGAGGAAGTCAAAGCTTCCTGCCAGTAGTGGCTGGTGATTTGATCAGGGGGTTGGAGCTCCCTTCCAGTAGCAGCTGGAGAACGAGTGAAGGTTGTAGCCTTCTGTAGGTCGGAGCCTACGTACTAGTAAACATATTGGCTAGTATAAGAACTAGGGGGCTGTATCTCCCTTCTAGTAGAAGATGGAGAAAGAGATAATGTTGTAGCCTTTTGCAGGTGGGTGCCTGCGTAGTGGTATGAGTCTGCACTAGTACAAGATTGTAAACAAATTTTATTATTATTAAAAGAAGACAGAGATGACAACAAAAGGTGGTTTTCACCCACATTGGGTTTCCACCTTAAATCTTGGTGTTCATGTGTGTTGATTATGTGTGATGGTTTATTATGTTATTACTGCACATGGTTACTGTTTAATGATTAATAATGTACTAATGCATTGATTAAAGATCAATATATGATGAATTATCATAAGTTCACTGGATATACACTGGTTGCCTTAAGAACAGTGGCGTGCACACACGAGTTCCCTTCACTGAAGTAGTGTATATAAATCTGATTATGGAAATGAAAAAGTTATTGATTTGATAACACTGATTCACCCCCCTTCTCAGTATTATTCCAAACAAATGGTATCAGAGCGAGTCCTTTGGCAGAAGCTTGATCGCTTGAAGGAGATTCGTAGAAACAATGGGAAAGAAGCTAAAGAAGAAAGCACCTCAAAAGATGAAGACGTATCAAGGGAACTGTGACATTGGAAGAGATGATTGCCATTATGTGGAAGCAACTCCTCAGATTCATAATCACCTCAGAATGAAGATGAACAAGCAAAAGAATTATCAGGTGCGAATTTGTTGTCCTCTGGTGATACATTTCCCTGTTCATTTGAAGATAATGAATGTGACAACGAAAGAACTGAATTTCCTCTTATGGGTGAATGGAGAAAGAAATCAAATAGAGGTAGAATTTAAAAAGCTCACAGACAAAATTAGATATCAAAAGGATCTAATTGATAAAAGGGAATGTGTCTACAAAGAAGAAGATACCAGATTAAAAGCCCAATTGGAGGAAGGAAACAAAGTAAGGAAGTAGTACAAGGAAAAGGAAGACCAATGTCAAAGGCTGGAGGATGCAGTGACATCATTGAGAATTGAAGTGAATGAAAAGGACACAAAAACCAAGGAACTTTTAGAAGAACCAACTTTTGTGAAGGTCTTGAAGGTGTGTTTGTTTCTCTCAAAGAAGATCTCAAAAATTCAAATAAGTAGAATGAAGAACTACTCCAAGCATTTGAAGAACAAGAAAATGAAGTTCTCGAATTAAGGATACAAGTGGAAGAAGGAAGAAAAGTTGAAGAAATCATGAAGAAGCAGTATCTTGAAAAGGAAGAGCAATATCAGGTTGAGGTAAATATCTTAAAAGGTAAATTAGAAGAAAAGGATCAACTTTTACGATTTAAAGATAGTACTAAGATTTTGGATGCTATTATTAGTGGTCAAAGGTCTCTTGCCATCAAATCTGGTCTTGGTTTTCATGAAACTGTTAAAGGTGAATCTATCTCACAGACTGAAGCAAGGAACTCTAGTGCAAAATCAGAAATGCTCAACAATGAGATAAGAGGTCAACCCCATCAACAACTAAGGAAAGAAATTCTTCAAAGAAAATCATTTACTCCTAACCATGGAAGTGCTAATCGATTCTTTCCTCTGATGAATAATGTTGAATGTTTTATACCTCATAATTTTGGACATGTTGCAGCAAGATGCAGAACTAGAATCGTTCAAGCTAATAACCGTCACACAGAAAGATCATTAGGTTCCAGGTACTTCAATGGATATTGTTTTTCTTGCAATATGTTTGGTCACAAAGCCATTAAAGGCTATAGAGGGAATATGAAACATATAATATGTTATGCTTGTAAAAAGTTTGGGCATATAGCAAAAGAACGCAGAAGAAATTTCATCCAACATACCAAAAGGAGCAAACATCATCACACTCCAAGGTATGGAAGAATAAGGAAGTATGACCAGAAATATGTGGCATAGCTCAGTGTACAGACAGAACAGACTCAGGAGGAACTGAAAGTATGAAATTTTAGTGTTCTAATTCTCATACACAGTTATCATGACGAAAAGTGGCATATATATGTGAGTTCAAAGCTGCACAATCGTGTATATGTTGGTTTGATGAAGAAGCAGTGGGACAGACTCAGAAAAATGATCTGATATGGTTCAGAAAAACATCAATTATCTTTTTTTTCTTGATGATTGACGACTACCGTCTGTGGATGTTATTTAGAAGTGCCTTTGATCCTCATAAGTTTTTGATTATTTTATGTATATCTGATTGATGACGATGCCTTGATAATTCTTACTAATATATGCAATGCTCAGATCTGACAGTGAACAGGTGGCACAGGTTCAGGCGGAGAATATGCTATGCTTCTAATAATGCATTGTTGGCATTATGTTTACAAGTCTTTGGTACCTAATGATTCGTATCAATGGTGATGATGCTTATGTGGCTGAAGTATTTAAATAATACATCATGCTATGTTACAATTATGAGTTTCCTATGATAAAGTCTCAGATGATACTTGTATTGGTTGGGGATACATAGTTGTTATTCAGATCAGATTTATGGATGATGGTGGATGAACTTTTGATGATGCATACAATACATATACATGGTGATCTTCATAAGGACAAGGAGAAGTACAAATCTTGAGTACAAAACTTCATTATTTGATGATGAGTCACTCATATGTTTTATGTTATTGTCATCATGCCTTCAAAGATGCATAAATTTGATATGGTGCAGTTATGATGTAGGGTTCCTATAGTTCTTGTCTATCACATGGTTGAGGATTGTTGTTGGTATCAAGAAATCTTGACAAATGACTATGAGCTCATGGTTTTCTAGATACATATTTCTATCTCTCTGATGGATACACATTATGTTGGATACATGGATGATTACTTAAGTTGTATATTGATAAATATTGCTGGTTGGCCAAGAGAATGGTGTTATTGCAGGTGTCATGAAGACATAACTATTTGAAGACATGGATATTCAGAGACATGGCTTACTTAGTCACATAATGATGATGATTTATTACTTTATGATGATAGTTTTGATACTCACATATGTTGATTATCATGGTTGATGCTTATTAGATGCGAGATGTTCCTTAGTGATGATGCATGGTTGATATATTGAGGGTTCTTGTGGAAAGATCATGCATTTCTTGTTGATGATGTTATGATCATAGATGATGTCTATGGTGTTTTCACATACATATGATATGATTTTGTGTTACTGCTTGGAGATATGACATATGCTTAGTTGATTCATGGAAGGTTATGATAAGGCTCTTTCTACTAAGGAAACAAAGCAAGTTAATCTTGATAAGATCAAGAGGATGAGTTGATATCTATATGTGGCATACTTTATCATAGGTTTATGATATTTACATTGTCATATCTTGGGAACGGATGATGGACATATACAGGTTGTTGGTGTGGATGTTTCTAACAGATGCTTATGGAGCAAATCACATATGGTGTATGATAATTGTTGATGACCATCATGGTCTTGTTTAGATCTTTGGCCTTTGTTATTAATGTCATGTATATCATTTGATGTAAAGGTCATATAAAGGCCCATAATATGTCTTTGTCTGTCATAGTCTTTTAATGAGTCCTTTTTGGTCATATGATGTAATTTTAATCCCCACTATGCATGGGAAGGATGATGTAATAATTTTTATATTTCAGTCATGTATAAACAATTGGTATATCCCCACTTGGTTGGATAGATGAGTCAAACTTGGTATATCCCCACTTGGTTGGGAGATTGATGTATGTATGAGTCATTGGTGATAGGAAGGTCATACTCACATAGTTGAGTTATAGAGTCATGTTATTATTTTAGAAAATATTTTTGTAGACTCTGCATGTGCTCAGGGGGAGCATGGATGGTATAGTGCATCTCATCATGTACAAAAGGGGAGTTTAATCATAGAATTCAGCATGTTCCTACGGGGAGCATGATCAATGTTTATATCCAACTGTTCATATATGGAAGTCTTCAGTTTTGTTAGCCCTTTGCCCTTGATCTCAAATGGGGAGAATATGTTGGTCCTCCCTTTGCCCTTGATGTCAAAGGGGGAGAGTATTTTGGTGTTGCTTGTTATCTCTAAAAGTTTCTACAAATTGCAGTAATCAACACCAACATGGTTACCATCGAGTCCAAAGGGGGAGATTGTTGGAATTATGATAAATGTGTTGTACTTGATGGAAACCCACTTGTAGCAGAACAACTCACTTGTATATGGTAACTAAATGAATCTACGTAACTAGATGAATTTACATAACTAGATGAATCTACGTAACTAGATGAATCTACAGGACAGATATCAGATGTGATAGAATGCCTGACAATTGTGTATACATATGTGACAAAATGTAGGGCAGTTCAAAGGAATTACTTCAGAAGTAATGTACAATGGTAAATCACAGTTAGTTCTAGTTGTTGATGTAGTGTTCTAGGTTCGGTTCTGTGTACTGGCAGTGATCTGTCTGTTCCAATTGATTGGTTGAATTTGATTAATTTTGAATGAATGGTTGATTCAGTTGTGTCAGAGGTTCAGTGATTGTTTGATTCAATTGTGTCAGAGGTTTCAATGATTGATTTTTTCAGTTATATCATAAATTGATGATTGGGTTTCAGTTATATCAGAGATTGATGATTGGGTTTCAGTGATTGGTTGATGCAGATGTATTTGATGGTTGTATCATAGTGGTTATTGATTTTGAGCTTCAATGTTACTAATGGTTCTACTATGAAAATTTGATGAAATGTGGCCTTCATATTGTGGTATTGTGTACCAGGAGTATCCAGTGTGAAAATTTATGAAACATGGTCCCTGGAGGATACTGAGGGTTGGAGCCTTCAGTGAGGAAGTTGAAGCTTCCCGCCAGTAGTAGATGGTGATTTGATCAAGGGGTTGGAGCTCCCTTCTAGTAGCAACTGGAGAACGAGTGAAGGTTGTAGCCTTTTGTAGGTTGGAGCCTACATATTAGTAAACATATTGGCTAGTACAAGAACTAGGGGGTTATAGCTCCCTTCCAGTAGAAGTTGGAGAACAAGAGAAGGTTGTAGCCTTATGCAGGTGGGTGCTTGTGTAATGGTATGAGTCTACACTAGTACAAGATTATAAACACATTTTCTTATTATTAAAAGATGACAGAGATGACAACAACAGGTGGTTTTCACCCACATTGGGTTTCCACCTTAAATCTTGGTGTTCATGTGTGTTGCTTATGTGTGATGGTTTATTATGTTATTACTGTACATGGTTACTGTTTAATGTTTAATATATTACTAATGCACTGATTAAAGATCAATATATGATGAATTAACTAAATCATAAGTTCACTGGATATACACTAGTTTCCTTAAGAACAGTTGCATGCACACGCGAGTTCCCTTCACTGAAGTAGCATATATAAATATGATTATGGAAATGAAAAAGTTATTGATTTGATGATACTGATTCACCACCCCTCTCAGTATTATTCTGAACAATTGGTATCAGAGCGAGTCCTTTGGTAGAAGCTTGATCACTTGAAGGAGATTCATAGAAACAATGGGAAAGAAGCTAAAGAAGAAAGATCAAAAGAAGAAGATAACTCAAGGGAACTGTGACATTGGAAGAGATGATTGGCCATTATGTGGAAGCAACTCCTCAGATTCAGAATCACCTCAAGCAAAAGAATTATCAGGTACGAATTTGTTGTCCTTTGGTGATACATTTCTCTGTTCATTTGAAGATAATGAATGTGACAACGAAAGAACTGAATTTTCTCTTATGGGTGAATGGAGAAAGAAATCAAATAGAGGCAGAATTTAAAAAGCTCACAGACACAATTAGAGATCAAAATGATCTAATTGATAAAAGGGAATGTGTCTACAAAGAAGAAGATACCAGATTAAAAGCCCAGTTGGAGGAAGGAAACAAAGTAAGGAAGTAGTACAAGGAAAAGGAAGACCAATGTCAAAGGCTACAAGATGCATTGACATCATTGAGAATTGAAGTGAATGAAAAGGACACAACAACCAAGGAACTTTTAGAAGAACCAGCTACTATGAAGGTCTTGAAGGTGTGATTGTTTCTATAAAAGAAGGTCTCAAAAATTCAAATAAGCAGAATGAATAACTACTCCAAGCATTTGAAGAACAAGAAAATGAAGTTCTCGAATTAAGGAAACTAGTGGAAGAAGGAAGAAAAGTTGAAGAAATCATGAAGAAGCAGTATCTTGAAAAGGAAGAGCAATATCGGGTTGAGGTAAATATCCTTAAAGATAAATTAGAAGAAAAGGATAAACTTTTATGATTTAAAGATAGTACTAAGATTTTGGATGATATTCTTAGTAGTCCAAGCTCTCCTGCCATCAAAACTAGTCTTGGTTTTCATGAAACTATTAAAGGTGAATCAAGATCACAAACTAAAGAAAGAAACTCTAGTGAAAAATTAGAAATGCTCAACAATGAGATAAGAGGTCAACCCGATCAACAACTAAGGAAAGAAATTCTTCAAAGAAAATCATTTACTCCTAACCATGGAAGTGCTAATCGATTCGTTCCTCTGATGAATAATGTTGAATGTTTTATATGTCATAATTTTGGACATGTTACAGCAAGATGCAGAAGTAGAATGGTTTAAGCTAATAACCATCACATAGAAAGATCATCAGGTTCCAGGTACTTCAGGGGATATTGTTTTTCTTGCAATATGTTTGGTCACAAAGCCATTAAATGCTATAGAGGGAATATGAAACATATAATATGTTATGCTTGCAAAAAGTTTGGGCATATAGCAAAAGAATGCAGGAGAAAATTTCATCCAACATACCAAAAGGAGCAAACATCATCACACTCCAAGGTATGGAAGAATAAGGAAGTACAACCAGAAATATGTGGCATAGCTCAGTATACAGACATAATAGACTCAGGAGGAACTGAAAGTATGAAATTTTAGTGTTCTAATTCTCAAACACAGTTATCACGACGAAAAGTGGCGTATATATGCAAGTTAAAAGCTGCACAATCGTGTATATGTTGGTTTGATGAAGAAGCAGTGGGACAAACTAAGAAAAATGATCTGATATGGTTCAGAAAAATATCAATTATATTTTTTGCCTTGATGATTGACGACTATCGTCTATGGATGTTATTTAGAAGTGCCTTGATCCTCATAAGTTGTTGATGATTTGATGTATATCTGATTGATGATGATGCCTTGATAATTCTTACTAATATATGCAATGCTCAGATCTGACAGTGAACAGGTGACATAGGTTTAGGGGGAGAATATGCTATGCTTCTAATAATGCATTGTTGGCATTATGTTTACAAGTCTTTGGTACCTAATGATTCATATCAATGGGATGATGCTTATGTGGCTGAAGTATTTAAATAATACGTCATGCTATGTTGCAGTTATGAGTTTCCTATGATAAAGTCTCAGATGATACTTGTATTGGTTGGGGATAAATAGTTTTTATTCAGATCAGATTTATGGACAATAGTGGATGACCTTTTGATGATGCATACAATACATATACATGGTGAGCTTTATAAGGGTAAGGAGAAGTACAAAGCTTGAGTACACAACTTCATTATTTGATAATGCGTCACTCATTTCTTTTATGTTGTTGTCATTATGCCTTCAAAGTTGCATCAATTTGATATGGTGTAGTTATGATGCAGGATTCCTATAGTTCATGGCTCTCACATGGTTGAGGATTGTTGCTGGTATCAAGAAAGCTTGACAAATGACTATGAGCTCATGGTTTTCTAGATACATATTTCTATCTCTCTGATGGATACACATTATGTTGGATACATGGATGATTACTTAAGTTGTATATTGATAAATATTGTTGGTTGGCTAAGAGAATGGTGTTATTGCAGGTGTCATGAAGACATAACTATTTGAAGACATGGATATTCAAAGACATGGCTTACTTAGTCACATAATGATGATGACTTATTACTTTATGATGATAGGTTTGATACTCACATATGTTGATTATCATGGTTGATGCTTATCAGATGTGGGATGTTCCCTAGTGATGATACATGGTTGATATATTGAGGGTTCTTGTGGAAAGATCATGCAGTTCTTGTTGATGATATTATGATCATAGATGATGACTATAGTGTTTTCACATACATATGATATGATTTTTTGTTACTACTTGAAGATATGACACATGCTTAGTTGATTCATGGAATGTTATGATAAGTCTCTTTCTACTAAGGAAACAGAGCAAGTTGATCTTGATAAGATCATGAGGATGAGTTGATATCTATATGTGGCATACTTTAGCATAGGTTGATGATATTTACATTGTCATATCTTGGGAATGGATGATGGACATATACAGGTTGCTGTTCTAGATGTTGTTAACAGATTCTTATGGAGAAAATCATATATGGTGTATGATAATTGCTGATGACTATCATGGTATTGTTTAGATCTTTGGTCTTTGTTATAAATGTCATGTATATCATTTGATGTAAAGGTCATATAAAGGCCCATAATATGTCTCTATTTGTCATAGTCTTTTAATGAGTCCTTTTTGGTCATATGATGTAATTTTTATCCCCACTATGCATGGGAAGGATGATGTAATAACTGTTATATTTCAGTCATGTATAAACAATTGGTATATCCTGACTTGGTTGAATAGATGAGTCAAATTTGGTATATCCCCACTTGGTTGGGAGATTGATGTATGTATGCGTCATTGGTGATAGGAAGGTCATACTCACATAGTTGAGTTATAGAGTCATGTTATTCTTTTAAAAAATATTTTTGCAGACTCTACATGTGCTCAAGGGGAGCATGGATGGTATAGTGTATCTCAACATGTACAATTTAATTAGAGAATTCAACATGTTCCTATGGGGAGCATGATCAATGTTCATATTCAGTTGTTCATATATGGAATTCTTTAGTTTTGTCAGCCCTTTTCCATTGATCTCAAAGGGGAGAATATATTGGTCCTCCCTTTGCCCTTGATGTCAAAGGGGGAGAGTATTTTGGTGTTTCTTGTTATCTCTAACAATTTCTACAACTTGCAGTAATAAACACCATCATGGTTGCCATCAAGTCCAAAGGGGGAGATTGTTGGCATTATGATACATGTGTTGTACTTGATGGCAACCCACTTGTAGCATAACAACTCAATTGTATATGGTAGCTAGATGAATCTACGTAACTAGATGAATCTACAGGAGAGATATCAGATGTGACAGAATGCATGACAATTGTGTATAAAGATGTGACAAATGCAAGGCAATTCAAAGGAATTAATTCAGAATTAATGTACAATGGAACATCACATTATAACAGGTCTATTAAGAGGGAACAAAGTAATGATACAAAAGAATAGGATGAAGGAACAAAGGACTACAGATCAGAATCAAGAAATTGAGGAAAGAGAATGGTTTAAGAAGTATACGCTGGTTCACCTTGTCCAAGTAGCGTATACACGTGGGTTCACAGGACAAAAAGGGAGTATACATATGCATACACTTTCACAAGAGGAAAAGCGCGTATAGGTTGGAAAATTAAAGAATTTCAAGAGTAGAGAATACGAGGGGTCAATACCATGGTATTAGCCCACAATATTGAGTGGAGTAATGACTATTTGATCCCATCCAAGAATACCATAGATCCTAAGTGTGGTTTTGGTCCGAGGTATTGGTCCGAGGTTTTTGGTCCAAGGTATTGGTCCGAGGGTTTTGGTCTAGGGTATTGGTCTGAGGTTTTTGGGCTGAGGTATTGGTTCAAGGTTTTGGTCTGAGGTATTTGGTATGAGCTATTTGGTCTAAGGTATTTGGTTGAAGGTATTGGTCCTAAGTGGTTTTGGTCTGAGGTATTGAGAAAGGCCAAAACTATATAAGGAGGAGAAGATCAAAGGGCTAAGAGCACAAGTAATGAATATCTTATGAAGTGTTAGATCAAAAGAAAATATTCATGTTATGGGTTCTGATGCTTTGCTTGATCTGAACAAAGTATGGACTTGAGTATTTGATGATGGATGAGATCTAATAATGGATCAGGATAATAATGACTTATCATTATGAGATCTGATAATGGATAGGCTAGATTTGAGTGCTAATAAATGTTTTGTGCTATGATATGGGTATATATGAAGATTGGAATACATGAAAAGTTATAAGTTTTTATCTGCAGATCTGTACGCTAGTTTGTCTTGGTGAAGGCGCGTATACATGCTGGTTCGGCTCTTCCAAGTAGCATATGCAAAAGAAAATCTTGATGTTCAGGGGTTACTAATCTATCAAATCAATACTGTTGTTCTACTGCTATTTTTCAATGATGTCTTCTTAGATCTAAAAGTAAAAATGAATGCATAGGGAAATTGAGTCTGATTGATTGAGAAAGAAGGATGATCCTTGTTTCTATTTATTTAGAACTCTTTAATATGACAAGAGATCTTCAAAATGTCACTGATTGATAGAGTTTGTGGTTCATAGGTTTTATGATTCAGTATCTTTAGAGGTATACGCAGGTTGGGCAAAAGGAAGTAGCATATACACGCAGGTTTACTTCATTCAAGGAGCATATACATTCTGGATTCAGTTTTGTGTATTGGTTACAATGATCTGTCTATTCCAATTGATTGGTTGAATTTGATTAAGTTTGAATGAATGGTTGATTCATTTTTGTCAGAGGTTCAGTGATTGTTTGATTCAATTGTGTCAAAGGTTTAGAGGTTTCAATGATTGATTATTTCAGTTATATCAGAGATTGGTGATTGGTTTTCTTTTATATCAGAGATTGATGATTGGGTTTCAGTGATTGGTTGATGCAGATGTATTTGATGGTTGTATCGTAGTGGTGATTGATTTTGAGCTTCAATGTTACTAATGGGTCCAACGTGAAAATTTGATGAAATGTGGCCTTCATATTGTGGTATTATGTACCAGGAGTATCCAGTGTGAAAATTTATGAAACGTGGTCCCTGGAGGATGCCGAGGGTTGGAGCCTTAAGTGAGGAAGTTGAAGCTTCCTGCCAGTAGTGGTTGGTGATTTGATCAAGGGGTTAGAGCTCCCTTCCAGTAGTAGCTGGAGAACGAGTGAAGGTTGTAGCCTTCTGTAGGTCAGAGCCTACATACTAGTAAACATATCGGCTAGTAGAAGAACTAGGGGGTTGTAGCTCCCTTCCAGTAGAAGTTGGAGAACGAGAGAAGGTGGTAGCCTTCTACAAATGGGTGCCTGCATACTGGTATGAGTTTGCACCAGTACAAGATTGTAAACAAATTTTCCTATTATTAAAAGAAGATAGAGATGACAACAACAGGTGGTTTTCACCCACATTGGGTTTCCACCTTAAATATTGGTGTTCATGTGTGTTGCTTATGTGTGATGGTTTATTCTATTATCACTGCACATAGTTACTATTTAATGTTTAATAAAGTACTAATGCACTGATTCAATATCAATATATGATGAATTAACTGAATCATAAGTTCACTATATATATACTGGTTGCCTTAAGAACAGTTGCATGCACATGCGAGTTCCCTTCACTGAAGCAGCGTATAAAAATATGATTATGGAAATGAAAAGTTATTGATTTGATAATACTGATTCACCCCCCCCAGTATTATTCCCAACAGTCAGGAAAACATGTATTACGCACTATGTAGTCTCATAGGCCAAGCCTCAGCTTGTGCTTTTGAACTGCATAATGCTCAACTGGGAATTGTGAAAACCTGTCAAGGAAATTGTGGATTTTCCCGATGCAAGTGTGGGATATAAGTAGGTCTAAGTGTTGATGTGAATTTGAGTGTAGATATGACTAAGTAAATATGAATGAAAGTAGATCAAGTGCGTAAACTTAACAAACATAATGAAAAACAATTGTGTGAGGAGAGTCGTCGCAACGACAATCATTGATGTGCAAAAATAAGAAAATCAATGTGACACTTACGAAAGGAAAATGAAAAACTGAAACAACACTTATACAAGCTAATACAAGTTAAAAAAACTGTTGAAATATGGAAACAAGAATATTCCAATTTAATTTGTCCTTGAATTAAATTGTGAATTAAAATCAAATTTAGTCTTAACAACTACATGGAAATAATTAATTAATTAATTTTAAATTAATTAGTTGGAGAAATTCAAGTTAGAAGTCTTTCTGAAGTCATGCAAGAGTTATCCCTTAAATTAAGGAGATAAGATTGAGTTATATTTGAGTTGTAAATAGTTAACTCAGTTTACTGAGTTAAGTCCAGTTAAATTAGTTCCAAACTGTTTGAGGAACTAATAGTGAGTTAAAAGTCAATTGATGCATTAATGTACTCAACTAGTGCTACTCCAGTTAACTGATGCATTAATGCACTCAACTAGTTCTACTCCAGTTAACTGAAGATTCCCTCATCAGAAACTCATGCATGTCTATTCTGAGAAAGACCAAGTTGAGATTAAAGTTCAAGGACATTGTACTATCAGTTGCATGTGTTTTCTCATGGAGAAAACTCATGCATTCACTCAAGGATTTATCCTTGAGGATTGCGTAGTTTTGAAGGAGGTTTTTCACTTGGTAATAGGTGAATCATCCACAAGGAAAAACACAAGGAAATAGGAGCTTGGATGGCAGAGAGGAAGGCTGGAGAGAAGCCAAGATTACCTGTGAGCATCTGTGAGTATTGTATTGAGAGCTGGATAGTTATGATAGCTAAGGCTTTGTATAATTCTTATGTATTTTCACCATGTATGATAATAAAATAGTGTGAGGTTTTTAGTTGAGGCTTTCCCCAAAGTATTTTCATGTGTATTGTGCCATTGATTCTTCTTCTTCTAGTTATATTATTTAGCTCAATCTTTAAGCTTCCGCAAATTAATAGTAGAAGTAGGTTATAGTATTTTGATTTGATTTATATTGCATTATCGGGTTAACCTACACATATTTTCTACATGGTATCAGAGCTAGATTTGTAGAAATCTCTACATGGTATCGGAGCTGTGAATAGTACACTGAGAAGAGAATTCGAAGTTTGAAGTTTGGGGTTGCAGGTGAAAATCGAATTCATATCATACTTCAAGGTTGGACAATGGCGTTCTATGGATTGAGACTCAAGTATGCCTTGGAAGGTAGCTCGAATAACATAGCATGGAAATAAGTGTGTGGCGAAGGTGAGACAGATCATCCTTGAGGGAGTTTGAGACCATATTGTCTCGAGTCTCCATGGGAAGGATACTCCATTTTCTATGTGGAAGACATTTAAGGACCTCTACCAGAACAATAGTGACTAGAGAAAATTGGTGCTCAAGGATAAGCTTCGAAGAATCAAGATGGAGAAGGGCAATACTATTTCCACATATTTAAACAAGCTCACCACCTGCAGAGATGAGCTTGGCAGTGTGGGAATAATTATTTCCGATGATGGTATGGTGAGCCTCACTCTCCTTGGCCTTCCAAAGAGTTGGAATAGCCACCAGGACTCTGTGAATGGAAGGGAGAAACTGCTGGATTGGGAACGACTATGGTCAGATCTTATGTAGGAGGAGATCAGGAGGACCACACGAGATGGTTCTTCATCCAAGAATGAAGATGAAGAAAATTTTGCCTTAGCAAGTAAGACAAGGAAAGGGAAGGCGAAGGCTTCCCATTTCAATTCGAATTCTTCTCATGGAGGGAAGAAGAGTGACATGTCTAAAGTAATATTCTTTAATTGTCACAATATGGGACATTATGTGACTAATTTCCCATCGAAGAAGTCTAAGAAGGGATCCTTGAAAGGATCGGAAGGTGAGGCATTAGCCTCTCAGTTCGAAATGGACTTTACCCTCATCGCATGCATGGTGTCATCGATGATGGTTTGTGTCTGGTATCTTAACAGTGAAGCCTCATTCCACATGACCGGTGATAAAAATTTATTCAGTGCCTTGGAGGAGAAAGACCTCAAGATGTGCATAGAGATGGGTGATGATAGAAGGTATAGTGTTTCAGGAGTGGGCATGGTTGCTTTTCAGAGGGAGCATGGAGCTCCTCTCACCTTGATAGATATGATGTATGTGCCTGGACTGAAGAAGAACTTGGTATTGATCATGATGTTGGAGGACAAAGGCTAGGATGTTGTCTTTAGTAAAGGAAAGGCGTTCCTAAGACACATAGCCATGGGTCAGACCAAGAGGATAAGGATTCAGGTGAAGAATATATATAAACTAGAGGTAGATGATTGTGCATCATTGAGTACGAAAGTATAATTGGTGCAAAGCCAAGACATTGGTGAGTTGTGGCATAAGCGGTTGGGCCATTTGCATCATGGGGATTTGAAGATAATGCAATAGATATCTACATGACTTCTCAAAGGTAAACTTGAGCAAGCTGACACATGCAAAGGTTGTACCTTGGGAAAGTACACCAAATCTTCCTTTCATGATCGAGACAGTCGAGCAAAGGCTATCTTAGAGCGAGTTCATACTGATTTGTGTGGACCATTCTCGATGGCATCCACAACGAAGCAAAGGTATTATGTGATTTTCATTGATGACTATTCTCGTAAATGCTGGATTTATTTCATGCAGAAGAAGGACCAAACGTTCACAAAGTTTTGGGAATTCAAAGATTTGGTCAAGAAAGAGTTAGGGAAGAAGATCAAGGCCTTGAGAAGTGACAACGGTGGAGAATATGTCTCTCAAGAGTTCAAGGACTTCTGTGCAGTGGAAGGAATTAAATGAGAGTTGACGACACCTCATAACCCACAACAGAATGGGGTGGCCGAGAGGAAGCACAGAACTATTGTAGGGGTAGCACGGGAAATGTTGCATGACCAAGGCCCACCACTTCACTTGTTGGCTGAGGCATGCAACACAACGGTCTATTTGCAGAATATAAGCCCACATCGCATACTTGGGATGAAGACACTAGAGGAAGCTTTCTCTGGTAAGAGACCAGATGTGGGTCACTTCAGGATATTTGGCTCATCGATATATTTCCATGTGACAAAGGATGCACGGAAAAAGCTTGAGCTGACAACAGAGTTGGGGATATTTTTGGGGTACACTGTTACACCTCACAACTATCGGGTGTACTTGCCTACCAGTCGGAGGACAGTGTTTTGCAGAGATCTCAAGTTTGATGAGTAGAAGGCCATGCGAGTTTCCCTTGAGAAGGAGCTCCAACTATAGGCTGTGGAGGAACTGTTGGTTCCTATGGAGGATGAGCCTCAAACTGATGTAGAGCAGATGCATGCAGAGGTTCTAGAAGTGGAGACATCCACTCAAGCAGAGTCTTCTAGAGATGGACGAAAGTGCATAAGAGAAGTTGATAGATTGTTGGAGGATGCGAGAGAGAATGTGAGAGCACCATCTTCTCAGTGCAAACAGAGGAGGTCACCTGAGAAGTACACTGGATACATGGCCCTTGCTGGGGAATGTGTTGAGACTGAGCCATCTTCCTTTGAGGAAGTAGTGCAACAGCTGATTTGGGTTGATGCTATGGTGGAGGAGTATAAGGAAAGATTTGTTTCTCGTGGCTTTTCACAAGTTAAGAGGATCATGATGTTGCAGTATATTTCGACAGAGGAGAAATATGCTGTCATTTTGACAAAGGCATTGTCAAAGTGTAAATTCGAGTTCCATAGAGACAGGATCAGGGTGGTAGATAATCCCTTTCTTGTTGAGAGGGAGTGTTGAAATATGGCAACAAGAATATTCCAATTTAATTCGTCCTTGAATTAAATTGTGAATTAAAATCGAATTTAGTCTTAACTTCTACTTGGAAATAATTAATTAATTAATTTTAAATTAATTAGTTGGAGAAATTCAAGTTAGAAGTCTTTCTGAAGTCATGCAAGAGTTATCCCTTAAATTAAGGAGATAAGATTGAGTTATATTTGAGTTGTAATTAATTAACTCAGTTTACTGAGTTAAGTCCAGTTAAATTAGTTCCAAACTGTTTGTGGAACTAATAGTGAGTTAACAGTCAATTGATGCATTAATGCACTCAACTAGTGTTACTGCAGTTAACTGAAGATTCCCTCATCAGAAAGTCATGCATGTCTATTCTCAAAAAGACTTAGTTGAGATTAAAGCTTAAGGACAATGTACTATCAATTGCATGTGTTTTCTCATGGAGAAAACTCATGCATGCAGTCAAGGATTTATCCTTGAGGATTGCGTAGTTTTGAAGGAGGTTTTTCACTTGGTAATAGGTGAATCATCCACAAGGAACAATGCAAGGAAATAGGAGCTTGGAGGGTAGAGAGGAAGGCTAGAGATAAGCCAAGATTTCCTGTGAGCATCTGTGAGGATTGTACTGAGAGCTGGTTAGTTGTGAAAGTTTTGGCTTTGTATAATTCCTATGTATTTCCACCATGTATGTTAATACAATAGTGTGGGGTTTTTAGCTGAGGCTTTCCCCAATGTATTTTCATGTGTATTGTGCCATTGATTCTTCTTCTTCTGGTTATATTGTTCAACTCAATCTTTAAGCTTTCGCAAATTGATAGTAGAAGTAGGTTATAATAATCTGCTTTGATTTATATTGAATTATCGGATTAACCTACACAAATTATCTACAACGCCAATACCTATGAAGAGAAACAAGTAAAACATCACTCATAGAAGCGAAGTGATAGAAAAAACAAGAAAAGATGGCAAAATTGGATTCACTTGGAAAAGCGACGACAATTCCACCGAAGGTTCCTTGATCTCCTCGGGAATGCTAGAGCTCCAAGATCGAATATACAAATGATCTCTAGAGGTGTCCATTAAATATATTTGAGCGAATTATGGTTTATGATGCGCATGCCTAAAATCAAGGAAAAAATGACACTTTGCGGAAAATTCTAAAAATAGGGACTGTGCCACCTTCGGGAAACTAATGATGAATCCCTAGTTTCTAGGGATTTCCTTTTTTTTCTTTTCTATTTTTTGTTTTCTGAGGAAACTTGCCATGCACACTATGAGGAAATATTTCACAATTCTGGGTATCTGGGCAACTTTATGGCTTAGTGCACTGTGCAGTTTTTGAGCTCATTGATGGATTGCACAATTTCTGAACTCAGTGATGGATTGCATAATTTTTGGTGCTTAGTACTAGGTTTCCTTCCATGACTACGCATTTTCTAAGCTCAAGGAAGAACTTCAAGTATGGATTGAAAAATTCCAATCATTAAGGCTAACTTACCCTCATGGATTGCCCAGTTTTGGGAGGAAAGCCCATAACTGCTTTAAGACCAAGTCAGGAGGTTAGCTTGTGGCTTAGAAAGATCATATAAGTGTTAAAAAAAGTAAACACAAGCACCGTCGAAAGGGATAATTGTCAATCAAAACATGAATACTTGACAATAGTCAAATATAAGCTTATGTTAACAAAAAAGAAGGCTCCAAAATCAAAGCATAGGAAAAATTTCGGAGGGTAACACTTGGTGACAAACTGGTAGAACTCCAGCTCTCTGTATGGTCTTGTCTCATGAAAAACATGTCTAAATCTTTAGGAAGTATTGTTCAGTTCATTGATTACCATAACTTCTTCACTTATCTTGCATTAAAGATATAGTTCCTACCATTCTCTTCATCAACAACACACTAAACCAAGCCAAGTCAAACTAAGTTGTTTCGATTGGGGATGAGGAGTATATAGATGCACAAGTGAAAATAAATGTCAGAGTCTTAGTTTTCATCTCTGGTGTTGCTCCGCTACTAGCAGGCCTGGAAAGTACCTCGACAGAGTCACTTCAGGAACACAAACATTGCTCTACTGCTAGTGAGCTTGGACAATACCCCGACGAAGTTACTTGATTCACCTCTCTGTGCAGGAAGCCTTTCTATTCTTTCACCTTTATTTTATTTTTTTTTCATTTTTTTCATAGAACTGTGCATAGGCACTTATTTATTTAACGAGGCGGAAGAGGGATCCCAACTTATTGAGAGTAGAAGAGGTTGTCCCTTCAGAGAAGGATATTTATTTATACCTATGACACACTTGTTAAGGTTTTCCTCCCCTCCTTACTCTACTCGACTTAACTGACAAGGATTAACTAAAAATAAAAGACTGATTAGAGTAGGCGGTACTAGCTATAATTTCAAGCATCGTGATTCAACTATAGTTTTCTCCGAAAGGAACATATTTTCCATCAAAGTATCATCGACTAAAATAATTCAAGACTCACACAAAGAGAGGGAATAAAAAGATAACCAAGTGTTGACAGTAGCAAAAATTCCTCGTGAACTTCACCATGCTTGCTTAAGAAGCCAACACGGTCTCATGCGAAAACTATTCTATGACCAAAAGAAAATAAACAAAAGAAAAGAAAAGAGTAGAGTGGAAAGTAAATAAAAGCAAACAAACAAATGAAAACAACAAAGAAAAATAAACAACTACTCCTACTCCTAACCTAATTAGAGAATAGGCTAGAACTACATGAAATGAAACTTCCAGTGTAGCCACTAGCGCATTTTCTGGCCTATGTTAACGAGGGGATTCATGTCAAGAAACATATTCAAGCATAAGAATAAACAAAAAAGATAAAACAATACAAACCAGAACGTTCGAAGTTTGAAAGTGTGTGCAGAAAAGTATGAACTAAACACATATGGAAAGAAATATGCAGATGCATTATGGTGTTTAGACATACTGCGACTTGAAGATACACAACATCAAACTTTCGAACTGCGGAACCAGGAAAACATAAAGAAAGAAGAAAAATTTCATTTTGCAATCGTGCTCACTAGGTAGGACTCCTCTAATGACTGAGCTATAGGATCGTGCAATGCAGATGGAGGATGAGAAAATTGTGAGAGAGATTGATTTTCAATGTGTGCAGTAGAGTGATAAGGAGCCTTGCAAGAGACATCACTGTTCTGATGAGAATTGGAACTGGTCTTAAGATTACGAGAACCTGACATCACCATCATCTTGAGCTGAAGTGCCTCGACAACTTGCGAAAGTTCCAAATCACAGGAAGGTATATAATCAAAGATCGATGGCTTAGAAAAATCAACAATGGAAGAATTAGAATCGTGATTGGATGAACAAGTGAAAATATCATGACAACCACTATCAGAAAGTCCAAGATAAAAAATAGAGGCATCCCCATGATCTGATGAATCATAAAGAGGGGAAGATGGAAAATAAGAAATTTCACCCTCTATTTTTTCAGAATGATGTGATGATATATTGGGGAGATTTAAAAGAGAAGGGTTTTCCTCTCCACATTCAGATGAAAAAATGACAATTCCACTAGTTCTGAACATGATCGGAAGCAATAATATAATCATAAACTATTTTTTCACAAGATTCAATAGGAACGACATAATCACTGAAACTGTCAGGATAATGAGGGAGAGGAACGGAAGGAAAAAAATCACCCTTCATCGCAAATTCTTGTTTAGATGTAGACTCCCACACATAATCATCGTAAATGATATCGCATGTG
The DNA here is from genome assembly GCA_031772625.1 of Pinus tabuliformis. Lineage (NCBI taxonomy): Eukaryota > Viridiplantae > Streptophyta > Pinopsida > Pinales > Pinaceae > Pinus > Pinus tabuliformis. The sequence continues at coordinate 302,111,753 of CM062814.1, forward strand.
TTCTGCAAAACACCAACTTCATCCATAACTTGATCCTCATGAACATCTAGAGAAACATTTGAAATAGGTGAATACAAAACCTCACAATTTGGAGGACCAAAGGAACCAAAGGATGGAGGATGAGTAGATAACATTTCATCATAAACATCAAACCTACACCGAAATAATGAATATGTGGGGTGGGAGAAGATGGTGGTAAATCAATGGATGAATTCTCAAGTTTTCCCACCTCGACCTACGTAAATGGAGTTGTTTGATATGAGGGAGACAGAGAGTCACTCGGAGAAACAACTTCATCCATTGTAGATTTTGAAGCTCTAATATTGCAATATGTTAGGAGACTTTCAAAAGATTCATCAAAATGTGAAGAAGAAATTTAAATTTCTATTTCATTAAAGGCCATTCAACATCATCTACAGAAAATTCAAAGCAAAAATAAATGAAACAATCATGAAAATCGTCCAGAGATTCATAAGGTGCTTTTCACAATCACATAATTTTGTTGAACACAGATTTGTAATCATACCTATTAAAGGCACTGGAAATTTCTGTGGCAAGATGTTCGAAAGAGTGTATGGAAGTGAAATTCAATGTGTAACACCATTACCTTACGCGCCCTTCAAATGCAAGAGTGAACAACCTAAAACCAACCTTCTCACAATGAATATTGTGCTTTGTGCAGAATTCAAGAAAACGAGTGACATGCTCAAAGAAGGTTGTTTCACCCTCACCATCGAATTTGAGATTGGACAAGTCATTAATGATTTCCATCAATAGTTTTAATTTTGAAGTTTTAGAAAAACATGTCGGGGCTAAGATAAGGGAGGAAGCCTTTAATGAGTGCATAATGTTTGAATAGACTTCATGGGCTCAACTTGTCATATGACCCTCCTTCTAGCGCCAAAAATGTTGGCGGGTCCAGCTGTTAATGTGAAATTTCTTGGAAGGTGTACCAAAAACATTCCACTTAAGTCACTGGGTGACAAGTGACCCTAACAACAATTTGTGGTTGCTTACACTTCAGATCTGTAAAAATAAAACTAGAAAACCCTAGAACAAAACAACATATACGATCCAAAACAACAAGTATATATATATATATATATATATATATATATATATATATATATATATATATATATATATATATATATATCCAATGTAATAACCCAAATGGAAAGACTTTTAAAATGAATAAATATTTTATTTATAACACTTGGTGAAGGAGATCTATAAAAAGGGTCTACAATCCCCTTCCGTGGGTTGGGTCCTTTGATGTCCTTGATGTCTCAGTAATTGATTCTCTCTCAGTGTGTGAAAAACCCAAAACAATGTGGAGAAATAAAGTGGGAGCTCAGATAAAAAGAGATGATAATGGCGACGATGATAATGATCATGGTGAAGAATGAATGGAATACCCTCCTATTTATTAAAAAGTATTGAGTTATTCTAAAAAATAGAGAATAATAAAATAATATTGACCAAATCAAGACCTAACAGTTAGGAATACTTTATTATATTTTTTGGAAAGGGAAAAGATATTCAAAATGGTCAAATATATTTATTTAGAAACAATTAATAAATAAAATGATTTATTAATTATTTCATGAGGATTAATAATAATGTGAAATTGAAATAATTATTAAATAGTGATTTAACAATGATTCCAATAATAGAATTAAGGAATAATAAATAAATAGTGATTTAGTTATTTATTCCTAGGGGATTTAGTAAAATGTGACAAGGAATAATTATCAAACAATGATTTAATAATTATTCCTAGAGAAAATTAAATAAATAATGATTTATTCAATTATTCTCATGGGGTTTTTTACGCAGAGAAAGGGACAGAAAAGGCAAGGCGGTAGCGAAGGAAGAGACAGTTGAGGAGATATATGAAATTTACGATGATTCTAAGGAGGAAGAGGACTGGCAAGATAAGTGCAGGCGGGATAAGGAGCGAAGCCGAACTGTAGAAGGATGGGAGAACCAGCAAACCAGCGACGAGCAGCTTGGACAACGAGGAGGAAGGGTAAGGCAGAGTGGCAGACAGAGGGGAAGCAGATGTGCGGGAAGCGGGATGGAACCGAGCATCATGAGAGGCAGAGGAACGAGCAGATACCGAGGAGTAAGGGGAGGACGACAAGGGCAGAGGGGGAGACCGGGCAAAAAGACAAGCCGGTCGCTGGATAGGAAAATTCAGCAAGAAGAGAAGGCATATAACTAGAACACAAACCCCAAAATTAGAAGAATTATCCAGAATATGGAGGAAGACGCCATTCAAGATCAGTCCGACTCCGAGATGGAGGACTGGGAGTTCCTTCTCCACGACCCTGGTAACACTAGGGGTAGAATGTCCTTATTTAAATAGTCCTTACATATATACTGGGTGATGAAAAGATTGCTGGCTAAAGCTCTGGAGCAAGCTGCAACAGAGATGGCTGAACTTGCGCAAGGAGTTCCCAACCTGAGGAGGGAGCTCAGAATTATTCAGATTACCTTGGAGATGCAGGAAAAGAAGCTGGAGGAGATCCAGCAATTGATAAAGGAAGGAAATCAGAATGCAAACAAGGAGACTACCCAACGTCCAGAGGCAGAAGCTGATTAATTATAGATATGTATTACTTTTGATGAAACTGCATAGTATAGATAATTTCAGTTTGTTTCAAGTATTAGATGTAGAAAATTGTTATATGCAAGCAAGTAGGATTAGAAACCTGAAAGACTGTTTAGTGTATTTAGCTTGGATAATCAGACTATGGATCTTTTATTTTTGGTCGGCTATTAAGAACTTTAGGTGGCTTAAATACTCGGTTTCCCCAAGAGGGCGAGTTGAAGGCAACCTTATTTTTGATGTGTATTTTGATTTGAAGTAATAGAAAAAAGAGAGCAACACCTTAGCCTACAAAAAAAAAAAAAAATTATTCTCATGGGGTTTTTAAAATTTAATCAGAAAATAATTTAATAAAAATGGTTTACTAAATTAATTCCCATGGTGAAAGTGATTTTACTATGGTAAAATTAATCCTACATGGTGCATTTCAATCCACCTAGTTAGAAATGGCTAGGTGATCATTTTTTGGTGATAATAGATTACCCCCCAACGTATGAGTGTTAGGATCAAATCGTATGACCAAAATATGTTGTAGGTTACACTTCCACTAGACACCAAAGGGGAGAGAGAGAGAGGGAGAGAGAGAGAGAGATAGAGAGAATACGTTGTAGGTTACAATTCCATGAGACACCAAAGGGGAGAGAGAGAGAGAGAGAGAGAGAGAGAGAGAGATAACTGAAACAATGCAACGAAGGACAAAAAGGAGGGGATGAGACATAATAAATTGATAGAAGTATCCTTTTATGTTGGAGTACATGATATCAAATGAGGTGGGGGAGGCATACCCATACTGGGCGAGATAATTGTGTACAAAGAATAGTGGTGAGACCAACAATGTGGGTTTGATCTACAAAGTACATGATGCATGATATGCTGGAATCAATGGGCCAACAAATAATACAATGAATCCCATATACATAATGTTCCTGGAAAGACATAGGCTAAGATGAAATACAATAACATCTGAGTACATGAGACATAATTCCCCTCAAGCTGACATGGTGAGGGGGGGATCACAACCAAAGAAGACCTGTTGAACAAGAAAGAGCTTTGAAGATTTGAATGAATCATCTCAATGAGATATGTATTCTGTTGGCAGTACAAGTGGTTGAAACCAAGCCCATCACATCTGCGAAACTGCATTTGAGGTTGAATAAACATCTATGGACATTTGGGCATGTGAGGGGCTACCCCCTCATGAGGTCTGGAACATATCAAACACACCCAGGAATCAATGGGACAATCGTCTGGATCATCGAACCATCAAGTGTACGATTCTCAATCGTGCGATAAGGAGATAGTGTCGAGCACGTCAGAAACAACTGAGTCAAAGGGTAATGATGATTCCCTTTGCTTTATCTAAGGTCCTAAACCAATGCAAAAGCTGGAACCAAGGTACACCACCCTCTAGACCACACTTCTGGAATACATGTGCTGAAGTCGACACAAGAGGGCCCGCGAGAGTTAAGGCAATGAGGAATCCTTAACAAAGGCACGAGGTATCATAGTAGAGTGACTGATGGATTGACACCAGGGATGATAACCAAAGGAAACAATATGAGTGGTGGATCGATGACTTCCCTGTTCAAATCATGATATGTAGGGTTAACCCAATAATGACTTACTCAATTCCGAAGGGGATGGTCAATGACTCAAATGGGGGTTTTTCAAAGACAGTGCAGTATAGTTAGAGGCCAAAAATGAATACAAAGGGATGGATGCAACACAAATATTTATGTAATATTGTAAATGGACTCAGGGGGATGCGAAATAGATGCCATAGATACAAGGGTGACTCATCTCGAATGCTATGAACAAGGGTGACTTGATGATGCTGCCACATGGGGGAGGCTCGAAGGGGACCATAAAAAACATGAGTAAATGATGGTTACTCATGATGAAAATCGACACATGTGTGTCAACCAATGCAAAGGTAAAGTGGTACCTATTAGTGTCAGTTTGGTTAGCCTGTCACCTAGATCAAAAATGCTTTTACTATGTTTTTCCAGGTTTTCAAAATCAATTTTTTTTGTTACTAGGTTTACACAACAAATTTGGTCATTGTATGGTCAGTCTAAAGATGAAGTCATTGTTTGAAAATTCACTCATGCTGGTCACCTATCACACTTTATGAAGGTGTCACAATGAAAATGGGTCAGTCATCATCATCATTCCATTAGGTCTCAGGTCATCCATTAGGTCACTAGGGTTTCTAAGGTCCATCATTTCCATGAATAAGATCAGCAGTGAGTAAAACATGACAAAGAAACTTTTGGAGAATTGATCTTGATTTTTCACACACTCCTCATACTCTCATGATATCAAAGGTTCCAGAAAAAGAAGCTGCAACACTCAGGAAAGCAAAGGACATCTCAGGTTTGCAATGGTAAAGGTAAAATATGTCTTCATAAAGTGAAAATAAATTTCCAAAGGAGGGTATGTCCCATTTCTTTTTGAAAAAGTGAGGAAATTTTCCCTATATAAACTCAAAAAGCCCCATAACTCCTTCATTCATATCCTATTCACTCCTTATCATCAAGCTCTCTCGCCCAAAAAAGCAAAAAACTTATCTTCCTAGGAGAAATTAGAAAAAATTTGAAGGCGCTGCGCGTAGAAGCATTGAATTGTGCTTAGGAGATAGGTGCTGCGCGTAGAAGCATGGCATTGTGCTTAGGAGATAGGTGCTGCGCGTAGAAGAACTGCGCTGTGTGTAGGAACACTTTGCTGCGCGCAGGATAGAGTGCCCCGAAATTCATTAAAACTCTCACAAACTTCAATTTTTCACTTGCAGGCTTGGTTTTACTGACTTCTATGCTAAGGAACAAGTAAGTACACCATCACCCTCTATCTTTTTCTTTCCAAATTTCATCCCATATCAAAGGTTCTTCAAGTTAGGGTTTATAGCAAATTTTGCATGGGAAATGTTAGGGTAAAAATGGTCATCATTATTTTTGATTTCCAAAATATGTAAAATGATATCCTACACCTACATACATGTTTAATGAGCCATTTTGACCATTTTACCCACCTCAAAACAAAGTTTAAACACTCAAAAAGCAAAACCCTAGCTCATTCCTGGAAGTTTTTTTTAGCAAATTTCATCATAAACCCTCTTGTTTCCACCTGCAAGCAAAGCATCTTTCCACTATTTCTCCACTCATTTTCATCAGCTTTCAAATTCATGTCACCTTTCCCAAGACCCCTTCCATCATTTTGTCAAAATCAGTACATATCACTTCATTTTCATTCACACCTCACATCTTATTTTCACTTCTTGTTGCTAGGGCTTTGTGTCATCATGGAGGCAGAATCTTCACTAGAAAGAAAGAGACAACACAAAGGATGGAGAATCCTCAGATATGAACCATCAGACTGAAACACAATCAACTCCTATCCTTTCATCAAACAATGCTTTGAGGATGTCCACTCCTTGGAATTTTGCAAAAGGGTGAGCGAGACAAGATTTCATGAGCAACTAACACATTGGGTAGCAACACAACTGAAAGGAGATGATGCTGTCATTGCTAGTAAGTTCAGTTTCTCAGTGGCCTCCATCTAAATAGCAATTGGGTTACCTAACAATGATGAATATTGGTTCAAAGAATGAACCTAGATATTGAAAACTACAAGCCTTTCTTAAAGACGCCATACGGAGATACACATACTCACCTCTTGCCTTTCAGATATTTATTGCCCTTTAATGAAAACTGTCATGAGGTTCTTCACTTGTGAAGGTAGATTCTCCAGGTTGTATGCCTATCATATTCACCTCCTGATGCATTTCAAATCTCAAAAGCCACTCAACATGTGTAATTATCTATTCAGGAGCATTTCCAAAATGTTTGAAAAGATACAATTAAAGGACAAAGAGCACTCCCCAAGCTTGTTCCATCACAGTCTCATTAAAACCATTGTCCTTCATCAGCTGGCAAAGAGAGGTATGGCTTGGAAGCCTTTTTGGAAGCAACCTTGAAATGGCATGAGGAAAATGCAGCATCTCAGTCTCCAAGTGCGCCAAAACAACAAACAGAGGTGGGGTCATCTAGCAAAACAATGGAGAAGACTCAGCTATCCAAACCTAAGGTGACTAAAGTGTATAAGAAAGGGCAAAGGCTTGTGTTTTCTTCTCACAAAGAGAAAGGGGCCAAGCCTTCTTCATTGACAAATCAGGAATCTACAGCAAAGGATAAAGACACAGTTGAGCATGAGTTTGAAATAGTTGATCTAGAGACTGAGGATCAGACCACAAACATGAGACAGACTATCAGGGATAAGGACTACGAAATCAAGGAGCTGGCGATCAATTTGGAAAAGGCAAAGTATGTTATATCATTCCTTGAACAGGAAAACAATCAACTCAAAACAAAGGAATTGATACTAGAAAAGGAATAAGCTAAGTTAATGCAACAAGTCGGCAAAGGTAAGGAGATCATGACATCAAGTGAGCTTGAAGCATCAGAGGTGAGAGGAAAAAGGAAAATACCAAGAACAAGAGGCCTCAAGAAAGCTTTGCAAGAGGAATAAGAACAAATTCTATTTAATGAGGATCTTGACCTAGAAGATAGGATCGCCTTAGAGGTTCATCAAGATAAAGAAGATTGGCTTAATAGGGTGCATGAACACTTGGATAAGCTCCTTGAGAAGGCAAACAGAGATAATCAATTTGTTAGATTTTAAGCTTCTGTGGAAGTTTTTTGTAGTTTCATGATTTGGATTATCCACAGTTTTTAGTTCATTCTGCCAACGTTTCAAACCCCAAAGGGGGTCCATCATCAGGACAAATCAGAAAGAATATGATTGAAAAATTATTGATAGAAGAGAGCCTTGCGACCTGGATATAAATAAACCAAGAACCCTAACTTTTATAAAGGCCGACACATGATTCCTAATATTATTAATAATTATTTTATTTTTATTTATTATTTTCCTTTATAATAATTACAATTTTTTTTTTAAACTTTAATTACTTATTCCTTATTAGTCTAATTAATTAATCAATTAATTAACTAATTAATTAATTAATTCATCAAATTAATTAATTTTTAATTTTTGATTGATTTGATTAATAAATTGATTAATTAATAAATTTGTTTTTAATTAATAAACAAATTTGATTTTAATCAATTAATAAGACCCTATTAAATTTAATTAAAATCAAATTAAAATTGTTAAAGAAATTAATTTATAAAACTAAAGCTTTAATTCTTATTACATTTAAAAAAAAATTATTTGATTAAAAAAATTATTTGATTAAAATTTTTTTATTTCATTTGATTAAAAATTTTTATTTGATTAAATTTTTTTATTTCAATTTCTTTCTCTAAAATTAATAGATTAAATCAAATTAATTTATTAATTTAAATTGTTTAATTGATTTTGATTTTTGAATTTATTTAAAATCAATAAATTCATGCTACATCCTAATGTTTTTAATTTAATATAATTCTAAATTATCTATTAATTAATATTTATTCAATTAAAATCTTAATTATATCTTATTTATTAATTAAATTTTTATTTAATTTTTTAATTATTTTTTATTTATTAATTAATTTTTTATTTATCAGACTTGGTCCACTATCGCGCGCTGCCCGCCCCTGCGCTCTGCAAGCTAGGGTTCTGGGAGCCATTCAGCGCCGCCCTGGCTGCTGCGCCCCTGCGCACAGCCTCGCCCTTCCCCTCGCAGCCAGATGGAGATCCCTGAGGGCTCTGCCCCCCCTGCTGATCCGCCTCCTGAAGTCTCTGCCTTCAGAAATTTGATTGCTTCCGGGACAAAACGCCCTCCTTCTGCAACCCAGCAGAAATTTATCAAAAGAATGGATACGATACCTTCAGTTGCCCTGCCAGAGGAGGATACCTGCAAAGCGGCATTGAACCTGGCAGAAAGAGGTCTCATAGGCCAGTTTACAGGCTTATGGCCTTCCCCCAAATCCGTGGAGGAATGGACTCAAAGAAACTGGAAACCTCTGATAAAAGACAGAGTTAAGAGCTACTTTGTGGGCAAAGGGTACTTTGTTTTTGTATTTGAAAACACGGAAGACAGAAGCTTAATATTCAGAAATGGCCCCTACTTCATGGGGCCGCAGGGCCTGTATTTAAATAAATGGACTCCAGACTTCGATCCCTCCCAAGACGTCCCATCTGCTGTGCCGGTGTGGGTGAGGCTCCCTCATCTGCCTCTTCATTGCTGGAATCAAAAATCGTTCCAGACCATCGGGAACGCGCTAGGCAAATATATAGATCAGGCTGTAAGAAGAGACCAATATTCTTGCGCCCGTATCTGTGTCGAAGTGGACCTTGAGGAAGGATTGCCTGAAGCGATCAAGCTCTCGGTGGCAGGTTGGACGCACATCCAAGAGCTCGACTATGAACAACTCCCCTTTAAATGCAGACACTGTCATGGTCACGGTCACTTTGCAAAGCATTGTAAGAAGAAAGTAGAGGAGCAATCTGAAAAACATATCGGGGATCAATGGACCCTAGTCCAGAGAACAGCCCATGCAAAGAAAGATGCAGGAAAAAGTGCAACAACAGAAGATAGGAACATCACCAATCCATCTCAGGAAGCGGGAGAAAGCGCAAAAGGAACGGAGGAAGCACAGACCGATCCACCGAACAAAGCCCAGGAAAAAGAGAATCATGTGGAAGCCCCTCCTACAAGCAAAGAGGGAGGGGTCGATATCCAGATTGAAGCTACCCAAGGCAGCCCCTCTAACCCCACCTATGCAGAAATCATAAAGAAAAAGGCAGTCGAAAGCTCAGAGTCCTCAGAGGAAGAATTCTTTGAGCGACCAATAAAAAGAGCCGGAAGGAAATCCCGCAAGGAAAAAAGAGAAGAAGAAGCAGAAAGGCTCAAAACTCAAGGGAGCCAGTCCACAATAGAAATGACAATCGGAAGAAATAGCAGGCCCAGGTCATCCAAGGGTGGCTCCACCCCGCTCATAGGTAAATAATGAAGCTAGTCTCTTGGAATTGCAGAGGACTGGGGAACCCCGCAAAAATAGAAGCAGTAAAGGACCTATTAAAGTCGGAACCTGCAGACATCCTCTTGCTCCAAGAGACAAAGATAGCAGGACAAGCTCTGCTAGAAATCAGCAAGTCAAAATGGAAGAAAAGCTCAGGCATAGCTGTCAGCGCTCGGGGCTCTTTGGGAGGAATGGCAACTCTCTGGAACAAAGATAAATTCCAGCTGATCAACACTCACGAGACCCTACATTGGATATTCACAGAAATAATCCACCTTGCAAGTAAGTTGCCTATCTCTCTTGTCAATCTATATGTCCCTGTCAATTACTCCGAAAAAGAGACTGCTGGAACTCTCTGGCAGCGTTTCTTGAGTAGGAAATCCCCAACAATATCATTCTTGCTAGAGATCTCAACATCGTTTGAAAGTCAAAGAAAAAAGAGGAGGTACCAATTCCAAGGATCCCATGGTGGGTGTAGTGGAAGAGCTTGCTCAGCAATGGGATCTGCAAGATTTTAACCCAATACAAGGTCTATTCACCTGGTCAAACAATCGAACTGGAACATATCACATTTCAGCCCGTTTGGACCGATTTCTAGTGCAAACCTCTCTCCTCATGAATAAGAAAATCATAACAACAAAAATTTTGCCAAGCTATCCTCTGACCACAAGCCAATTCAGCTCTGTTTAGAAGATGAAGAGGATTTGGGTCCCATTCCATTTCGTTTTTCTCCTCAATGGATCGAAAGGGAGGGCTTCTTTGAGACGGTGAAAGCAGCTTGGGCCTCCTCCATTACAGGTTCACCAAGCTTTGTTTGGGAGCAAAAGCTAAAACTCACCAAAAAAGCTTTGAAGGATTGGATCAAGAAACCAGTCCCCAACCCCATCTCCCAAAGAGTTGCAGCAGTCCAGGCTTTGCACTCCCTACAAAACGACAAGGAAAGCAAAAACACTAATGAAGATCTACTGGACATGGAAACAAAAGCGCAGAGAGCAGCCTACCAATCCTTCAGAAAAGAGGAAGAATACTGGAGATTAAAGTCTAGAAGTCTGTGGCTAAAAGCTGGGGATCGCAATACCTCTTTCTTCCATTGGCAGTACCGGGCCAGATTGTCAAGAAACTATATAGCAGAAATTAAGACATCGACGGGCCAAATCTGCAAGGGCTCTCAACAAGTCAAAGAAGTAGCTGAAATACACTTCCAAAATCTTTACAATCCGGATGCTCAAGGTGAAGAAGCGGATGAAGCAGAATTCCTCACCCACATCCCTTCCTTAATCTCTCCGGAGGACAACTCTGATCTTTGCAAACTTGTTTCAGAGGAAGAGATAATCAAAGTCATTTGGTATATGGATTCCGACAAGGCCCCCGGACCAGACAGATTCACCATTCATTTCTACAAAGTATGCTGGGACATCATAAAATATGATCTTCAAAAGATGATAAGGGGATTCATGAAAAAAGCTAAAGTAGGTGGCAGCACCAACTCAACCTATTTAGCTCTGATTCCCAAAGACTCCAACCCGGAAACTTTTGCCAGATTCAGGCCAATTTCGTTATGTAATGCCTCCTATAAGATCTTGGCAAAGCTGTTGGCCAACAGAATAAAGCCCTTGCTCCCTCGAATTATCTCTAGTTCCCAAGGAGGCTTCGTGGAAGGTAGACACATTCTGGACAATGTCATCCAAGTGCAGGAGACCATACATTCAAGCAAGTAGAGAAAAGAGAAAGGTATGCTCATAAAGTTAGACATGGCGAATGCGTTTGATAGAGTCAACAGAACATTCCTCAGCAAATTTTTGCTCTCCTTTGGCTTTTCTACTCAGTTTGTTAACCTCATAAAAGCTTGCACGAATAACCCATGGATAGCCCCCCTCATAAATGGCAGGCCTGCCAACTTCTTCAAAGCCAAGAGAGGCATCAGGCAGGGATGCCCGCTCTCCCCCTTTCTATACATCTTAATGGCTGAATCGTTAAGTCGAAAACTCGAAGCTGAAAGACTGTCAGGATCCCTTCCGGGCCTCAAACCCACCAGCAGAGTAAACCCTCTGAATCATGCACTCTTTGCAGATGACTCGATTCTTTTGGGGGGTGCCTCAACCAGAATAGCAAAGGCCTTCGACACGGTCATCAGAAACTATTGCAAAGTCTCAGGAGCTTTGGTAAATGAAAGAAAAAGCGAAGTCTTCAGCTGGAATACTGATCAACAGGAGCTCAACATTATAGCTAATACTCTTGGATTCAAAGGGCACTCCCAATGGGACAGAATCAGATATCTTGGGCTTCCCATAATCTCAGGAGTGAATAAGAGGTCGCTTTGGAGCGACATAATATGCAAATTCAAAACCAAGATATCGAAATGGGGAGGATACTGGTTAACAAAAGGAGGTAAGGTCATTTTAATAAAATCTCAGCTGTCTTCCTTAATAATTTACCAAGCAGCATTCTTGCTCGCCCCCAGAAATGTCATGGATCAAATCTCCTCTTTCCTCAGAGAATTCCTCTGGCAAGGAGGCAGGGGAAATGATAAGAAACAACACCTGGTAAACTGGGATACCATCAAAAAACCCATCGACGAAGGAGGATTGCAAATTCGCGACCCCTCCCTGGTCAACCTTGCTCTTGGCAGTAAAATCTTGTGGAAGATGATTAAAGAACCAAATCATCCTGTTAGTGCCATTCTGAGATCAAAATACACTAATAAAGCTGAATTCAGAAACCTCCAGCTGGGATATACAACCAACAGTACGCTGCTGTGGAAACTCTGTTATAAGAGTAGCAATTTCTTCAATCGAAATGCTTACAGAATTCCAGGGAACGGTAAGCACACTCGCCTCTGGCAGGATCGTATAATGGGGCGAAATCCACTAATTGATAATGAGGAGATCTCCGATTTAAGGGACTGGCTAGTATCAGTTGGCAAGTTAAGCATTTTTTATATTTCCACTTGGGATCAAAGAGACGAATGGACCGGTTGGGCAATCCCCGATCCCCCTGCCCATCTGCAAACTCAATTAAACACATTTCTCGATCTGATGGAAGATGCAGCTCCGATACATCGCTCAATGCAAGACCGATGGGGCTGGGGTCACTCTGGGGAATATACAAAAACAGAAGGTTATAAAGCGTTTCAGACAACAGGAAACAACAAGCACAGTGCCGCGTTTTGGAAAAATGTATGGGAACCCCTAGCTCTCCCAAAAGTCAACTTTTTCTTTTGTACATTGATACATAATAAGATACTAACCGGTGACAATCTGGCAAAAAGAAAGTTTGTTGGCCCACACTGGTGCGCTCTTTGCAGGTGTAACGCCGAGACAACTCAACATCTATTCATTGATTGCCTGTTCGCAAAGGAAATTTGGGATCTAATGCTCCAAGATTTTCGCATAAACTCTCCCACTCAGATCTCTGTCCCGTATCTTTTTGCAGAATGGAGCCATCTTTACCCACATCGTATTCCTCATAAATCACTCTGGCGCAAAGTCTGGAATGCCCTGCCCAAGTTTGTCTGTTGGCAGATTTGGTTGGCTCGTAACCAGAAGATTTTTAATGACCTGAATCACACTCCCTTGCAAGTAGCAGCAAAAGCCAGAACTCTCCTCCTAGAAGCGGCTCAACAACAGTATCACAAAGAGGACACAACACTCCAGCCGGTTGAGAAGAGGTGGCTCGGATCACTTGATCTTCAAAGCAGAAAGAACCTTCTCTCTCCTCAAACAGAGCCCCCAATCTAGAAAAAGAGAGACATTGATGAAACATTCCAGCACTGGTGGAGAGCTCAAAAATCCCACACAATCTTCTTTGATGGGGCTTCCAAAGGAAACCCCGGCCCCTCGGGTGCCGGAGGGATCATCTATTCCCCAGATGGGGTCTCCCGTGACTCTTTCTACTGGGGTCTTGGCCTGAAGACCAACAATCAAGCAGAGCTGCTCAGCCTTCTCAAAGCATGTCAAATTGCCAGAGAGAAAGGGATCAGAGATATACAGGTATTTGGAGACTCGGAGATTCTCATAAAGAAGTTGAACACTGGAGAGCAATTCAGAAATGCAGGCCTTAACAGAACGCTGGAAAGACTGAAAAGAGTCCTCACTGCCTTTGCTTCCTACAAATTCTATCATATACTTAGAAGCTCAAATAGTGATGCGGATTCGATGGCTAACAAAGGGAGCGCATTGGATAAAGGGTTGCTGTTCATAAACGAGGACAGATTTGTAGAAATCCCATGCTAAAGTTCAGATAGAATAGCATTTTCAGCTGTTCAAGTATGATGTAATCAGGGCTGCTCTAGCAAAGGCCCACTCTATTCCTCATAAAAAAAAAAAAAAAAAAAAAAAAAACATACTCGTTAAAGTTAATTTTTTTTTTTTAATTTATTTATCAATTAAATTTTTATAATCAAAGTTATTTTTCAGAAATTTATTAATCATTTGATTGTTAATTTCATATTTTATTTTAATTATTTTATTAAGAATTAAATTATTAATTTAATTTAATTTAATTAATATAATTAATTAAATTAAATTAAATTAAATTAAATTAATTAGATTAATTTGTTTTAATTGTTTTAATTAATTAATTAAACTTCCGAAATGAAAGACCCCTTATTTCCGATCTTAAGCTTCCAAGGGTCGGGGGGGGGGGGTTTATTTGCTTGATCAGAGGAAGCCAATTTCCACTGGTTTCACTCCCATTGTCCCTGTTGAGGTTATTGGGAGCAATGGGGTTCCCCATAACAAACCTATCATTTTCAGAATTATCACTGGTAGCTCTATGGCTTGAATTGGTTTCAGCATCAAGATCTTTACCATCAGAGTTGCTTCCATTCTTATAAATATTATAATCATCCATGATTCTATTAGCATCACCTTTAATGTTCTCGGTATACTTAATTCCAACATCTTTAAATAAATTATAATCATTCATGATTCTTATAGCATCACTATTAATGTTGTTGGTATCATTAATTTCAACATCCTTACTAATTTCCACAACCTTACTAACAATTTCTGATGGACCTTCAATGTGATTCTTTTTATTGTTGCTGGAATTACCATCAGGGACAGCGTAAGGGATCCTGCTACCTGCGTGTTCCTTCATAGCGCAGTTACTGTTGGAAGTGTGCTCCTCAACGTAGGAGACTATGCTACCTGCGTACTCCACATTGTCATCATTGCTGCTGGAAACGATTGCTGGTTGAACAACGTGCTCATCTATTACCTGAACAGCGTGCTCATTGCCAATTACTGCGTGCTCATCTATTACCTGAACAACGTGCTCATTGCCAATTACTGCATGCTCATCTATTACCTGAACAACGTGCTCATTGCCAATTACTGTGTGCTCCACATTGCAAGTTTCAGGTTGAACAACGTGCTCCATGATATCCATCTATTTTTCCCAACATGACCAATCATTCATAAACAACAAACTGCAACTCATAGACCATGATCCATATGTCTAAAAATAGACATAGTCTAAAAATAGACTTTGCGCCAAAACTTGCCTGCGGGACCACTTAGTGAAGGTGACTCCTTTCCACTAAGCTCCATCATCTCGTTGCATTCTCAACAAGCATTTCTTGTTGCACACTTTTCAACGCTCCCTCTTCCTCTCAAACCCGATCTTGTAACTCTGGAATGTTCTACATGCAACACATCTGCCCGATCCACTTTGCTCCAACAACACTTGGAACAAAAACACTCCCAACTGACCACTCTGTTGGGCTAGGAACATACTCTGATGCTGAAGCTCTACCTGTTGCTGACAAGTTCTCCCTCTCTAACATCTATGCTACTGCAACATCTTCATGCATCTCACACCATTGCACACCTCTCTGTGCCACCTAGCACTGTGCAAAACACTTGTGCCTCTCGCATTGTTGCAGCCTGCATGCTATGCGATGTCCTGGGATTCCCTGCACTGTCGCTCTCTCTATCACTCCATCTGCATCTGTCTCTATCCAATCAGTCAGTTCCTGCTACTCCACATCAGGGCTCCCGTAGCAAGGTCTCATCCAAGAGGTTGGGTACCTCAAGGATCCTGCCCCTCCTCCTTGGGATGATCAATCCACATCACCCCACCCCCTACCTGGAGGTATGGTTGCATGTGATCCCTTTACCCACCTGGCTCGAAGTTTTCCCCTACTGGAGGTCTCTGCATGAGTAGATGTCACTACTCGATCTCCTCTTAGCTTCCCTTATTGTGGCTGCTCCACAACCTCCTGAAGCTGCTGCACCAATCGTGGCTCCTCCACAATCGTCTGAGACTTCTTCTGGCTTTGCATGTTGAGAGGTAATATACGCTCCCTCTCAACCACCAAGTCTCCATTAGTTGCCTTGCTGCTCAAGGCTTTGCATGCATCTTGAACCTCAAGAGCATACAGGTTCTTGACCCGTGAACCAATCTGCTTCACCTGTCTAGTGATGATGTGTCTAAGGAAAACCTTTCCCTTACTGAAGACTACATCATAGCCTCTATCTTCCAGCATCGCGATCGACACCAAGTTTCTCTTCAGTCCTGGTACATACTTGACATCGGTCAAGGTAAGGCGAGCTCCATGCTCCCTCTGAAAAATAACCGTGCCTACACTTGAGACATTATACTTCTCATCATTACCCATCCCTATGAGTATCTTGAGATCTTTCTCCCCCAAAGTACTGAACAAACTTTTGTCACCGGTCATGTGGAAAGAAGCTCCACTGTCAAGAAACCAACCACTTCCCACCATGGATGAAACCATGCATGCGAAGAGTGTGAAGTCCGACTCAAACTGTGAAGCAAGTGAGGCTGCCTCACCTTCAGATCCTTCCCTGGATCCCTTCTTGGACTTCTTCTTTGGGCAATTAGTAGCATAATGGCCCAACTCATGACAACGAAAGCATCTCACCTTCGACTTGTCAACCTTCTTCCCATCATTGGAAGAACTGGATTCGGAAAGAGAACCCTTCTCCTTCTCCTTCTTCACTTTACTCACTAAGGCACAGTTCTCCTCATCATGCATAGATGAATAACTGTCTTTGGTGCGCCGTCTAATATCCTCTTGCACAATATCCGACCAAAGTCTCTACCATCTTGGAAATTTCTCCCTTCCATTCACCGAGTCTTGGTAGCTATGCCAACTCTTAGGAAGGCCAAGGAGTGCTAGACTCACCATATCCTCATCCTCAACAGTTACCCCCACACTTCCCAGCTCATCCCAGCATTGGGTGAACTTCGTGAGATACTGGGGCACACTGTCTCCATTCTCACACCTAATGTTTCTGAGTTTATCCTTGAGCGCCAACTTCCTCTGGCCGCTCTTGCTTTGGAATAATTCTGTCAACGTTTTCCACATCAAATATGGAGAAGCCTTTCCATGGAGGCTGGACACAATGTGATCCCTCACGCCATCCAATAGAATCCTTCGACACTTTGCTGTCTTCTTTTGCCAATCCCTGACTTGAGCAACATCAATAGGTTTTGGGACATCCGCATCTATGAACTCCTTCAACCCATTATCATCTAACACCGCCTCCATCCTGTCCTTCCATGCAATATAGTTCGAGATACCCTCAAGGGCATACTCCAATCGCAATCCGTTGAAATACATTTCAACTTTGACACCAAGAAAACACTGCTGCAAATTCGAATTCCACCAGCTCAACAACTCAACTGCCTCTGATCTAGAATTCGTGAGAAAAAAGTATTTCTTGTACAGAGATCGACTATATGGGCATTCACCGGATATCTCACCTTCCAAAAGAAGGATGAATCTAGAGGCTACCTGGCCCGATTATGGACTCTGCCTGAAGAAATAAATTGTCAACACTTTCTGAATAGTAGATCTGATGATCAGTCCTCGCTTTGATATCAACACTTTGTAGCATGACTTTTGATATGCCACTATCCCTGTTTTTGGACAGCTCCAGAAACTTTCTAGAGAAAAGAAGATGAAATTTATGATCAATAGTAAGAAGAAGCTATTTAATCATCCTATACATGTTGTTCATACTGATCTTGACTCTTTCATTCTATTTAGTGATATGAATTCTGTTGATGATGAAAGTCAATTATTGGAAATTTCAGAAGTTCCCAACCTAATGGGCAGCATACATGAAACTATTACAATAGAAGGTAAAGAGGTTGGTGAGGAATATAGGTAGCCTGCAAATCCTATTGAGGAGATTCAAAGACTAGTGCAAAAAATAGAAAGTTTTTAGATAGCTGCTCAAAATCTTAAAAATCAAAAAATTTAGTCTTCAAAAATCCTTTTTCCAGATGAAAAAAATGGTCTTTGGACCGTGGATTTCGATGGTGCATCGAGAAGAGAAGGAGTAGGAATTGGTGTTTGGATACATGGTCCATTACATCAGTCAAACAAAATCCCTTGAAATGTGAGAATGAGCTCTTACAAGTTGGATTTTGAATGTTTAAACAATAAGGCAGAATATGAGGCATTGATTGCTGGTCTCAAAATTCTGAAAAAGTTGGGAGCAAAAAAAATTTCTATTTATGGCGACTCCAAATTAGTGATCAAGCAAGTCAAAGGGAAATACTAGGCCAAACACCCAAGAATGAGAGCTTATCACAATGCTGTACTTGATATTCTCAAAACTTTTTCAAAATATACTTTATCTCTTATTCCTAGAACTCAGAATGTCATAGATGATTCACTCGCCACTGCAGCAAGTATGGTGAAGATCCCTTTTCATCCTAATCATAGTACTCCATCCATGTTAAACATCGCCCAACTGTCCTAGATAATATGAGGTTTTGGAAAGTGTTTGGTGATGACATGCAAATAAACAGTTTCCTGCATTCATGATGCATACAACTTTGATGATCCCAACATCCATTCAACTTACACTGAAGTATTACAACTCAAGGACAACAACATTCCAAGAGGCTTGGTGCCTTTGGAAGAGTTATTTGACAGAGATGATATTGCCAAGAAACCCACCACGGTTCCTACAGAAAAGGGAGTTGAAGATGTAAACATTGGCACAACTGAAAATCCTAAATTGGTCAAGTTATCAAAGTCTTTATCTCCTAAAATAAAGGGTAAGTATATGTCTTTAATGAAGGAATTTTCTGATGCATTTGCTTGGGATTATTCAGATCTGAAAGTTTATGACAAAAGTATCATTCAACACACCATTCATATTAAGCCCGATCAGAAGCCATTTCGCCAGAAATTGAGGAGAATCAATCCCAAGTTGCCGCCATCAATTGAAAAAGAGGTAAATAGACTTTATAAGTCTAGAATAATAGTTCCCATTTGGTTTTTTGAATGGATGTCTAATCTAGTACTTGTGAGAAAGAAGACTGGGGAAATTCGTCTATGTATTGATTTCAAAAATCTCATTAAGGTGTCGTTGCAAGACAACTATCCCCTGCCTAAGATGGATCACATACTACAAAGGGTGGTTGGATCCTCTAGGATGTCACTGTTAGATGGATATTCTGGATACGATCAAGTTCTGGTACACAAGGACAATCAGCTCAAGACAACCTTCACAATGCCATGGGGTACATTCATGTATGCCAAGATGCCTTTTGGGTTGACGAATGTAGGACAAAGGGCTATGGACATAGCATTTGTAAAGGAAAAAGATGTATTTCTAGTTATCTATCTAGATGATCTAACAATATTTTCAAAATTTTATGAAGATCACTTGCATCACTTAAGGATTGTTTTTTAGAAATGTAGAAAATTTGGCATCTCAATTAACCCAAAGAAGAGCTTGTTCGCCATGGAGGAAGGTAAGATATTAGGACAGATCATCTCTAAAGATGGCATCCACATCAATCCTGCAAGAGTGGAGGCCATTTAGCAACTAGACTTCCCTAGGAACAAGAAAGAGATTCAGTCATTCAACAGGAAAATTATTTTTTTTGAGGATATTTGTTCCTAATCTAGTTGAACACTTGAAAGAAATGACAAATATGTTGAAGAAGGACAACGAGGTAAAGTGGTCTTTGGAGGCAAAGAAATCATTTCATGTGGTAAAGTTTGCATTATATACTACTCCTATTTTGATTAGCCCAGATTATACTTAAGATTTCATCATCTTTTCTTTTGCTTCTGAGCATACGTTAGAAGCAGTCCTAATGCAGAAAAAAGATTAGAAAAATGAGCAGCCTATAACATTATTCAATCACACTATAAGGGATGCAACATTGAGATACAATATCATTGAGAAACATGGATTGGCGTTGGTAAAAGCCCTCAACGATTTCTGAGTTTATATTCTACATTCTCATACCATTGCTTATGTCCCTATTGCAGTAGTAAAAAAAATTCTTGTGCAAACAGATCCAGAAGGCAGAAGAGGAAAGTGGATTACAGCCATGTTGGAGTATGACTTGGAGATAAAACCTACAAAGCTCATCAAAGGACAAGGGTTTACCAAACTTATGGCGGAATCAAATCTACATGCACTGGATATCAATTTGATTGTTGCACTATCAGAAGAACCAGAAGATGACGACCCTTTCCTGTAGGTGTCCGACATGTTCATGTCCTCACCTTGGTACTCTGACATTGTTTATGTATTGCAACACTTGAATTCTCCTTTGGAAGTCCCCAAAGGTAAAGCTAGACCACTGAAACTCAAAGCTTCAAAATATTGTATTCTGGATGGTGTTTTATTTTGGAAAGATCCTGGAGGTGTGCTGCTGAATTGTTTGGTAGAAAATGAAGCTAAAGATATAATGAGGGATTTTCATAAAGGAGATTGTGGAGGTCATCATTTTTGAAAACTACAACAAACAATATCTTAAGAGTTGGTT
Organism: Pinus tabuliformis; assembly: GCA_031772625.1. Lineage (NCBI taxonomy): Eukaryota > Viridiplantae > Streptophyta > Pinopsida > Pinales > Pinaceae > Pinus > Pinus tabuliformis. Next base: position 302,132,105 of record CM062814.1, read on the forward strand.
TCTATTGGCCCACCCTCTTTTCCGATACATACAAAACAGTCATGAGCTACCATGAATGTCAAATTTTCAAGGAAAAAGGAAACTTTTGCCATTACCACTACAACCAATTTTGATTTCAGCTCCTTTCCAGTAGTGGGGTCTTGATTTCATTGGCGAAATCCATCCTTCATATTCAGCACAACATAAATGGATATTAACAGCCACTGATTACTTTACAAAGTGGATTGAAGCTATCCCAACCAGGCAAGCTACTGATTTTGTCATCATTCAATTCTTGGAGTCTAATATTTTGTCTAGATTTGGATGCCCACAGAAAATAATAACAGACAATGCTACTGCTTTCAAATAAAAAAGAATGGTGGATTTTTGTGCTAAATATCATATTGTGCTAGGACATTCTACTGCTTATCATCCACAAGGGAATGGCCTTGTTGAATCTTCCAATAAATATTGGTTACATCATCAAAAAGGTCCTGGAGGTAAACAAAAAGAATTGGCATAAAAAACTCATCAATGCCTTATGGGCAGACAGGGTCAGCACCAAAAAATAAATAGGTATGTCTCCTTTTCAACTAGTATATGGAGTTGATACAATATTTCCTTCATCTCTTACTGTCCTAGTAATGAAAATCCTACAGGAATTGGATAGTGAAACTAATGACATACAAAGGAGAATAAATTAGATGATTCATTTACAGCAGACAAGAGAAGAAGTTTTTCAGAACACATCCAAACTCTAGGAAAAAATTAAAAAGATTTATGACCGCAAAACCAAGGAAGACAATTTCAATTTGGGAGATGTAGTCCTTCGGTGGGATGCTAGAAATGAAGATAAAGGAAAACATGGTAAGTTTGAAAAATTATGGAAGGGACCCTACAAAATTTCTGCCTTCAAAGGAAAGAATGATTTCTTGTTGGAAGAAATGGATGGAAGAGATTATTCAGAAGGGGTGACCAATGGTAGACCTCTCAAGCACTATTATGTCTAAAAAATGATCCCAAACAATCATCATCATTATACATACTAGTGTGTATTTTACTTCTAGAATTTTAGATAGATGTCATAAGAGTTTGAAGCCCAAACTGAAGGCCCTAAGGCTCTTTAAGTCAGTACAATTTTCATTCTTTTTATTCAGTTTCTCTGTCATGTCAAAAGGTCAGTTAGTCTTAAGTCAAAATTCAGTTTTTATGCATGTCGACTCCATTTCCCAATGAATAAGGCTACTTGGTTTATGGTGTTCTTGACACCTCCAAGGAGCTTCCACAGTTGGAGCCAATGTTAGTGTCAGTCTTGTTAGCCTGTCACCTGGATCAAAAATGCTTTTACCATGTTTTTCCAGTTTTTCAAAATCAAATTTTTTCTGTTACTAGGTTTACACAGCAAAATTTGTCATTGTATGGTCAGTCTAAAGATGAAGTCATTGTTTGAAAATTCACTCATGTTGGTCGCCGATCACACTTTATGAAGGCGTCACAATGAAAATGGGTCAGTCATCATCATCATTCCATTAGGTCTCAGGTCATCCATTAGGTCACTAGGGTTTCCAAGGTCCATCATTTCCATGAATAAAACCAACAGTGAGTAAAACATGACAAAGCAACTTTTGGAGAATTGATCTTGATTTTTCACACACTCCTCATACTCTCATGATATCAAAGGTTCTAGAAAAAGAAGCTCCAACACTCAGGAAAGCAAAGGACATCTCAGGTTTGCAATGGTAAAGGTAAAATCTGTCTTCATAAAGTGAAAATTAGTTTCTAAAGGAGGGTGGGTCCCATTTCTTTTTGAAAAAGTGAGGAAATTTTCCCTATATAAACTAAAAAGGCCCTGTAACTCCTTCATTCATATCCTATTCACTCTTTATCATCAAGCTCTCTCGCCAAAAAAAGCAAAAAACTTGTCTTCCTAGGAGAAATTAGCAAAAATTTGAAGACGCTGCGTAGAAGCACTGCGCTGCACTTAGGAGATAGGCGTTGCGCGTAGAAGCACTGCACTATGCTTTGGCGCTGCGCATAGGACATAGTGCCTTGAAATTCATCAAAACTCTCCCAAACTTCAATTTTTCACTTGCAAGCTTGGTTTTACTGACTTATAAGCTAAGGAACAAGTAAGCACACCATCACCCTCTATATTTTACTTTCCCAATTTGATCTCATATCAAAGATTCTTCAAGTTAGGGTTTATAGCAAATTTTGCATGGGAAATGTTAGGGTAAAAATGGCCATCATTATTTTTGAATTCCAAAACATATAAAATGATATCCTATACCAGCATACATGTTTAATGAGCCATTTTGACCATTTTACCCACCTCAAAACAAAGTTTAAACACTCAAAAAGCAAAACCCTAGCTCATTCCTAGAAGTTTTTTGGAAAATTTCATCATAAACCCTCTTGTTTCCACCTACAAGCAAAGAATCTTTCCACTATTTCTCCACTCGTTTTCATCAGCTTTCAAAGTAATATCACCTTTCCCAAGACCCCTTCCATCAAATTTTGTCAAAATCACCTACATATCACTTCATTTCCATTCACACGTCACATATTATTTTCGCTTCCTGCTGCTAGGGCTTTGTGTCATCATGGAGGTAGAATATTTGCCAGAAAGAAAGAGACAACACAAAGGAGGGAGAATCCTCAGATATGAACCATCAGACTGCAACACAATCAACTCCTATCCTTTCATACAATGCTTTGAGGATGTCCATTCCTTGGAATTTTGCAAATGGGTGAGTGAGACAGTATTTCATGAGAAACTAACAAACTAGGTAGCAACACAACTGAAAGGAGAGACTGTTGTCATTGCTGGTATCGAGTTCAATTTCTCAGTGGCCTCCATCTCATTAGAAATTGGGTTACCAGACAATGGCGAATATTGGTTCTAAGGAATGAACCTAGATCTTGAAAACTACAAGCCTTCTTAAAGATTCCATATAGAGATACACATACTCACCTCTTGCCTTTTAGATATTTATTGGAAAAATATGCCCCTTAAATGAAAAATGTCATGAGGTTATTCACTTGTGAAGGTAGATTCTCCAGGTTGTATGCCTATCATATTCGCCTCCTGATGCATTTCACATCTCAGAAGCCACTCAACATGTGTAATTATCTATTTAGGAACATTTCCAAAACGTCTGAAAAGATATAATTAAAGTACAAATAACACTCCCCAAGCTTGTTCCATCACAGTCTCATCAAAACCATTATCCTTCACCAGCTGGCAGAGAGAGGTATGGCTTGGGAAGCCTTTTTGGAAGTAGCTTTGAAATGGCATGAGGAAAATACAACATCCCAGTCTCCAAGTGTGCCAAAACAACAAACAAAGGTGGGGTCATCTAGCAAAACAATGGAGAGGACTCAGCTACCCAAACTTGAGGTGACTAAAGTGTATAATAAAGGGCAGAGGCTTGTGTTTTCTTCTCAAAAAGAGAAAGAGGCCAAGCCTTCTTCATCGAAAAAGCAAGAATCAACAGCAAAGGATAAAGACACAGTTGAACATGATTTTGAACTAATTGATCCAGAGACTGAGGATTAGACCACAAACATGAGACAAACTATCAGGGATAAGGACTACCAAATCAAGGAGCTAGTGATCAATTTGGAAAGGGAAAACTATGTTATCTCATTCCTTGAACAGGAAAACAATCAGCTCCAAGCAAAGCAATTGATACTAGAAAAGGAAAAAGCTAAGTCAATGCAGCAAGTCAACAAAGGTAAGGAGATCATGACATCAAGCGATCCTGAAGCATCAAAGGTGAGAGGAAAAAGTAAAGACCAAGAACAAGAGGCCTCAAGGAAGCTTTGCAAGAGGTAAAAGAACAAATTCTGCTTAATGAGGATCTTGACCTAGAAGATAGGATCGCCCTAGAGGTTCATCAGGATAAATAATATTGGCTTCATAGGGTAAATTAACACTTGGAGAAGCTCCTTGAGAAGGCAAACATAGACAATCAATTTCTCAGACACATGGCACATCACTATCAAGCTCAAAACATGATCACCAATGTCAAGGTAAAACAACTTGAAAACAAGCTCAAGGAGGCCAAAAAAGACCAAAGGATGAGGGAAACTTGGTGATGCTTGCTGAAGCATCCATGAAGCTATACCAAACCTATTTTTACACCTTCCCTCCAATTTTGAGCAAATTCTGAGCATTTTGAGTTTTTTGACAAATTTTGGTCTAAGTTCAGAAATTCAGCTACTCCAGAAGCACAACGCCTTGGCACTGCACTTTTTCCTCAGGCCTCCATTTGAGGAAAGGTCTACATTTTTGAAAAGGTCTTGCTATCCTCTAAAAACCCTTTTTCTAATATTTTGTAGAGGTGGCTTAGTTTTGGAGAAAAAGGAAAAAAAGTAGCAAAAAACTAGCATTCTGGACCATTTTTTGACAGGCGCTGCGCTTCTGGAGAGACCTTGGGAGAATGGCTTTTTTAAGGTCTTCCCATGCTCCAAATTTAGAAATTCAAACGGTTATGGAAACTAGACTTGAAGGGATAGTTGACCGGTCTCTCAAATTGGCATTTTGACCCCTAGAAGGCACCTGAAAATCAGCTCAAAGTTGGCACTGTGCTTCTACACTTTCTGTGTTTTTATTTGGAAAGTTTCACTGTGTAAAATTTCTAGTTTCTAGTCTGACTTGGTCAAAGTCAATATTCTCTATGTAATGGCACTAGTTACAAGGCTAGGTGATGTAGGCTTGAATAAATTTACATCATAGGTAGTTTTTTTATGTTTATTAGGCCTCATAAATGAAGCAAACTCCTAAACAAACTCTTCATGAAGTGTTTGAGTTTCACCTTCTCACTCTCACCTGTTGGTTGAGAGAATTTTGGAGTCAGTTCCTCCACCAAGGAATTCGACTCTTAAAGGTGGGAAAGTGGTCTAGGAGAGTATATATGTATAATTTCTCCTCAGGAGAATAAGGTTGAACTTTTTGTGAAGGAGGCTTGCATTATAATCATCTTTCAGCGAATATAGATACAGGTTGCAGCTATTTTCAAGGAACTCTAGCCCAGTGAGTTCATGGTGCTTGTACTTCATTATTTTTGTTTTCTCATGGTATAAACATATTTATATACATTATATCTCTTCTTTCTATGAATGCCTTGTGATAAAATACTCAGAATTCTTGTTTTTCAAGCTCTGTTATCTGGTTTTCATAGTTATGTGTTTTGTCTTCCTAAGCTAATGAAATCATGTTTATTTATGCTCATTAGTTTCTTCCACACTATATCCTCTATACTACACTGAAAAATACTCAAATTACACCATGGCTTCTAATATCTAGCTCCTTCTTATGTTTGCTCCTACATTCCCACAGCCTATACCTACTTGTGGCTCCAAACCCTAAGTTCAACAAATCCTTAAAAACCAATTTTTCACAAAAAAACAAACAAATACAAATATCTAGCCTAAAATTCATTTTCTGTAAAGTCATACCACTGATAAGAGACTTAGAGAGATACCTCTCATGCTCAGTAGGGCTAGCTATTGAGCTAAAGTGGTTTGAGGTTACCCTTGTTGATTTCCTTTTCAGCCTAGGAGATTGTAAGGACTAATAGTACCAGAGTATGGGTGGCTCAAATGAAGAAATTTGATTTTAAGAGGCTGCAACTTGAGACCTCATGGAAAAACTAGATTCCTAGGGAAGTGTCAAATCACCAAAAATAAAGGGAGAACCATTATAGAACTCGGTGAGAGCTTTCCAACACTGCTAATGGTTCATCAAACAAATCTATGGTTTGGTCACAATGGGTGACAAAAAAGCTAGGGTTTTTCCTATAAAAGGGATTTTTTCCCCCAAATCCAATTCATTTGCATAGTGAACTGTAGTTCAATTTCGAGAGGAGGACAAGGCCCAAAATCTTGTGGAGATCATAGCCGAAAAACTCACTCTTAGAATTAGGATCTACAAGTTGGAGGTAGGTGGCCTAACCTTACTCATCATTTTGAATGGATTATGTGTTCAGATTAGGGCTTCATCTCTTTGGGGGAAACCCTTACTCTTCTTCATGATCGAAGCACACTTATTGGGCCCTGATCCGCATTCTAGAACGTATATACTGGTTGAAGAAGTGAGTCCAATGCACTTTTAAAGGCATAAAACGTGTTCTGGACTGAGAGGAAGAGCAGGATGGGAGGTCTCGGTTGACTTGAAGTTTTGTACCCATGATGTATTCCTTTGAATCTGAACTAAAAAACATAATGGTATGCTGCAGGCATGGAAGAGCTAAAAATGTCATGGAAGGAAAGAGATTTGGAGACACTTCATATTGAAATTCAGGGGAATCAAGCAGTGAGAGGTATTTTGGCATGGTATGGCATGCTAAAGTTCTTGGAGAACCCTTTGATGAGGGATGGTGAGCCCTTGTTGTCGAGGATTGTGAGCTATTGGGACCCAGATCAGGAGGCCTTTGTAGTATAGTGGCATATGATTAAAATCATGATCCAGGACATATATTTTCTGATAGGATTTCCCCCCTTGAGGGTGGTAGGGGAGATACATCCAATGCTACCTCATGGGAGGCATATAGGTGAGTTTGTTAATCGTCACTGTGTACCAGGTGTTTGTGCAAAGGGAACGCCTATTAAATCAGTGACTTAGAGAGGCTTGAGACACGAGATAAAACCACAAAAATGTTTCACATATTTGGTAGTCATGCCTTCCATCACATCACTGGGGTGCAGATGATGCTAGTGGAGAGTGTGCTAGTAGAGACCTACCATAGGTGGGACTAGATGATGATGTCGTCATTGAAACGACATTTGACACTATGTAGGTGGAGAACCAATGATAAATGTTATTTTGGGACAGTGTTATGCTCATTCTTATTTGAGAAGATCTTGACTATCCATCCTCATGTACATATCCGTGATGAGGGCCCGCATGAGCCTAGGATGCATCGTTGGGGGAAGCTACTGTAGCGAGGTAGAGGAGGGGGAGTTTTACAAGTGTTCCGACCTGAGTTTTTCACACATTGGGACTAGATTCCACTATACATAAATGATTATCCATATAGTGGAATGAACTATCAAGGGGATCCTGAATTACCACTTCCACCGGGACTAGCATGTGGTCTAGATGGTAAGTGTAAGTTGTTATATATTTGATGCACTTATAGTTTACGAAATATGTGTATGTCGTACTGATTTCTAAACTTTGTGGTATGTAGATATAGTACCAGTGAGGTTGGAAGGATACACAAGATGAGCTGCAACGCCTGGGGATGCAGATCAGGGTGGGGCCACATGACAACAAAGATGAGGTAGTGATGCTCCATTGGTGGATCTCCGATGTAGATTTGACATGCTACTGACTAGGGTGAAAAAGTGCGAGTGGCATGAGTTAGAAGATCAATATACATATGAGTACACTAGTCTTCCCTCAAAGTGGCAAGGAATCACACAACACATTGCCATGGTTGTTCAGGCAGTAGGAGACCTACGAGCTAATGGGATGGAGCCATTGGTTGGAGAACCTCCAGATGATAGTGATTAGGCATAGGGACATGTGGGTCCCCATTTTTGTTTTGTGATAACATGTGAATGAGAATGTTAGATGTATTTAGAGTAGTTGACTCAAAATACTGTATGTTGGATATTATGATACATAATTATGGTTATGCATATTTTGTGATGATTGTGGTTCGCCATTTGTTTATGATATGGATGTCTTCTTGTATATGCATGTGATAAATTCCAATCTAGAATATTATTTGCAATGGTATCTACATAGCGATTCTGAGCTCTAGGAACATGACTAAATGTAATGGATCCAAATTCATGCTCCAAAATATTAAATCTTAGATATTTTCTAAATAGGATAGGATTATGCACATGATAAACACTGTTCAATTGCATGAAAAGTAGCAAGGAATCAAGAAAAAAATGAAGGTGAAGGATGCGACGATCAATGGCATCAGTTAACAAACCTATTACAACATCATAGTGACCTTGTTATTGGTGGTAGATCCAATGCAAATGCTGTTGGAGTGGACTAACAAATGCAAGGGGGAGAAAATGGCCCAAGTTGCTGATGCAAGGTTCCTAGTGAAGCGAATCACACCATCAACATAACCAATATAAGGTGTGGATGATGGATCCATTTGAAAGACGCAAGAAGACAATGAATAAGATGGTGGGGGATGCAAGCTACTTAAATGCAAGAAAAAAATATACACACATTTTAATAGGAAATGTTATGGGTAAAATTTCTTGAGGTAGAGTGCATTGTAAGGGTTGGGAAGGATTTATCCTTCTGGACCCTCTAAAAGGTATACGCCTTTTTCCAAACACTTATAGATGATGTAAGGTCCTAGCCCTAATGGTTTGAATTTCTGTGCCCTAGGAACAAGAACAGGGTCACCTTCATGGAAGGTATGAGGGTGGAATTTTCGATCATACTGAGCTTTGGTGCAGTTTTTGGTTGCTTCAATGGTTTTTAATGCAACACGACAATCTTCATTGGTGCACTCAAGCATGATAAGTCATTATTCTAAAGGTTGGGTGTCTGGGAGGAGTTCGACAATAAGGTGGAGGAGGGGATTTCACACTCGATTGGTAAGATTGCCTCCTCTCTGAAAACAAGGTGGAAAGGAGTGAACCCAACAACGGTTTTGACGGAATTTATATAGGTCCACAAAGAAGGGAAGAACATTAAATGCTAGTTGGTCTTATGTGTATTCATCATTTTCTAAAACATAGTCTTATGGATTTTGTTGACAACTTCAACTTGGCCATTGCCTTGGGGGTAATAAGACAACAAATATTGGTGTTTGAAGCCTAACCAAGAGGATAGCTCACACCATATCTCATCTTCAAAGAGTCGGCCATGGTCGGAGACTAATTGTTTTGGAACCCAAAATCAAGCGATAACATGGTTAAAGAAAAAGAGGGTTGCAGTAGGCACGATGTTATTGAATGTTGGCATGGCCTTAGCCCACTTGGTGAAATAGTTGATGACCACGTTAATATAATTATGGTTATTAACAAATGGGGGTTGACACTCCATAAAGTCAATAACCCATTTACAGAAAGGATCGGCTATGATGATAGGATGGAGGGGAGCAAGTGGAGGTTGCACCTTTGTTATAACATCATTAAACACTCCTATAGTTCTGATGCTTTGGTATGGCCTTGGGCAGCCCTTTCCCATATAGACTTGATCATTTATTAAAAAACATTATTTTGAATTCCATACACAACTCTTCCCTTTAAAAAATGCATACACACGTGGGTACCATAATACAAAACCCACGAATATTATTTAAAATATATATAAAAAAACAATATCCTATTTTTTGGGTGTGGTTTACGGGTTTCATCAAAAGACCATCTACAGGAGCCCTTGGCCTAATTGAATCAACTGATTTCTAGTGGTATTTATACACCTCATGGGAAGGCCTAATGGAAGGAGGTTATAGGATATCAACACTATAGTCTTTTCAGTCCCCAGATCAAGTTTGATTTTCCCTGTGCCTCCTGCACTCCCAGACATAGGAAACCATTATTTCCTTACATAGATGCTCATCCTTCATTATATGACATCCTTTTTCACATGATTGAGAGGTGATCTTTAAGGTTTGGGCTGGATGGATCTGGAGGAAGTTTTTGGTTGCGTTGTGGTTTTATCAGGTTGTATTTCTCCACTACTCTTTGTTGATATCAATAAAGAAGCTATGTATAGTTTCCGATATGTTATGATCTCATGTTTTTATGATTCATGCGTAATACGTCATGATTTATATGTTTATGCTTGATGATCTAACATTTTTATTATGCACACACTTTGAACTACTTTCTATGTATATTATTATTTGAACTATGTTGCAGGTCTGCTTGCTTAGGAGGAAGCAAAGGGTTTGGACCCTGTAGTATCGACATCAAACTTAGGACCTAGGGGTATTCCTCTCAGATCAAACTTTGGTAGTTTGTATAGTTTACTTGATTTAATGTATGCTTATTGTTGATTGTCTGACTTCGATCTGTTGAGGTTGTCAATCGTTACCTCAGGGAAGTTTTTCCTGCACACTGTTAGTGTCAGTGTCTTCACACTGCCATCAGTGATAAAAATTTACTCTTTTGAATTTCATACTAGGAGTCCCATTATGATGAGTTGCATTCCATTAGGTCATGGATCAACTCATTGTAGGGTACATTTTAGTTTTCTCCCTCATGACACATATCTTCTGACCTCTTTTCATACTGCTCAGTCAATGGTTCAGGTTTATTTTCAGTTCATTTCATCAAATAGGTCTTAGGTCTTAGGGTTTCAGTCTCATTAGGTATTAGGGTTTTACCATGATTAAATTTCAAGGACTATTGATTAATAATGGTCAGCAGAGACATTAGGATGACAATAATCATCAGAAAAGTTTTGATCTCTTAATTTGTAAGCTTAATAAAATTTTCACCTCAAAATCAGTTTTGAGGTGAAAACAGAGCATTGGTATATTATTTGTAAATTTCATGTAATTTTATTGTTTCTGATATGTAATTAATAGTTTCATGCTACTCCTGGTCACCTGCTGATATTTCCAAGTACATGCCACTGCAAAAGTTAAAGAAATCAAGCATCAGTGCAACTATTCAAGCAAAATATCAAGCATCCAAAAAACAAAGTATTTGAAAAGAAAATAGACATTACAAAGTGGGTTTTGAACATTAAAAATCAAAAGTTGAGAAGATATATAAATATCATCCCTCTCTTAAATCATTTAATTGTTTGAGTTGAAGTCCATGAGCTAAAAACACGATTTTGAAGTGTTATTGAGCAAAGGTGTGCATTCACTGTGTTTTTGGAGAAGTTTTGACTAGCGCTACGCACCCGCTATGCACCTGGGTGATTTCTTCAGTGTAAAACAGAATGGGCGCTACGCACCAAACCGATGCTACTGTCACACGGAATTTGTCAAGGGTGCGGACACGACTGACCTTCCTAGAAGTCTAAGACATTCTAATGACAAACAAGACAAAATGGAGTGATCTTTCTCTAAATACACCTTTTACAACATGAAAACTACAAGTGTTTAGGCTTACCTTATTCCAAAACGCTGTTGTTGAAGTCCGTTCTTGACGATCCGGATGAGCTCCTCCTTCAAGTCAATTCCTGCAACCACAAACAATCAAACAATTACCAAGCACTTGCATTTCATATAATAAAACATATATTCAACATGCAGACCAAGGAACACATGAAATAACTCATTAACACAAGTTATTGAGAAAAATAAACCAGTTTGTATTAATAACGAAACAAAGAAACTCTTACAACCTGGCCTTGGTGTTGTGCAAGTTCCTCCCAGGGTCCATCAAGGGTTTTCCTCTACTTTGACAAAGCTCACCCTCTTCCAAGTAGAATCAAGTAAAGACAATCTCTCCTTACAAAGGCTCTAATGGAAGACCTAAATCCTGCAGCATTTACCCAAAGAAAATGTATAGCTCCAACCTCCTCTCCTTCTGGCTCAATGCCTTTATTTATAGTGCTGTAAAGAGGTTATTCAGGTCCACTATCAATGGGATCATCCCCCTCTTTGGGTGGGATAGCTCCCTTATTGATGGGATAAGTTCCCTCTTAATAGAGATACATGAACCAACTGGAGGCGCATCCATTTCATCAAACCGACCTCTAGAATGTTCTAGAAGTAACCACAAGTAACTTTTTCAAGATAAAACTCGCGCATTTTGCCTTTTACAGAGGGACGCACCTGTCCCTTAACATACAGAGCGTCCATGGACGCAGATTTTGTGAACATGGTCAGCGTCCCCGCAGGTAAGGCTAGAGAGAACCTGCGACCCCAGAGATAAACATAGTTTTTACAAGACTTTCTCTCTTCTTTGAGTTTGAGATGGATAACAGAGGCATGAGACTTGCCTAAGAGGGTAGCATGACTGTTGATTTGAGCCATACTAACTGTAAGTAGTCAAGGTGACATTTTTTAGTGTAACAGATTGCTCCCTAAAGTGCGAAGCCTGGAATAGAATAGGGTTTTGTAATTTTAGGAAGGGTGAAGCGCTTTATCATTTCAAGGATTGTCTTGTGGATGACCTGGTTGGAACCTGCAATTTTCAACACAAAATACATGGATAAGATTATATCATCACTGAGGTAGGCATTCCCATACTCAGATTCAAAACTTTAACTAATGGACTAACTATTCTGATACAGGAATGATCTTGCAGTACATCATTTTTATAGACTTTTGTAGACACAGTATGGACGCAGCCATCTGTTTATGATTAGTCTACATAGATAATGAATACAAAACTCCTTGCAGCCTGGATGGTAGAAACTAGATCCAGGGTCTTCACTTCTACTTCCCGAATTGGTACGATTCTAGCCATGTGATTAAATGATTCGATGTCGAACATGTTAGAAACCACTTGATTACCAGTCGATGATGTAAACTGTTAACAAGCATGAGAGAGACCACCAGTAATGTCAATGGTTCTCAAAGTACCAAGCACAACCCGTGAAATGTGAATAGATGTTTTGATGTCGAACACTTCACGGAATCCTTTGATCGAAAGTCAATGATGTAAACTGACGTCAAAGGCGAGAAACCTGCCATTGATGCATGCAGACTTCAAGGTACTGTCGATTCCTAAGTCATCTTTCTAGATAATGTGTCGATGTCGATAGAAAGCGACCCGTTGCAGGCAAGCCCACAACACGAAATCATTGTTCAAGTTGAAGAAATGTTGCTGTAAGGACTGACTCAGGGATGGTCAAATGGATGAAAAGTATTTTGCAGATGAAAGTTTTGCTTGTAGACCTCTTGAACACATAACGACACAACAGATGGCTTGGTGACGAATAACTCAAAGTTAATCCCCGAAACCCGGTTAAAGACTTTCAAAGTGATTTGGTCAACTGTGAGGTAAAAGATTTCCCAACCCAGGTGAATGAAAAGTGTCGTGTTCAAGAGTGGTAATAAAGTTTCTTCTGAGACAAAAGGTGACAAACAGGTTCATTCTTCTCTCTTTTCCCCCACCATTTCTGGCAAGTACCTCTTTATTTTTAACAAGCTTGAGGAGGATAACATATGCTTGATTATAAGCTCATCCTTCGGACGAGTCCAACCTAGTTTAAATTCGAACCCTAGGAAGGAGTGGTTCGTTCCTGTTTGTAATTGAACAGGTCCTCTACTGTAAAAGTTTAACGAGCCCAGTATAGGAGAAACTCGGCGTTTTTCAATTTTAGAGAGTCTGAAAAAACTAAAGGAGACTCCACGTTGAACTTTTTCGTATATTTGTGTCCCTCAAGCCCGAAAAAGTATAAAATAATACCTGGGGGAACCGCTTGATCTTGCGACCAAGGAGTACTTTCATAATAGTGTCGTTAACCTGAAAAGTAAAAAGCGATCAAGGACACGTCGTTTTATTTCCTTATCGAGTTTGAAACGACAAAAACCCGGCAATCTTTTCCTGATTTTGCGGTCAGAAAAGAGCTAAAAGGGGACCGTCTTTTAATTCCGTTTTAACGAGTGAAAAAGAAACACTCGGCGATCTTTTCATGTTTTAGGAGTCAGAAAAGGGCTTAAAAGATGACTCTGATATTTTTGTTTGTGAAAAATTACAATTTCCCTCGAAATCCCTTTGTCCTGCACAAAAGCAACACATTACTCATACCTGTTTAAAATAGGCAAAAATACATTCAAAAACATCTTTTCATGGTAAAAAATGAACTAATTCATCCAAAAAACCTATAAAAAGACCTTTTACCATGTCATTTTTACCGTTTCACTATTGAGGTTGAAAAAGGAACTTTTGACAAGAAACTTCCCGTGGTTGCTGCGGAAAATCTGACCGTCGGAATCGAACACCGTCTCATCCAGGTATTTTACACATCCTACTCTGCATTTCTATCCGTTTAGAATCAATTTTTAGGTCTTAGTTTTATTTTTTGGGGGGGTTTTGGTTTTGGAATGCGCCTCTCGGCGGACGCAGGTGCCCTTCGGGTGACCTGCGTCCCCCGACTTTTTCTCATACGGGAAAACGGTCGGAAGACGCAGCCCGCCTTCAGGCCAGCTGCGTCCGGGCGCCCTGTGCTACAAAGCCGGGGTGCGTCCTCCGAGAAACGCGCATTTCAAAACCCCAACTCTCTCAAAAAACCACCAAAAATTCCCAAATCAATTTCTAATTGCTATTTTTGATATGCAGGGCATTAATCATGTTAGACTGGAGAGAAAGAGAGCATGTAGAGGAAGATGAAGCTGCAATAAATCATCAACCTTCCCTGGATGCCCTAAGAGCATGCGGATTATACAAATATTGGACCATACCGGGCATGAGGGGCCAGGTAAGATTCTTGGAATGGCTGGTTGAGCGATGGAACGTACAAGAACAATGCTTTTACATAGGAGGGCACCAGCTCGAGATAGAGCCCTCGGATGTATACTTTCTCACTGGCTTGCCAAACAGAGGTGAGCAACTCAGTCTTGCGGGGACTAGGCCGGGTGGCCAATCCCTTGATAGTCTCCGCGAGGATTGGTGCACACGTGGGGCTCACCATTCAAAAGGCATAGAGATAAAACACATCACTCTACCGGAACTCAAAGTCATAGCGTTCACGGTTACCAGAATTTGCGGCGCGGCCGCTTTACACATTGCTTCCGGATCCCAAATGCGGATGGCAATTGACTGTTACCAAGGCACCATTTTCAACTGGTGTGAAGCTGTGTCGGCTCATATGAAGAGCCAACTGACCAAGGCAAAGAACGGACGACTAAAGACTTTTGGATATGGGCCTATAGTCGTGAGCTTTGCCTTGGAGAGAATTCCAATGCTGATCCCTCAGCAACTCACTGTTGATATCTTGGGTCCTCGGCAGCCAAAGCTGATACGATGGGTTGCGGTGATGGCCCGGCATCCTGACGAGGGCGCGACAGTAGTTCGATTCTCAGATAGTTATTTTGACTGGTTAGAGGGCCAACTTTTTGTGATACAGGACTTTCCGTATGCCGGAATGGATTTCAGAGGTGATCCGGACATGGTTCTTCCACAGGGAGAACAATGGGACGACAGAGGTACTTTTATTTTCACAAGTTTTCTAGTTATGTATTTTTTGTATTTTTTATATATATCGTCTCAAAACTAATAGTAAAATTTTTCAAAATGCAGATGTTGGTCCACAGCGTCCAGCCAACCTCCGGCCTTATGATAGACTACATCCAGCTGCACCGGTACCGGCCCCACAGGACGCGGCTGCAGACGTACTAGCTGAGTTGGAGCATGATCTAGAGCGTCTCACGGCAGATATACCTGAGACTACTATGGACGACATTCCTATCAGGCTTCAGCGTTTCGTAGTCGCGGTCCCTGGACCGTTTAGGAGATTTTTGCGTAAGGTAGCCCGCGCAGTGGTGTCATACAGAGAGCACCACCAGTGATTGACTAGTCACTTTTGTAGTCACATGTGACATTTTTGACTTTTTGTACTATCATTTTGCCGATCATAAGGTGTTTTCAACCTATGATCGAAGACGATGTATATATTTTTTGACACACTTCTATCTATATATATATCACTATTACCGGCTTATCTTGTTTAACATGTATGATGAAATGTTTTTAAATTTACTTGCATGATTATTATAAATGTCTGTCCAACACTCGAGAAGCAATTGCATCTGCTAATGTATTCAAAGACCTTGGAATATGTTGATATTCAATGTAATCAAATTCACGTTCCAAGAGACGCACTCTCAAAAACAACCTTAATAACACAGGATTTCTAATGGCATAAACTCTATTAAGCTGTAATACAACAAGTTCAGAATCTAACCTCACTATCAAACGTCGAATTCCAAATGAAATAGATTCGGATAATAATTCAACCACTGCACTGTATTCTGCAATGTTATTCGTTGTTTGACCGAGGCTTACCCCATGCATAGAAACTAACTCGTCAGAGGGCGAATAGATAACCCAAGCTGCGGAAGAGATATTCCGTGTATTACGACAAGCACCATCAGCAAATCCAATGTATGTTTGGAGAGGCGTCGACATCTACAATATCAAGAGTAAAACCAAGATAAGCCAGAATAATGACGAAAAACCACACTCGCTAAGCTAAGCACACTGACTAAACTAACACACTTGCTAGCTAGAAAGGAAATCTAACCTATCTAAAAATTTCTCCATACCCATCATTTTAAGCATAATACCTCTTTAGGTAAAGTCCATTTCTGGGTTTACCCAAAGAGTCCCCATCAAAATCAACTAACTCATAAGCCCCTTTTGCTAGCTTTCGCTTTACAATGTAGGGCCCATGCCACATGGGAACGAATTTTCCGGCACCTAGCTTATCGTTAGCTTGATCATATAATAGTACTAGGTCTCCTTCCGAAAAACTTCGAGGGGTTACATTTTTATCGTACTGAGCTTTCATTCGTTTCGCGTGAGTCTCGATAGCTAAAGTAGCGTCACGTCGAGTCTCATCTAATTTAGCCAAGTATAATAACCGTTTCTCCTCTTCGGAAGTAGCTGGAAGTAATTCGACAGCCATTTGAAGTGATGGGATTTCGCATTCAATAGGTAACACAGCTTCTAAGCCATAAACTAGCTGGAAAGGGGTGAAACCTGTTGAATTTTTCACTGAAGTTCGATATGCCCATAGCGCCGAAAATAACATGTTATGCCAATTCGTTCGATGGATACCAATGATCCGTCGAATCATGATGACTAGAACTTTGTTGATTGACTCAACCAAACCGTTGGCTTGCGGATAATAAGGAGTAGAGCTATCGTGGCGCAAACCAAGCTGGCTTGTAAGCTCAGTCATCATGACGTTTCGAAAATGGCTCCCATGGTCAGTAATGATTGCTTGTGGGACACCAAACCTAGTTATGATATGATTGAATACGAAAACTGCAGCTGTCTTGCCGCTTGCGTCGAATGTAGGCATCGCCTCGGCCCATTTTGTAAAATAATCAACCGCGAGGATGATATACGCATGCCCCCCGGCCGAGTGAGGGTTACAAGTAATAAAGTCAATGCCCCATTTGGCGAATGGACCAGCGGCAATTATAGGGTGGAGAGGAGCAGGTGGAGCGCGCATCTTTCGATCAAACACTTGACAGTTGTGGCATGTTCTGACAGCAAGGATACAATCTTTAAACATAGACGGCCAGAAATAGCCAGCGCGCAACACCTTCTGAGCTGTGGCATACCCAGACATATGACCGCCACATGCTCCAGAGTGACAATCATTCAAAACTCTCTCAGCCTCTTCGTGAGTTAAACAACGTCGAAAAACTAAGTCTGCCCCCCGGCGATAAAGTGTATCTCCAATAATTCTGTATTGCTGGGATCGAAACCGAATTTTTCGACGGTCTTCCTTGGAAGCTTCAGGCCGAAAGGTTTGGGTTTGGAGATAGATGATTATATCCCCATACCACGGATCTAAAGTGCTAATAAGAAACAAAGATTCGTCCGCAATGGACTCCTCTGCCACAGTCTCTGTGTCAGCACTCGGGAAATCACACATCAATTCCGCAAAAACTAAAGATTTCTTAGACTTGGACTTCTCGAACTCCAAGTCGAACTCTTGCAGGATAACAATCCATTTAGAGTACTTGCCCCCTAGCAGTTGTTTTGTCAAAATATAAATCATAGGGTTGCAATCCGAAATAACTGTAGTCTTGCGGAGAAGAATGTAGTGACGAAAACGCTGGACAGCTTGAACGGCTGCCAGGGCCAATTTCTCCACATGCGAATATTTTAACTCAGTGGGATTTAAGGTTCTACTAAGATAATATATCACATGCTCTGCTTTGAATTCATCTTCTTGAACTAACACCATTCCAATGGTGGAATGCGAAGCTGCGAGGTATAAGAAGTAGTCCTGGTTGTAGTTGGGAGGATGCAATAACGGTGCATGGGTCAACGCGTGTTTTAATGCATCAAAAGATTGTTGGGCAATCTCGTCCCAAAAGAATTGTGCGTTCTGTTTCAACAACCGTGTAAAACCTTTAGTGACCTCGGCGTAGTTTGGGATGAATCGGCGTAAAAAGTTCGCTTTCCCTTGCAAACTTTGGAGTTGGCGCAAACTCGAAGGAGGAGGCAATTTGATGATAGCCTCGACTTTCGAGGGATCGACGCGAATGCCGGCTTTTGAAACAACAAATCCCAGCAATCGACCTGTTTCTATACAGAAAACACACTTGTGGGGATTCAACCGAATTCGATAATGCCTACACCTCATAAAGATTGCTCGTAGGTGGACAAGGTGATCAGCTCGATGTAAAGAATGAGCAGGCAAATCATCGAGATAGGGTTGCACAATGTGCTTGATGTCATGAAATGCATAAGACATCGCCCGTTGAAAAGTGGCCCCGGCATTCTTAAGTCCAAAAGGTAATTTGCAATAAGCAAATGTCCCCCATGGACAAATGAATGCCGTTTTTGGTTGGTCGGCAGGTAGAATATTGATTTGATTATAGCCTGAGAAACCATCCATGAAGGAAAACATCTCACTTCCGGCACAATCATCAATAATTTGATCGATATAAGGCGTAGGATAGTTGTCTTTTGGACAAGCTCGATTGATATCCCTATAGTCGATACAGATTCTTATTGTTCCTTGTTTTTTATTGACGGGAACAATATTCGATACCCAATCCGTTAACGGGATCGGATAAATGAAACCTGCTTTCAACAGCTTTTCGACTTCTGCTTTAATCGCAGCCGCTTTTCGAGGGTGAATCTGACGCAACCGTTGCCGAATGGGTTTAGCATCCGGGTAGGTTTTGATTTCATGAACAACAATGGCAGGATCAATTCCCGGCATTTCCTCGTAAGACCAGGCAAACACGTCGCGGAATTCTTGGAATAGGGCCTTGTAAGTTTGGATTTCTTCTTCAGTACATGCGGCACCTATATGAATGTTCTCCTCGATTCCGGGCTTCACTGAAATATCAATGGGAATAGTACGAGAAATATTCCCTAAATTCAGCTCTGAATCAGAATGTTTCGTTGGATCCTGAGCGTCTTTGACATATTCAGCGGTAAAGATAGATGAAAAATCATTTTCAAATGCATCGCCCTTAGGTAAAAACGAAGATCTGTGATGGAGATCTTCCCATGGTAGATCATCTACACTTAGGATTTCGCGAAGTTGTTCGTCAGATGACACTTCTTCGGGAAACGTTATCCGTTCTAAGGGTGAGGTGAAAAGTGACTCTTCACTGACCACATTCATTTGGTTGGTTTCGGTTGAATGAAAATCGGTAAAAGACATAAGAGCTTCATAAGCAATCTCATACGGACTCAACGGCATAACATCACCGAGTGAGTCTAGCTCAGAGTCAGATGGAACATACCAAGGATCATCATAAATAATGTTTTCTGACGTGATCATATGAATTGTTGCAAACGAAGGGTCTGCATTGAGTGGAGGGAGAGGAAAAGTTCCCAGTAAACCGGAATCCTTAACTAAACCTACACCAATGTCCCTATAAGGGATTGTCGTTTTACCAACATGCTGGATAGTTTCTGAAGAGGTTGGGTCGGATGAAAAGTATGTCAGCTGATCAATAGTCACGATCTTACCGTTATGTGGAAACTTAATGACTCTGAAGACCGATGAAACGACCGCTGTCATAGCATATGACCAACTTCGACCCAAAAGAAGGTTGTAGTCTAGAGGGGCATCAACCACTTCCACATCCAGACTAACGGTTTTACCTTCGACCCCTATAGGCAATTCTTGTAGAATACCAAACGGACGGAACCCACGGCCATCAAAGGCCTTAAGGATGGTGGGGGATTGGTTCAACGAAGGAGAACCAAGCGATCTCCAACATTGAATCGACATAATACACGTAGAAGCTCCCTCATCAATCACAGTCCGATGAATAGGCCTGTTTTTGACTATCACTGGGATTTGGAAAGCCATTTGATGGGGGAGACGCGGTGTACTATTTTCTAGATCAAAGATCATTAGGTTCGGGTCCTGAACATCGACAGCTCCGATAGCCGACAAAAGCAATTTTCGTTGCGCTGGACATGATTGCAGCACTTCGAGTGCCGACATTGCTGAAGGTGAAACAGCTAAGTCTTCAACAATGTTGTAATTCTGGGCTGCTCTCGCATGTGGATTGAAAGCAGACCTTCGAAGTACACCCTTGGCGGGCGGCTTAATCACTAAGTCTGGGTTAGGTTTTTCGATCTGTAGTGGATCGGAACCAGGAGCTGAGGTTGATGGGTTAGAGTGAGAAGATTCTGCTTCCTTACCATCAACAGGAGCCTTACTACCATAATCTTGCGATCGAGTCGCAATCCTGACATGAGACATCATCAAAATGGGTTCTTCACTGGCATTCGAAGAAGAACCTATCATCTTATTCTCCTGCTCTGGAAATGGATTTTTTAACACAGCAGGAGTGGGAGAACCTTTGACTATTTTCACTACCTCGGCCCGATGAGGGCAGTCTCTCGTAAAATGATCTTCTTCACAAATGAGACAAGGATATCGAGGTTTGCGTTTTTCGTCATTGGTTTCCGACTTTTCCGTTTTCTCCTTTGGAGCCTTGTCTGCTTTAGCCTTCTTCTTTCCTTTCTTCTTTCCACCGTTTTTTGATTTGGCCGTAGATGACTCTACAGCGTGAATGTCGGCGGTAAGTTCAGGAGGAGAAGACTCTCCTGTCGGAGAATCAGGCAAAGTGATAATTGGAGTATTGGAGGCCTTGGAAGACTTCTTCTTACTCTTCGTAGTCACG
This sequence comes from Pinus tabuliformis, assembly GCA_031772625.1. Classification (NCBI taxonomy): domain Eukaryota; kingdom Viridiplantae; phylum Streptophyta; class Pinopsida; order Pinales; family Pinaceae; genus Pinus; species Pinus tabuliformis. The sequence goes on from CM062814.1 coordinate 302,152,828, forward strand.
ATACCAATCATACCATCAGCGGCATGAGATCCCGAAGGAGCAGCAGCGATTTGGTTTGACTTTGGAAGATCCGGAATTTTCTCGTGTAACGTACCCGACTGAGTGTAAACTAAGTCAAGGTATTGTGCCTGAGCAATGACTTGCTCCTCAGTAACTACTCCGGCCTTAGCTACATCTTCAGTAATTCTTGGTAATAATGATTTGACAAACCATTCAGCTAAGATTTGGTCCGGGATAAAAACTTTCACTAATCTTCTTCGACGTCTCCACTCATGGATGTGATCAGAAATGTACGTGGATGTCGATTGTTTTAGCGAAGTTAATAATTCTGTACCATTATCGTATCTGACTGGTAACTGAAAATGAGTTAAGAACGAGGTAGCTAACTGGCTAAAGTTGTAAAAAGAGGCCCGTGGTAACTCAATGTACCACTTGGCTGCGAGACCAATGAGTGTACGCTGGAAAAGACGTAAGCGGATGGAATCATCTGAGATGGAATTTGATGCACACCAGAGGTGGTAAGTCATCACGTGATTAGACGGATCCTCTCCAGACTTACCTTCGAACTTGGGTATATCGCTGGGCAACTTATTTGGCATTGGCGGCCAGAACTGAAGATATTGAATTGGATCGTTCGTTAGGCGCGTCAAGTCGGGTAAATCTAAAGTCGCAATAAACGGTAACTGCCGGTTAGGATCTCTAAAACTCTGAGTCACAATACCAGCCCCAGGAGGAGGATATCCAGGATAACTAGGAACAGGAGTCGCATTTGGGATATTATATCCTCCTGGAAAACCAGGATTAACCGGACCGTACTGGGGTTGCTGAGGTTGTTGATAAGTGTACCCAGGATACGGTTGATACTGGTAAACCGGTTGTTGGGCAGCTTGCCCAGGTTGATACTGTCCCTGGTACGGAGGTTGAACAAATTGAGGTTGAGTAGTAACAACCGTACTTGTACCAGGTTGGCCTGCAGGCATCTGGACTGTGGTTTGAACCGTGGGTCCAGACAACGGTACAGATGTCTGAGGAGTGGTTACAGGGACAGTAGAAACCGGAGCTGCCGATACTCCAGAAGTAAGCATGGTAGATGAAGCGGTAGTTGCTGCAGCCGTGTGAGGTGGAGTACCAGGTGCAATTGGCGGCTGAGTAACTACAGAAGTTACAGGGGTCTGAACACTTGACTGGACAGGTTGCGGTTGCTGGGGTGGACCAGGAACTGCAGGTTGTCCTGCTTGAGGTACCGACTGTATACTTGGTTGCGACATCTGTTGACCCTGTGACGGATCCCATGTTAACATTCCAGGGTATTGACTCGTAACAGGTTGAGGATACTGAGATCCATAGCCGTATTGAGGATAGGGTTGATAACTGTAAGGTGCAGTCCCATATGATTGCCCTTGAGGTGGTTGATAACCTTGACCAGGGTATTGACCCGTAGGTTGATAACCTTGAGGTAAATACGAGTACTGGGGTTGACCTTGACCTTGGGGTTGGTATCCTTGAGGTTGATACCCTTGGGGTTGATACCCTTGGGGTTGCCATCCTTGAGGTTGCCATCCTTGAGGTTGATATTGATACTGAGGTTGACTTTGGGGTACATATTGAGGCTGGGGTTGATACCCTTGGGGTTGATACCCTTGAGGTTGCCCCCCAGTCACGAATGAAGTACCTTGAGGTTGCCCCCCAGGCATTAACGAAGGTTGCCCCCCAGGCGGTAATTGGCCACCTTGAGGTTGGTTAATGGGAGTTGAACCTGACATCATATAAACGTCACCTATACTCAATGGTACATTACCACTGTTTCCAACTAATAACCCATGATCAATGGGTTGAGGAGATGCTCCCGCAAAGGTACCAGAAAGTGATTGATACCCAGTAGGAACAGAAGGACCGCCATGTAAAAATGATTCAGGACTTTGTGAAAACACAGATGACTGACCAGACATATTTACAGGAGAATGAATTCCTCTAGGTGGAATAGGAGTACGAGGTGTAGAAAAACCTACTGAGTTGTCTAAAAAATTGGTTAATGCAAGGTACCAAGATTCACTTCTAGGAGGACTGTAAAAGATGGATTCACGCTCCCTTAGATCAAGGGTAATTAGATCTTCAGAATCAGAAACGCCTATTTCTTCCTCTGGAACAAGTTCTTCTATAGCAATTAATCCAACAGGAAGATTTTCGGTGATAATTCTTTCTATTCTTGGTGAATCAGGAACACTAGGAGTTGGAGTAACAGGTTCGGAAATTTCAGGTTCTTCGCCTGTTTCACTGGCAGATGAAAAACTACCAGCAAGCTCGGAAACTGTAACAGCTTCGGGATTGTAACCTGTTTCTAATCTTTGGTAATCTGGATGGACTACCAAAGAAGATTCTCCTTCTTCAGGTGAACCTACTCTACTGCCACTAGGAGGAGTTACAAGGACCTTTAACCCTTCTAAATTACCTGGGTCGTCTCGAGGAGGGGATCCCCTAAGTCTACGGGATCTTCTCAACAATTCGGCCACAGAAACAACTTCAGGAGACTGGCCCGCAATTCGACGGGACCTTCTCGGTAATTCCGCCACAATTAAAGATTTTTAACTACAACACACGAAAACAAAGTAAAAATTTCAAATCAAACCACCTAAAGTCTTCTAAAGAAGCAAACAAATTTGAAGCACACGCCTAAATAATCTAGAGCGTCAAACCACACACAAACAGTAGTCTTCCGGACCAAAAGCGCTAGTTGGTGATTAGGCCCAACCTCGCAGGATTCAGTACAGAAATGGCGGGTGGAACAGTTACCCCGGCAACCTGCTTAATGAATAGACTGGACCAAGTTCCTCCACTTTAACCGTCTCGAAGTGAAGCGAACCCCCCAGAAAATCCAAGTGAGTATAACCGACGTCTGCTCCAGGTACAGTGGGACCTTCCCTCCACCGTCACCTTGGGTAGAATCCTAGATATTATGGCCACTAAGGTTACCAATCACAACAATTACACCTGGGGGAACAGTCTAAACTCCGACAGCACGCAAGGGCAGAGTAGCAAGCTCCAATCCCCTTACCGGCTCCTTGACAACAATCCAAGGTTTACCGATAAGTGACCCCTGGCTCCTCGACAATGGTTAATCCGAGGTTTACCGTTTGTAATACGTACTGCCTGGCGTCGTTCCCAACGAGGGAGGAATGATCCCCTCACTGGTTCGGACACGAGCTCGTGCTTCTCCTTTAAGAGGAGCTTTCCCAGAATGTAACTGAAACAATTGGATTTGTTCTACTCAAGATAGACTATCTGTTTGGTTTTGTAGTCTTGGAGAGTTAAGTACTCACCTACTCCAAGACCCTAGCCTAAGCTATGTTGGTGCTTCAGAGCCCTAGAAAAATAAAGATTACTAGATTGATTTTAATTTAAGCGTTACTTTTAAGGTTGTTTCTTAAGTCAAAAGGTGATGGAAGTGAAACCAGTGGTGTGTTGACTCGACTCGAAACCACTACAAAATGCACCTAGAATGATTTGTCCACTACTTTACTTTTTCGATGAATTGCTTAACTAAAAAGTTGAGAGAATGCAATCTTTATAAAAGCAACTTCTTAATTGAAGACAATCAAAGAAACAATTCGTTTTTCTTTTCCAAGCATAAAAACATAACCTCTCTTTACATGCACGAAAAAACTCTTTTCTTCTTTCAAAAACAAAAAGCTACTTGAAACAAGACTTTTTAAAGAAGATGTTTTTGTATTTTCTTTTAATAAAGCAAATAAATCTAATATAACCAAAAATCAATCTTAACAACTATTAAAATCTAAGAAAATCCACTCATAAGCAAACTAAAGGCAAATTTATTCTAAGCAATCTTAACGAGGCCAAAACTAACAATGATTATTTCTAAGGTGTTTTACTTGATCACAATCAAATCAAGGACTAGTTTATTGCAGAACCAAAAACTAGCCAAAACAAAACTCTAATCTTTTTGTTCTTTTTGTAAAATGGAAATCAATACTTTATAAACAAGCAATTCGAAATTTGACCCAAAACAACTCAAATGGCAAGTTGCTCACACAAGGAAACTTTACGACAGGCCCGACTTCTAAGAAGGTTGACTAACCAGAGAGATCTAAGGCTGGACAACTTTCTACTATCAAAGTCACTACAAAACCTATCCAAAAATCAAACCCTAGGTCTAAACTTCGTTGAAAACCACTAAAACACTCAAAGCTCACAAAACAAGTTCAGGTGAAAATTCTTGACAGGGTACTAAAGGATCTGGGCAGAAAACACTAAGGAAAATCAAAATCTAAAAGGAATTTAAAGCAAAAATGGAATTTTCTTAAGTTTTACAGGAAGACGCAGGCAACCCGTTGTCACAGGTGCGGCCCCGCTCTGTGCAAACGGAAACAGCGCGTCCAAAGACGCACTGTGCAGTACTCAGAGGGTGCGTCCTTCTGGAAAAATGAAGAAAAACCAAATCTAACTAAATCTAAAGCTAAGCCACCCAAATACTAATTCTCACAGTCAAAAACCAGAAAATAAAAATGATTTTCTCAAAGCAAAGTTCATATAAAGGAAAAGACTCTCTCATTAATGGATTCCCCAGCGGAGTCGCCAATTTGTCACACGGAATTTGTCAAGGGTGCGGACACGACTGACCTTCCTAGAAGTCTAAGACATTCTAATGACAAACAAGACAAAATGGAGTGATCTTTCTCTAAATACACCTTTTACAACATGAAAACTACAAGTGTTTAGGCTTACCTTATTCCAAAACGCTGTTGTTGAAGTCCGTTCTTGACGATCCGGATGAGCTCCTCCTTCAAGTCAATTCCTGCAACCACAAACAATCAAACAATTACCAAGCACTTGCATTTCATATAATAAAACATATATTCAACATGCAGACCAAGGAACACATGAAATAACTCATTAACACAAGTTATTGAGAAAAATAAACCAGTTTGTATTAATAACGAAACAAAGAAACTCTTACAACCTGGCCTTGGTGTTGTGCAAGTTCCTCCCAGGGTCCATCAAGGGTTTTCCTCTACTTTGACAAAGCTCACCCTCTTCCAAGTAGAATCAAGTAAAGACAATCTCTCCTTACAAAGGCTCTAATGGAAGACCTAAATCCTGCAGCATTTACCCAAAGAAAATGTATAGCTCCAACCTCCTCTCCTTCTGGCTCAATGCCTTTATTTATAGTGCTGTAAAGAGGTTATTCAGGTCCACTATCAATGGGATCATCCCCCTCTTTGGGTGGGATAGCTCCCTTATTGATGGGATAAGTTCCCTCTTAATAGAGATACATGAACCAACTGGAGGCGCATCCATTTCATCAAACCGACCTCTAGAATGTTCTAGAAGTAACCACAAGTAACTTTTTCAAGATAAAACTCGCGCATTTTGCCTTTTACAGAGGGACGCACCTGTCCCTTAACATACAGAGCGTCCATGGACGCAGATTTTGTGAACATGGTCAGCGTCCCCGCAGGTAAGACTAGAGAGAACCTGCGACCCCAGAGATAAACATAGTTTTTACAAGACTTTCTCTCTTCTTTGAGTTTGAGATGGATAACAGAGGCATGAGACTTGCCTAAGAGGGTAGCATGACTGTTGATTTGAGCCATACTAACTGTAAGTAGTCAAGGTGACATTTTTTAGTGTAACAGCTACGCACCTAGGTGAGGTGCTATGCACTTGGGTGAGGCACTATGCACTGGCAGCTAAGCTCCAAATTGTTCCAAATCGCCTCAATTCGCCTCAAAACTTCCAAATCACCTCTTTGCAAGTAAGTAACACAATCATTCTTGTTGGAAAATGTTGTTGCATTAGTCTTTGGTGATTTTGTCTCTCAAGAAGTCAAACCCTAGTTTTCACCAAAATATCTCATAGATTTAAAAGCTCACTCATTTATTGATGTCCTATCTCATCTATTTGCTGTTCCCTAAACCCCATTCCCTCATATACAATTACCTAGCCATCATTCCCTCATATATTTTCCCCAATTCCTAAACCATACACTATTCCCAAAACCCTACTCACTCCCTAAATCCCATTCACACTCTTATTCACTCTCACCTATTTACCTATAAAATCTCTTCATATTCATATTACATTCGTTCACCCTATCTCTTCATTCACCGACAAGAGAATACAACTATAAAACAATGGAGAAGGACAGTGAATATGAGCTGGAAGAAGAAACCCTTAGTGACAGTTCCAGGGAGAGAGACATAGGAGGTAGGAAGCCTCATAAAGGAGGAAAACATATTAGAGAGGAGCCTACCAGTTTGAGGGAGCCACAAGCCTGCCCATTGGCCATTTCTTGTTTTAAACACCAGTCATGTTTTGATTTTTGTGAAATGGTGGAAAGGGTTAAATTTCATCATGAATTAGCAAGGTTGTTTGTGACACATTTGGACAACAATGAGGTAAACCTTGCTGGAGTTACATTCACTTTGTCACCAGTTGTTATTTTAGAGGCTACAAGTATTCCAAATGTGGGTGAAAAGTGGAACAAAGGTCAGGACATTGATAGGGAGTACTATGAGCCTTACATCAAGGCTAGATACCATGATAAACTCAAAAAATATTTCCCCTTTAAATTCTTGGAGGATAGATTTGCTCCATTGATGAAGATCATCATCAAGTACTTTACTTCTGAAGGTAGGTTCTCCCCACTGTATGCCTACCATATTAGATTGCTGATGCATTTCACTAGGGTGAGAATGATGAATATCCCCTACTTCATGTTCAAAAACATTGAGAAGATGGCACTTATTGTAAAGAAGAAACCATATCCCCAGTAGTTAACTAGCATTTACCACTACTCTTTGATTAAAATCATTGTTTTACATCAGCTGAACCTTCTTAACATGCCATGGGAGACTTTCATTTCTCATGAAATTTTCAAAGGCCCTCAAGTCTTTTCATCAGTGCCTCATGAAGAAGGTGGACCTTCAGGACATGAAAAGGTCCAAGAGACTGAAACTGTTGGAGTGCCAGTATTTGTGACATATGAGAGGGGCACTAGGAAAATTTTTGCAGCTGCTAGGCAAGTATTATCTCCAAAAGGTGTGGAAGGGGTCTCACCTTCATCTTCAGGCCACAAGCAAATGCTATCTCCACAAGGAGTGGAAGGGGCTTTGCCTTCTTCTTCAGATAAACAAGTACAGGTTGAGCAGCACAGCACGGTAAAAGGTAAAGGCAAGAAAAAGATGTATGAGAAGGATCTTAGTGATGGGCAAGAGAGAGATTTTGATCTTGTTGGTCATGAGGAGACATAAGGAGTTGATGTCATTGACTTGGATACTCAAGATCCAAAAAGTGCCAAAGACATGATCACTAAAGAGCAAGAGGGTGAGATACAAGATTTGTCTGACAACTTAGAGAGGGCTAAGTGGGTCATCAAATATCTAGAGCAAGAAAACAGACAATTAAGCAACAAGCAAGTTCTCATGGAGTTGCAAATGATCAAGGAGAACATGCAAAAGGCTAAGAAGGCAAAGGTCAAGTTGACTTCAATTGAACAAGAGATCGAGAATGATTGACAAAACTTGGCTTGAGAGGGTCAACATACACCTTGAGTGGCTGATTGAGAAGGCCAACAGAGACAAGAAGATGCTTCGCCACATGGCCTACCACTACATGACCCAGAACAAAATCTGCAACATAAGAATGAGGAAGCTTAAGGCTAGGTTGAGGAAGGCCTTAAGGAGAACAAAGGAGCAAGACAAGTTAAAAATCTTGGCTTAAGCCTCACTAGCCCATCAAAGAAATTAATGATATTTCCTTGTGCCAAATCTGGGCAAGTTTTGACAAATTTTTGTCATTTTCAATTTTTGAAATTGTAAACACAGAAAAATGCCCTAGGTGCGTAGCTCCACCAGTGCTACGCTTTTCACTGGAGGAATTTTTGAAGAAATGGCTTAGATATCTAGATTTAGTACGATGAGAAAATCAAACCCAAAAAATATTAGCAATTTTGGAGCAAAACTTGGTCACCAAAAGGTTAAAAGACCATCAAACAATGACCTCTCTACCTCTTTTTGGACACACAGAAGCAGCCTTGGGATATTTCACTTTTGAGGGGGCAAATGACGTCCAAATGCAAAAATTCAAGATGTTCCAGAAATTAAATAGGAATACCTTTCCAATGAGCTATCTTGAACTCAATTTGGATAAGGTAAAGGCCTCCCAAAGTGGCTATGAAGTGGCGCTACGCACCTGGCCAGTGGCGTTACACATAGAGCCAGTTTGCCCAAAAATCCAGTTTTCGCCTAGTTTCTCTGCAAATTGACTTTTTCTCTCTTCATGGATGAATTTATGATTGTAATTAATGCTATGCTATGTAAATGTAATTGTGAAATGATCTTAGAGGGTAGATTCATCATTTTGAGGTGGTTTGGGGGTAAATGAATCAGTTTCCATGCTTATAGAGGCAAGTTGTTCCATTGCCTATGTTCCTACTCCTTGTTTGTAAATGGTTGTAACAATTCTTTATCTCTTGGATTTGATCCCTGATGGCTAGCATAGGTGGTCTGATTGTCTATTTTATGTACTTTTTCAGTGATTAGCAAAGGTTGGACTCTCTTGGATGCTCTAAGCTACATTGTACACCTTTATCAGCAGTTTGGCAAGGAAATAAACCAGGATTTGCAGCTATTTTTATGGGATACTTGTGGTAAAGTTTTTTTGCATAGTTTCTTCTTTTGTTATTGGTTTTTCTCATGTATTATGTGTGCCACAATCTAATTCATTTCTTTTAGCTAAATGATATCAAGATAAATAGGTAGAATACATTGGTTACAGTGCTCTGCCTTGGGAAACCATTTAGTTTTTGATGTTTTCTACTATTTCAGAAGGATACATGATCTTTGCATGTCGTCATTAGCTCCTCACCAGTATTTGACCTACCATCTCACTTAATTTCCAGTGCTAAAACACCTACCTACCTCGCCCCATAGAAAATACTGCATTCTTGACTTGATTTCCTGGGCCCAAAGCTGCCTGCTCCATTTGATCCAGCAACAAAACCATCAAAAACAACCAAAAAACCCTAGAGATACTATACCTAGCCTAAAATCCATATTTGATCCAGTCATCTTGACAGAGATTCACAAGGAGAGAGCCTTTTCTTGACTTGGTAGGGCTAGCCACCATGTTAAGCTTGGTTTGTGGTTATCCTAGGATTGCCTTCTTTCAGCCTGAGGTCAATCTAGGCTCTAACATAGTGGTGACCATACTGGGGAAGAAAGAAAAATCACCCTAGTACAATTGAGAAGTTCTGAACTTTTGGATGTGTTAACACCCAGGTTGTTCCCTTTGACTCCTGAGGGAATACAGCCGGGGTAACCACTAACCAAGCTTTGGATTAGAGGTCCTAGCCAACCTGTAATCAGAGAGGGCTCTCTCTTTTAGTTTAACTTTGTTCTTTGAGGATTTTAGGCTAGTTTTGAGGTATGGGTTTTTATTTAAATTTTGGTTGAATGATGTCTTCCAGTAGCTAAGATGAGATCTTCAAAGAGTTTTAGTCCATTGGGCGATGGAGTTTGTGATTATGGTTTGTTTGAGGTGTTGAGTAAGATTTCTAAAACTGCAGGGCCATTTTAAATATATCATGAAACAAACTTAAAATTGTGATAATGAAATATGATTAGCCAGTGAAAGGCAACTAAGAGTTTTTCACTAAGCTGGTGATGTGAGAAAGAGATATATCACCTAGGAGCAGGTTTGAATTCCTGAACAATAGTCACTGTGAAGATTTAGTCTGAAGGTGCAGCAATTAAGAATTACACTTCCATAACTAATACTTAGAGGAAAACATTCATAACAACATAGATTGAGTTCAAGGTATTCAATGAACAAATCCTGAGACTATTCTTTTTCTGTGCTATTAAACTGTGAACTATAGAGCATGAACGGATTATGATAGAATGAAACACATAACAAAAAGGTTAAAGAAACTTATTGTGCCATGAAATATGCAGGAATCCTGTAGCAGTAAGCAATCACACCACAACGCATCAAAACAACTCAGAACTTTGGAAATTCCATCAGCTCCCTGTATTAAAACTCTGAAATTTACAGCATAGGTTCTTTAGAAGAGAAAATCAACAACCCCTGCAAGCTTATGCGAGGGGAAATATATACAATCGGTTTTACAAAATATCTGAACGCTGAGTCATTTACTCAATAACTGCGTTCACCAACTTTCAGAATAGCATATAAGAAAGTTATTGCTGTCTTAAATTTACAATGAATACCCTTTAGTTCTGTCAGAAATCTTTTTGACTTTTGGAGGTCACTGAGTCGGCTGAGCGCTCTTCATTAAATCTGAATGATATGCCTTTATGGCTCTGTCGTGCAGTAGCTTTCTCGGCCCTGTCATCTGTACCTATCAGCGTTGCTTTAGTGGCCGAATTGGTTTGTTGAGTTGGCTCAGTCCACTCTTTTCCAGTGATAGTAAAAATTTGATGAAGACCTGTTTTTTCACAGCAATGTCTGTATCATGCTGGTCCACCATTCCTGTGTAGGCAAATGATGTCTCAAAATTGTGCCTAGTGTTTCATCTGCCTCAGTATATTTGTAGTAATTAGGAGGCACTTCAAACAGATGTCTGATTTCATTCATAATAAAAAATAATTTTTCTACTTTCTCATAGAGGTTCTGCCCAGATGCAGGCCCTGCTTCTTCTGAGGTGCTTGATCCTGCAGTGATCTGATGTGTGGCAAATGTGTTCACCCTTTTTGCATAGTTTTCATGGGACAGCAATTTACCTGCACTGTTTAGTAGGCTGGGAAGACCTCTGCTATGTAATGCTGTGAATTTATCTGTAAACTTGTTTACCTCTATTTGCATTTCCTGGCACCTTCTATCCAATGTCTGAACCAGATTTCTCAAAGTGAGGACCCTCTTTATCAGTAAGATGGTGTCAGTTCTATTGGTGATTCCTATTGCTGCCAGCTGAGGGCCTGTGCGGTTATTGAGGACATTGATCATTCTATTGGCAATCTCAGGCATAGTGCCTAGAGATACCCTTGCTCTTTGGCTTTCCTTGTGTGCCCTACCTATGAGCTCCATGTGCTCATGAATGGTTTCTATGTACTGCCATTGATCTGTTATTGATTGGCCAATATTGGCCCACAGGACCTTCTTAATCTCAGCCACCACTTTCTCAAGAGAGAGCTCTTTCTCTAGTTCTTTTATCCTTTTCTCAAGAGCTCTTACTTCCCTGGTTTTCTCAGCCACAGTTTGCTTTGATTTGTCATATTTCTCATTAAGTGTGGCCAATTTCTCCTTGGCTTCATTTAACTCTGCCATCTGGGCCTCTAGGACTTGAATCTCCTTCATCATTTTCTGCATATCAAGGCTTGGAGCCTGTTCTGAGGTTGTTGCTGGTGCTGATGTTGATGGACCTGTTTCAGCTGTCTGTCCTGTGGGAGGAGTGATAGTTTGAGGGGGCTCCTCAAGGTTTATAACTTGCTGAGGGGGCTGAGATTTCTGGCCTCCCTCTTTTTGCTTTAGTGCCTCCTGTAACGCAGCCTCTGTTTCTACCAGCTTCCCTTCTGTTTGTACCAATTGCTTATGTAGTGTTAGCAGCATGGCTGCTACATCCTGGTCCTTCCTCTGCTGAGCAACATCTTTTGTTTGAGGGTGAAGGGTTGCTGGAATCTTTACCATTTTCCTTAAATCTGCTATGTCTGCCTCTTTTTCCTTTAATAGTGCCTGTACAACTTTGGGATCCTTGGGATCATGCCCAAGCTCTATGATAATATCCTCCAAAGACCTGATTCTATTGTCTTTGGCTTGTGAAGAGGCCTTTTCCAATTCAAGTTGGGCAGTTGTATTATGCAGACTGTTTTGCAATTTGTGTGCCAAGAAGGTCTTGTCTGCCAGAGTTGAATAGACCATCTCACCCGTTTGCTTATGAAGCTCTATCTGGTCCATTGGGTGGATGTCTTTTGCCAATACCTCTAGATTGGTTCTTATATAGTCTGCAGCTGATTGTGGCTGCAGCATAGTAGGCATGAAATGACTCATAGTCATTTTCCCCTCTGTTATGTCATACGCTGACATAAGCCTCTGCTGGTTTGTGGGAGCCACTTTTAACAAGTGATTGTATAGCTGAAGTCTCACCGGCTCATTCCTCTTCTTGATGTCAATGAATTGTTGTTTTATGCCAGATTCAGCCCTCCTTTGCTGACTTGAGGAGCTGACCTCTCCTCCAATTGTCCTTTCTTGTTCCTGCTGGAAGGAACTGGCAGATGCTTCCATGCTTGGTGGGCCCATACCCAAAGATTGCCCAATAGGCATCTCTTCTTCAGAAAGGGGATTTATTCTTTGCCTTTCTCCCCTTGTTGATTTGTTGATGTGGTGAGGGGAGTTTCCTGCTTTCTATCCCTCTTTCTGGTTCTTTCTTCATTTAGTGGAGTTTGGAGCACTGAGGTCTCCACTATTGTTTCCTGCCTTGGAGGCACATTTTCTTGAGCTTGCTGCTCTGTAGATATGGGAGCCTCAACCATTTGTTCTTGCTGTTTGGGCTGCTCCTTCTGCTGTTCTGCTGTAGGGGGTGGCAGTTCCTGTTCCATCTCCTTTTCTTTACCTTTGCTGGCTACCTGAGGAGCAGTTTTAGCTGCCTGCTGGGGGGCTGCAGAGGATGAGGCAGCTGGTCCGAGTTGCACTTGATAAGAGGAGGAAACCTGCCCACAAGTTTCCAAGTCAGCCTCTTTCTCAAGATTCCTTATTTCTTTTTGTAGAATTTCCTCTTTTTTACTTGCTTCTTCTAATGTGCCCTCTTTCCATCCTAACAAATTGGCATATTTTTCAATGTGGGGCAGCCTGACATGATCATAGCTAGCCAATTTATATTTGACCCTTCTAAGGCTAATGAAGTGATTTGGGTCATAGGGTATCCAGAGGAAACTAGTTTGCAGTCCAAGGCGTTGCAGGATCTTGTCTGCTTCTTGCCATGCCTCTTCTCTTTTATTATAGATGAATGGGCCTAGCTGATTTCTAACCTTTAGCTGCACCTTCTTGTTTTTGCTGTGGAAATGGACCATGTCTACATTTCCAAACTGCCTGAAGTACTCTAAGGCAAAGAGTCTCATAGGGACATATCTTGGCAGCCTATATGGGGCTAGCTCACAACCATATATCCTGATCACTGTGTGGTTTTGGTAAAAGTACCAATCCCCAATGCTGTATGCTTTTGAGAGCTGGAGAATCCTTTGCATCTCATCTGTTAATCTTGGAGGAGGGGCACTCAACAGCAAGGACATGGATGGATGGATGAATAGGTCAATGAATTCACAGTAGTTGTATGGTGAAAAACATATCAGATGGAAAACTGGGGACCAAAATACTACAGACCTTGGGTTCCCTTGTGCATCAAGCTTCTTGAGAGTGATAAGGAAGCTATCAGGCTGATAGAATAAGAATAAGTGATAGATATAAGAAGTATACCTAAATATCCTCTCCCTCTCTAGATTCATCAATTGCTCATGAATCTTATTGGCAATGTAGGCAGCATAATCATAATGAACAGCAGGAGGATTTCCAGGGGAAAAGATGGACAACATGGCCAGAATGGTTTCATCAACATGCTCAGATGTTCTGTATCCCAGGACATAACTGATCATGTCCACAAGCAGTTTGCCCAGCTCATTTAGGTATGCATTTGCAATAGGGGGATACCTCACAGTTTCAGAGCCTGATAGAATGAACAACTGATTGATTTTTACAATTTGGGCACTGGACAGCTTACCTCCTTCCTTTATCAAATCCGTGATGGAGAGGGGAGTCAATGGCCTTGAAGATTGAAAGTGTAGCATTTAGCATTTCATTTATAGCCTCAGGGATGACATGGAACAAAACTGAGCCTGAGGAGTTGAGGACAACTCTTTGAAAGGGGTCATAGTTGGCACTGCATCTGTGTATCAAGTCTGGGAGGATATTGACTTGAGGAAGATTGAAAATGGGCAAATTGGAGTCCCAAATCCCTGGGATATCATTACCACTGAGATGCTTGGCTTTAAGGTCATTGATTACTCGAATGTTATATTTGGTGTCCATTGAGAGCACTTCTGCCATTTGGTAATCTCTGTCAGCCAGAGCCTGCCACTCTAGCTCTCTTTGTGGGGCATTAAGAGGTGCAACATTCAGTGCAACTGGTGTTTCCATGGTTTTGGTACTTTGAATTGTATTAGAACCTGTTTTTCTGGGCACAATGACATAGAGCACCGGATTCTGCAGAAGCAAGACAATTTGCAGGGGGACCAGGGTGAATTATAGTGAAAACAAGTTGGAATACTCCTGAGAAGAGCTTAATGAGCAAGTACTGGGATTGAAGAGTTGTTTTCCCGGTGAGCTTGTGCAGCAGAGGTTTTAGTTTACGAATGCGCAAACTGACTGTAAATTAATGGAAATTTGGCTAAATGTGGACTGTCTGTAGGTAAATTCGGCCTTGTAGTCAGAGATAAAGGTGGTCACCGAGGATTTGCTGGTAATTACAATGATTTCTCTCTCTTTACTCACTTGTTTTGGTGAATTATACAAAAAACCAGGCGCGGAGGGGAAACTTGGAGAAATACCTGGTGAACTCTGGCAATGGTGGCAAATGCAGGTGAATTGAAGGCGCCCACGGTCTTTAAATTGATTTGTTGCAGGTTGGCGGCGAGGACGTCGTAAAATACATGCAGAGAGCACAGTAGACTTTTGGTGCAAAAATGAGAAAAAACGCGAATTTTGGCGAAAATATGGACATTTTGGGCCTTTGGCGCGTTTTTTGGATGACGTCATCGGGTGGGGTCGAGTACGGAAGAGTGACGTGGCGGCCTGTGAGTGGTCCACGGGGACTGGTGAGGTGGCGGACAGAGTGGAGCGGTGGCAGGCTTGGCGCTGATGCGGGGCCGACTTGGCATGACGTGGGCGTGACACGGGCAGGCGGTATACGGAGGGCGGTAAGCGGTTCCATAGGACCGGTTATGGTACGGGGGCGGTATTGGCAGGCGGCCTCCCGATACGATTTGGGAGCGATGCGTGGCACTGCCCTGACGTCATGGTCTGACATTTTTCGGGAGGTAAAGTACCGCCATCGGGGGCGGTCCGATATCAATATGGGTCGTCGGATGGGAAAGCCCAGATCCGACGGGTGACGGATTGTGAAAATGATAGGACGATACGGCAGCGGAGCGAGCAATAATTTATTATATTTCTTGAGATGCGCACCAGGGCAGGACTTTGGACTTCGGCGGATTTTTGGGTTTTCCAATGTTTTTTGTGAAATGCGCTTTGTAACCAAAAACTTTTGATAGGCGACAAAAGTGGGTTTTTACAAGGTTTGTTGCAAATAGGGCGGGTAAAGCATTTTTGAAGGGGTTGTAAAGGGAAAAAAGGGTAGGGCTTAGGTTATTAAACCAACCAGGGGTCAGTTTAATCCCTGACTTTACACAACCATATACAACGCGACTTTATTTTTGCATGGTTTTCCAATATTCGAACATATGGCTATAATGCCAAGGGGAGGGATATATACATTTTTTGGGGTTTTATACACCATAGTACTGTAGTAATAGGGAAAGGGGAACATAGGGAGTTAAGTATAGATAGAGTTAGTAGTTAATGTGGGATGGAAGATATGGAGAAGAGGGAGCAAAGACTAAGTTTTATAGGAAATAAACTTAGTTAGGGGAGTAGATCAAAATGAAAAGATTTTTACACAGGAAATGTGGCTCTTTATGGAACAAGAATCAACCAATGAGTTTGTTTCCTCTCATGAACAAAGGTGGTATTGGGATGTTAGCAAAGAGTGTGATGGGAATGATTGGGAAGTTAGATATGCTTGATTTTGCTGCTACAATACTGCTGAATAGGAGGATCTGCACTGGCCACCATGTGTTTCCTTTGCTTAGGCCAGTGATATGAAAGAAATCATGCTTCTGCAACCCCATCTACCTACCCACTCTATTGCCTAGCATTTTTTGTTACTTCAAAGAGGGTGCACTTAGACTTGCAAACCCTTATGTGCCTTTTCTTTTCCTTTGGCTTTTTATTTTGATTTTCTATCTAAAGCTAGCCTTATTACTTCCAAGGCCCCAGATTAAACAATTGGGAACCTTTATTCTCTACCTAGCTACTTATCTGCCAAGATTGAACAGTTTGGACATATTTCTTTCTCTAATCTACAACAATAAATTGAAATATGGCATGACCCAGCTTAGACTGTTGGATCACCCATTCAAAAGTAGGACAACATCAACCAACTGTAGATATGTGTTTTCCACAAAAATATGAGATCTTTGCATCACCAAAGTAGATCATATTGGGCGCACTTCCCCTGCCAATCATGAAAAATGAAACCTATTGGTATAGGTAGCTAACAGTGGCTCCACTTGGGGATGGTTTTTCTACTTGAAAGACCAAGAGAAGAAGGTCAGAATGCCTTGGCTTTTGACTTTTCTCAAAACTTGCAAACTTGTCTCTTTGGGCCTCAAAACTGCAATTTGTCACCATTGTGGAACTTGCTGAAATAAAAGCCTTTTCCTGCTTATTTACAAAGCTTCTTAAACTGCACTATTTATAGGCTAAAGGAAAGTAGTATATACAACTGATTATGTACAAGGAAAAAGCCATGCTATATACATGGAAAGTAATCAAAATAGTGCTTTAACATCCGTTCATTCATAGGGCCTTCTTCAGCTTTAGTGCCATCCAAATTCTTCAAGAAATAAGTGTTATTTCCTTGTACTGCTTGAATAACAAAAGGCCCCCTCCAAAGGGAGTCAAATTTGCCATGCTTTCCCTTGTCTTCTCTTCTAGAATCCCATTTAAGCACTTTATCACCCACAAAGAAATCTTCAGCCTTGGTTCTTCTATCAAAGGCTTTTTTCAGTTTTTCTTGTAGGACCTGAACTCTGCTGTACACTTGATCTATGGTTTGCTGTAAACAGATAATCTGATTGATTCTTCTTTGCATGTCATTTGGTTCAGCTTGACTTTCTTGAAGTAGCTTCATAACAGGGACCCCTAAGGATGAAGGGAATTTGGCTTCCATTCCATAAACCAACTCATATGGGCTAACCCCAATAGATCTTTTGGTTGTTAGACTGTCTGTCCATAAGGCATTCACAAGCTTCTTGTGCCAATTTTTCTTATTCTCTTCTAGTATTTTCTTAATGATGTTGATCAGACTTTTGTTAGATGACTCAGCTAAACCATTTCCTTGAGGGTAATATGCAGTAGAATGGCCCAAGTAATGTGGAATTTGTGACAAAAGTTCACCATCTTCTTGGATCTGAACGCAACAGCATTGTCTGTTATAATCTTGTTAGGACAACCAAATCTAGAGAGAATATTGGTTTCAAGGAACTGAATAATAGTAGAATCATTTGCTTGTCTGCATGGAACAGCCTCAATCCATTTAGTAAAGTAATCTGTGGCTGTTAGAATCCATCTATGTTGGCCTGAGGATGAAGGATGAATTTCCCCAATGAAATCCAAACCCCATTGCTGAAAAGGCCTTTCTGTTGCAATAGGCTTTAAGGGAAGTGGTAGTAACTTTCTTTTTCCCTCAAACACTTGACACTTGTGACATGAAGTTGCAAATTTTTTAACATCAGAGAAAAGATTGGGCCAATAGTAACCTGCCCTCAATATCTTATCCACGGTGGACTTCCAGTACAAATGTCCACCACAATCACCTGCATGAAATTCTTTGATAACATTGCTTGTTTCATCCATAGTCAGACAATTCAACAATATACCTTCATGATTTTTCCATAGTAAATTACCATCTATAACACAGAATTTTGAAGCTTTCATTTTTAGAAATCTAGATTTGGTTCTGGACAACCCTGGGGGAGCACACAGGTTTTGCAATATATAACAGATATCAGAATACCACAGGGATTGTTAAAAGGCTGCATTGATCTTTGGAGTCGCCAGCTCCGGTTCATTGTCCAGTTGGTTAATGTCCAAGGCTTGGAAGTTTTCTTCAGACATTAATTTAGCCAAACCTTGCTCTTTTATCAGTTTTGTAGGTCTTATTTCAATGTCAAATTCTAAAATGTTAGCAATCCATTTTCCTCTTATGCCCTCTAAGTTTTCTTGAGTCAGTATGTCTTTCACAATGGGATTTGGTACATAAGCAATAACATGGGAGTATAGGATGTAGATCCTGAAGTCTTTAATGGCTTTGACCAAAGCATAAGCTTGCTTTTCCATGATCTGATATTTCAGGGGTGC
This sequence comes from Pinus tabuliformis, assembly GCA_031772625.1. Lineage (NCBI taxonomy): Eukaryota > Viridiplantae > Streptophyta > Pinopsida > Pinales > Pinaceae > Pinus > Pinus tabuliformis. The sequence continues at coordinate 302,171,053 of CM062814.1, forward strand.
ATCTCTAAGGGTTCTACTAAAGAAAGCAACGGGTTTTTCATTCCCTTGATCATCCTTCTGCAACAAGACAGCAGCAATGGTATGCTGGGAGGCAAAAGAGAAAATGATAAATTCTCTGTCAAATTGAGGATTTGTTAAGACTGGGGTTTGGGTAAGGGCCAATTTAATACCTTCAAAAGCTTGATTTGCTTCTACTGTCCACTTCACTTTTGAATCCTTCTTTAGCATGTTGTTTAATAATCTGATCAGTTCTGCTAAGTTTGGGATAAATCTCCTTAAAAAGTTGATCTTTCCCAAGAAAGCTTGTAATTCTTTGATGTTTCTTGGATGGGGCATTTGCAAGATGGCCTGTATTCTGTCTGGGTCGATTCTAATGCCATCCTTTGAAATGATATGACCCAACAGCTTACCTTCTTCCAAACCAAATAGAGATTTCTTAGGATTTAAGGAAATTCCATATTTCCTACATGTTATGAATATTTGTCTTAAGTGTTTTAGATGTTCTTGGTCAGATTTTGAGAAAGGTGTGAGATCATCTAGGTAAATAACAAGGAAGTCACGAATCTCTTTGGCAAAAGCAATATCCATTGCTCTCTAAAATGTAGCTCCTGCATTTTTCAACCCAAAAGGCATTTTAACATATTTGAAAGTTCCCCATGGGGTTGTGAAAGCTGTTTTATCTTGATCATCAGGGTGAACTAGGATCTGATTGAAACCTGAAAATCCATCAAGTAATGAGATTCTTGAAGCCCCCACCACTCTTTGCAGAATATGATCCATTTTGGTAAGGGATAATTGTCTTTAAGGGATACCTGATTCAAATTCCTTAGATCAACACAAAGCCTAATCTCCCCAGTTTTCTTTCTTGTGGGGACCAAGTTTGAAATCATGTCTGAAAACCTGATTGGTGCTATGATACCGGCTTTAAACATTTTTTGCACCTCTTTCTCAATTGAAGGGAGAAGCATAGGATTGATTCTTCTCAATTTTTGCTTAAATGGATTTTGATTAGGCTTGAGAGGGATTGTGTGTTGAATAACAGAGGTGTCATAGGATTTCAAATCCTCATAACTCCATGCAAACACATCTTGGAACTCTTTAAATAGGTCAATGTATTTAGGCTTCTAGTTAGGGGGTATAGAGGCAGACAGTTTTATTATCTTGGGTTTTTCAGTAGTTCCAATGTTGCATTCTTCAATGGCAGCATTAAGGGGTTGTATTGTTGGTTTTCTAGGAACATCATTTGAGTCAAAAATGTCCTCTAATGGAGTTAGACCTGTTGGTAGGAAATTGTCCTTCAGCTATATGACCTCAGCCTCTGCCTCTGTTATTTCATCAAAATGAAATTGTTTAATTTCTTGTATATTTTCCTTGTCAAAGGTTGTTGGACAGAGTATTTGACTTTTTGTTTTGAGTGATATTGCTGTTTTCTCCCATTCGTTCAATGGCTGTGTGTCTTTCACAGAATCAACATCAATGTTCAAGCCTGAAAATTCATGCTGCAAGGTTAAGAAATTATTTATCTGTGTGTCATCCTCAAACACTTGCCAATCTTTGACATTGTTTGGGACAAAAGGTCTGTGTTTTATCTCAGCTGTTAAACAATGGTTGGGTTCAAAAGGCAATTTGCATGTACTGGCAAATGTAGCTAAACTATGTGCATGAAGGTTGTGGGTCCTAGATATTTTGGTCATTTGAAATTCAGTGAAAGCTTTGAGCATTTCAATGGTAGCAGACCTGTATGATCTTAGTCTTTTGTCATTGGTGACAAAATTTCCTTTTACTTGTTGAATAATGAGGTCTGAATCTCCCATGATTGAAACTTTTGTGGCTTGTAAGGATTTTACCAGTTTGAGGCCTAGCAGAAGAGCCTCATACTCTGCCATATTATTAGTGCATCTGAAATTAAACCTGTAGGCTCGACCTTGTGCATGATTTCTTTGTTTGTTATGAATCCAAACTCCAGCTCCTGCCCCTAATTTGTTGACTGATCCATCAAACTCAAGAAACCATAGGATCTCTTGATTTAGGGGATTTTCAATATCTTTTCTATGAATTGGGATTATAATTTGGAGTTCTTGTCTTTCATCTAGTTTGTCTTCTAGAATTACCTCATCAATTGATTTTTCAATCTTGATTTCTTGGGAACTTGATTGCTCACTGACATGCATATCTTGTTCAAGTATGACAGATTTGTTATCACTCATTGGACTTATATCAGTATTGAACAGAATGAAGGAATCCATATCAGAATGGACTGCATAAATAGGGAAATTTTGGGGTTTTTCTTCACTGCTCACCATGTATTTCATGAGTGATTCTCTGTATAGCCTCTTTGGCTGCCCAAAGACAGAGATAGTGGCATATGACATGTCCAATTGTAGGGAGCCTTGGAGTTTAGCTCCCCATGATCTTGATAGCAGCATTCCATACTTGGGTGGGATATCAGCAACTACCACATCCATTAAAATTGTTTTATTTGGGTACTGGACAAGGGACACACATAGGTCTTTTATCAAGCCTAAACACTTAACTTGGCTGGAGTCAAATGAAAATAGGTCCTTATATGGTCTTGTGATGTCTAGATTCAATCTTTCCATTACTGACTTAGGCATCAGGTTATGAGAGGCACTCGAATCAAACATCGCATTGTGTAATATCTTATCATGAACATGCAAGCTAACATAAAAAGGTAGGATTCCATTAACTGTTGTCTTTCCATCAACCTCTGGACCAAAAAGTAATTCTGGGGTGTCATCCAACACATTGACATCATCTTTATTATGAGTGAGTTGAAGGGACTTCTTGATTTATTGTTTGTAAATGTTATGCTTGGCTAGCTCTGAAAGAGGAGTGGCTATCTTCAATTTACCAATTTCAGCTTCTAAGTCAAAAGGTTTTTTAGATTGGATCTTGGTGTTCTGTTTAACAACCTTTTCATTGTTAATTAAGTTTTCTTCTTGACTCTCACTCTGATCTTGAGGCTTGTCCTTTTTGTTTACTTTTTGGAAAGTGTTGCTTGGATTGTGCTGTGAAGGAGGTGTAACCATTGGTTGTTGATTCAAGGGAAATGATTCGATTACCTCTTCAACTGTTGCTTCATTTGCAATTGAATCAGTCTTGTTAATAGGCTCTGTGACAATAGCTTTCTTAGGCTGCAGGTTATCCTTTGTTTTCTCAGGCTGTGTCACATTTATAGTTCTGCTTCTTAATTTGTATTGTTTATGAACTTCATAAACAACTGTGTCATAGCCTTGTTTAAAGTCAAATGACTCACCTGACTTGGTTTGGAACTGCTTGATGTCTTCATCCTCATGATCTTCTTGACTCAGAAAAACTTGCTGATCATTGTTAAGGCCCATCAAATTGATGTGGGTATCATCTATCTGCTCATTAGAAGTGGATGTTTCAGCATAGTTTTCTTGGAATGGAGGTCTAATTTCTGGTTCAGGGCTGGCCTTGCCAACATTAGGATTTTGATTTCTTCTAAAATTTGGATTCCTGGTAGGGTTATTCAGTGGTGCTTCCCATGATGACTTCCTTTCAACTGATTCTACTCTGTCACCTAACCTATGCATGCCAGTGATTATTGCATCCAATTTCGGATCCCAACATGAAGGCTCTTCTTTTAAGGTAGTTTTTCTTTCAGTTCTGGTCCTATTTCTCTTAGCTATCAGGTTGGATTCTACACTCACTGCTATGTCTTGCATTTCAGCTAAGGTTCGGGGAGCTCTTTCTCTTAATTGGTATGCCATATCTGAATCAAACCCATCAGGAAAGGTGTATAGAGCTAGGTCAGGTGGGGGTCTAAGATTTTGGGGAATAGCATTGTAGACATTGTTAAACCGAGCACAATAATCCAAGACAGTTTCTTGGGGACCTCTTTTGATAGTATTGTATTCAGATAAAATATGAAGTGGATCCTTTTTCTTCTCCCATCTGTTGATAAAGGTTTGATACAGGGCTTCAGGGTCAGCTATGGAGTTTTCTGTGAGTGACCTAAACCATGTTCTTACATCTCTTATTAGGCTTTGCACAAAAATTTTCATCCTAACCCCATCATCATCTATCTCATAATTTTCAAAGTAGTCCTGCATTTTCTTAGTATGTTGAAGGGCTGGATAAGAGCCAATACCATCAAAATATGAAATCTTGCTTTGGTAATCTTGAGGCATAGGCCTTGGATTGGCAAGTAACTACAGTGGAGCATATCTATTAGCCATGTTTGGTGGGACAATAGGGAAAACAGGAATAAATGGGACAAGTGGAGGAAAGGGGATGAGAGGGGTATGTGTAGTTGATGGAGTGGTTGAAAGGATACCTTGTGAAGTGGATGAAGAAGTAGGATATTGTGGAATGGTGGTATGAGGAGGTAGAGAAACCTTAGTAGGGGTTGGAATATTGATTTGACATCCTGCTTCAGAACTTGAATCTGATAGAGTCCCTTCTGATTTGTGTCTCTTAAGGATTCTTGAAATCAAGTTTGGATTTTGGAACTCAGGTGATGGATCAGGATCTGGGTTTGATCTTGTATAACGAGTTTTCTTCTTAGGAGCGAGTTTTTGAGATTTTCTTTAAGAGAATTTTTCTAAGAGATAGTGATATTTGAAAAGGACTGATTAGGTATGGCACAACTGTATGGAACTTAAGACTGAATAAAGATTGATTGAGGCAGCTTTTATATACTCCTGCAAATGCAAAGCAGAGGCAGTTTCCAAGGCTATCTGGCTGTCACTCAGGCTTTATCTACAGTATTAGGAATCAGACAGGGGGTTACAAAGTTCATTCATTCCCCAGTGGATTCGCCATTTATGTTAACACCCAGGTTGTTCCCTTTGACTCCTGAGGGAATACGACCGGGGTAACCACTAACCAAGCTTTGGATTACAGGTCCTAGCCAACCTGTAATCAGAGAGGGCTCTCTCTTTTAGTTTAAATTTGTTCTTTGAGGATTTTAGGCTAGTTGTGAGGTATGGGTTTTGATTTAAATTTTTGTTGAATGATGTCTTCCAGTAGCTAAGATGAGATCTTCAAAGAGTTTTAGTCCATTGGGCGATGGAGTTTGTGATTATGGTTTGTTTGAGGTGTTGAGTAATATTTCTAAAACTGCAGGGCCATTTTAAATATATCATGAAACAAACTTAAAATTGTGATAATGAAATATGATTAGCCAGTGAAAGGAAACTAAGAGTTTTTCACTAAGCTGGTGATGTGAGAAAGAGATATATTACCCAGGAGCAGGTTTGAATTCCTGAACAATAGTCACTGTGAAGATTTAGTCTGAAGGTGCAGCAATTAAGAATTACACTTCCATAACTAATACTTAGAGGAAAACATTCATAACAACATAGATTGAGTTCAGGGTATTCAATGAACAAATCCTGAGACTATTCTTTTTCTGTGCTATTAAATTGTGAAATATAGAGCATGAACGTATTATGATAGAATGAAACACATAACAAAAAGGTTAAAGAAACTTATTGTGCCATGAAATATGCAGGAATCCTGTAGCAGTAAGCAATCACACCACAACACATCAAAAACAACTCAAAACTTTGGAAATTCCATCAGCTCCCTGTATTAAACTCTGAAATTTACAACATAGGTTCTTTAGAAGAGAAAATCAACAACCCATGCAAGCTTATGCGAGGGGAAATATATACAATCGGTTTTACAAAATATCTGAACGCTGAGTCATTTACTCAATAACTGCGTTCACCAACTTTCAGAATAGCAGATAAGAAAGTTATTGCTGTCTTAAATTTACAATGAATACCCTTTAGTTCTGTCAGAAATCTTTTTGACTTTTGGAGGTCACTGAGTCGGCTGAGTGCTCTTCATTAAATCTAAATGATATGCCTTTATGGCTTTGTCGTGCTGTAGCTTTCTCGGCCCTGTCATCTGTACCTGTCAGCGTTGCTTTAGTGGCCGAATTGGTTTGTTGAGTTGGCTCAGTCCACTCTTTTCCAGTGATAGTAAAAATTTGATGAAGACCTATTTTTTCACAGCAATGTCTGTATCATGCTGGTCCACCATTCCTGTGTAGGCAACTGATGTCTCAAAATTGTGCCTAGTGTTTCATCTGCCTCAGTATATTTGTAGTAATTAGGAGGCACTTCAAACAGATGTCTGATTTCATTCATAATAAAAAATAAATTTTCTACTTTCTCATAGAGGCTCTGCCCAGATGCAGGCCCTGCTTCTTCTGAGGTGCTTGATCCTGCAGTGATCTGATTTGTGGCAAATGTGTTCACCCTTTTTGCATAGTTTTCATGGGACAACAATTTACCTACACTGTTTAGTAGGCTGGGAAGACCTCTGCTATGTAATGCTGTGAATTTATCTGTAAACTTGTTTACCTCTGTTTGCATTTCCTAGCACCTTCTATCCAATGTCTGCACCATATTTCTCAAAGTGAGGACCCTCTTTATCAGTAAGATGGTGTCAGTTCTATTGGTGATTCCTATTGCTGCCAGCTGAGGGCCTGTGCGGTTATTGAGGACATTGATCATTCTATTGGCAATCTCAGGCATAGTGCCTAGAGATGCCCTTGCTCTTTGGCTTTCCTTGTGTGCCCTACCTATGAGCTCCATGTGCTCATGAATGGTTTCTATGTACTGCCATTGATCTGTTATTGATTGGCCAATATTGGCCCACAGGACCTTCTTAATCTCACCCACCACTTTCTCAAGAGAGAGCTCTTTCTCTAGTTCTTTTATCCTTTTCTCAAGAGCTCTTACTTCCCTGGTTTTCTCAGCCACAGTTTGCTTTGATTTGTCATATTTCTCATTAAGTGTGGCCAATTTCTCCTTGGCTTCATTTAAATCTGCCATCTGGGCCTCTAGGACTTGAATCTCCTTCATCATTTTCTGCATATCAAGGCTTGGAGCCTGTTCTGAGGTTGTTGCTGGTGCTGATGTTGATGGACCTGTTTCAGCTGTCTATCTTGTGGGAGGAGTGATAGTTTGAGGGGGCTCCTCAAGGTTTATAACTTGCTGAGGGGGCTGAGATTTCTGGCCTCCCTCTTTTTGCTTTAGTGCCTCCTGTAACGCAACCTCTGTTTCTACCAGATTCCCTTCTATTTGTACCAATTGCTTATGTAGTGTTAGCAGCATGGCTGCTACATCCTGGTCCTTCCTCTGCTGAGCAACATCTTCTGTTTGAGGGTGAAGGGTTGCTGGAATCTTTACCATTTTCCTCAAAGCTGCTATGTCTGCCTCTTTTTCCTTTAATAGTGCCTGTACAGCTTTGGGATCCTTGGGATCATGCCCAAGCTCTATGATAATATCCTCCAAAGACCTGATTCTATTGTCTTTGGCTTGTGAAGAGGCCTTTTCCAATTCAAGTTGGGCAGTTGTATTATGCAGACTGTTTTGCAATTTGTGTGCCAGGAAGGTCTTGTTTACCAGAGTTGAATAAACCATCTCACCCGTTTGCTTATGAAGCTCTATCTGGTCCATTGGGTGGATGTCTTTTGCCAATACCTCTAGATTGGTTCTTATATAGTCTGCAGCTGACTCTGGCTGCAACATAGTAGGCATGAAATGACTCATAGTCATTTTCCCCTCTGTTATGTCATACGCTGACATAAGCCTTTGCTGGTTTGTGGGAGCCATTTTTAACAAGTGATTGTACAACTGAAGTCTCACCGGCTCATTCCTCTTCTTGATGTCAATGAATTGCTGTTTTATGCCAGATTCAACCCTCCTTTGCTGACTTGAGGAGCTGACCTCTCCTCCAATTGTCCTTTCTTGTTCCTGCTGGAAGGAACTAGTAGATGCTTCCATGCTTGGTGGGCCCATACGCAAAGATTTCCCAATAGGCATCTCTTCTTCAGAAAGGGGATTTATTCTTTGCCTTTTCTCCCCTTGTTGATTTGTTGATGTGGTGAGGGGAGTTTCCTGCTCTCTATCCCTCTTTCTGGTTCTTTCTTCATTTAGTGGAGTTTGGAGCACTGAGGTCTCCACTATTGTTTCCTGCCTTGGAGGCACATTTTCTTGAGCTTGCTGCTCTGTAGATATGGGAACCTCAGCCATTTGTTCTTGTTGTTTGGGCTGCTCCTTCTGCTGTTCTGCTGTAGGGGGTGGCAGTTCCTGTTCCATCTCCTTTTCTTTACCTTTTCTGGCTACCTGAGGAGCAGTTTTAGCTACCTGCTGGGGGGCTACAGAGGATGAGGCAGCTGGTCCGAGTTGCACTTGATAAGAGGAGGAAACTTGCCCACAAGTTTCCAAGTCAGCCTCTTTCTCAAGATTCCTTATTTCTTTTTGTAGAATTTCCTCTTTTTTACTTGCTTCTTCGAATGTGCCCTCTTTCCATCCTAACAAATTGGCATATTTTTCAATGTGGGGAAGCCTGACATGATCATAGCTAGCCAATTTATATTTGACCCTTCTAAGGCTAATGAAGTGATTTGGGTTATAGGGTATCCAGAGGAAACTAGTTTGCAGTCCAAGGCGTTGCAGGATCTTGTCTGCTGCTTGCCATGCCTCTTCTCTTTTATTATAGATGAATGGGCCTAGCTGATTTCTGACCTTTAGCTACACCTTCTTGTTTTTGCTGTGGAAATGGACCATGTCTGCATTTCCAAACTGCTTGAAGTACTCTAAGGCAAAGAGTCTCATAGGGACATATCTTGGCAGCCTATATGGGGCTAGCTCACAACCATATATCCTGATCACTGTGTGGTTTTGGTAAAAGTACCAATCCCCAATGCTGTATGCTTTTGATAGCTGGAGAATCCTTTGCATCTCATCTGTTAATCTTGGAGGAGGGGCACTCAACAGCAAGGACATGGCTGGATGGATGAACAGGTCAATGAATTCACAATAGTTGTATGGTGAAAAACATATCAGATGGAAAACTGGGGACCAAAATACTACAGACCTTGGGTTCCCTTGTGCATCAAGCTTCTTGAGAGTGATAGGGAAGCTATCAGGCTGATAGAATAAGAATAAGTGATAGATATAAGAAGTATACCTAAATATCCTCTCCCTCTCTAGATTCATCAATTGCTCATGAATCTCATTGGCAATGTAGGCAACATAATCATAATGAACAACAAGAGGCTTTCCAGGGGAAAAGATGGATAGCATGGCCAGAATGGTTTCATCAACATGCTCAGATGTTCTGTATCCTAGGACATAACTGATCATGTCCACAAGCAGTTTGCCCAACTCATTTAGGTATGCATTTGCAATAGGGGGATACCTCACAGTTTCAGAGCCTGATAGAATGAACAACTGATTGATTTTTACAATTTGGGCACTGGACAACTTACCTCCTTCCTTTATCAAATCCATGATGGAGAGGGGAGTCAATGGCCTTGAAGATTGAAAGTGTAGCATTTAGCATTTCATTTATAGCCTCAGGGGTGACATGGAACAAAACTGAGCCTGAGGAGTTGAGGACAACTCTCTGAAAGGGGTCATAGTTGGCACTGCATCTGTGTATCAAGTCTGGGAGGATATTGACTTGAGGAAGATTGAAAATGGGCAAATTGGAGTCCCAAATCCCTAGGATATCATTACCACTGAGATGCTTGGCTTTAAGGTCATTGATTACTTGAATGTTATATTTGGTGTCCATTGAGAGCACTTCTGCCATTTGGTAATCTCTGTCAGCCAGGACCTGCCACTCTAGCTCTCTTTGTGGGGCATTAAGAGGTGCAACATTCAGTGCAACTGGTGTTTCCATGGTTTTGGTACTTTGAATTGTATTAGAACCTGTTTTTCTGGGCACAATGACACAGAGCACCAGATTCTGCAGAAGCAAGACAATTTGCAGGGGGACCAGGGTGAATTATAGTGAAAACAAGTTGGAATACTCCTGAGAAGAGCTTAATGAGCAAGTACTGGGATTGAAGAGTTGTTTTCCCGGTGAGCTTGTGCAGCAGAGGTTTTAGTTTACGAATGCGCAAACTGACTGTAAATTAATGGAAATTTGGCTCAATGTGGACTGTCTGTAGGTAAATTCGGCCTTGTAGTCAGAGATAAAGGTGGTCACCGAGGATTTGCTGGTAATTACAGTGATTTATCTCTCTTTACTCACTTGTTTTGGTGAATTATACAAAAAACCAGGCGCGGAGGGGAAACTTGGAGAAATACCTGGTGAACTCTGGCAATGGTGGCAAATGCAGGTGAATTGAAGGCACCCACGGTCTTTAAATTGATTTGTTGCAGGTTGGCGGCGAGGACGTCGTAAAATACATGCAGAGAGCACAGTATACTTTTGGTGCAAAAATGAGAAAAAACGTGAATTTTGGCGAAAATATGGACATTTTGGGCCTTTGGCGCGTTTTTTGGATGACGTCAGCATGACGTCATCGGGTGGGGTCGGGTACGGAAGAGTGACGTGGCGGCCTGTGAGTGGTCCATGGGGACTGGTGAGGTGGCAGGCAGAGTGTTGCGGTGGCAGGCTTGGCGCTGATGCGGGGCCGACTTGGCATGACGTGGGCGTGACGCGGGCAGGCGGTATACGGAGGGCGGTAAGCGGTTCCATAGGACCGGTTATGGTATGGGGGCGGTATTGGCAGGCGGCCTCCCAATACGATTTGGGAGCGACGCGTGGCACTGCCCTGACGTCATGGTCTGACATTTTTCGGGAGGTAAAGTACCGCCATCGGGGGCGGTCCGATATCAATATGGGCCGTCGGATGGGAAAGCCCAGATCCGACGGGCGACGGGTTGTGAAAATGATAGGACGATACAGCAGCAGAGCGAGTAATAATTTATTATATTTCTTGAGATGCGCGCTAGGGCGGGACTTTGGACTTCGACGGATTTTTGGGTTTTCCAATGTTTTTTGTGAAATGCGCTTTGTAACCAAAAACTTTGGATAGGCGGCAAAAGTGGGTTTTTACAAGGTTTGTTGCAAATAGGGCAGGTAAAGCATTTGTGAAGGGGTTGTAAAGGGAAAAAAGGGTAGGTCTTAGGTTATTAAACCAACCAAGGGTCAGTTTAATCCCTGACTTTACACAACCATATACAACGAGACTTTATTTCTGCATGGTTTTCCAATATTCGAACATATGGCTATAATGCCAAGGGGAGGGATATATACATTTTTTGGGGTTTTATACACCATAGTACTGTAGTAATAGGGAAAGGGGAACATAGGGAGTTAAGTATAGATAGAGTTAGTAGTTAATGTGGGATGGAAGATATGGAGAAGAGGGAGCAAAGACTAAGTTTTATAGGAAATAAACTTAGTTAGGGGAGTAGATCAAAATGAAAAGATTTTTACACAGGAAATGTGGCTCTTTATGGAACAAGAATCAACCAATGAGTTTGTTTCCTCTCATGAACAAAGGTGGTATTGGGATGTTAGCAAAGAGTGTGATGGGAATGATTGGGAAGTTAGATATGCTTGATTTTGCTGCTACAATACTGCTGAATAGGAGGATCTGCACTGGCCACCATGTGTTTCCTTTGCTTAGGCCAGTGATATGAAAGAAATCATGCTTCTGCAACCCCATCTACCTACCCACTCTATTGCCTAGCATTTTTTGTTACTTCAAAGAGGGTGCACTTAGACTTGCAAACCCTTATGTGCCTTTTCTTTTCCTTTGGCTTTTTCTTTTGATTTTCTATCTAAGGCTAGCCTTATTACTTCCAAGGCCCCAGATTAAACAGTTGGGAACCTTCATTCTCTACCTAGCTACAGATTTCTTTCTCTAATCTACAACAATAAATTGAAATATGGCATGACCCAACTTAGACTGTTGGATCACCCATTCAAAAGTAGGACAACATCAACCAACTGTAGATATGTGTTTTCCACAAAAATATGAGATCTTTGCATCACCAAAGTAGATCATATTAGCACTTCCCCTGCCAATCATGAAAAATGAAACCTATTGGTATAGGTAGCTAATAGGATGATAAGTTTAGAATTCAGTAGGCTGAAAAGTGGAAAGTTGTAAAGCAATTTAAAGCTCTTGAGAACTTTGAACACACTGGCTTCAAGAAGATACACCAAGTCCAATCCCGATCCTGATGCTCCTCCCGTATTTGAAAAATCCTAATCTCATTCCGTGGATACTTAGACAAGAAAGTGTATGAAGTCCTAGACCGATGTTCAGATCTTATTCATGTCCGGTAGAGTGACAATTCGTTGAACATCTTCCTTTTGACAAATATTTTGGTCTCTCCTTGTTTCGAACCACATTTGATAGCGAGTTGCTCAACATAGTACCAGACCCGGAATTCACCAAAGAGATTGAAATTGAAAGGGCCAAATTGATTAGTAACCAAAATCTTCAAAAACTCTCCTTAGTCATCCCTCACTACTGATCGAAATCTTGATCTCTCCGATTCGACTTCAACATCTTTTACCTCTACATCATTTCCCCATATTTCAGAGAATCATTTGACATCTCCATTTATACCTTCCCTCCCTCATCAACCTATCATACCCCTCAAATACCCATCACTTCTGCTACATCAAGAACTCTTGTTGTCATAAATCCTCCTCTTTCCCCAAGATCAATTTCAAATCCGCCTCGAGTCATGGATGCCAGATATGCACCTCTCTTTCTACCTTAGAATTTGGATGATATGCCCAATGATTACCAAATTAAGATACCTCTGTTCAATGCCACTCAAAGTATCACAGCGCAACAACACATTGATAGGATGAATGACTTCTTTGATCTTCATGAGGTAGATGCAGAAAATGTGTCCATGATATTATTTGTACAAAGTTTTTGAGGCGAGGTTCGAAAGTGGTTTAGAGAATTACTAGCAAGATCTATCAATACTTTTCCGGTTCTCCATAGACAATTCCTGGACCGATGGGAGGTAAAGAAAAATCCTCTCCAAATTCTATTTGAGTATGAAAATATTAAAAGGAATGTAGGTGAAAGTGTCCAAGATTACTGTGTAAGGTTCAATACAATTTATAATGCTATTCCAGCTGACATTAAACCACCGATGGGGTTAGCATTGATCAAATTTCCTGACGGCTTCGATGCTGATATGGCGTATCAGTTGAGAGAAAGAGATCCTACCACACTTGAGGATATGTAGAAGAACATAGTGAGTGTAGAGGCAAATCTGCTGGCCAAAAGAGCAAGGATGAAAACTGAAAAGAAGGTGACTATAAGGGAAGAAGCATCTTCCTCAGATGTTAAGGCAGATCATATTCTCTGGAAAATTGAGAAGATGTTTGATTGCTTAACAATTATAGACAAGCCTGAAACCACAATAAAAAATCCAAAGTTCAGAGGACAACAACAACCTCAGTTTAGGATTAAACAAAGGGAACAAAAGGCACAAGATCAGTCATTGTAGCAGAAAGTCAAAACTCCTTTGCAACAAAACTATGTACATGGAATGGAGAGTGAAGATGATGATGGTGGAAGCAACTCATTTTTTTACTGTTGATGGTTTGCCCATCTATCTCACAGAAGATGAAGAATATTCGGAGATCCCTGATGCTCAAAAGGATGAAGATTACATACTAGCAAATGAAGCAATTTTGGAGGATGAGTCAGACGATTATCAACGAGGATATATGAATGCATTAACAACACAGTAGAAACAATATTCATTGAGAAGCAGAGATGTACTGGTTAGCTCGGTTCAAAAGAGAAAGGAAATACAACCTAATAATGAATCCTCGAACATTCAGAAGAAAGGGAAGGAGCCTGCTGACCCAACTTCTAGCAAAGGATCATCTACAAATGAGAAGACCAATCAGCAAAGTGCAGCAAAGGAAAAGGTCGAAAAGAAGGACCCTCCAGTCAAAGAGGTAGATAAAGTTTCGGCTTTTAGTTTATAAAATAAGATTGCTAAATTAAAAGTTTTAATTCCTTTGATTGAATTGATGAAGAACAATAGTTATAAGAACCAAGTGTCCAAAATTTTGAACATAGATCCTTTATCTGATATGGTCAATGTAGAAGATGATCACCCTGAGCTCATCTTTGGCCCTACTTTAGAAGGCATTTTGAGGATAGTGAAGTTCCTCCATTCTATATAAGTCTTAGATTGCATGAGTATGTCCTCCACAATGCCATGATTGATTCCACAGCTTCCCATAATCTAATTCCAAAAGCCATTATGGAGAAACTGGGCCTTGACATTACTCAAAAACATCATGACCTATATTCTTTTGATTCGGGTAGAGTCCGTTGTATTGGCCTTATCAAAGACTTGGTGGTATCGTTATACCAAATCCCGGCAAAGAATGTTCTCATGGATGTGGTTGTTGCAGACATACCAGCACGGTTTGGTATGCTTTTGTCCAGATTGTGGGGTGCAAAGCTTAAAGGGACTTTAGAACTAGATTTCTCCTATGCTACCATTCTTGTGTTTGGCCAATTGAGAAAACTATATAGGGAGAATAAAATGAAGTACATGATTACAAGCAAGGAGAAATCGCTTAATCATCCAATTAATTCTATACATACGGATTTAGATTCATTTTTATTATATTCAGATAGTGGTTTGAATGATGTTGATAATCAGTTAGTTGAAGTAGAAGACGTGCTAGAGATTTCAGAAAATTTCAGAGCAGTTCTTGATCAAGAAAGAAAAAAATTGCAAGTACCTTTGAGCAGTCCACATTCTGACAACAACAGAAAGGTAATGAACAATAGAAAATTGAAGAGATCAGTCAAAGCAAGAAGAGAATGAAGCATAATTTCAGCACTTAGAAGAAGAATCAAGCCTATGGAGCATGGATTTTGATGGAGCTGTGGGTAAGGATGGTGCCAGTATAGGGATTTGGATTCGCAGCCCTGTTTTCCCGGGAAATAAAGTCACTAGTAATGTTAGAATTTGTTCATATAAATTGGCCTTTGACTATTCTAACAATGAAGCCGAATATGAAGCGCTGATTGTAGGTTTGAAACTTCTCAAAAAGCTAAATGCAAAAAGGATATCAGTCTATTGATATTCAGAGTTGATAATCAAGCAAGTTAAGGGTGAATATCAAGACAAAAATCCGCAGATGAGAGCCTACCGTAATGCAATTTTAGATATCTTAAGGATGTTTCCAGATTATACCTTGACAGTAGTACCTCGTGCTCAAAATGTTATTGTAGATTCTCTTGCCACTACTGCAAGTAATTTGAAGATACCAATGAATTTCAATAAAAAAATTGAAATCCATGTCAAGCACCGCCCAACTCTTTTTGGACAATTTAAGGTATTGGCAAGTGTTTTGGGACGATAATGAGATCATTATTTTTTTGCAAAATGAAGGGAATTACAAGGATGCTTCCATAGATTGTGATCATGATGACAAAGAACCGGAAATTGAGGTGAATCAGATGGAAATATTGTAGCTGAAGGACAATATTATTCCTAAAGGTCTCATACGTTTAGAAGAACTTTTTTATCAATATGACGTGGCTAGGAAGCCAAGCTTGGTGCCTACAGACAAAGGTGTTGAGGATGTGAATCTTGGAATCGCTGATAAGCCCAAGTTTGTGAAATTGTCGAAGACATTGTCTCCTGAGGTAAATTCTAAATATGTTAGATTTTTGTCTGAATTTGCTGATGTGTTTGCTTGGGATTATTCAGATCTAAAGGTGTATAACAAAGATATAATTCAACACACTATTCCCATCAAGCCAAATTAGAAGCCGTTCTGATAGAAGCTGAGAAGAATCAATCCCAAGTTGCTGTTGTCCATTGAAAAAGAGGTAAACAGATTATACAAGGCTGGTATAATTGTCCCAATTAGATTTTCTGATTGGATTTTGAATCTTGTTCCTATACGAAAGAAGACAGGGGAGATCATATTGTGTATCGATTTCTGAAATTTGAATAAAGTGTCATTGAAGGACAATTACCTACTACCGAAGATGGATCATATCCTCCAGAGAGTGGTTAGAGCATCGCGTATGTCACTACTCGATGGATATTCAAGGTATAATGAAATTTTAGTGCATGAAGATGAAAGAGATAAGACTGCCTTTACCATCTCTTGGGGAATATTTCATTATGCTAAAATGCCATTTGGTTTGAAAAATGTTGGAGCCACATTTCAACGTGCAATGGACATCACTTTTGCCAATGAAAAGGATGTATTTTTGGTCATATATTTAGATGATTTGACAGTGTTTTCAAATTCAGATGATGAGCATCTTCACCATTTGAGGATTGTGTTTCAGCGATGTAGGAAATTTGGGATATCACTCAATCCGAAGAAAAGTCTCTTTGCCATGGATGAGGGGAAGCTGCTTGGCCACATTATCTCAAAGGAAGGAATTCGCATTGATCCTTCAAGGGTAGAAGCAATTCAACAGATATATTTTCCCAGGAACAAGAAAGAGATACAAGCTTTTAACGGTAAGATGAATTTCCTACGAAGATTTGTACCCAATCTAGCTGAGCATTTGAGAGAAATTACTAATATGTTAAAGAAGGATAGCGTGGTAAAATGGATGGAGGATGCTATGAAATCATTTAATTTGGTAAAGTATGCTTTATCTATAGCCCCAGTTTTGATTAGTCCCGATTATACACAAGATTTCATTTTATTCTCATTTGCATCTGAGCATACCATGGTAGCAGTTTTAATGCAAAAGAGAGATCAGCTAGAAAAGCCCATTGCATTTTTCAGCAAGACCATTAGAGATGCTGCTTTGCGGTACAATATAATTGAGAAATAGGCTCTTGTTCTTGTCAAAGCTTTGAAGGACTTTTGAGTGTATATTCTGCACTCCCACATCATAGCATACGTTCCCAACACAACAATTATGGATGTGTTGGTACAAACCGATCCGGAAGGAAGGCAGGGAAAATGGATTGCAGCAATGTTAGAATACAATCTAGAGATCAAGCCTACAAAGCTGATCAAAGGACAAGGCCTGGTGAGGTTAATGGCGGAATCAAATTTGCATGTTTTATATATAAATCTTATTGTAGCCATGTCCGAAGATGAAGAAGAAAGCTCCCTAATTCAAGTGTCTGAAATGTTCCTTCAGTCACCGTGGTATTCTGATATTGTGTATGTACTTCAACACCTCCCACCACCTTCGGAAATGACAAAAAACAAAGCTCTCAAACTTAAAGCTCCTAATTTCTGCATTTTGAATAATTCCCTTTATTGGAAGGATCTAGGAGGTGTTTTGATAAACTGTTTAACTGAAGATGAAGCCCAGCAAGTGATGAGTGAATTTCACAAGGGTGATTGTGGTGGTCACTTGTTCTGGAAGACAAAAACAAACAAAATATTGAGAGCAGGTTATTACTGGCCCACCTTATTTTCAGATGTCTACAAAACAGTCATGAGCTATTATGAATGTCAGGTTTTTCAGGGAAAAGAAAATTGCTGCCTCTTCCTCTAAAACCGGTTGAAGTCAATACACCATTTCAGCAGTGGGGACTCGATTTTATCGAGGAAATTCATCCAACATCGTCGGATCAGCACAAATGGATCCTAACAGCAACTGACTATTTTACCAAGTGGATTGAAGCCATCCCAACCAGACAAGCAACAGACATAGTAATCATTCAATTTTTGGAATCAAATATTTTATCTCGTTTTGGTTGTCCTAGTAAAATCATCACAGATAATGTAGCTGCATTCAAATCCAAGAAGATGATCGATTTTTGCAACAAGTATAAGATTACCTTGGGTCACTCTACAACATATTATCCGCAAGGTAATGGTCTGGCTGAATCATCCAATAAGTCATTGGTGAACATCATCAAAAAGTTGTTGGAAACAAATAAGAAAGGCTGGCATAAAAAGTTAGTTAATGCTTTGTGGGCGGACATGGTGAGCCAAAAGAAGTCTATAGGTATGTCCCCATTTGAAATAGTTTATGGCATTGACACAGTATTTCTGACATCTCTTGCAGTTCTGGTTGTGAAGCTTTTACAGGAGGCTGGCAGTGAGGAAGATGATTTTCAGTGAAGAATCAATCAGATGATCCATTTACAACAGACAAGGGAGGAAGTTTTCCAAAACACTTTCAGATTGTAGGAGAAGAACAAAAAGATCTATGACCAGAAAACAAAAGCATATAAATTCTAGCTTGAGGATGTAGTGTTACGGTGGGATGCTAGGAATGAAGATAAAGGCAAGCATTGTAAGTTTGAAAACTTATGGAAGGGACCCTATAAGATTGTTGTATACAGAGGAAAAAATGCATTTATGCTCAAAGATGGATGGACAATATTGTTCAGGAGGACCAGTCAATGGTAGGCTCCTGAAGCGCTACTTATTCTAGGGTGATTTCTGAAGTCACGAAGTGATCATTGTATATACCGTTTTCCTTTCATTGAAAGTGTTCAAAAGATACAATTAATTTTAGCTTGGGGCCCGAGGTGAAGGCTATAAAGTTGAGTGAATTTGTATCAATATTTGAGTCTTGAGTCAGTCTTCATAGTGTCAATTTTAGTCTTTGAAGTATCTCGACCGTATTGCCCAATGGATGGGGCACTAGTCTACTTGTCCCAGAGATCTATGGTTCTTGGCACCTCCAAGGAGCTACCATCCCCATTGGAGCCAATGTTAGTGTCAGTGTCTTCACACTGCCATCAGTGATCAAAATTTACTCTTTTACATTTCATACTAGGAGTCCCATTCTGATGAGTTGCATTCCATTAGGTCATCGATCAACTGATGGTAGGGTACATTTCAATTTTCTCCCGTATGACACATATCTTCTGACCTCTTTTCATACTGCTCAGTCAATGGTTCAGGTTTATTTTCAGTTCATTTCATCAAATAGGTCTTAGGTCTTAGGTCTTAGGGTTTCAGTCTCATTAGGTATTAGGGTTTTACCATGATTAAATTTCAAGGAATATTGATTAATAATGGTCAGCAGAGACATGAGGATGACAATAATCATTAGAAAAGTTTTGATCTCTTAATTTGTAAGCTTAATAATATTTTCACCTCAAAATTAGTTTTGAGGTGAAAATAGAGCATTGGTATATTATTTGTAAATTTCATGTAATTTTATTATTTCTCATATGTAAGTAATAGTTTCATGCTGCTCCTGGTCACTTGTTGATAGTTCCAAGTACATGCTATTGCAAAAGTCAAAGAAATCAAGCATCACTTCACCTATTCAAGCAAAAGATCAAGCATCCAAAAAACAGAGTATTTGAAAAGCAAATAGACATTACAAAGTGGGTTTTGAACATTAAAAATCAAAAGTTGAGAAGCTATATAAATATCATCCCTCTCTTAAATCATTTCATTGTTTGAGTTGAAGTCCATGAGCTAAAAACACGATTTTGAAGTGTTATTGAGCAAAGGTGTGCATTCACTATGTTTTTGGAGAAGTTTTGACTAGTGCTATGCACCAAAGTTTGGTGCTACGCACCTGGGTGATTTCTTCAGTGTAAAACAAAGCGGGTGCTACGCACCAAACCGATGCTACACACCTAGGTGAGGTGCTACACACTTGGCAGCTAAGCTCCAAATTGTTCCAAATCACCTCAATTCACCTCAAAACTTCCAAATCACCTCTTTGCAAGTAAGTAACACAATCATTCTTGTTGGAAAAGGTTGTTGCATTAGCCTTTGGTGATTTTATCCCTCAAGAAGTCAAACCCTAGTTTTCACCAAACTATCTCATAGATTTAAAAGCTCACTCATTTATTTCTATCCTATCTCACCTATTTGTTGTTCCCTAAAACCCATTCCCTAGATATCATTCCCTCATATATTTTCCCCAATTCCCAAACCCTATACTATTCCCAAACCCTACAATATTCCCAAAACCCTACTCACTCCCTAAATCCCATTCACACTCTTATTCAAATTTCACTCTCACCTATTTACCTATAAAATCTCTTCATGCTCATATTACATTCATTCACCCTATCTCTTCATTCACCACAAGAGAATACAACTATAAAACAATGGATAAGGACAGTGAATATGAGCTGGAAGAAGAAACCCTTAGTGACAGTTCCAGGGAAAGAGACACATGAGGCAGGAAGCCTCATAAAGGAGGAAAACATATCAGAGAGGAGCCTACTAGTTTGAGGGAGCTGCAAGCCTGCCCATTGGCCATTTCTTGTTTTAAGCACCAGTCATGTTTTGATTTTTGTGAAATGGTGGAAAGGGTTAAATTTCATCATGAATTAGCAAGGTTGTTTGTGACACATTTGGACAACAATGAGGTAAACCTTCTTGGAGTTACATTCACTTTGTAGCAACTGTTATTTCAGAGGTTACAGGTATTCCAAATGTGGTTGAAAAGTGGAACAAAGGTCAGGACATTGACAGGGAGTACTATGAGCCTTACATCAAGGCTAGATACCATGACAAACTCAAAAGAGTATTCCCCTTTAAATTCTTGGAGGACAGGTTTGCTCCATTGATGAAGATCATCATCAAGTACTTTACTTGTGAAGGTAGGTTCTCCCGACTGTATGCCTACCATATTAGACTGCTGATGCATTTCACTAGGGTGAGAATGATGAATATCCCCTACTTCATGTTCATAAACATTGAGAAGATGACACTTATTGTAAAGAAGAAACCATATCCCCAACAGTTAACTAGCATTTACCACTATTCTTTGATTAAAATCATTATTTTACATCAGCTGAACCTTCTTAACATGCCATGGGAGACTTTCATTTCTCATGAAATGTTCAAAGGCCCTCAAGTCTTTTCATCAGTGCCTCATGAAAATGGTGGACCTTTAGGACATGAAAAGGTCCAAGAGACTGAAACTGTTGGAGTGCCAGTATTTGCGACATATGAGAGGGGCACTAGGAAAATTTTTGCAGTTGCTAGGTGAGTATTATCTCCACAAGGTGTGGAAGGGGTCTCACCTTCATCTTCAGGCCATAGGAAAATGTTATCTCCACAAGGAGTGGAAGGGGCTTTGCCTTCTTCTTTAGCTAAACAGGTAGAGGTTGAGCAGCATAGCACAGGCAAAGGTAAAGGCAAGAAAAAGATGCATGAGAAGGATCTTAGTGATGGGCAAGAGAGAGATTTTGATCTTGTTGGTCATGAGGAGACATAAGGAGTTGATTTCATTGACTTGGATACTCAAGATCCAAAAAGTGCCAAAGACATGATCATTAAAGAGAAAGAGGCTGAGATACAAGATTTTTTCTGACAACTTAGAGAGGGCTAAGTGGGTCATCAAATATCTAGAGCAAGAAAACAGACAATTAAGCGACAAGCAAGTCCTCATGGAGTTGCAAATGATCAAGGAGAACATGCAAAAGGCTAAGAAGGCAAAGGTCAAGTTGACTTCAATTAAACAAGAGATCGAGAATTATCAGAAAACTTGGCTTGAGAGGGTCAACATACACCTTGAGGGGCTGATTTAGAAGGCCGACAGAGACAAGAAGATGCTTCGCCACATGGCCTACCACTACATGACCTAGAACAAAATCTGCAACATAAGAATGAGGAAGCTTAAGGTTAGGTTGAGGAAGGCCTTAAGGAGAAAAAAGGAGCAAGACAAGTTAAAAATCTTGGTTGAAGCCTCACTAGCCCATCAAAGAAATTAATGATATTGCCTTGTGCCAAATCTGGGCAAGTTTTAACAAATTTTGGTCATTTTCAATCTTTGAAATTGTAAACACAGAAAATTGTAGAGGAATTTTTGAAGAAATGGCTTACATATCTGGATTCAGCATGATGAGAAAATCAAACCCATAAAATCTCAGCAATTTGGAGCAAAACTTGGTCAGCAAAAGGTCAAAAAACCATTAAAAATGACCTCTCTGCTTCTTTTTGGACACACAGAAGCATCCTTGGGATATTTCACTTTTGAGGGGGCAAATGACATCCAAATGCAAAAAATCAAGATGTTCCAGAAACTAGACAGGAAGAAATTTCCAATGAGATATCTTCGGCTCAATTTGGCTAAGGGGAGGACCTCCCAAAGTGGATGTGAAGCAAAGATACACACCTGGCCAGTGGCGCTACGCATAGAGCTAGTTTGCCCAAAAATCCAGTTTTCGCCTAGTTTCTCTACAAATTGACTTTTTTCTCTCTTCATGGATGAATTTATGATTGTAATCAATGCTATGCTATGTAAATGTAATTGTAAAATGATCTTAGAGGGTAGATTCATCATTTTGAGGTGGTTTGGGGGTAAATGAATCAGTTTCCATGCTTATAGAGGCAAGCTGTTCCACTGCCTATATTCTTGCTCCTTATTTGGAAATGGTTGTAACAGTTCCTTATCTCTTGGATTCGACACTTGATGTCTAAAATACGTGGTTTGATTTTTTGTATTATATACTTTTTTCAGTCATTAGCAAAGGTTGGACTCTCTTGGATGCTCTGAGCTACATTGTACACCTTTATCAGCAGTTTGGCAAGGAAATAAACCAGGATTTGTAGCTATTTTTACGGGTTACTTGTGGTAAAGTTTTTTTGCATAGTCTCTTCTTCTGTTATTGGTTTTTCTCATGTATTATGTGTGCCACAATCTAATTCATTTCTTCTAGCTAAATGATATCAAGATAGATAGGTAGAATACATTGGTTATAGTGCTCTGCCTTGGGAAACCATTTAGTTTTTGATGTTTTCTATTATTTGAGAAGGATACATGATATTTGCATGCCCTCCTCAACTCCTCACCAGTATTATACCTACCATCTCACTCAATTTCCAGTGCTAAAACACCTACCTACCTTGCCCCATAGAACACCTTGCATTCATAACTTGATTTCCCAGACCCAAAGCTACCTGCTCCATTTGATCCAGCAACAAAACCATAAAAAAAAACCAAAAAACCCTAGAGCTACTATACCTAGCATAAAATCCATTTTTGATCCAGTCATCTTGACTGAGATTCACAAGGGGAGCCCTCTCTTGACCTGGTAGGGCTAGCTACCAAGTTAAGCTTGGTTTGTGGTTATCCTAGGATTGCCTTCCTTCAGCCTGAGGTCAATCGAGGCTCTAACACACACAAAACTGACGACTCTGTTGGGGAATACAATCACGTATTTCCTAGAAGGGTTTTTTTTCCCTTGATCTGGGTTTATCTTTCTTGTTTCTTGATTTTTCTAGTATTTTTGACTCATTTGCAGTCTGGGAAATTAGTTTGATCTTCTCAATCAGGTCTGTGTTTTTATCTTTCTTTGTTTTTCTATATATACACTCTTTTTGTTGTACACAAAATGGTTTCTACCAAAGAAACCAGTGTATATGCTAGTATCTTCGAGAACAAACACGTGTATTCGTAGGTCCGTTATTACACAATCATGTGTATTTGGAAAAATTTAACTTTTTCAAGTTTTTCCTTCAATCACGGCTCTAGATTGGTTTTTTCTTTCTTTCTTGAATTCATCTACAGTCTAGAATGGTCTTGTTTCTTGCTAGTGTCATTTTCTTTACCTCCTTTTGCAAAAATATTTTGTCAATCTAGGGCTTGCATTTTTTTTGAAGTTTTTTCATTTGAAGTTTGGGTTTCAGACCTTCTTTGTGAAAAGTCTGACTGTTCTATGCTTTTGGGACAGTGAGTTGGTTCTAAACTGTTAAGAAATTTATCATAGAGAGATAAATTATTATTGAGATTTACCAAAGGAATAATAAAATAAACAACAACAATACACATAATATTTATCCAGGAAAACCTCAAATCCAGGGAAAAACCTAACCAAATGAAATTTCATCAGCCTTAGCCAAAACCCTGGCCAAGTGAGTCTTCACTGCTCACCTCTAGGCCATGCCTTACAATGAAGTCTTCCCATCCTTTTATGGGCTCCATTACATGCAATACCATGGGAAATAATACCATGGCTACAATATACCATGTGCTCAAACAACTGGTGTTTAACCAGGTCAACCTTGACTCAAACCCAAAGTCAATTTTACCTAACAATTCCCCCCCTTAAACTTGACTTGGGGTTCCTTGACTAACTCCAACCAAACCTACTAAGTGAGACAACCCTGCTCACTCTGGCCCTTACCCCCCTCAAAGTTTTTACCCAGGGTATTGTTAACCCGATATCCCCTATCACCTAGGTCTAACCTAGACTTTACTAGTAATTATCTAGGAGTACACATGCCTTACTAGGTCTTACAACAATATGCCCATTTACATGTAATAAAAATTGACTCCATAATATTTTGTTTTCCCTTGTTGTTTTCTTTGTACATATGACATCAATGTCCATATAAAAAGCACCCACTACCGGATTACATGGGTTGCCAGCAGCTGTAACCGCCAGTTATCTAGGCGTTCTTTTAAGGTACATGGTTCATCATTTAATTAATCCAAGTGCACATATCCTCCTCATCCATTGAAGCTCTCATGACCCAATAGTGTGTATTTTTGCTTCATAATATATGGCTTTTGATCCAGACCTACAAGAAAAACTCAATTATCTCCATATCTACCAGACAAATACAAACCCTTGGAAAAAAAAAACGTCTTCTGAAGCCAACTTAGCTATGATACTAGTTTTTAAGAAATTTACCGTAGAGAGATAAATCATTATTGAGATTTACCATAGGAATAAGAAAATAACTAGAAATAATACACATAAATATTATACACATAATATTTATCTAGGAAAACCCCAAATCTGGGGAAAAACCCAACCGAATGAAATTTCATTAGCCTTGGCCAAAACCCTGGCCAAGTGAGTCTTCACTACTCACCTCTTGGCCATTCCTTACAATGAAGTCTTCCCAGCCTTTTATGGGCTCCATTACATGCAATACGATGGGAAATAATACCATGGCTACACTATACCATGTGCCCAAACCACTGGTGTTTAACCAGGTCAACCTTGAAACAAACCCCGAGTCAGTTTTACCTAACATAAACTTGCTTATAATCCAATCTTTTCATTAATTCACTTTGCATTCTTGAAGTTGACTCATTTGGTTTCTTTTTTATTGTTTGAAAAGGGTATTTGAAATTTTGGTTCAGTGAAGGATTTTGGTTCTCTGAAATCTTTTTGTCTTTCTGAATCTTTTATGTATCTTTCAAGTCAAGTTTTTCAAGTGTTTTGGTATCTTATTCACTTTAGTCTTATCATCTTTATGATTGTTTATGGCTTGAGAAGTTTGGAGTCTTTTCGCTTGATTTTGATCTTGAAGTGATTGATTGCTTTGCCTTGAAACTTTTGTCATAATCCCTTAAAAAGAAAAAAACAAAAAAACATTTGTTTTTTTCCTTTCTTTTCTTTGGTTTTTAGTTTTTTGGCCTTTTTGTCTTTTCAACAAGTGTGCAAATCTTTGCTTGAGGTTGAAATTGGCTTCATTTGGGAGATATTTTCTTGGATATTTGTTTCTCCTTGTTTGTCAAATTTTGGCTTTTGGTCTTTGAAAGAACACATTTGTTTATTTAGAGCGTCCATAGAATCTCACATATAGGCATTTTAGTATGCATTAAGGTAGTTTTCTTTTTAGGAATTTTAATCTCTTTCGATAGATGTTGAATGTGTGAATGTGTTTAAATGAAAAAGGAAAGATTTTTTCTTTCATAGATTTCTCGTAGAACCTTGTAGAGATCACTTTTCATTAAAGAAAAATAAGTTGCATTGTCATGTAGCCTAGTTTTCTATTGTTTTTTTTTTTTTTGTGTCAAAACATCACAAGTTTCACTTCCGCTACCTGTGACCTAAATAACAACTAGTAAAATCAAGCACTTAATTTAAAATGAACTACATTTTATTTTTGTCATAGATACATTAATTAGTCTAGGGAATTTAGGGCCTTAGAATAGATGTGAGGAGAGTAAACCCTCCAAGGCCACTCTAAACTAAAACATAGAAGTTGATTAAAGAGTGCAAATCCAATATCGTTAGGCTATCTGGGAAAGCTCCTCTAACACAGGAGTTAAGCACAAGGATGAGTGAAGACAAGGAAAGAGAGAGATAACCCCTCTCCTACTTGTTGGATCCCACGCCCATGACTATTCCTCTCAACCTCTGATTACGAGATGGTGACCTTAGTTTCCTATCCTAGGGATCACACAGGTGATTGCAGGGGGGAATGCTTGTGGTACCTGAGATAGAAGTTGCATCACTTTCATATTACTTCTAGAGGGTTCCCTTGCGAAGCTCAGGTACTTCCACAGGCAAAGGCTATTGTTTGGAGGTCAACATAACTGTTTCTGATACCTTTGTCAGTAGGCTTGGGCTGTAAATATCAAAAAATATCTTTGAAAGGCCCTTACCTTCGCTTTCTTGTATTTTGGTGTCTGGTCCTAATCACTCATAGCAGAAATACCTAGAAGCTACTTGTTTGGTTGTATCTTTAGGGACTTTTTAATGAGTTCTCTTTGCTCCTAGATTTCCATAAGTTTTTATTTTTGAGACTCTTAAAAAGTTTTCTTAATCATTAAAAGTGGTTGATCGACCAGTTCGTCAGTCTAGGAGGCTTCATGGGCTTTCACCTGTGAGTGTCGAACCTTCATCTAGAAGGCGCAAGAGCAATTTTGTTGGTGATTTTCAAGCAATAGCAACTGACACATTGGAGTTTAATCCTTCTCCATTGGCTCTCATTTCATAGGGTGAACCTAGTTCAATTCATAATTTGGAAAAAAATGTTGTAGAACTTCCTAGGATGTTCTTCCAATCAAAAGACGAGGTTGATATTGAAGATGTCCTTGAGTCCCCCATGAATCCTGTAGAAGCTCTTCCTTCTAATCTTACTTAAATTGTAGAATATGTGGGTACCTCGACTCATAGGTTGACAAGCCTTGTTCACCCTCCTTTTTTTTTTACGATGGAAAATGTTAGTGGCATAAGTATGGCTACTACTACTTCTGGTGTGCACACCCTTCCTTCAGTTGCAGGATGGGGTAATATTCCTATCTTTACTGTTACGGGTAGTACAATAGTTTTCAGCTTTACCTCCATTCTAGGTTTGAGTGGGGGCACCCAACCTTCCAGCCCTTTCACTGGTGCCTATCCTTTCGGGAGGCCATCCAGTGGGATTCGTTCAGTTCCTTCAACCTTCCCATCTGCTGTTTCTGCATCCATGACTTCTATGCCAAGTGGTTCAACATATTTTCAGGGTTTCACTTTTGGAAGATGTCATATTCCTCCTTCCAATCCATCTTTGAACTTAGGATTGGTACCTTTCTCTAGGCTATCTCAAAATGTTAATCCTTTCCAAGGAATTCAAGTATGGGAAAATAATTCCATTAATGATTTAGGGGTTGGGAATTTATCCCATCTATTTTGTCAGCAACAGAGTATGCCCTTCCATTCTATCAGGACCTCACAAGTCTTTCCTCTACTAGCTAGTGCATGGAATCCTTATCAGGAAACTACCCTATGCATGGTTACCCTACGGTAGGGGGTGTATACCCTCTGAATAGTTCTGGGCCACACGGATTTCCTTATGGTTCATGTCCTTCTACAAGTAACCTAGGGAAACTTGGTGCCTCTTCAAATCCAGGATACTCTTTTTCTAAGGTTGAATTTTTTTTCTCTTGGTTGGTGGAATTCTCTTATTCCTCCACGTTTACCATTCCTGACAAATTTGAACTTTCCAGATCTTTCAAATTTGACAAATGATCTAATCTGATACAATCCAACTTGGCCTCTGGTCCCCACCAAACTTCTATTTGATACTCCGAAATTCGAAGGGAAGTCTAGAGAGGACCCAACTGATCATATAACCACATTCCATTTGTGGTTCTCATCTAACTCCTTGATCAATGATTTGATCATGTTGAGATTATTTCAACACACCCTAACTGGAAACGTTGCAAAATGGTATATTGAGCTTAAAAGTTCTACCTTTTCTACATTTGGCGAATTGGCTACTAGGTTTCTAAATCATTTTCAGTTTCTTGTTTGATATGATGCTAGAACTGAGCTTCTAGCCAATTTTAAACAAGACAAGGAAGCTCATATTTCTGACCACATCCAAGAGTGGCGCAGAAGGAAGAGGATAATCAAGGCATATATCCCTGATGAGTTTCTTCTGGAATGGTTTTTGAAATCTTTGCATCGGAAGATTTCTATGGATGTGTCACTCTCTGGAGTGTTCACTGAAGAACAAGCCATATTTAGAGACCAATAGTTAGAACTCATATATTATCAGTCTTGAGTCCTTTACAAGATTCTCCTTGATGCTCCCCGACCGAAGATCGATCTAGCCAAACCTAAGCTAGGACCCCATGCTGACAGAATTATAGGGTCAATCGATAGTAGCATGATTAACCTGTTGACTCAATTGCAGTAATTTTCTTTAAAATCTGCTTCTTTGACATATGCTACATTGTTAGTGTCTATTCCTTCCCAATCTTTAGCAGTTATTGTTGTCCAATCTTCAAATCCTAAAGGAAACCAACAATCCGATGGGAAGAAGAAGGGATGTGGTAAGAAAAAATATAAGGTTGGGGAGGTGTTGTGCTATTCAACAACCCACCATTTGTTAATAGTAGTAGTCAATTATACATTAATAAATGGGGATCCTTTAAAAAATCTTTCCAAAAATAATTTTAGCATTTAGGTAGTTTCTTTATTAATTTTGGAATAAAACAAGATACCAATCAAACCCCTTTTCAAAAGAACTAGTAAATGCTTGCCTTTCCCACATATCGCATGATTAAGCATGATTGAAAGCCTTGCTAATCCACCAAATCTAGCGAAAAAAAATCAAACAGAAGGACTTCATGCTAAACGCTTTGAAACTACTAAGTTTCTTATATAAACCAGGTCCTTAGGTATTTCTTATCAAAACTAAGTCTCGCATCACATATCGCTATTCGTAGAAGGCACACCTTAATAAATTACCTCAAAAACAAGTGAAATGTGAAATTGCGATCACATCATTTCCCTTACCGGATCACATTTTGAGCATTTAAAAGAACACCGCAGACTTACTTCCTGTCGAAATTGCGAAATGCGATCAAGACCTGGACCCACTCCCTACATACTTTACAAAAAAATGTTTAGGTCTGTCGCTTAGTAAAAGGGTCTTTACATAGAAAACCTAACAAGTGAGCTATGTCTTAGAAATAATAAATGAGCAGCTCACATCTCGCATCTCGCATCTCACAGAAACATAAGACACAATAAGAAAAGCAAAAAGGCATAATGCGATAATGCGATCTACGATATTTCTTCACAAATCGAAAAATCGGCATTATCGCAATTCGAAGGCCCGCCACCCTAGAAGCTTTCTTCCTGACTTACGATGCAGACATTTATGAGAATTAAAGCTAAGAGATAACGAACATTAGTGGGCATTTAGTGAAGGTTAATGGCATTTATGTGTGAAAATCCATTTAACGTGATATGATATCTATTACGTGCATTCAAATAAAACTCCTTTTATCACCTTTGCAATTTATCTATATCATTCCATTTCACGTTCATTATTATCTTTGTATATTCGATAGCTGCTGTTTTTCTCCACTTTCAGGAACAATCCACAGAACAAATCTTCAGGAGAGATGGTGAAGAAAGGTAAGGCAGTCGCATTTGAGAAATCAGAAATGACTCCCTTATTTTTGGATACTACATGCAACATAGATGGAGGAACCTCTACGTGGTAAACCATCTATAATATATTAGAAGAATAGGAACCAAGACTTCTGGAAACAAAGATCACAGTTGATAGTCGTGATTCCTTAGATGCCTCTATTTTCGCGATGACATGCTCATTTTTTCATCGCATAGCTGTGTGCCCAAAGATAATCCCTTATGTAGATATGGTTAAATGTGTTATTGATGAGGCCAATATCTCAGACAAAGAATTCAGGACCAGAAGCCAAGAGGTTATGGGATATTTTTCGCCGGACAACCTACGGCTTATGTACCACCTACCAGAGCCACAAGTCATCTACAACAAACAATTCATTGAGAAGTTTTCCAAAGAGAACGAGGACCCAACAGACTACACCCGGACCTGGTCAAATAATGAGGGAAAAATAAAAAAGGACAAAAATGGTATGTACTCTACTGCGTCTATTTCTCCCCCTCATAGTTTTGCAGCAGCCATGCTATGTAGGATGTTTGGCAAGCCCGATAGCAATAAATTTTCCCAAGAATCACTGCCATTAATAGATGTAGCCATAAACAAAACTATAATGAATTGGGCCCAAATTTTGTTTGATAATTTAGCAAAGGCAATAATCGATTATAGGAGGAAAAGGAGTGTCTCAATGAGGGTTTACCCTCCATTTTTTATGAGTGCCTATGTAATGAATGCAACTTGTTTTGGTTCAAAGATTCCTGTCATGGGATGGAAGTGGAAAGTCCAAGATCCACTTCCCATTCATATATACCATAAAGACATGTGGGAATCTTAGTTTCAACCACATTTTTACAAAATTTGTCATGGAGTCATGCTCCCTATCCACAAACAGATTTACAACCGAGATGCCCACAGATTTTAGGAAGCTGAGGTAGATATCCTCCTAGTAGCCAGATGGTTTGGAGAGGAAAAATTCATGTATATCAAAGTATTTAGCAACATTAACCTACCACATGTCTTCCCATACTATGTTCTGGATGAATTGATGGCTAGAGAGATAGCCTATCAAACAACTAATGAGGGTGGGCTGAGAAAAGCATTGAAGGAAGAAAAAAAGGCCATTTGGCCTACATTCTCTTTATTGTGCGGAGCATTTTCACTACACGATTTGGGGTATGCATTTAAAGAACTAGAGATCATGTTATCTCTACACTTACCTAAATTCCCAAGAAGGCAATATGACCCACTTGACACTGCTAAAGACTTCACTACCATGGTAAAAATGAAGGTATTTAGTCACGAGGAAGATCCATTTCATGACAACTTCCTACAGAAAGAGACATTCATAGAAGTGAAGCACATGTCATCACTACTTTTTGACCAAGAAGAGATTGAGGCCTTTCATCAATATAGAGAAAGGATATTGTTAAAGGTCCCATTGGACGAATTGCAGATTGAACCAATAAGGGAGCTGACTCCCTACATAAACCTAGAAGGAAGTTCCAGAGGAAACTCTAAAGATGACCCCCAGGAAGAATCCCAAGAGAAATATACTAGGGAGTCAGAGCACTCAGAATAACAATCACAAAATGGGAGAAGTAAAAGTAAGGAGTCAAAAATAGCTACAACTCAGTCTACAAAAAAGACAGATGAGCAAACTTTAGCTAAAAAACAGGCTGAAATTCATTCCACCTCCACCCAGCCAATAAAACCCTTGGTGATTGATTTAGATGAAGAATGGGAGCACTTTAATAAAAATATCCATGCAAAGAAGCAAACACCAAAGCTACAGACTCCACAACACAGAAAAACTCAAGAAATTACAGTAGAGAAAACTATAAATACTCTAGAGCTAGAGCACATTCCTGTCACTCCTACCTTTGAAATTGTTTTGAGGATTGAGGAGATTCCTCCTTTAGATGTATTCTATAGTCCTACCCACAAATCCATTGTTAAAATACAAGGGAAGAAAAGGAAGTTGGATGCTACAGATGCTACTACTCCCGATAATGAACCGATGGATATTGTCTGGAAAGACTCACCAATCGACCCATCCGCCACCCTACTAGACTATCACAGTTTGGAGGAGCCTATGCTACAATGACGATCGATAAAACAATAGAGGTGAAAATGTTTCTAAAGGAAAGGGAAAATAATATCTTACTATTATAACAACAGCTACAACAAGAATAATCTAACCAACAAGAAGAATCATAGTTAGCTAAGCTCCAACAAGAATTCGAGCAGATGCAAATAAAACATCAAGCCATCTTAGCATAGAAGGAAGCGAAAATACAAGGAATAACTGATCTGCAAAAAGATGATCCAAAAATTGATCAGTTTACTATTGAAGCACTTAGCCTTAACTCCCAACTGATGCACCCAAAGGAACTATTATGCCAGAAGATCTTGTAATGGAATTCCGATTGTGAGACAAGTGAAAAATTGATGAGTCAAGTCATTAAGATGAGACTCGAATATGATGAAATCTTCAAGAGAGTTTTCGAATTTATTGCCTGGCAGAATTCAGAAGATGGGAGAAAGTCTGACGTACCTAAACTGGAAGAATCACACAAGGAAATTTTATTTGCACACTGGGATGCTAGGCTTAGATAGGCAGAAAAGGAAACAATAGACACAACAACAACAACAAACAGTGTTATCGAGAACATCGATGAAAATTTACATAGTGCCAAATTGGTAGCAGAGTCCATTCCAGGTTTTCTTCCAAATGTCAAACAACTTGAACAACAGTGGAGGTAGGCAACATAGGAAAAAGGAGAAGCAATTAGGCAAACGAACAGGTTAAAATGGGAAGCATACTAGCAACATTTAATGAAGCCTCATAGCTAGTGGATGACCCTGCGATGCCTAACCACTTCTACAGAGAAAATGGTGCCAGCACTGACCAACGCCATGTTCACTGGGCAGTTGAAATCTGAAATTGGTTGACCATCACAGCTTAAGCTCATGACAGACATTTGCGATCTTAAGGATGAAATGAAAAGGAGCTAGTCATCATGCTCATTTCTATTTTTGTTTTATTTTGCATAATTTGAGGAAGGGCGTTTAAACCTCCTCAACTATTTTTGTAATAATCTTTTTTTAGTTTTGTAGTTTAGTATTTAAACCCCTCTCATGCATTTAGAGAGGGGTCCATAAATTTTATCAGAAAGAATCTTCAAAACATGCACTTCTGTTCCTTTGAGGAAGTTCTGGTGAAATGAATGGAACAGGATTTATTTTTATCTTATCTGGCATCTTCTACTGAAATTGCACTTTTGTACTCTTAGATGGTGTTGGATTGATTGGAAGTAGATCAATATTGTTGAATCACATGAGCAAGACTTATTACAACTGGTACTTTTATCTTGTAATTTTGTTTTACTTATGTATTAAGAAATAAGTTCTCTATCATCTATCATAAACTTGTTATGGATCACAAAAGCCTCAACTCTACAAATAAGTTCTCTTCAAGTTGTTTCTGTGTGAAAGTTTGAATCTTGGTGGTCATTTATTGCACTTTTGTATGGTGATGGCCTAAATTTTATGCTGAATTCATGAATAATTTCTTATGTGATATATCTTTCACAATAGTTTTGGATAACTATTTATCCGAAACGATTATTGTTAAAATGATTTCATTTCTTATTGCAATTGAATAATCTTTATTACCAATTGCTTTCAGACATTATTGTAGATCACATACTTAAAAATTTATTACTGAGTATAGTCATAGCTAGATAGTGTTTAAATTAGGATATATACATGTGATTATTAGCTTAGCTTAGATTACGTTTAGCTTAAACATTACTCCAAATATCACATATCACCCCATCAGCACTATCATAAATTATATTGGGAAACTAGTCCCATTATCCCCAGTCGGAGCCACTACACCAAACGAAAAAGGAACTGCCAACCAAGGGCCAGACCGGGTGGTTTTCCCCCATGTTGTAAGCAATGATTTTCGAGGCTTCAACATTTTGGCTCTAGAAGGAGGGTCTGACTGTGAATGGAAAGTAAATCCAAATCAACAGACCATTCTAAGAGTAAAACTCCCTCACTATCACCTCCAACTTCTTGATTGCATTCCAAATCTCCTGATCCTAAGCGAGAAGTTGCAAAGAAAACCATAGAACACATTGCTGAAATCCCAAAGAAGCCAGATCATTCTTCTTCTACTAAATCCCCTGAAGTCCAATCCTTGATTCATAAATTATAGTGGATTTTGTTATCTCTAGAAGAATCTGATCTATCCTAAGATAGTGTTACCTCTCAGTTTACCCCATCTCAATAGTTAACTATATCATAGAGTGAAAAACTTGGAATCTCACTATTCGAATTCCCTCTACCAAGCCATAAGAAAGCTAAGAAAACACCATTCAAATCTCACAACGAGGTTCTCTCATCAACACAATCTTCATCTTCATTCATTCCATTTATACCATCACAAGATCAATCATCCACCTCGCCACTCCAGATCGTGATTCACACAGGTACATGAACTACATCCTCCTCTACCCAATCACCTTCAACCACTGCTACACATTCTCCTACTCACATACCAACAATGGCATAAAATCCTCTAAGGCCATGGAAAAACCTAGGAGCTGTTAGGATGGCTTGGCCTTTACATCAATTGCTAGCTCATCTAGAGAAATGGTTACCCAAATTCAATCCTGATAATGGCCTGCTTGCTGAGGAACATATGAACAATTTCATGTTGTTCATTAACTTAAATGAAGTAGTGGAAGAAGACGCAGTTGTAAGATTATTTCCATATGCTTTACAAGGAGCAGCAAGATCAGGGTACTTCTCATTACCATCAGGTTCTATTAATAATTGGGATGCTTTTCAAGAGAAATTCTTAACTAAATTTGGAGATGATAGATCCACAACTACCCTAATTAACTACCTCTCCAATTTGAAAGATGAACCTAAAGAACCAATAAAAGACTTCAACTATTGCTTCAATAAATTATTGAATAAGATACCAAGGATGTCTAAGCCTAGTGATGAAGTCCAAAATGAGTGGTATATTTCTTCTCTCCCTTCAAACACAACTATTTTCTTTGATAGAGTTGCCAAACTAACTTTTGCAGAAAATATGAAAGAGGCAATAAATGTAGAAAAACAAATTCTAGTTGTAGAAAAGAAAAATGCATTAGAAGAATGAAAATCTAAGAAAGTGACTTTTAGGGATGACTCTAAGAAGAAACCACCTAAAGATCCTTTTGAACTTGAAGATTTACAAAAATTCCTCAAAAACATGTCTAAAGAAATGGTTGATATCAAAAAACAGGTAACTCAGTAACTTACTTGAACCTTTGAAGTGGACACTTAAGGAAGAATTTCCTCACATCAACCAGAGATATGCGTGGACTGCGCGACTCCCTTTCGCTTCTCCAACACGCCTTACAATCTCAACAACTAAGATGATCTTGGAAACAAACAGTCCTCAGACTGGTGGCCCAGCAGGCTTCAATATTAATTCAAAATAAGATTACACACCATAGATAGTCTCAAGTAGAGAGCTTGTCTAGCCTCTGATCTTTGAGAGCTCCGAATACAAACACACACCCACTCTCAAAACACACAATGGCTAAACTCCTAGGAACTCATTCTTTAAATAGACTTGAAAACGAATCTATCTTAGCTAAGACATGACATAAGATAGAAATAATTGAGGGTCATATCGGTATCTTTTTCCACCAACGGTGTCTACTCAATTTTTTCTTTTGTACAAAAGCTTTTGTCACAACATGTGACCAACAGTGTCACATTGTTGACAAGAGATTCTTTACCATGGTCCTTTCGGACTCCTATCACTATCATAATCTAGTTCACAATCCGAATCTGACGGGGTTCTTTGTCTTTCCAATGAGTGTGTTAACTTTGCCAATATGTCTTCTTTCTTTTCCCATGAAGATGTAAGCCACGATAGATATTCTTTCTCCCAGGTGGGGTCGTTCTGTACCTGTGCATCTTGATAAACATCGACGAATACGGTCTCTTTTTCTTCTTCCACTTTTGCTTTTCCTTTGGAATCATGAATTGCTATTGAAGATGCTTCTTTTTGTGGTGCATGTGAACTTTGTCATGTGTCATAAGAAAATTTTATCGAATCTGCAGTTTTCCGTACACTCTTTGATGGAAAGAGATAATCATCTTTATTCCATCTGTTCACATATGCAAATGGATCAATTTCAATTCCAAGAAAAGAATCTTTTTTACTTTTTCTAAAATCTGGCAAAGACTGTACTGCCAACTCGACTCCATCTAACAAATCCCATCTAAATATTTGAAACATGCTGACTGACTATTCGATGGCTGCTTGCACCCATAATTTGCATTGATGACTAACGTTTCCTTTATCTTTCCATCCAATTTCAAATGTCATTGATGAGCATACCCTGTTTGATAATAGCAGATTTATAAGACATACAGAATCTTCTGTCCAACTTCCTGAGGAGACACTAATTGTGATTAATGCCTTTTGATTAATAATCAGTCGTAACACTCCATGTTTTCCTTGCATCGGCTCCAGTGTTTTGATCATTGAGATTTTTTCTGGTAATTTTAATAAATGGAATTCTTGAAGCCACATAAAAATCTTTTTTATCTGTTCTGGGTTTTCTGCCAATGTGGATTCTAGCACACTATCCGTACCATACATTTTTGCAAAAGGATTAGGTTCTATCGGATTTCTGAATTCCATACTCTGAAAATCCCAAGGTTCTGTAAAAGTTCTGAGATACTGGAGAGTTCTCATAATGCATTGAGATGCTCTGAGTTGAACTTTCTTTTGACATATGCCATTCTTGATCTCCCAATCAGCAAAAGACTGAAACAATTCATATTGTGGGAAAGAATCTGTAGATACAAAGTTTTCATCCACTTGTTGCAGAAAGGCTGCCTCTAATTGTTCAAACATATCAGGAATCTTGAGAGATTTCAAAAATCGTTCAACCAATCCATTCATATTAACTTCCTCAAGATCTAGCATTTTTGCAGAGACATAAATAGCAACAGAGAAATCAATGCCACCAATCATTTGATAATAATTCAAAGTTTTTAAAACTTTGATCATTTCTTCAGTGTAGTGGTTGTTCCATGTGTCATCAAGCAATCTGAAATAAATTTTTCTTGTAGATTTGGTAGAGGATAAACCTTTACCAATTCTTCATCAAGATTAAGAAAAATACCAACATTTTTATGCTGCCAAGCCTGGCATCTTTGAATCCACTGATTTCTTCTTAATCGTAAACCAACTACCTTCTTTATTTCTTCAACAAGATCAGGTAAGAGAAATTCTAATATTTTGAAACGCTGTACAAAAGTTTCAAAATTATCATCAGAAGCAGATTTACCTGGAATATCAAACATATTCTGTTTATGTACATGAACCTTATTCATTTCTCTTGTCAAAGCATCTGCTAAAAAGTTAGAATTTCCTGGGATCCATTCGACATCAAATTCATACATCTGAAACCACATCTGCCATGCTAACAGTCTTCCACGAGCTAACTGTTTTGAAATCTTTGCATTCAGGAAGTATTTAAAATTCATGGAATCAGTACGAATTAAAAATTTTGCAGGAGCCAAATAGATTTCAAATTTCTGAATTCCATTGAAAATAGCAAGGGTTTCTTTCTTTGCAGGAAAATGACCTTTTTGATGTTTCTGAAATTCTCCCGAGGCGTATGCACAAAGGACTTCTTCAATATCTTCTCCTTCTCCTTTTCTTTCAAGAAGTGTAGCAGCCCAAAAATGATCTGAAGCATCTGTTTGTAAAATCAGAAATCCATTACCTGGCGGTTTTAATGCTGGTAGATTCTGACATTCTTTCTTCAGCAACTGAACCGCTTTTGTAGCTTCATCAGACCATCCACCGTTAATATATTGACAAATTGGAGAAGTTTTTTCAAAGAGATTTGGGATATAATTATGTACATAATTTAAAATCCCTATAAATCTTTGAATCATGCGTTTATCTGTCAACTGATCAGGAAATTCAGACAATTTTGTTAAAACATGCGGCTACATCTGAATTTTCCCATTATTGATATGAATTCCAAGAAAATCAACATTTTCTTGAAAGAGGATCATTTTCTTTTCTGACAAAACAAGACCATGGGCCTTGGCTTCTTCAAGAAATATCTGCAAGTGTTTCAAATGAGATTCTAAATCTGAGCTATGTACAAGAATATCATCAATATATACACCAATGAAATCATATTTATTGAAGATATGATCCATTCTTCTCTGAAAGAAGGCAAGAGCATTCTTAAATCCGAAAGGAACAACTTTCCATTGGAAGAAACCTGCAGGACATGTGAAAGCAGTTTTGTATCTATCTTCTTCTGCAATTTGAATATGATAATAGCCCGATTTCATATCAAACTTGCTAAATATCTTACTTCCTTGAATTTTCTGCATTATAGTTTCTTGTCTGGGCATAGGATAATTAAAGCTTTTGGTTATTGCATTTAATGGCTTGTAGTTAATAACCATCCTATCCTTACCACGAACTATTTCTGAATGATTTCGGACAAGAAATGCAGAACAGGAATAATGAGATTCACTCTTTTCAATCAATTGAAGATCTAGCAATTCTTGAATCTGCTTTCTCATTTCTTTTTCTTCAGTAGGGGTGCATGGTATCAACTTACCAGATACCCCATTATCATGCAATGTCTTAATTTCTTGCTGCGGAATTTCTGTAGTCCAGAATGCTTGAGGATTGTTTGAGCAGCATTTTAACAAATCCTCATACAGACTTATTTGTTCAAAGGACCAATTGGGATCTCTACTGGCTTTCTGGGTAGGTTGTGATTTAGCCTCATATATCATTAATACCTCTTTCCAGTCATGAGACTCGTTTTTTACTTTCTTGGAACCTACCTTTTTTTGGCTCTGCTCTCTTCTAGCTTCTGAGTTTTCCATTGTTAACCTTGGAACTGCTACTGCTTTCTTTTTGACATTACAAATGATTTTGTCTTCACTTATTGTTATTGGCAGTATTGAATTAATAAATGGAATTCCTAGAAATAGGCTTGCAGAAGCATCATAATGCTGAATAGCAGAGATTTTGATAGTAACCCCCCCAAGTTTCAAAGAGATATTATCTACATAATGGTTAAGGTTAACAGATCCACTAATAGTTTCTGAAACAATGATATGCTGCAAAGGCTTCCATAATCCTTTGAAAAGCGATGGACGTGCAAGATTATTGGAACCACCAGTATCAATAAAAGCATCAACACTAATCCATTCACCGCGGACTTGAACTTCAACTGGAATGTACAACAGATTATTGGATTTGACCATCTTTTTAAGAAAAGCATTCTCTTCTTCTAGAGCAGAACTATTTACAGGGAGTGATGATGATGAAGACACAAATGTTTTAGGATATGGACAAAAAGAACTCACAGGTGGCTGTGGAGGCAAGGAATTTAAACTGGGAAATGAGTCCTTTAAGTCGGCTATTGTAACATTTTCAATAGAAGAATTATCCGAGTATTCTTCTGTAAAATCTTCGGTATCTATCTCATCACTATAATGATGTTCTTCTTCTTCTTCTTCAAATTCACTTGGTTCACTTTCAAAACTAGAAAAACAAATATTCATCTTTTAGCTGACATCATTTAGAGATTCAGTGTCAGATAATGAAGCATGAGTCAAAATATAAACATCTGAAACTTCATCATTGGAATCAACTACTGACCAGTCATCTGCAAATTCATCAATCTCAAAACAGCCTTTCAATTTATTAGAGGAACTCTTGGGACATTTTCGAACAAAATGTCCTTCTTGCTTACAGATGAAGCAAGCATTATCTCTTTTTGGTTGTTTCCTCTTTTTAACATATCTGAATTTTCTGAATGGCCTTCTAGGATTAGCAACTTTTTTTGGTCTGTATTTACCATATTTCTTTGTTCTTCTTTTTCTAAACGGAGTCCAGGGTAATACAGAACAACAAACATTCAGATTTGGAGAAACATTATGAACCTATTTTTGCCAGCACAAATACTTAACCTTTTCTTGGCATCTGAATAGGAGATCTATCCAATAGATTTGTTCAATCTTTTTATTTTGAACTTCAATATCTTTCATAATCATGTCTCCTAAATTTCCAGGAAATTTTGATAAGAAAGCAACTTTCTGGGTAGGATCATTGTTTAAACTGGCTTTAAAGACTTTAGCCATATATTCTGACCAAACTGATCTAGATCCTTTAGATCTTTTAACTCCATTCTAGTTAGATCAGTAATTATTTGCTTTCTTTCATCAATAGGTTCTTGAACAAATTGAGTAAGCAACAAAACTTCTAAAGTAGCTAGACCCAATGTTGCAACATTCTATCTTTCTTCATTAGAACCAGCCATCCACCAATCCCACACAATACCTGCCATACGTTTTTCTGCTAGCAAGAAAATTGAGAAATTATCCAATTTAGACACTACTTGCATTTGGTACAAAGCACCAATCCATATTCTGATTGATTCAGCTGGATTTTTAGATTTATCCAAATCTAGAACATATCCAGATGAATTAGTAGCAAATAAATCCTCCTCGACTCTTGGGTATTTTGGTTCTTTATACATATTAGCTTTTTGCAGGGAGGGCATTATGAATGATGGGAATAGAGTAGTAGCATTTTCAAAAGTAGCCAATTCACTTTT
Organism: Pinus tabuliformis; assembly: GCA_031772625.1. NCBI lineage: Eukaryota > Viridiplantae > Streptophyta > Pinopsida > Pinales > Pinaceae > Pinus > Pinus tabuliformis. Next base: position 302,211,081 of record CM062814.1, read on the forward strand.
ATTTTTGTGAACTGTGGTTGACTTTGGCTTGTCTATTCTTAAACCAATTTGGCTACTGCTAGACTCAGCTACTTCTTCTTGGGAATCATTAGTTTCCCATTTCTGAGGAATTTCCATAGTTTTAGAAAACTTTGGAGGCTGTGACTCCTTTTTCTTTTTCTCTCTTCTTCTTCTTTCTCTTTCTTCTCTATGTTGTCTATCGGCTGTTTGCTCATCATGTAGAAGTTTAAGATTTGCAAGAATTAATTCACTTTGACATCCCAAATCATCTAAAACTTCTTCTGCATGTGCACACCATGTAGTTAGATAGTTTCTGATCTGATATGTCTCATCCAGATCATTTGTATTTTCTGCATTATGCTCAATCAATGGAGTGCAATCTGCACGAGTAATTGGTTGTCGAGAAGATGAAGAAGTGGTACAGATTTTTGTACGAGGAGGCCATTTTCTGCCCTTGACAAATCTGCGATTGGCATATTGCCATTCTTCAACAGGAGGAAAATAACCTAGACGATGCATTTTATTTACAGTGGGTAAAAAAGGTTTGGATTCTGGTATATACAATACAGTAGATGACCTCAGAGACTCACTCTGACTCTGACTGACTTCATGTATGGTAGACAAACCATGACTACTTGACGGAACTTCAGTTGGAGCAATAGGAAACACATATCTTTTCTGCTTGGTAATTGGACGGGGTACTTTTGGCCTTGGAGGAATCAATTTTACTTGGCCATTATCAATAGCAACCCGTTTTACTTTTAGTTCAGGCTTTTTCTCATCAGTTATGGATTTATATTGGAAATACCAATTTCCGGGTAACTCAGTGGGGTCATACAAAACACCTTCAACTTGGGCATTAGATAAACCAACAGTGACACAGTCTTTTAGTACAGGCTATTTCAGCTTTGGATGTGCAGTGTTAGTGAGCTGAAATGAAGCTTGCCCTATCACAGAGAGATATTCACTTTCTTCTGCCATCGTCAACCCTTGAACCCCAGTTAATAATTTCCAACAATCTTTCAAATGTACATCATTCAGGCTGATGGCATAGTCAGGATAGATTGTCCCATATTGATAGCCTGTGGCAAGGTTTCCCATAATAGTTCCAATCCTAGCATGATCATAATTCTGATGACGGGTATCGAATAATTCAGCAATGCAGGGAATGTTTATTCCATGTCAGAATAATGGTGCAAGGCCTATCCTTATACCTCCAAAATGAAGATAGAAGTATTTTCCTTCTTTAGCATACTGACGAAACTTTTTGGTTTCATCATCAGAAAACAAGTTTAAAGCAAGGATTTGAGTAGAAGGTTCAGATATTTTTATCGTGATTTCTACTTCTTTCAGAAAATTCTTCTTCTTAAGTACAAAAGTCATGGGAAGCTTATAAATATCAGTAGCATGTAAAGCAGGAGGAGTCCACTTAGAAGGATCCTCGACTATCTCATGACCTTCATTGTCATTATTCTCAGACTCAACAGATCGAGATGAAACTTCAGTAATGACCTTTCTATCTATTGAAGAAAATGAGCGTAAGAGATTGGCCATATTTTATAATCTAAACCAGAGATGGACTAAAGAAAGCGTTCATCTACTCAGCACAATGTATAACAATGATGCCTTTCGAGTTAAGGCGTGTTGGAGAAGCGAAAGGGAGTCGCGCAGTCCACGCATATCTCTAGTTTAGATTATAAGTTATGGAAAATCTCTTACGCTCATTCTCTTCTATAGATCGTAAAGTAATCACTGAAGTTTCATCTAGATCTGCTGAGTCTGAAAATAATGAAAATGAAAGTCATGAGATAGTCGAGGATCCTTCTAAGTGGACTCCTCCTTCTTTACATGCTACTGATATTTATAAGCTTCCCATGACCTTTGTACTTAAGGAGAAGAACTTTCTGAAAGAAGTAGAAATCACTATAAAAATCTCTGGACCTTCTATTCAAATCCTCGCTTTAAACTTGTTTTCTGATGATGAAATCAAAAAGTTTCGTCAGTATGCTAAAGAAGGAAAATACTACTATCTTCATTTTGGAGGTATAAGGATAGGCCTTGCACCATTATTCCGACATGGAATAAACACTCCTTGCATTGCTGAACTATTCGATACCCGTCATCAGAATTATGATCATGCTAGGATTGGAACTATTATGGGAAATCTTGCCACAGGTTGTCAATATGGGACAATCTATCTTGACTATGCTATTAGCCTGAATGATGTACATTTGAAAGATTGTTGGAAATTATTAACTGGGGTTCAAGGGTTAACTATGGCAGAAGAAAGTGAATATCTCTCTGTGATAGGGCAAGCTTCATTTCAGCTCACTAACATTGCACATCCAAAGCTGAAACAGCCTGTACTAAAAGACTGTGTCACTGTTGGTTTATCTAATGCCCAAGTTGAAGGTGTTTTATATGACCCCACTGAGTTACCCAAAAATTGGTATTTCCAATATAAATCCATAGCTGATGAGAAAAAGCCTGAACTAAAAGTAAAACGGGTTGCTATTGATAATGGCCAAGTAAAATTGATTCCTCCAAGGCCAAAAGTACCCTGTCCAATTACCAAGCAGAAAAGATATGTGTTTCCTATTGCTCCAACTGAAGTTTCGTCAAGTAGTCATGATTTGTCTACCATACAAGAAGTCAGTCAGAGTCAGAGTGAGTCTCTGAGGTCATCTACTGAATTGTATATACCAGAATCCAAACCTTTTTTACCCACTGTAAATAAAATGCATCGTCTAGATTATTTTCCTCCTGTTGAAGAATGGCAGTATGCCAATCGCAGATTTGTCAAGGGCGGCAAATGGCCTCCTCATACAAAATTTTGTACCACTTCTTCATCTTCTCGACAACCAATTACTCGTGCAGATTGTGCTCCATTGATTGAACATAATGCACAAAATACAAATGATCTTGATGAGACATATCAGATCGGCAATTATTTAACTACATGGTGTGCACATGCAGAAGAAGTTTTAGATGATTTGGGATGTCAAAGTGAATTAATTCTTGCAAATCTTAAACTTCTACATGATGAGCAAACAGCTGATAGACAACATAGAGAAGAAAGAGAAAGAAGAAGAAGAGAGAAAAAGAAAAAGGAGTCACAGCCTCCAAAGTTTTCTAAAACTATGGAAATTCCTCAGAAATGGGAAACTAGTGATTCCCAAGAAGAAGTAGCTGAGTCTAGCAGTAGCCAAATTGGTTTCAGAATAGACAAGCCAAAGTCAACCACAGTTCACAGAAATAAAAGTGAATTGGCTACTTTTGAAAATGCTGCTACTCTATTTCCATCATTCATAATGCCCTCCCTGCAGAAAGCCAATATGTATAAAGAACCAAAATATCCAAGAGTCGAAGAAGATTTATTTGCTACTAATTCATCTGGATATGTTTTAGATTTGGATAAATCTAAAAATCCAGTTGAATCAATCAGAATATGGATTGGTGCTTTGTACCAAATGCAAGTAGTATCCAAATTGGATAATTTCTCAATTTTCTTGCTAGCAGAAAAACGTATGGCAGGTATTGTGTGGGATTGGTGGATGGCTGGTTCAAATGAAGAAAGACATAATGTTGCAGCCTTGGGTCTAGCTACTTTAGAAGTTTTGTTGCTTACTCAATTTGTTCCAGAACCTACTGATGAAAGAAAGCAAATAATTAATGATCTAGCTAGAATAGAATTAAAAGATCTAGCTCAGTTTGGGTCAGAATATATGGCTAAAGTCTTTAAAGCCAGTTTAAACAATGATCCTACCCAGAAAGTTGCTTTCTTATCAAAATTGCCTGGAAATTTAGGAGACATGATTATGAAAGATATTGAAGTTCAAAATAAAAAGATTGAACAAATCTATTGGATAGATCTCCTATTCAGATGCCAAGAAAAGGTTAAGTATTTGTGCTGGCAAAAACAAGTTCATAATGTTTCTCCAAATCTAAATGTTTGTCGTTATGTATTACCCTGGACTCCGTTTAGAAAAAGAAGAACAAAGAAATATGGTAAATACATACCAAAAAGAGTTGCTAATCCTAGAAGGCCATTCAGAAAATTCAGATATGTTAAAAAGAGGAAACAACCAAAAAGAGATAGTGCTTGCTTCATCTGTAAGCAAGAAGGACATTTTGCTCGAAAATGTCCCAAGAGTTCCTCTAATAAATTGAAAGGCTGTTTTGAGATTGATGAATTTGCAGATGACTGGTCAGTAGTTGATTCCAATGATGAAGTTTCAGATGTTTATATTTTGACTCATGCTTCATTATCTGACACTGAATCTCTAAATGATGTCAGCCAAAAGATGAATATTTGTTTTTATGGTTTTGAAAGTGAACCAAGTGAATTTGAAGAAGAAGAAGAAGAACATCATTATAGTGATGAGATAGATACCGAAGATTTTACAGAAGAATACTCGGATAATTCTTCTATTGAAACTGTTACAATAGCTGACTTAAAGGACTCATTTCCTAGTTTAAATTCCTTGCCTCCACAACCACCTGTGAGTTCTTTCTGTCCATATCCTAAAACATTTGCGTCTTCATCATCATCACTCCCTGTAAATAGTTCTGCTCTAGAAGAAGAGAATGCTTTTCTTAAAAAGATGGTCAAATCCAATAATCTGTTGTACATTCCAGTTGAAGTTCAAGTCCGCGGTGAATGGATTAGTGTTGATGCTTTTATTGATATTGGTGGTTCCAATAATCTTGCATATCCATCTCTTTTCAAAGGATTATGGAAGCCTTTGCATCATATCATTGTTTCAGAAACTATTGGTGGATCTGTTAACCTTACCCATTATGTAGATAATATCTCTTTGAAACTTGGGGGGGTTACTATCAAAATCTCTGCTATTCAGCATTATGATGCTTCTGCAAGCCTATTTCTAGGAATGTCATTTATTAATTCAGTACTTCTAGTAACAATAAGTGAAGACAAAATCATTTGTAATGTCAAAAAGAAAGCAGTAGCAGTTCCAAGGTTAACAATGGCAAACTTAGAAGCTAGAAGAGAGCAGAGCCAAAAAAGGTAGGTTCCAAGAAAGTAAAAAATGAGTCTCATGACTGGAAAGAGGTATTAATGATATATGAGGCTAAATCACAACCTACCCAAAAAGCCATTAGAGATCCCAATTGGTCCTCTGAACAAATAAGTCTGTATGAGGATTTGTTAAAATGCTGCTCAAACAATCCTCAAGCATTCTGGACTACAGAAAGTCCGCAGCAAGAAATTAAGACATTGCATGATAATGGGGTAACCGGTAAGTTGATACCATGCACCCCTGATGAAGAAAAAGAAATGAGAAAGCAAATTTAAGAATTGCTAGATCTTCAATTGATTGAAAAGAGTGAATCTCATTATTCCTGTTCTGCATTTCTTGTCCGAAATCATTCAGAAATAGTTCATGGTAAGGATAGGATGGTTATTAACTACAAGCCATTAAATGTAATAACCAAAAGATTTAATTATCCTATGCCCAGACAAGAAACTATAATGCAGAAAATTCAAGGAAGTAAGATATTTAACAAGTTTGATATGAAATCGGGCTATTATTAGATTCAAATTGCAGAAGAAGATAGACACAAAACTGCTTTCACATGTCCTGTAGGTTTCTTCCAATGGAAAGTTGTTCCTTTCGGATTGAAGAATGCTCCTGCCTTCTTTCAGAGAAGAATGGATCATATCTTCAGTAAATATGATTTCATTGTTGTATATATTGATGATATTCTTGTACATAGCTCAGATTTAGAATCTCATTTGAAACACTTGCAGATATTTCTTGAAGAAGCCAAGGCACATGGTCTTGTTTTGTCAGAAAAGAAAATGATCCTCTTTCAAGAAAATATTGATTTTCTTGGAATTCATATCAGTAATGGGAAAATTCAGATGCAGCCGCATGTTTTAACAAAATTGTCTGAATTTCCTGATCAGTTGACAGATAAACACATGATTCAGAGATTTATAGGGATTTTAAATTATGTACATAAATATATCCCAAATCTCTCTGAAAAAACTTCTCCAATTCGTCAATATATTAATGGTGGATGGTCTGATGAAGCTATAAAAGCGGTTCAGTTGCTGAAGAAAGAATGTCAGAATCTGCTAGCATTAAAACCACCAGGTAATGGATTTCTGATTTTACAAACAGATGCTTCAGATCATTTTTGGGCAGCTACACTTCTTGAAAGAAAAGGAGAAGGAGAAGAGATTGAAGAAGTCCTTTGTGCATACGCCTCGGGAGAATTTCAGAAACATCAAAAAGGTTATTTTCCTGCAGAGAAAGAAACCCTTGCTATTTTCAATGGAATTCAGAAATTTGAAATCTATTTGGCTCCTGCAAAATTTTTAATTCATACTGATTCCATGAATTTTAAATACTTCTTGAATGCAAAGATTTCAAAACAGTTAGCTCATGGAAGACTGTTAGCATGGCAGATGTGGTTTCAGATGTATGAATTTGATGTCGAATGGATCCCAGGAAATTCTAACTTTTTAGCAGATGCTTTGACAAGAGAAACGAATAAGGTTCATGTACATAAACAGAATATGTTTGATATTCTAGGTAAATCTGCTTCTGATGATAATTTTGAAACTTTTGTACAGCGTTTCAAAATATTAGAATTTCTCTTACCTGATCTTGTTGAAGAAATAAAGAAGGTAGTTGGTTTACGATTAAGAAGAAATCAGTGGATTCAAAGATGCCAGGCTTGGCAGCATAAAAATGTTGGTATTTTTCTTAATCTTGATGAATAATTGGTAAAGGTTTATCCTCTACCAAATCTACAAGTAAAAATTTATTTCAGATTGCTTGATGACACATGGAACAACCACTACACTGAAGAAATGATCAAAGTTTTAAAAACTTTGAATTATTATCAAATAATTGGTGGCATTGATTTCTCTGTTGCTATTTATGTCTCTGCAAAAATGCTAGATCTTGAGGAAGTTAATATGAATGGATTGGTTGAGAATTTTTGAAATCTCTCAAGATTCCTGATATGTTTGAACAATTAGAGGCAGCCTTTCTGCAACAAGTGGATGAAAACTTTGTATCTACAGATTCTTTCCCACAATATGAATTGTTTCAGTCTTTTGCTGATTGGGAGATCAAGAATGGCAGATGTCAAAAGAAAGTTCATTTCAGAGCATCTCAATTCATTATGAGAACTCTCCAGTATCTCAGAACTTTTACAGAACCTTGGGATTTTCATAGTATGGAATTCAGAAATCCGATAGAACCTAATCCTTTTGCACAAATGTATGGTACGGATAGTGTGCTAGAATCCACATTGGCAGAAAACCCAAAACAGATAAAAAAGATTTCTATGTGGCTTCAAGAATTCCATTTATTAAAATTACCAGAAAAAATCTCAATGATCAAAACATTGGAGCCGATGCAAGGAAAACATGGAGTGTTACGACTGATCATTAATCAAAAGGCATTAATCACAATTAGTGTCTCCTCAGGAAGTTGGACAGAAGATTCTGTATGTCTTATAAATCTGCTATTATCAAACAGGGTATGCTCATCAATGACATTTGAAATTGGATGGCAAGATAAAGGAAACATCAGTAATCAGTGCAAATTATGGGTGCAAGCAGCCATCGAACAGTCAGTCAGCATGTTTCAAATCTTTAGATGGGATTTGTTAGATGGAGTCGAGTTGGCAGTACAGTCTTTGCCAGATTTTAGAAAAAGTAAAAAAAATTCTTTTCTTGGAATTGAAATTGATCCATTTGCATATGTGAACAGATGGAATAAATATGATTATCTATTTCCATCAAAGAGTCTATGGAAAACTGCAGATTCGATAAAATTTTCTTATGACACAGGACAAAGTTCACATGCACCACAAAAAGAAGCATCTTCAATAGCAATTCATGATTCCAAAGGAAAAGCAAAAGTGGAAGAAGAAAAAGAGACCGTATTCGTCGACGTTTATCAAGATGCGTAGGTACAGAACGACCCCACCTGGGAGAAAGAATATCTATCGTGGCTTACATCTTCATGGGAGAAGCAAGAAGACATATTGGCAAAGTTAACACACTCATGGGAAAGACAAAGAACCCCGTCAGATTCGGATTGTGAACTAGATTATGATAGTGATAGGAGTCCGAAAGGACCATGGTAAAGAATCTCTTGTCAAGAATGTGACACTGTTGGTCACATGTTGTGACAAAATCTTTTGTACAAAAGAAAAAATTGAGTAGACACCGTCGGTGGAAAAAGATACCGATAGGACCCTCAATTATTTCTATCTTATGTCATGTCTTAGCTAAGATAGATTCATTTTCAAGTCTATTTAAATAATGAGTTCCTAGGAGTTTAGCCATAGTGTGTGTTTAAGAGCGTGAGTGTGTGTTTGTATGCGGAGCTCTCAAAGATCAGAGGCTAGACAAGCTCTCTACTTGAGACTATCTATGGTGTGTAATTTTATTTTGAATTAATATTGAAGCCTGCTGGGCTGCCAGTCTGAGGACTGTTTGTTTCCAAGATCATCTGAGTTGTTGAGATTGTAAGGCGTGTTGGAGAAGCGAAAGGGAATCGCGCAGTCCACGCATATCTCTGGTTGATGTGAGGAAATCTGCCTTAAGTGTCCACTTCAAAGGTTCAAGTAAGTTACTAAGTCCATCATCTATTTTATTGGTATCAGAGCCCTGTTCTAGTCCTGAGTCTGTAATCTATAGACAGAGCCTAGAGAAAGCCAGGCAGCCTTCGAAAGGCATCATTGTTATACATTGTGCTGAGTAGATAAACGCTTTCTTTAGTCAATCTCTGGTTTAGATTATAAGTTATGGCAAATCTCTTACGCTCATTCTCTTCTATAGATCGTAAAGTAATCACTGAAGTTTCATCTAGATCTGTTGAGTCTGAAAATAATGAAAATGAAAGTCATGAGATAGTCGAGGATCCTTCTAAGTGGACTCCTCCTTCTTTACATGCTACTGATATTTATAAGCTTCCCATGACCTTTGTACTTAAGAAGAAGAACTTTCTGAAAGAAGTAGAAATCACTATAAAAATCTCTGGACCTTCTACTCAAATCCTCGCTTTAAACTTGTTTTCTGATGATGAAATCAAAAAGTTTTGTCAGTATGCTAAAGAAGGAAAATACTACTATCTTCATTTTGGAGGTATAAGGATAGGCCTTGCACCCATATTTTGCACTGATGACTGACGTTTCCTTTATCTTGCCATCCAATTTCAAATGTCATTGATGAGCATACCCTGTTTGATAATAGCAGATTTATAAGACATACAGAATCTTCTGTCCAACTTCCTGAGGAGACACTAATTGTGATTAATGCCTTTTGATAGATGATGGACTCAGTAACTTACTTGAACCTTTGAAGTGGATGCTTAAGGCAGAATTTCCTCACATCAACCAGAGATATGCGTGGACTGCGCGACTCCCTTTCGCTTCTCCAACACGCCTTACAATCTCAACAACTCAGATGATCTTGGAAACAAACAGTCCTCAGACTGGTGGCCCAGCAGGCTTCAATATTAATTCAAAATAAGATTACACACCATAGATAGTATCAAGTAGATAGCTTGTCTAGCCTCTGATCTTTGAGAGCTCTGAATACAAACACACACCCACTCTCAAAACACACGATGGCTAAACTCCTAGGAACTCATTCTTTAAATAGACTTGAAAACGAATCTATCTTAGCTAAGACATGACATAAGATAGAAATAATTGAGGGTCCTATCAGTATCTTTTTCCACCGACGGTGTCTACTCAATTTTTTCTTTTGTAAAAAAGCTTTTGTCACAACATGTGACCAACAGTGTCACATTGTTGACAAGAGATTTTTTACCATGGTCCTTTCGGACTCCTATCACTATCATAATCTAGTTCACAATCCGAATCTGATGGGGTTCTTTGTCTTTCCCATGAGTGTGTTAACTTTGCCAATATGTCTTCTTGCTTTTCCCATGAAGATGTAAGCCACGATAGATATTCTTTCTCCCAGGTGGGGTCGTTCTGTACCTGCACATATTGATAAACGTCGACGAATACGGTCTCTTTTTCTTCTTCCACTTTTGTTTTTCCTTTGGAATCATGAATTGCTATTGAAGATGCTTCTTTTTGTGGTGCATGTGAACTTTGTCATGTGTCATAAGAAAATTTTATCGAATCTGCAGTTTTCCGTACACTCTTTGATGGAAAGAGATAATCATCTTTATTCCATCTGTTCACATATGCAAATGGATCAATTTCAATTCCAAGAAAAGAATCTTTTTTACTTTTTCTAAAATCTGGCAAAGACTGTACTGCCAACTCGACTCCATCTAACAAATCCCATCTAAAGATTTGAAACATGCTGACTGACTGTTCGATGGCTGCTTGCACCCATAATTTGCACTGATGACTAACGTTTCCTTTATCTTGCCATCCAATTTCAAATGTCATTGATGAGCATACCCTGTTTGATAATAGAAGATTTATAAGACATACATAATCTTCTGTCCAACTTCCTGAGGAGACACTAATTGTGATTAATGCCTTTTGATTAATAATCAATCGTAACACTCCATGTTTTCCTTGCATCGGCTCCAATGTTTTGATCATTGAGATTTTTTCTGGTAATTTTAATAAATGGAATTCTTGAAGCCACATAGAAATCTTTTTTATCTGTTCTGGGTTTTCTGCCAATGTGGATTCTAGCACACTATACGTACCATACATTTGTGCAAAAGGATTAGGTTCTATTGGATTTCTGAATTCCATACTCTGAAAATCCCAAGGTTCTGTAAAAGTTCTGAGATACTGGAGAGTTCTCATAATGCATTGATGTGCTCTGAGTTGAACTTTCTTTTGACATCTGCCATTCTTGATCTCCCAATCAGCAAAAGACTGAAAAAATTCATATTGTGGGAAAGAATCTGTAGATACAAAGTTTTCATCCACTTGTTGCAGAAAGGCTGCCTCTAATTCTTCAAACATATCAGGAATCTTGAGAGATTTCAAAAATCGTTCAACCAATCCATTCATATTAACTTCCTCAAGATCTAGCATTTTTGCAGAGACATAAACAGCAACAGAGAAATCAATGCCACCAATTATTTGATAATAATTCAAAGTTTTTAAAAATTTGATCATTTCTTCAGTGTAGTGGCTGTTCCATGTGTCATCAAGCAATCTGAAATAAATTTTTACTTGTAGATTTGGTAGAGGATAAACCTTTACCAATTCTTCATCAAGATTAAGAAAAATACCAACATTTTTATGCTGCCAAGCCTGGCATCTTTGAATCCACTGGTTTCTTCTTAATCGTAAACCAACTACCTTCTTTATTTCTTCAACAAGATCAGGTAAGAGAAATTCTAATATTTTGAAACGCTGTACAAAAGTTTCAAAATTATCATCAGAAGCAGATTTACCTGGAATATCAAACATATTCTGTTTATGTACATGAACCATATTCATTTCTCTTGTCAAAGCATCTGCTAAAAAGTTAGAATTTCCTGGGATCCATTCGACATCAAATTCATACATCTGAAACCACATCTGCCATGCTAACAGTATTCCACGAGCTAACTGTTTTGAAATCTTTGCATTCAGGAAGTATTTAAAATTCATGGAATCAGTACGAATTAAAATTTTTGCAGGAGCCAAATAGATTTCAAATTTCTGAATTCCATTGAAAATAACAAGGGTTTCTTTCTCTGCAGGAAAATAACCTTTTTGATGTTTCTGAAATTCTCCCGAGGTGTATGCACAAAGGACTTCTTCAATCTCTTCTCCTTCTCCTTTTCTTTCAAGAAGTGTAGCTGCCCAAAAATGATCTGAAGCATCTGTTTGTAAAATCAGAAATCCATTACCTGGCGGTTTTAATGCTGGCAGATTCTGACATTCTTTCTTCAGCAACTGAACCGCTTTTGTAGCTTCATCAGACCATCCACTGTTAATATATTGACGAATTGGAGAAGTTTTTTCAGAGAGATTTGGGATATATTTATGTACATAATTTAAAGTCCCTATAAATCTCTAAATCATGTGTTTATCTGTCAACTGATCAGGAAATTTAGACAATTTTGTTAAAACATGCAGCTGCATCTGAATTTTCCCATTATTGATATGAATTCCAAGAAAATCAACATTTTCTTGAAAGAGGATCATTTTCTTTTCTGACAAAACAAGACCATGGGCCTTGGCTTCTTCAAGAAATATCTGCAAGTGTTTCAAATGAGATTCTAAATATGAGCTATGTACAAGAATATCATCAATATATACACCAATGAAATCATATTTATTGAAGATATGATCCATTCTTCTCTGAAAGAAGGCAGGAGCATTCTTAAATCCGAAAGGAACAACTTTCCATTGGAAGAAACCTGCAGGACATGTGAAAGCAGTTTTGTGTCTATCTTCTTCTGCAATTTGAATATGATAATAGCCCGATTTCATATCAAACTTGCTAAATATCTTACTTCCTTGAATTTTCTGCATTATAGTTTCTTGTCTGGGCATAGGATAATTAAAGCTTTTGGTTATTTCATTTAATGGCTTGTAGTTAATAACCATCCTATCCTTACCACGAACTATTTCTGAATGATTTCTGACAAGAAATGCAGAACAGGAATAATGAGATTCACTCTTTTCAATCAATTGAAGATCTAGCAATTCTTGAATCTGCTTTCTCATTTCTTTTTCTTCAGTAGGGGTGCATGGTATCAACTTACCGGTTACCCCATTATCATGCAATGTCTTAATTTCTTGCTGCGGACTTTCTGTAGTCCAAAATGCTTGAGGATTGTTTGAGCAACATTTTAACAAATCCTCATACAGACTTATTTGTTCAGAGGACCAATTGGGATCTCTACTGGCTTTCTGGGTAGGTTGTGATTTAGCCTCATATATCATTAATACCTCTTTCCAGTCATGAGACTCGTTTTTTACTTTCTTGGAACCTACCTTTTTTTGGCTCTGCTCTCTTCTAGCTTCTAAGTTTGCCATTGTTAACCTTGGAACTGCTACTGCTTTCTTTTTGACATTACAAATGATTTTGTCTTCACTTATTGTTACTGGCAGTACTGAATTAATAAGTGGCATTCCTAGAAATAGGCTTGCAGAAGCATCATAATGCTGAATAGCAGAGATTTTGATAGTAACCCCCCCAAGTTTCAAAGAGATATTATCTAGATAATGGGTAAGGTTAACAGATCCACCAATAGTTTCTGAAACAATGATATGCTGCAAAGGCTTCCATAATCCTTTGAAAAGAGATGGACGTGCAAGATTATTGGAACTACCAGTATCAATAAAATCATCAACACTAATCCATTCACTGCGGACTTGAACTTCAACTGGAATGTACAACAGATTATTGGATTTGACCATCTTTTTAAGAAAAGCATTCTCTTCTTCTAGAGCAGAACTATTTACAGGGAGTGATGATGATGAAGACACAACTGTTTTAGGATATGGACAGAAAGAACTCACGGGTGGCTGTGGAGGCAAGGAATTTAAACTGGGAAATGAGTCCTTTAAGTCGGCTATTGTAACAATTTCAATAGAAGAATTATCCGAGTATTCTTCTGTAAAATCTTCGGTATCTATCTCATCACTATAATGATGTTCTTCTTCTTCTTCTTCTTCAAATTCACTTGGTTCACTTTCAAAACCAGAAAAACAAATATTCATCTTTTGGCTGACATCATTTAGAGATTCAGTGTCAGATAATGAAGCATCAGTCAAAATATAAACATCTAAAACTTCATCATTGGAATCAACTACTGACCAGTCATCTGCAAATTCATCAATCTCAAAACAGGCTTTCAATTTATTAGAGGAACTCTTGGGACATTTTCGAGCAAAGTGTCCTTCTTGCTTACAGATGAAGCAAGCATTATCTCTTTTTGGTTGTTTCCTCTTTTTAACATATCTGAATTTTCTGAATGGCCTTCTAGGATTAGCAACTCTTTTTGGTTTGTATTTACCATATTTCTTTGTTCTTCTTTTTCTAAATGGAGTCCAGGGTAATACAGAATGAAAAACATTCAGATTTTGAGAAACATTATGAACCTGTTTTTGCCAACACAAATACTTAACCTTTTCTTGGCATCTGAATAGGAGATCTATCCAATAAATTTGTTCAATCTTTTTATTTTGAACTTCAATATCTTTCATAATCATGTCTCCTAAATTTCCAGGAAATTTCGATAAGAAAGCAACTTTTTGGGTAGGGTCATTGTTTAGACTGGCTTTAAAAACTTTATCCATATAGTCTGAGCCAAACTGATCTAGATCCTTTAGATCTTTTAACTCCATTCTAGTTAGATCAGTAATTATTTGCTTTCTTTCATCAGTAGGTTCTGGAACAAATTGAGTAAGCAACAAAACTTCTAAAGTAGCTAGACCCAATGCTGCAACATTCTGTCTTTCTTCATTAGAACCAGCCATCCACCAATCCCACACAATACCTGCCATACGTTTTTCTGCTAGCAAGAAAATTGAGAAATTATCCAATTTGGACACTACTTGCATTTGGTACAAAGCACCAATCCATATTCTGATTGATTCAGCTGGATTTTTAGATTTATCCAAATCTAGAACATATCCAGATGAATTAGTAACAAATAAATCCTCTTCGACTCTTGGGTATTTTGGTTCTTTATACATATTAGCTTTTTGCAGGGAGGGCATTATGAATGATGGGAATAGAGTAGCAGCATTTTCAAAAGTAGCCAATTCACTTTTATTTCTGTGAACTGTAGTTGATTTTGGCTTATCGATTCTGAAACCGATTTGGCTACTCCTAGACTCAGCTACTTCTTCTTGGGAATCACTAGTTTCCCATTTCTGAGGAATTTCCATAGTTTTAGAAAACTTTGGAGGCTGTGACTCCTTTTTCTTCTTTTCTCTTCTTCTTCTTTCTCTCTCTTCTCTATGTTTCCTATCGGTTGTTTGTTCATCTTGTAGAAGTTTAATATTTGCAAGAATTAATTCACTTTGGCATCCCAAATCATCTAAAACTTCTTCTGCATGTGCACACCATGTAGTTAGATAGTTGCCGATCTGATATGTCTCATCCAGATCATTTGTATTTTGTGCATTATGCTCAATCAATGGAGCGCAATCTGCACGAGTGATTGGTTGCCGAGAGGATGAAGAAGTGGTACATAATTTTGTACGAGGATGCCATTTGCCACCCTTGACAAATCTTCGGTTGGCATATTGCCATTCTTCAACAGGAGGAAAATAACCTATGTGATGCATTTTATTTACAGTGGGTAGAAAAGGTTTAGACTCTGGTATATACAATTCAGTGGATGTCATCAGAGGCTCACTCTGACTCTGACTGACTTCTTGTATGGTAGCCAAATCATGACTACTTGACGGCACTTCAGTTGGAGCAATAGGAAACACATATCTTTTCTGTTTGGTAATTGGACGGGGTACTTTTGGCCTTGGAGGAATCAATTTTACTTGGCCATTATCAATAGCAACCCATTTTACTTTTAGTTCAGGATTTTTCTCATCAGCTATGGATTTATATTGGAAATACCAATTTCCGGGTAACTCAGTGGGGTCATATAAAACACCTTCAACTTGGGCATTAGATAAACCAACAGTGACACAGTCTTTTAGTACAGGTTGTTTCGGCTTTGGATGTGCAGTGTTAGTGAGCTGAAATGAAGCTTGCCCTATCACAGAGAGATATTCACTTTCTTCTGCCATCGTCAACCCTTGAACCCCAGTTAATAATTTCCAACAATCTTTCAAATGTACATCATTCAGGCTGATGGCATAGTCAGGATAGATTGTCCCATATTGACAATCTGTGGCAAGATTTCCCATAATAGTTCCAATCCTAGCATGATCATAATTCTGATGACGGGTATCGAATAGTTCAGCAATGCAAGGAGTGTTTATTCCATGTCGGAATAATGTCTCCTCAGGAAGTTGGAGACATTAATCATAACCCCCCCAAGTTTCAAAGAGATGTTATCTACATAATGGGTAAGGTTAACCGATCCACCAATGGTTTCAGAAACAATTATATGCTGCAAAGGCTTCCATAAACCTTTGAAAAGAGATGGTCTGGAAAGATTATTGGAACCACCAGTATCAATGAAAGTGTTATCACTGAAAATTCTGTTGCCAAAATTGCTCAGACTGGCTTAAGGACAAAGTGTTTCCGCAACGCATAGATCCCTTTATCAGTTTTGCAGCGCGACATCTTTTAGGTGATTTCGTAGCGCATTGGCTGCGCTACGAAATTGGGGAATTGTTCGAATCCATAGCCAATATTTCACAGCTGTCTCCTATGGATTCTGTGGGAATATCTGACTCAACATGTCACAGTGCTGGATCAGCTTGCAAGCGTTTTTATCAGTTGACAAAAAATGAGGATCTGTGGCGAATGGTTTGCCAAATGCATGGGGCAGTAAAACAACACGTGTGTTAGAAACAGTTCCAGGTGCTAAAGGCGAGGATGGGGTCTTTCCCTGGCCTCACAGCTATCTTGTTGCGCATGTGTGAATTTCTCAACAAACAGGTCTAGGCTTCCGTTGGAGTTCGGAGTGTCTTTTTGGAGAGATTCGCAGGGGAATTCGGTGGGCCTTGGTGTTGTTTCATGACAAGGCTCTTGTTCAATCAATCAAAGAAAAGGTAGACAGCGCAAGGCATAAGACGGAGGATGGAATTGGGACGCAGTGCGAGGATTGGCACAAGTTATTCCAAACCACTGTACATATTCATTATAATTATTGTCACAATTTTATCCTCTCACGTATTCCATTGCTTTGGAATTGTCAGGGCTTTCAAGGCCAACAGAATCTCGCAGGCAAATTGTAGCAGGGTGTACTGTCTTGCCTTATGTTACCAACTCTGGTTCGTCTCTTCTCCGCAGATTATCTTTACTTACAATGGGTGGTGGGTATCCCTTTCCTAATGAAATGGAGGAGGAGGCAATTCTCAGTTCACCTGAGGTCTTAGACACCGGAATCACAGAGGAAGCAAAGAATAGCCCTGTTTCACCTACAAATAAAGAAGAAATGTTCTCTGGGCCTGAATTTTTTTTACTTCTGATGATACTATATGGGTGGGGAATGAAGAGATGCTGGAGGACTCGACGTCCTTACAGCATGATTATTGTAACGTGATAGAATCTGCAATGGAAAGCTACCCAAAAGCCATTCCAGATGAGACACTGTATTCACCACCTCATACAGTTTTTATCAATAACCAAAACCCAAGTGCATTGATAAATTCGGTATTTGAAAGCCCTACAGAATTGATTCCAGATAAGACGCTGGGTTCACTAGTACAAACGGTTACCACCCGTAACCAATCCCCAATCGCATTTATGAATTCTGAAGGCCCTCAACCTGAGTTACCGAACCAGACTGCCACTGATCAAGCCTCAATCAAGGATTCGGAGGTCTCTCTCTTTCAAGTTATGAAAATTGTATCTGACAAGCAGGATTTGAGCTTTGTAGAGAAGGTTAATCTTCCAGAAGAGCAGATTCTTCGTCTCTGTAATGGAATTGTACCTAATTCTGCAGAAAATCAGTACCCTGATATCAGAATCAGTTTCAACTCCTTGAATCAACAATCTTTGCCGACAATTGGCTTCTATGGGGACAAGCGAACGATGGGTAGAATATTGAAGGAGATGGGTGTTATAGATCATTCCGTTCATGCGCAAATGGAGGAAGACAAATTTGAACCAGGTTTGTATGTTGGTCTTTTGAAGCGATGCATAATTGTTTTCTATTGGCATCAAGGTAGTCATCTCAAAGATGCATCAAGGAAACAGGTTTCTTGCAATTTCATACGTTATGTAGTGGATTTGTGTGATGATGTTATTGTGTGCGTTGAAGAGCATAACCTTCTGGGATCTATGTCTGCTTCTGTCACAACCACTTCTCGTAGATTGAAACGAACTCAGAGGCTCAAGATAAGTCATGTCCAGAATTCTGAAAATGATGTCAGGGTTTCGCCCGGGTTCAACGTAAACATAGGAAAGTATATCAGTACGACCCCTCCTGAAGGTCTGACAATACCGAAACATACATTGTTATTTGCTGAAGGATATCACAGATGTGCTTTTCTCACTGCTAAATATAAACAGTCCAGAAAGTATTTTAGTCCTCAATTCAAAAAAGATTAATGTCAGTTCCCTTCGGTCTGAGTTCGAGAAGCTGTCCAAGGACTATGATCTTGATTTCACTCGGCTCAGTAATGAAGAGCTTTGGTCAGCCTATTATTGAGAAGCTTTTGAACACAGAAAGAGATTTCATTGATAACTCATGATTCTGGTGGCTCGGGTGGGTTTAAAAATGAAAATACCCTGAATGTGGAGCTAGATATAGGTTCATTTATCAGTGTTGAAGATGGTTCACTTTCGTGCAGTCAGGTTTCCAGCTCCAGCCAGATTGTAACTGTTGATACATTGGAAGGTTTTGTTGCTAAGGAGTTTTTTTTTTAACTATCTAAAGGAGAAAGATGGTTTGCTAAAGTAAATGGTGGTTGTGTTAAACATCCTGGATCAAAAGCTTTCGATTTGAACAGCAGATCACTTCCAGATATTGAGCTTGGATCAAACAGAGACATAATTGCAGTTGCTTTGGCAAATCTAAAAAGGCAAGATGTTTAAACAATTCAGCAGTTTCGTAGCGCGCTACGAAACTGCTGAAGGTGTTGTTTTTAGCGCAGACAAACAGTTTGATGAAGTGACCGGAAATTTTCAAGGGAAACACCCAAGGGACATATAGGAAACCAAATGAAGTTAGCATAGCCATTCAAATGATGACAGGTGTACCTTTTGTAAAAGTGAAATGTTTTGGCTCAAGTTAAAGTTTTGATGATAAAGGCACTTTATTACCGGTCATTAGGGTTTGGAAGGAGTTGCATATGAGGATTCTTGGCTTGCATACCTGTCCATCAACGAAGCCTCCAACACATCTGGAAACATGGTGGTGCGCTCTACATTTTTGGGATATTAAAGAGCTGGAGACATGCTGCTGCATTTTCGAATAAATGGTGGAAGACAGGGACCGGAAAAACAGGGGTTTTCTCCTAATATCACTGAACCATCAAAGCATCCAGCATCCAAAGCTAGCCTAGAACATTGAATCTTCTTCTCAGCTATCTCGGCCAAACTGAAAGGAGACAGGTGTCAAGGAGCAAGAAAGAATCATTCTACGAGGAGGATATAATTAGAGCTTTAGTTTAATTAGGACTCTTTAAAATTCCAGTTTAGCACTTGTTGTATTTAATGAGTCAGTTAAATAGCGGATAAGGGTAATTAGTAGCAGTCATCGAGCTCCCCTCATGCTGGAGGAGGAAGCTCAAAGTAGTTAAGGAGATGTTTCTATATATAGAGAAAATTTTGATGTAATGAGGGTTGGATGTTTTGGAGAAAACAGAGTTTATTTTGGCTTGGTAAAAAACTTATTTTCAGTAATACAAATGACTGCTTTTCTTCTCAGGATTCACACAGTGTTTCAAATGCTCAAGATATATGTGGTTTTGTTTTATCCTTTATGTTTTACAACTGTATAGATACACAATCACTCAGAATTCACTTTGCTGCTCTGATTTCCTGTGTGTATTTGTAAGTTGAGGTTTCTATGAGAGGTATTTTGAGTGTTTAAACATTACATGCCCTGACTTCTATGAATGAGTAGTTTTATAGTTTGCTGAAATGATGATTAACTCCATGAGCCCAATGGAAGTCTTTGTAATGTCTGTCCAGCCAACATATGTGTTAAATTTACTTTGCAAGAGTTAGCCATCTCATCAATATTTAAAATCAATAACCCTTTGAGAGAGCCCTCTCAGGCTAAGGAGGCTAAGCCTTAGTCAAAAGTCTGGTTTGAAATAGTTACACAGAGTCTAACTGATCAGCAGCCTTTCAGTGCTTGATTTTGTGATAACAGAAAGCATCAACACTAACCCATTCACCACGGACTTGAACTTCAACTGGAATGTACAACAGATTATTGGATTTGACCATCTTTTTAAGAAAAACATTTTCTTCATCTAGAGCAGAATTATTTACAGGGAGTGATGATGATGAAGACGCAACTGTTTTTGGATACGGACAAAAAGAACTCACAGGTGGCTGTGGAGGCAAGGAATTTAAACTGGGAAATGAGTCCTTTAAGTCAGCTATTGTAACAGCTTCAATAGAAGAATTATCTGAGTATTCTTCTGTATAGTCTTCTGTGTCTGTTTCATCACTATAATGATGTTCTTCTTCTTCAAACTCACTAGGTTCACTTTCAAAACCAGAAAAACAAATATTCATCTTTTGGCTGACATCATCAAGAAATTCAGTGTCAGATAATGAAGCATCAGTCAAGATATATACATCAGATACTTCATCATTTGAGTCGACTACTGACCAGTCATCTGCAAATTCATCAATTTCAAAACAGGCTTTCAATTTATTAGAGGAACTCTTGGGACATTTTCGAGCAAAATGTCCTTCTTGCTTACAAATGAAGCAAGCATTATCTCTTTTTGGTTGTTTCCTCTTTTTAACATATCTGAATTTTCTGAATGGCCTTCTAGGATTAGCAACTCTTTTTGGTCTGTATTTACCATATTTCTTTGTTCTTCATTTTCTGAACGGGGTCCAGGGTAATACAGAACGACAAACATTCAGATTTGGAGAAACATTATGAACCTGTTTTTGCCAGCACAAATACTTAACCTTTTCTTGACATCTGAATAGGAGATCTATCCAATAAATTTGTTCAATCTTTTTATTTTGAACTTCAATATCTTTCATAATCATGTCTCCTAAATTTCCAGGAAATTTCGATAAGAAAGCAACTTTTTGGGTAGGGTCATTGTTTAAACTGGCTTTAAAAAGTTTAGCCATATAGTCTGAGCTAAACTGATCTAGATCCTTTAGATCTTTTAACTCCATTCTAGTTAGATCACTAATTATTTGCTTTCTTTCATCAGTAGGTTCTTGAACAAATTGAGTAAGCAACAAAACTTCTAAAGTAGCTAGACCCAATGCTGCAACATTCTGTCTTTCTTCATTAGAACCAGCCATCCACCAATCCCACACAATACCTGCCATACGTTTTTCTGCTAGCAAGAAAATTGAGAAATTATCCAATTTGGACACTACTTGCATTTGGTACAAAGCACCAATCCATATTTTGATTGATTCAACTGGATTTTTAGATTTATCCAAATCTAGAACATATCCAGATGAATTAGTAGCAAATAAATCCTCTTCGACTCTTGGGTATTTTGGTTCTTTATACATATTAGCTTTTTGCAGGGAGGGCATTATGAATGATGGGAATAGAGTAGCAGCATTTTCAAAAGTAGCCAATTCACTTTTATTTCTGTGAACTATAGTTGATTTTGGCTTATCAATTCTGAAATCGATTTGGCTACTGCTAGACTCAGCTACTTCTTCTTGGGAATCACTAGTTTCCCATTTCTAAGGAATTTCCATAGTTTTAGAAAACTTTTGAGGCTGTGACTCCTTTTTCTTCTTTTCTATTCTTCTTCTTTCTCTCTCTTCTCTATGTTGCCTATCGACTGTTTGTTCATCTTGTAGAAGTTTAAGATTTGCAAGAATTAATTCACTTTGACATCCCAAATCATCTAAAACTTCTTCTGCATGTGCACACCATGTAGTTAGATAGTTGCCGATCTGATATGTCTCATCCAGATCATTTGTATTTTGTGCATTATGCTCAATCAATGGAGTGCAATCTGCACGAGTGATTGGTTGCCGAGAGGATGAAGAAGTGGTACAGAATTTTGTACGAGGAGGCCATTTGCCACCCTTGACAAATCTTCGGTTGGCATATTGCCATTCTTCAACAGGAGGAAAATAACCTATGTGATGCATTTTATTTACAGTGGGTAGAAAAGGTTTAGACTCTGGTATATACAATTCAGTGGATGTCATCAGAGGCTCACTCTGACTTTGACTGACTTCTTGTATGGTAGCCAAATCATGACTACTTGACGACACTTCAGTTGGAGCAATAGGAAACACATATCAGCAGAGACCTCCTCTAAAAAATATTTTAGACCATTTAAGAGGAATTCCCTTGCCGATCCTAAACCCCAAAATGCTATATCAAATGCCGAATCAGATGGAGAGGAAGATTAAGTTTCAGCAAACAAAGAACAAACAGATGATGAAGAAGTGGTGAAGTTGCAAGGAATGTGGGATTTTATTCTTCCCAACAAAGAGACTCAAGAGGCACTGCCTATTGCCACCTAAAGAAAAAAACTTGTTGATTTGCCACAAACAAATCCAAAGCGGAAGGCTTCAATGCCTCCTCCCAGGGAAAAAACAACAGGTAAGAAGTCTTTAGCAAAATCCACTCAAACCACTCCTTCTCAATTAGATTCTTCACCTTCAGCTAAAAATCTGATAGTTTATGATGAAATGGAATATAATATTATTGATGATATGAGGAAGACTAGGGAAAACATCACCTTTCATGAACTTAGAAAATTGAAACATTAGCATAAGCTACTCCTTAAAGAACTAAAAGCAGTACCTACTGCACCTCTTCCTACTATTGTGATCTCACAAGCCACCCAAGAAATGGGAAGGCCCCTTAGCACCTCTTTAAACAAAATTGATCCAACCGACATTGCTTTAATCAGAGGAAGGTCTATATCTCATGATCCTCCATTCCTCCTTACTTTTGAAGTTTTTAATAAGAACTTACACAACTGTTTAGTTGATTTAGGAGCTTCATCTAACATCTTACCTAGAATAGTTTGTGCAAATTTGAATGTTCAGCCCCAAAAATCTGTTGTATGTATAATATAGTTAGACTGATCTCAAGTCAAAGTCATTGGGGAACTTAATCAAGTAACCATTAGAATTTCATCAAACCCTAAATTTTGTCAAGTCATTGACATTCTTGTGGTTGATATTCCTGGGTTATATGGCTTAATCCTTAGTAGAGATTGGTCAGAAAAAATTCATGGTTATTTTTCAACTAGCTGGTCTCACATGTAGCTTCCCTATAATGGCAAGCCAAATCAAATAAGGGTTGATTGCGAAAAACATCAAAAGTACATAGTCACAGAGATAGAAGGAGAAAATGAACCAGTCATGTATAGCAACAATATCTTTTTTTTCTCGGTAAAACTATTCTATTATTTACATTAACAAAGAACAATTACAACATTACTTGAAAAAAAGAACCAGCTTCCTGGAGGTAATGGCAGCATGGAACATCAGAGTTCGCAGTCTGAGAGGACGAACCAATCCATTAGGTTATCCCACGCAGGGGTGCCAGAGGAGTCAAAAATCCAATCCCGCATAGGGGAGCCAAAATAATTCCCCAACCACATAGAAAATGTCCTAGAACCTGAACACAGACAATTACTCAACCGCATTGACACAGACAATTACACAACAGCTTTGACACAATTACATAGCCAAAAACATCAGAAGTGACCAAAAGCCCTCACTATCAGGCCGCAAAACCTGAGAAGAAGCCACAGTTAGTCTTCAGGAGCCTCCTCCACAATCCTGCACCACCCGAATTCCGCCAAGTCCTGAGCTTGGACCTCCTCCATAGCAGTTGGGATAGGCTCCATCTTGACGTCCTCGTTTTGGCTGATCAGCATCTCCCTAGCGCTTGTGGAACCAACAATTGGCCTTTCCGTTACATTCACGGGATTTGCAGAGGGTGTCTCCATGGCTCTCGTGGATCCAGCAATTGGCATCGTCTCCCGTTGAGCGCTGGATTCGCCCTCATCTTGGGCCTCCTCAATGAAAAGCACCGAAACATGGGCGCTGATCCGGGGACGGTTCAGAGAACTATTGAAAGTGAATATTGCTGAGCCAAAGGAGGGCGAGGAAGAGGACCCAGGAGCGCTGGCATCCAGAAATTGGCTGGACCGAAGGAAGCTTGCTCCTTCAGTGTGAGGGCAATGGCAATGGCAGTGATGGGAAGTGTCTTCATCGACTGAAGGGCATGAGGACCCACCTCGGGAGGTGCCTCGATGACTGAGCATTTGTTATTGAGGCCAGGGCATGACTGCAGGGCCGAACAGAGTCTCTTTGCCCAAAGTCGATTTGGAGCTCAAAGCAGAATTGGAGCCTGGAACAGCCAAGGAAATACCAAACACAGGTGGGGGAATATACCAAACAGATGGGCGAGGATCTTACAAGAAGGTAGAAAGAAAAATTCTAGGAGCAACCAACAGCACCAGAGGCGGCAGAAAAGACCCGAACAGAACCTGAATCAGCGTTGTGAATCCAATGCTGCAACCATATATAATGCACCCACCTTTGCCTCGAGGCGCTCCCGCCATTACTGTGGCATTCATGGGAGTTGAGGAGCCGAGCCCAGCTTTGCGTGCGGAGGTGAACGGAGCATTAATGCTCCTCTGCTGCATGCCTTTATTCTAGATCCTGTGCCGTTGAGAATGTCCCTTCCCCCATGTGAATACAACGCTTCTACGCATGGCGAGCAGGTGGCCTTCGTTGATCGCCCATCCCATCTCCTTGATTATAGCCTCAAGCACCCACATCCGGGGATGTATAGCAAAAATATCATCCATAACTACTCCGTAGAATATTTTTTAGGAAATTTCAATGCTTACACTTCACCTTTCTTGGAAAACTCTATTGTATCTCATGTTCAAATTTTTTCCCAAACAGACACTTCTAAATGCATAAATTTTATAGATAAACATGTAGTTAGCTCTTTATTTTGGAAATTATTTTTTGATGGATCTAAATCCAATGATGGAGCAGGAGAAGGATGCATATTAGTTAGCTCTGAAGGAGAAAAGCCTATGTTAGCATGCCGACTTGAATTTGATTGCACAAATAACACTGTGGAATATGAAGCAATAGTTCAAGGTTTGTACAAGGCCATTGGCCTTAATATCAAACACCTCCAAGTGTTTGGAGATTCAAAAATTGTGATAAAACAGGTAAGAAATACTATACATTGTTTGTTAGGAAATTTGAAACACTATCAGTCGTTGGTCCAAGACCTGACTTCCCACTTTAAAAAGTTTAATATTTCCCCTATTCCAAGACTCCAAAACACCAGTGCCGATCTCCTAGATAATGTCGCTTCCAAGATTATTCCACCTGAAGATTATAGCCCTGATCGCTTTTTTATTGATTTGATTTTTAGGCCTTCTATTCCTGATAATATCACCAACTGGAGAGTCTTTAACAACGAACCAGATATAATATGTTTTTTGACTTCAGAAGGCTCTTATGATGACTAGATATTTGATGAAGACCAACATGATAGCCAACTTAAACAAGAAACAACCAATAATGCTATACCAAAGTCTATAGTTAAGTTGGAAGATTTATATTACCTCAAAGACAGATTTTAAAAACCCACCAATGCAAAACTTTAGAGTTCAAATATGAGGTTTGAATTGATTAACCTTGGAACTGACCTGAAAACTCAAAATATTAATCTATGCCTCGGGCTTACATCAGATGAAAAATCAACCTTTACATGGTTGTTGAAGAGGTACAAGATTGTCTTTACATGGAACTATGAAGATCTTAAAGAATACGACACTTCTATTATTCAACATACTATCCCCATGACATCTGATGAGAAGCCTGTTCAACAAATATTAAGGAAAATCCATCCTTATTTAGAAAACTAGATTAAATCTGAATTAAACAAAGTTCTGAAAGCCAAGATTATTTTCCCCGTCAGACATTCCTGGTGGGTCTCCAATCTTGTCCTAGGGAGAAAGAAGAACGACGATATTCAGATATGTATAGACTTCCGAAACCTCAACAAAGCTTGCCAAAAGGACAATTTCCCATTACCTCCTATGGAACAGATATTGCAATCAGTTGCAGGCTCAGAACTAATGTCTTTCCTGGATGGATTCTCAAGTTATAATCAAATCCTAGTACATCCAGATGACCAGCTGAAAACTACATTCAAAACAAAATGGGGCACTTATGCTTATCAAAAGATGCCATTTGGACTGATTAATGTTGGTGCTACTTTCTAGAGAGCCATGGACATAGCCTTCAAAGGTTTAGTAAACAAATCAGTAGTGATCTACTTAGATGATATAACTGTATATTCCAAAAAGCGCAACAATCATCTAAGGTATTTAAAACAAACCTTTGAGCATTGCCAAAGGTATGGAATTTCTCTTAAGCCTAAGAAATCTTTCTTCGCATTAAGTGAAGGAAATCTCCTTGGATTCATTGTGTCCAAAGTACGGATTCACATAGACCCTGACAAAATAAGAGAAATTTCTGAAATACCTTTACCTCATAATAAGGAATCAATGCAATCTTTCCTTGGTCAGATAAATTTTGTTAAAATATTTATCCCTGACTTCTCATGAATTGTTTTACCTCTTCAATCTATGATAAAGAAAAATTATCTGTTTAAATGGGGACACTCAGAATGTGAAGCTTTTAACTTGATCAAAAAAGAAATCATAAATGCTCCATCCTTAGCAACCCCAAATTTTTGAAATCATTTCATTTTATATACTTTTGCTTCTAAGAAATCATATGTAGCCATATTGACACAAGTCAATGAAGAAAAAGTTGAAGCCCCAATCTCTTTCTTTAGCTCCAATTTGCAGGGGGCTGAATTGAATTACTTAGATGTTGAAAAACAAGCTTTTTCTGTTTTCAAATCAACAAAACACTTTAGACCTTTTCTCCTCAAAACCCACACCAAAGTAATAGTGCCATTCTCAGCAGTGAGAAATATGTTAATATAAAGGGATGTAGGTGAGAAGAGAGCAAATTGGGTAACAATTCTACAAGAATATGACATTGAAATCAGACTAGCGAAAATTATAAAAGGTCAAGGTTTTTGCAGGATGTTAGCAGAAGCATCTAATCTATCAGCACTACAAGACTCAGGTGATGATGTACAAGTCTATGAGGTAAGCCTTAATGACAGTGAGTCAAGATATGATGATATCATATTTTATTTAAAAAATGGATATGGCCGAACACAATTAAATTACAAGAAGAGAAGGGCCTTGAGGCTAAAAGCTAGACAATATCAAATCATCAATGATGTGCTATTTAGAATAAATTATGATTCCATTTTACTTAGATGTCTTGAAAAATCTGAGGCAGAGAAGGTGTTGCAGGAACTTCATGATGGACCAGCTGGTGGACATTTTGGAGGAGATACCACCGCACATAAAATCCTGCATGCCGGCTATTACTAGCCAACATTATTCAAGGATGCACACAGTTATGTAAGGAGATGTAAAGTTTGTCAGACAACTGCTGGGAGACAAAGAAAACCCGCATTACCATTACAGCCAGTCAATATTGAACAACCTTTTGAGCAATGGGGATTGGACATAATAGGTGAGATCGTTCCTCATTCTTCTAAGCAGCATAGATACATCCTTACAGCAACTGATTACTTTACAAAATGGGTGGAAGAAATTCCACTCAAGGTAGCCAATTTTGAAAACATTATTGAATTCATCGATCAATTTATCATAACCAGATTTGGTCTACCATCTGCCATGATGTTTGATAACGCGTCTTATTTTTCAGGCAATGCCATGACAGAATTTGCTCTCAAAAGAGGTTTTAAGCTTAAGTACTATGCTAACTATTATCCCCAGGGAAATGGGTTAGTTGAATCTACAAACAAAAATCTCATAAGGATTATTAAATGAACTATTGACCAAATCCAAAAGAACTGGCATAAGTCTTTGATATTTTCTCTGTGGGAAGATCAAATAACTCAAAAGCCTCTATTGGCACTTCTCCTTTCAATTTGGTCTATGGGAAAGAAGCTGTCTTACCTACAATTGTAGCTATTCCCTCTTTATCCTTAGTTCAATTCATTGAAGAAGATCCCTCCTCTTCTAAGCAAGTTAGACAGTTACAAATCCTTAATCTTGAAGAGGAAAGGGAAAAGGCCAGAATCACACATGCACATCATCAACAGTTAGTCAAGACTTCCTTTGATTCAAATTTTGTAAGTTGAAAATCTTTTCAAATCAGAGACCTAGTATTGAAACGGGATAAAGCCCACGAAGAAAAAGGTAACTATACCAAGTTCCAACAAATGTGGCTTGGCCCTTTTCAGATTGTGGAACAAATAGGCCCATCAACCTTTTTATTGTAGGATTTATCAAGTAAGAGAGAATCTCTACATGTTAATGGGCAAATCCTAAAAAAATATTTTCCATAGAAGATGATCTCTTATATTCACTGTATATTATTGCCTTTATTTTGTTTTTCTAGAAAGAATAATACAAGTTAAAAAACATTTACTTTTGGCTTTACAAATAACAGTCTCTTTTTAATTTTGACTTTTCGCTTGTATAAGTAAAGAATGTTATGAAAGTAATCGCTCCGTAACTACCTGTTCTCTACCAAAATTATTTGATCTTTGATCAAACTTAACTTTAGAAAGAAATATTTCCTCTACATCAGTCAAGAAAAGTCAATAACAAAACGAAGTCTCTCTACAGAAAAGCATCTTCAAACTCTAAAATTGTCATCCAGAAGCTCTTAAGGAGCCAATGGTTCTCCCTACCTAATTAAATTTCATTTTTAGAGTGTAATTCTAAAATATACTAAAACTTAAAGGATAAGAGGTCTCATCAAGAGCTGACTTACCATGATCATAAGGTTATAACTACTGCATATCAAAACACGGTAATGACTTGAGATTGTATTAATCAGAAAGATAAGAGGTCTCATCACGAGCTAGCTTGTTCAGTTAAGTTATAATTCAGTTAAGTTATAAATCAAGTGAATGGCATTGTCAATTTTGGTCACCAAACCAAGACATTGTCCTTTAAGGGTTAAAAGAAAAAAAAGTTGAAGAAAAAGAAGTAGTTTAGAAAATAAAAAGGCAATAAGTATATAAATATGAGCTTATCTCTGAAAATTTCATTCTTACCAAGGTGGGATACTGAATCATTACTGGCTAAAGGTAACTATGTCGAGGCTATGAACGCCTGCTGGAAGCAGAGGCTCTACCTATGACAACTGGGTATACCAAAAACTGATTTGAAAAGAGCCTCCCTGTTTTTATCTTTAAAACCAAGTAATGATTGATGTAGACAAAGTAATTTTCTTATGAGCTGAGGATAATCAAAAGGATAATGATTAAGTGGATATTGTCTAAATATTCAAAGAGCAGTATGACTTATCTTATATTTCATGTAAATTCTATTTTCTAAATCATCTTTAATTTGGAAGTTTTAGAGATTTCAAAAAACTCTTAGAGATAACTGGTTCTTCCAAGTGAATTGCCAATTGTTGTGCTATTCAATAACCCCCCATTTGTTAATAGTAGTAGTCAATTATACATTAATAAATGGGGACCCTTTAAAAAATCTTTCCAAAAATAAGTTTAGCATTTAGGTATTTTCTTTATCAATTTTGGAATAAAACAAGATATCAATCAAACCCCTTTTCAAAAGAACTAGTAAATGCTTGTCTTTCCCACATATCACATGATTAAGCATGATTGAAAGCCTTGCTAATCCACCAAATCTAGCGAACGAAAAATCAAATAGAAGGACTTCGTGCTAAAACGCTTTGAAACTACCAAGTTTCTTATATAAAACAGGTCCTTAGGTATTTCTTACCAAAACTAAGTCTCGCATCGCATATTGCTATTCATAGAAGGCATGCCTTAATAAGTTACCTCAAAAACAAGCGAAATGTGAAATTGCGATCACATCATTTCCCTTACCATGTCACATTTTGAGCATTTAAAAGAATACCACAGACTTACCGCCCGTCAAAATTGCGAAATGCGATCAAGACCCAGACCCACTCCCTACATACTTTACAAACAAATGCTTAGGTCCGCAGCTTAGTAAAAAGGTCTTTACATAGAAAGCCCAGCAAATGAGCTATGTCTTAGAAATAATAAACGAGTAGCTCAAATATCGCATCTCGCAGAAACATAAGACACGGTAAGAAAAGAGAAAAGGCATAATGCGATAATGTGATCTCTGATATTTCTTCATAAATCACAAAATCGACATTATCATAATTTGAAGGCCCGCCACCCTATAATCTTTCTTCCCGAATTACGATGTGGAAATTTATGAGCATTAAAGCTAGGAGATAACAAACATTAGTGGGCATTTAGTGAAGGTTAATGGCATTTATGTGTGAAAAGCCATTTAACGTGATACGATATCTTCTTACACGCGTTCAAATAAAACTCCTTTTATCACCTTTACAAGTTATATGTATAATTCCATTTCATGTTCATTATTATCTCTATATATATGATAATTGTTGTTTTTCTCCAAGTATTTCAGGAACAATCCATAGAACAAATCTTTGGGAGCGATGGTGAAGAAAGGCATGGTAGTCACATTTAAGAAATCATAAATGACTCCCCTATTTTCGGATACTACATGCAGCAGAGATGGAGGAACCTATACGTGGGAAACCATTTATAATATCTTAGAAGAAGAGGAACCAAGACTTTTGGAAAAAATATCACAATTGACAGTCGTGATTCCTCATATGCCTCCATTTTCGAGATGGCATTCTCATTTTTGCATCGCATAGCTACGTGCCCAAAGATAATCCCTTATACGGATATGGTTAAATGGGTTATTGATGAGGCCGATATCTCAGACAACGAATTAAGGACTAGAATTCAAGAGGTTATGGGATCTTTTTCGCCAGACAACCTACGACTTATGTACCACCTACTAGAGCCACAATTCATCTACAACAAATAGTTCATTGAGAAGTTTGCCAAAGAGAACAAGGACCCAACATACTGCACCTGGACCTGTTCAAATAATGAGGGACAAATAAAAAAGGACAAAAACGGTATGTAGTCTACTGCGTCTAATTCTCCCCCTCATAGTTTTGCAGCAGCCATGCTATGTAGGATGTTTGGAAAGCCCGATAGCACTAAATTTTCCCAAGAATGGCCGCCATTAATAGATGCAGCCGTAAACACAACTATAATGAATTGGGCCCAAATTTTGTTTGATCATTTAACAAAGGCAATAATCGATTATAGGAGGAAAAGGAGTGTCTCAACAAGGGTTTACCCTCCATTTTTAACGAGTGCCTATGTAATGGATGCAATTTTTTTTGGTTCAAAGTTTCCTATCATGAGATGGAAGTAGACTGTCCAAGATCCACTTCCCATTCATTTATAGCATAAATACATGTGGGAATCTCAGTTTAAACCACTTTTTTACAAAATTTGTCATGGAGTCATGCTCCCTATCCAAAAATAGATTTACAACCAAGATGCCCCCAAGATTTTCCAAGGAAGCCGAGGTAGATATTCTCCCAATGGCCAGATGGTTTGGAGAGGAAAAATTCACGTATGTTAAAGTATTTGGCAACATTACCCTGCCACATGTCCTCCCATACTATGTTTCAGACAAATTGATGGCTAGAGAGATAGCCTATCAAACAGCTAATGAGGGTGGGCTAAGCAAGGCATTGAAGGAAGAAAAAAAGGCCATTTGGCCTACATTCCCTTTGCAGCATGGAGCATTTTCACTTCACAATTTGGGGCATGCATTTAAAGAACCAGAGATCAAGTTATCTCTACAATTACCTAAATTCCCAGGAAGGTAGTATGACACATTTGGCACTACCAAAGACTTCACTTCCATGGTAAAAGTGAAGGTATTTAGTCACGAGGAAGATCCATTTGATGACATCTTCCTACAGAAAGAGACATTCACAGAAGTGAAGCACATGTCATCACTACTTTTTGACCAAGAATAGCTTGAGGCATTTCATAAATACAGAGAAAGGAGATTGTTAAAGGTCCCATTGGACCAATTGTAGATTGAACCAATAAGGGAGCTGACTCCCAGCATAAGCCTAGAAGGAAGTTCCAGAGGAAACTCTAGAGATGACTCCCAAGAAGAATCCCAAGAGAAATCTACCAGGGAGTCAGAGCACTCAGAACAACAATCACAAAATGGGAGAAGAAAAAGTAAGGAGTCAGAAAGAGATACATCCCAGTCTATAGAAAAGACAACTGAGCAAACTTTAGCTAAAAAATAGGCTGAAATTCATTCCACCTCCACCCAGCCAATAAAACCCCTGGTGATTGATTTAGATGAAGAATGGGAGAACTTTAATAAAAATCTCCATGCAGAGAAACAAACGCCAGAGCTACAGACTCCACAACACATAACAACTCAAGAAATTACAGTAGAGAAAACTGTAAATACTCAAGAGGTAGAGCACATTCATGTCACTCCTACCTCTGAAATTGTTTTGAGGATTGAGGAGATTCCTCCTTTAGATGTATTCTACAGTCCTGCCCACAAAGCCGTTGTTAAAAGACAAAGGAAGAAAAGGAAATTGGATGCTACAACTACTACTACTCCTGATAATGAACCGATGGATATTGTCTGGAAAGACTCACCCATCGACCCATTTGCCAACCTTACTAGGCTATCACAGTTTGCAGGAGCCTATGCTACAACGACTATCGATAAAGAAATAGAGGTGCAAATGTTGCTAAAGGAAAGGGAAAATAAGATATTGCTATTAGAACAACAACTATAGCAAGAAAAATATAACCAGTAAGGAGAATCACAGTTAGCTAAGCTCCAACAAGAACTCAAGCAGATGAAAATAAAACATCAAGCCAACTTAGTAGAGAAGGAAGTGAAAATACAAGGAATAACTGATATGCATAAAGATGATCCAAAAATTGATCAGTTTATTACTGAAGCGCTTAGCCTTAACTCCCAGCTGATGCACCAAAAGGAACTATTATGCCAGAAGATCTCGCAATGGAATTCCTATTGCGAGACAAGTGACAAATTGACGAGTCAAGTCATTGAGATGAGACTCGAATATGATGAAATCTTCAAGAGAGTTTTCAACTTCATTACCTGGCAGAATTCAAAAGATGGGAGAAAGGCCGACTTACCTAAACTGGAAGAATCACACAAGGAAATTTTATTTGCAGACTGGGATGCTAGGCTTAGATAGGAAGAAAAGGCAACAACAGACACAACAGCAGCAACAAATAGTGTTATCAAGAACATCAATGAAAATTTACATAGCGCCAACCTAGTAGCAGAGTCCATTCCATGTTTTCTTCCAAATGTCAAACAACTCGAACAACATTGGAGGAAGGCAACAAAGGAAAAAGGAGAAGCAATTAGGAAAATGACTAGGTTAAACTAGGAAGCATACTGGCGACATTTAGTGAAGCCTCACAGCCAAACCACTTCTATGAAGAAAATGGTGCCAGCACTGACTGATGCCATGTTCATTGGGCAGTTGAAATCTGAAATCGACCGATCATCATAGCTTAAGCTCATGATAGACATCTGTGATCTTAAGGATCAAATGCAAAGGAGTTAGTCACCATGTTCATTTCTATATATATATATATATATATATATATATATATATCATAATTTGAGGAAGGTTGTTTAAACCTCCTCAACTATTTTTGTAATAATCTATTTTTAGTTTTGTGGTTTAGTATTTAAATCCCTCTCATGCATTTAGAGAGGGGTCCAGAAATTTTATTAGAAACAATCTTCAAAACATGCACTTTTGTCCCTTTAAGGACGTTATGGTGAAATGAATGGAATAGGATTTATTTTTATCTTATATGGCATCTTCTACTAAAATTGCACTTTTGTACTCTTAGATGGTGTTGGATTGATTGGAAGTAGATCAATATTGCTGAATCACATGAGCAAGACTTATTACAAATGGTACTTTTATCTCGTAATTTTTTTTACTTATGTGTTAAACAAAAACTTCTCTTCAAGTTGTTTCTGTATGAAAGTTTGAATCTTGGTGGTAATTTATTGTACTTTTTTATGGCGATGGCCTAAATTTTGTGCTCAATTACATGAATAATTTCTTATGTGATATATATTTCCTAATCGTTTCAGATAACTATTTATCTGAAATGATTATTGTTAAAACGATTTCATTTCTTATTGCAATTGGATGATCTTTATTACCAATTGCTTTCGGATATTATTGTAGATCACATACTTCAAATTTATTCTCGGTTATAGTCATAGCTAGATAGTGTTTAAATTAGGATATATATACATGTGATTATTATCTTAACTTAGATTACTTTTAACTTAAACATTACTCCAAATATCACATATCACCCCATCAACACTATCATAAATTAGATTGGGAAATTGGTCCCATTATCCCTAGTCAAAGCCACTACACCAAACATAAAATGAACTGCCAACCAAGGGCCGGACCGGCTGGTTTTCCCCCATGTTGTAAGCAACAATTTTTGAGGCTTCAACAGAAGGGAAACGTAAAGAATCCCAGCAATGATACTGGAGAGGGAAAAAAGGAATTGAAAAGGAAATTTAAATTCCCATGCAAGTTATACAATGGGGATCATCTTACCCATATTTTCCCTAAGATTCAAGATGCTCAATGCTTGTTAGCTCAAGAGGGCTCTTCAATTTCCTAAGTTGTGCTGACTAACTCTTTTTCCCAAGGACATAAAATTCTTGCTGATGCTAATGCTAGTAATGGAATCCCTACAAGGGGAAACCAGGATGGGGAATCCACATCGAATGTATATATGGTAAGATCTCATGTTGATGTTGCTATAATATCACATGATTATGGTGAGATAGAACCTTCTATGGATAAGGCTACTTCCGATACCCCAGAGCCACTCCATATCGAGAGGCCCGTAGTTTAGTATATACCTCGGATGCCAAAAGGCTCTACAAAATGTTCGAATGTCATCAAAATGCTAGGGCTATTCAAAACTATTCTATTGTCAAAGATTTAGTGGCTCAGATCCCCTGTGCGATGTTGTTGTTAGAGGTACTCTAATCATGTCTTGGAAAAAGGAGTGTATTTCTCACTGCGATCGGAGCAGTAGATGTGAAGAACTTCTCTCATTATTACATTTGATACGTCAAGTGTTAAGAAGATACTTCCTCATCACATGGATTTCCACATTAAGTCTACACATCGAAAGAAGACTATCTTTCAAATTGTAGTTGATGAAGGGGCTTCCACATGCATTGTGTCGATATCATGTTGGAAGGCTATCGGGTCCCCAAACGTTGTTCCTTCCCTTGCTCTCCTTATTGCATTCAATGGTAATTCTCATAGGCATCATGGAATTCTTCCAGCCTTTCCTGTCTGTGTTGGGGGCAAGGTTTTCAATGTCGAGTTAGAGATAGTTGATGCCAACCTTGATTATAATATTTTATTGGGTCGAAATTGGGTTTGCGCAATGGATGCCATTATTTCATCATTGTTTCACATCCTATGCTTACCTCATGAAGGGAGAATTATTACAATTGATCAAATGGCTTATTCTCCTAATGATCCCAATGCATCATATGAATCTACCATCCCCTCGGTGAAGAATACCAAGCATTCTGTTGAGAATTTGGAGTTGGAATGTATACCTCATTGATGCGTACTTTTGATCTTCCTCCTCCTATCACTCATATTAATTCCATCTCTTCCTCCAGGATCGCTCCTCTAAAGGTTCGTTCATAACTCATTATTTTTCATATCCTTAGACCTTACCCCCCCCTTACTGTCACATTAGAAGAGGGGAAAGTAGGTGGAATGGCATATCCTATATCTGCAGAAGAAATCATATACCAATCTATTATGAATTATGCAAATTCTGACACCATTCCTCCCCCATCAGAGGATTTGGATGGTGATATGGCTCTAGTCTGCACTGTTGACTCTACTTTAGCTATGGATTTCCTTAACATTCTCTTACCATATGAAGAGGCAATTTTAGAAGTAACATCTGGTGTAGAAATACCATGGGATGATTTGCATCATCGGTCATAATTTTTCCCTCATTTGCATGAAGTTGAATCAAATTTGTTTGATCCTTCTTCCCTTGGAAGTGTTCATAAAATTCTAAATCCTTTGGCCCCATCACAAATTTTTGTTGAAGGTAATATATCTAATATCTCGGAAACCATTCCGATTAACATTTCCAAGAATCCCAATATCATCGAGAATATATTCATCAGAGCTGAATGTTCCCCTGAAGAAATCAAGATTTATATTGACCTCTTTAAGGAGTTTTGAGATGTGTTTGCTTGGTGTTATGAAGAAATTCATGGAATCGATCCATCAATAGTTCAACATGAGATCAAGACATATGAAAACACTAAGCATGTACGACAAAATATTTGACCGTAAATCCTAGGAAAGCCACAACTATTAAAGCTAAGGTTGAAAATTTGCTTAAGGCAGGTTTCATATACCCTGTTCCTCTAACTAAATGGGTCTTGAATCCAATTCCTGTTGATAAAAAGAAAGGAACGATATGGGTATGCATCAACTTTACAGATCATTAATTTCCCTTGTCCTAAAGATAATTTCCCCAATCCATTTATTGATCAGATCATTAATGAGTGTGCTAGAAATGAGATAATTTCCTTCATGGATAGTTTCTGAGGATATAATAAAATAACTATCCGTCTTGAAGATCAACACAAGACAACAATTATTTTCCCCTGGGGTATGTTTGCGTACAAGAAGATTCCTTTTAGCCTAAAAAATGTTGTAGATACTTTTTAGTGGGCGATGTCTTATGCTTTCCATAACATCAAGCACATAATAGAGGCATATTTGGATGACCTAGTTGCTCATTCTTGAAAGAGAATGGATCATCCAAAACACCTTTGTTTGGTTTTTGAAATATGTCATCACTATAAGATCCAGTTGAACCCTAATAAATGTGTTTTCACTGTCACATCCGGTTGGTTATTGGGATTCATTGTGTCCAATGAAGGGATTTGTGTTGATCCCTTCAAGGTTGAGGCAATACTTCAGTTGCCTCCCCCGTCGACTGTTCATCAAGTTTAGAGTCTCGAAGGAAAAACCAACTTCTTAAGAATATTTATCATAAATTATGCCAAGATTACGAAAGAATTTATGTGATTAATGAAGAAGGATTTCCATTTGTTTGGGACAATTTCACTCAGTGCTCCTTTGATGCTTTGAAAAAGGCACTGACCTCTGCTCCTCTTTTGAGTCCACCCAATTATAGTAGGGATTCCCTCTTGTATCTTGCTACAGTAGAATCAACCATTGGTATGGTTCTGGTTCAGGAAGATGATGCTCTTAGAGAGAATGAAATTTATTATTTGAGTTGAGGCTTAGTCGGTCCTAAATTTAGGTATTCTCATATAGAGAAATTGGCTTTAGCAATAGTTCAAGCTTTCCAATGGATCTGCCATTATTTTCTACTTAGAAAAACTTTTGTGTTGTCCAACGTCAACCCATTTCAATTTGTCCTCAGCAAGCGAGTGATTGGGGGAAAATATAATAAATGGATTGTCATCTTATAGGAAATTGATCTCGAATTTATGTTAGTCAAGTCTAAAAAATATTTAGTTTTCATGTAATTGATTTTAGAGTTTCCTTGTGAAGAGGATGTTGTTTATGAAGAGTCATTTCCTAATGAACATCTCTTCCTAATATCTTCACAAGATCCTTGGTATGGAGACATCATAGTATATCTACAGACTTCGAATTTACCTTAGACATTTTCGAAGGTTGAACGTATTAAATTACATCACCTAGCTAAAAAATATATTATTATCAATGACACTTTGTATCATCACAACATTGACTCAATCCTTAGGCATTTTCTAACCCTATAAGAAGTTGATTCTATTCTAAATGACTGCCATATTGGAGCTTGTGGAGGTCATATATCTGGGCTTGCTACAACCCAAAAAATCTTGTGTGCAAGCTATTTTTGGCCCTTGATTTTCAAAGATTACATTGAAGTGGTCAATAAGTGCCATCCTTTTTAGGAGTACACTCAGAAAATGCACGCTCACCCAGCGCCGATTTTCCCTGTTATCACTGTTGGTCCTTTCACTAAGTGGGGTATTGATTTTACGACTTGTAACCCAACTTCAACTAAGGGTCACAAGTACATTATTGTAGCAGTAGACTACTTTACGAAGTGGGTTGAAGCTATGCCTACTTTCAATAATGATGGTGAGACAACAACTCTTTTCCTATTCAACCAAATCATTTCACGTTTTGGTATTCCAAGGGAGATTGTCACTAATCATGGCAGTCATTTTCAGAATAAGATGATGTCTAAGTTGGCTTTAAAATTGGGATTTCAGTAGGAGCATTCATCTTCGTACTACCATCAAGCTAATGTATAGGTTGAAGCTGTAAACAAATCCCTCAAAATTGTCCTAAAAAGGACAATCAATAAAGCTAAACCCAACTAGCACATCGTGCTAGATCCTACATTTTGGGCATACCGGATGTCTGTCAAGGCCGACACAAGTTTTACTCCATTTCAACTAGTTTATGGTTTAGAATTAATCTTCCTTGTGGAATGTGAGATCCCATCTCTTAAATTAGTGGTTCAACTTCTTCCAGACACCTTCAGTCTTGAAGAATGCCTTATTCATTTGGAACATCTCGACGAGCAGCATTGGGATGCAACCACAATGAATGAAGCTCATAACAAGAGAGTAAAGGCTTGATATGACAAGACTGTGCATCCTAGGGTTTTCTCTGAAGGTGACCTTGTCCTGGTCTATGACCAAGATAAGGACACCTTGGGGGTATGCAAGTTCAAACCCATGTGGTACGATCCTTTTATAATAAAAAAGGTCTTGAAGGAAGGTGCATATGAGTTGGTTGAATTTGATGGAAACATGTCGTCAGAGCCTAGAAATCGGCTCTATCTTAAGAAGTATTATGCCTAGGATGTTTCCTAGAATTTTCTTTGTTTTGTAAATATTGTACATATTTGTTTGTTTATGTCTATGGGTCTGATGATGATATTGGTATTTTTGATCTAGTTTGGGAGGTTTCGATGGGAGATCTAGTGTATCTAGGATTCACCGATGGTGCTAGTAGACATACTTAGAACTTAGCTTCCACCGCTTGGGTAATATATTATCCATTTGGTCAATTGTTAGTCTCAAGAGGCATATGTATTTTTCCTGCTTCCAACAATATGGCTAAATACAATACTATCATTAATTTACTATTTGAAGCAATATCTTTGGGTATTGAATCGTTATTGGTTTATTTGGATTCACAATTGGTGGTGTCTCAAATAAATAACATGTATCATGTGAGAGATCCTTTATTAAATCGCCAATTTTTGAGAGTGATATTATTACAAATATTATTTACTTTGATTACTTTTATTCATATTCCACGATAAGAAAATTCACTTGCTGATTCTATAGCTAATCAAACATTAGATTGGCACATTAATCATTCATCACGTTAAAACCAAAAATATCATAAAATCATATGTACATATGATCAAATCATCGTGAAACTGTCTGCATATAGATAAGAATAATATGTCCAAAATGTTACAAAATGTGGACAAATTTCCTACAAAATTAGGGCTTAAGTCCGATCATGTCCATAAAAAGATCAGTCATCTAATCGAAATCTGTGGGATCTGCCCTAGATGAGCACCACAGAACAAGACGATGGAATTTTCCACCCGTTGAAAGAGCCACACCAACTCCCATGGTACTCCTACCACTCGTCTCTGAATGGCCTCAGGGAGATTCTCTAAGGTTGTTGTTAGTTCCAGCCTTCGCAGCTTGTCACCAGGGATCAACATGAGCTCTTACTAGGTTTGGTTTGGTTAGATGTTTTGCAAATGATATTTAGCACAAAACATGTCACAAGTGTGTTCATCAGGAGTAGCTCGAAAAGATATTTCCAACGGTATATCACATCCTGTAACCGGCTCCCGGAGTAGAAGATATGATCAAAATGAATGATTGTTTTGTGGTTATGCATGTTTTGAGGTCAGTTGCTGCACACAGGGACAAGTTTACAACAAAATCAGTTTGGACAGGAATTTTACAAAAGTGGAAGAGGCTTTTTTCCATCACATACCAAATAACAAAAAACTCCTTCAGTTTATGCACAGGTATTACTATTTGGGAGATATGAAGTGATATTTGAAGCCTACATTAAAACAAAACAAATTTTGCAGTTATTTTACTGTTTTAGTCATTTTAGTACGGTGCCATTTTACAATAGATGTAAAGTAATTTTGAGAAACCCAAAGTGGTTTTTTTTAACCATGAGCCATATAACAAAAACCTCTTTCAGTTTATTCCTAGGTGTCGTGAATTTGGATATGTGACTAGATCTTTACAGCTCATTTTCACATATTTAAATTTTTAATGATTTTCTGTTTTAGAGATGATTTTGTGGCACATCTTGTGAGCAACTGGAAACGAATTTCCAAAATTTGAGAGGGTTTTTCCTCCAAAATGATATTATCTACAAAAATTCTTTCAGTTTTGTAACAGGTGCTATGGTTTAGGAGATACGAGTTCATCGTCAACACCTATTTTCATAAATTCGGTCCAAGTTTACTGTAATTGATTCTATTTTGAAGAAGATGGTTGAGCTAAATTCCCTTGGTACAGGGATGAGAAAATGTATATATTTTATGAATTTCATAGTGTAGAGGTTTGATTTTGGCAGCAAAGAGGCTGCTTGGCAGTATGTAAAATTTTCCTGAATATTATTTTAATAAACCAGTTTTCTGCCCTTTGGACCTAGGATTCATCACGGTGCTTAAATGTTCAGTATGTTTTTTCTCATAAATTCATTTACACATTATGTTTTTCTACTTTGTTTCAACATTATCTAAGTGATCTGTTAGGAATTCAGCCGTAATGATGCTCCTTTCATGATGATTTTGCTGTTAGTTGTAATGGTTGTCTTAGCAGCATTCATCCTTTGCTAGATGCTCTGTTGAGAAATCTCGTGATTCTCTTTCATCTAAAGTTGTTGCTGCAGATCCATCCTTTGTTTGATGCCTGTAGGGTAGCGGATTTTCTCCCCTATGCTACTCATATTCACAATCTTTATCTGGATGAACATAGCACTTAATTTGCCCCAAGTTTGCCGGTAGAAACTGGCATCGACTCCATAGTCTAAATAATCTTTTCTCTTGCTGTTTCGACCTAAAAATTTTCAAACAAATCCCCACACTCCATAGCTAGCCTAAGATTTTATTTATTGCAGCCACACTTTGTTGGCAAGGAGAGAGCCCTCTCCCAACCTGGTAGGGCTAGCTACTAGGTTAAGCGTGGTTTGATGTTACACTAGACCTGCCTTCCTTCAGCTTGAGGTAGATTTAGGCACTAACATAGTGGCGACCATACTAGGGAAGAGGTGATAGATATTCTCCGGGAAAGATAATTTAAGTTGCAGATCTAATTGCTGATGGTGGACAACAGTTAGACACATATGGAGGCTGAAATCATCTATTGATGACTCCATTGTTCAAGATCCCGAGCTTCGACTTCACTGCCAAAGAATCCAGTTTTCAAAACGTTGATGGTAATCACCAATGACAGGGTATGTGGAAAATTCGTTATCTAGTGAAATGTTATTGATTTTAAGGGATGAGATAGAAAAATTTTAGATTGATTAGAGTTTTTTAACATCATTGTTTCTTAGCTTGAAATCTAGTCGACTCACGCCTGAGAATAAATATTGTTTTCTTGGATTAGTGGTGGAAAGATTGGAAAATGAAATTGAATTATTGGATGTTAAAATTAAATCACTTGAATTCCAAGACCCTAAATAGTTCTTGGAAACCCTCCCTCCTCCCAAAGAAGAAAAGATAAGGCTGCCCTTGGATGGTTGGATTGAAGGATGTTATGATTTACAGCGAGGATGTGACAATCTCCAGCCAAGAGCATATGTTAATGAGTTGGGGCAGCAGATAGAATCTGGTTTCTATGATCCTATCGCAGCATATATGGAATATGTTTTTAAGTTGAAAGAAAAACCAGGTGGCCTTTTACAGAGCTAGAGGTACCATGGGTATATATTGCTAGAAGAATTTCCAGTTGTGTCCTGGTTCAAGCATTTCCAAGCAGCATCTTTGTCACAGTTTCTTGATTGGTTGGTCTGGCATTATAGCGTTACTTTATCTATTGATTTTGCATCCGAGTAGGGTATCTTTGTAAATAGATAAGCCGCTAAAGGCAACATTTCAGTTTCCGGTATTTGTTATGTACAGGTTGCAGTATGTGTATGTTTGGATTGGTATAAGTTGCTTTGAGCTTGCAGCTATCTGACTGTATTTCCCAATGGATGAGGCACTTGGTCTACACTATTCTTGACACCTCCAAGGATCTTCCATCCCCAATGGAGCCGATGTTAGTTCCAGTCTTCGCAGCCTGCCACTAGGGATCAACATGAGCTCTTCCTAGGTTTGGTTTGGTTAGATGTTTTGCACATGATATTCAACAAAAAAATGTCACAAGTGTGTTCCTTAGGAGTAGCTCGGAAAGAGATTTATAATGGTATATCACACTTCCGTAATCGGCTCCCGGAGTAGAAGATATGATTGAAATGAATGATTGATTCATGTTTATGCATGTTTTGAGGTCAGTTGCTACACACAGGGACAAGTTTATAAAAAAATTAGTTTGGACAGGAATTTTACAAAAGTGGAAGAGGCTTTTTTCCATCACATACCAAATAAAAAAAACCTCCTTTAGTTTATGCACAGGTATTACTATGTGGGAGATATGAAGCGATATTTGAAGCCTACATTAAAACAAAACAAATTTTGCAGTTATTTTATTGTTTTAGTCATTTTAGTATGGTGCCATTTTACAACATATGGAAAGTAATTTTGAGAAACCAAAAGAGGTTTTTGTTAACCACGGGCCATATAAAAAAAACATCTTTCAGTTTATTCACAGGTGTCGTGAATTTGGATATGTGACTAGATCTTTACAACTCATTTTCACAGAGTTAAATTTTTAATGATTTTCTCTTTTAGAGATGATTTTGTGGCATAGATTGCGAGCAACGGGAAATGAATTTACAAAATTTGAGAGAGGTTTTTCTCCAACATGACCTTATCTACAAAAATTATTTTCAGTTTTGTAACAAGTACTATGGTTTAGGAGATATGAGTTCATCTTCAACACCTATTTTCATAAATTCGGTCCAAGTTTAATGTAACCGATTCTATTTTGAAGAAGATGGTTGAGCTCAATTCCCTTAGTACAAGGATGAGAAAATGTATATATTTTATGAATTTTGTAGTGTAGAGGTTTGATTTTGGTAGCAGAGGGGCTGCTTGGCAGTATGTAAAATTTTCCTGAATATTATTTTAATAAACCAGTATTTTTCCCTTTGGACTTGGGATTCATCACAGTGCTTAAATGTTCAGAATGTTTTTTCTCATAAATTCATTTACACATTATGTTTTTCTACTTTGTTTCAGCATTATCTAAGTGATATGTTAGGAGTTCATCCGTAATGATGCTCCTTTCATGATGATTTTGCTGTTAGTTGTAATGGTTGTCTTAGCAGAGTTCATCCTTTGCTAGATGTTCTATTGAGCACTTTCGTGATTCTCTTTCATCTAAAGTTGCTGCCGCAGATCCATCCTTTGTTTGATGCCTGCATGGCATTAGGTTTTCTCCCCTATGTTACTCACATTCACAATCTTTATTTGACTAAACATAACACTTAATTTGCCCCAAGTT
The DNA here is from genome assembly GCA_031772625.1 of Pinus tabuliformis. Classification (NCBI taxonomy): domain Eukaryota; kingdom Viridiplantae; phylum Streptophyta; class Pinopsida; order Pinales; family Pinaceae; genus Pinus; species Pinus tabuliformis. The sequence goes on from CM062814.1 coordinate 302,254,563, forward strand.
TGCCAACAGAAACTGGCATCGACTCCATAGTCCAAATCATCTTTTCTCTTGCTATTTTGACCCAAGACTTTTCAAACAAATTCCTGCACTCCATAGCTAGCCTAAGATTTTGTTTATTGCAACGACACTTTGTTGGCAAGGAGAGAGCCCTCTCCCTACCTGGTAGGGCTAGCTACCAGGTTAAGCGTGGTTTGATGTTACCTTAGACCTGCCTTCCTTCAGTCTGAGCTAGATTTAGGTGCTAACAGCTGCCATGGGAACTCGATGAGTCAAAATCTCGAAGTTCCTTTAGATTGCATCAAGGTCTCTCTCAGACTCTGCTATTTCTCTCTCTGCATCTCTGTCATGACACTTGTGCCTAGGTAGACCCTCAGGTGTCACTAGTCCAAAATCTGCATCATGATCAAATAATATTGTAAGATTTTTGTTTCACGAAAAAATAATTTTAACGTTTTTTTTTTTTTTTTTTTTCTAGTTAAGACTAACCTAAGTACCCATGGGGGATTTGAACCGGTGACCTATCGCAAGGAGTGCCTTAACAAGGCACCCATTCACCGTCAATCCAAAGCCCCGTGGGCATAATTTTAACTTCTTAATATCATCCAAAAAATAAAAAAAAAATCAAATAACATAAAAATTTATTTATTTTACCAATATCACCCCATGCAACACCATTGGGAAGTGCTAAATCTGGGTCCTATTGATAATCTATGCCTACATAATGGTAGTCATCTATAGCTATGAATTGTTTCTCCCACCAGAGGAAGAACTCATTGTCAAATGCTGCTCGAGTGACTTCACCTCTGCCAAGTCGCTTGATCAAGTCTGCCCATCTAGCCATCCTCAGATCCCTGGGACTGATAATGGTTGTAGACACTTTGGGTCAAAGTGCTAGGACTCTCTCAAAGAAAAATGAACAAAGTATGTTTCCATAGCCAAAATGCTTCGTTTTCCCTTGTCTCACTGAAGACAATTGCTTCTTCATGCAGACCAAGAGCATTGTGCACCAATCAAATACTATCGAACGAAGGCACTCTACTGCCAAGAACATGGCAGGTCGAGAGGCCTAATGTAGTGATGTTGAGCCTGCTACCCTAAAAATGGTAAAGAGGATAATTTTAATTGGTAGGCTCCCTACATTTTTTATCAGAATCTGTGTCCTGACCTTGTTTGTCCTTGGTGTACAGTAGAGACCTATGTAATCTGAAACATTCAGGCCTCCCCAGGCCCTATCTTTCAGATCGACTACTTCCCCTCTTCAGGAAAGTCCTGTGATGAAGTAAATATATTCCACCTCAATTTGTAAGGGCATCTGATCAATCATAAAGAGCTCTTTCTCTGGATCCCAGTAATGAATAAGCATCTCTAACAATCGAGTTTGGGTTTTCATATTTGGCATCATAAAAAACTTTGGCAATCCACATCTTCTTAATGCATCCAATGCCAAAGGATCATTTTAAACCTCATTGTCAACATCAATATTTTCCCTCTCTCTCTAAATGATTTCCATCCTACAAATTTGAGGGAATTCATCCATTAGAAATCGGATTTTTCATTCTTCTCTGCGTGTACATGAATTTCTTAAGAGTCAATCGTGCATACACACGAATTTTCATTTGGAAACTCACGTGTAGGGATTTTTATACGTGTTTTCCAAAGATTCGATCTGCTTCCATGCAAAGGCAATTTATAAAACAAAATCCTACGGTTAAAAATCGAATGAATCCATTTAAAATGAAATCAAATGGATGAGACTGTGAATTTAGAATTACCTGGAAGCTTTGCTTGACGAATTGGTTGAGGAAATCGATGAAATGGAGTTGCCCAAGTTTTCTCCCAAGCTCTCAACACTTGCAAGTTCAAATGAAATTTTGGTGAGTCAAAATGTCCTTTTATATTAAAATTTAAAAACCAATTTTATAAAGTTCATAATTTTTAACTTTATTATTTCATGAACTTTTTAGCTTTTTGGCTTGAAGTGTTGGGGGAGGTTATTTTCCAAGGTAAATAAAGAATTTGTGAAAAATTTTCACCACTTCGATTCCACGATCATAGACCTATCGTGGTAGGTATCATTTTCGTCTCTAGAATATAAGTTAGGGCATATCACTTTTTACGCTGCATTATGCATCTTAACCTCATATTGCAATATTTTGCCATAGGGTCGACCCCATTATGTTGTGGTTTTCAAACCAATTTCACTCACCGTATTATAAAATTGTAACATACTAGTAGAGACACTCCTTCAATGGGCTTCCTAGTTAGATCCTCGCTAGCATATGTTTCCCATGCTGTAAGAATTGTTTAGGCTTGGGAGTCCTCTTTAGTCTTGCCCTGACTTTGTGATGAAGCCTCATTCCTCTTCTTCTTCAATATCATTATGGATTTATACCCTAGAGGTTCCCGTGTGTTAAGTTGTATTTCTACATTTCATATTGACTACTTGTACATTTTTTACCTTAAGCCAGCTTCACTTGGACTCATGTAGAAGCCACTTTTGGCCATGACCTTTCTACAAGTTCAAACCATGCATTTATTAGCCTCTACGGCTTGACACCTTTTATCCTTGGAAAGAACGTTCCTTTGAGTGTTGACGACCAGTATTCACCACCTTGCATTGAGCATAGGAATGTTCCAGCCCCATGAATTAGTGCATCTTCCCTTAACACTTATTCTTTCCACTGTACTATAGACATTTTTTTATTCTTTTTCAGGCTTTAAATATGAGAAAGATAAAAAAATTATGTATTCCCAAAAAGAGTAGGAATGGGGCATTTACTTCCGTATTTGATGGCAACAAGAGTCAGTTGTGTCACCCTTAAACAAATCACTCAAAACAAGTCATTCCTCCATTGGGATGGGACTTAGTTTTACTTTAGGAGAGCCATAAATGTGTTCTTGAGTTATTCCTCCTCTAGTTGGTTATCTCTTCCAATCATATGGAGAGTTTGTTAATGCCTCCTACATTACAAACTTATACAAAGTTATTTTATGCTACCATAAAGTAACATTTGAGTCATGCTTTGGTTCAAAGGAAGTAAACCTCTGTTGGCCATTCTGCGGTGTCCCTTGACTGATTTTCAGTCGGCCATACCTGGTCTGTCAAGTTATCTTCAGTATCACATCAATTATTTGGTCCTTCTCTCGTGCCAGTTAAGAAGGTTTCCATTGACTTCTTGTTGGCGGGTCTGCTCTTATCAACTTTGAAAAAATGCTCTAAGAGTAGGCTTAAAGCTTCACCCTGACCCTATTTACATCATTGATAGGTGACCTTGTGCTCAACATTGGTAAATATCATGGGTCTTTGACTGAGTGGTTTCCCTTGTGTTCGACGTTAGCGTACATTATCACACATTGGGATTTGTGCAATACCTTGGTTTCCATTTGACCCTATTGGTGGATTCCTCACCTCTGTGTCACCTCTCATTATTGGTTGGTTCAAAGGGTTTCTTTCGTGCGTTAGCCACATCTTGTGTAAGCCGGAAAAGTACTTTGGAATGGTTACTTCATTTCTTTTCGTCTGAGTTCTTCCAAATTATCGGCTTGCGGGTTACACTTTTGCTGTTTGGTGTGGGATGCCTTAATGCCTTTCTTCTAGTAGATATTTCCCATTGAATCCAACTCATTTCTTTGGAAACAATATCTAGAGTCCTTTTTTTAGTACCTTAGGGTTTCGAGTCAACAGTGGCAATTGGGACAATGTTTGACTACCTCAATGCAATCACTAAAGAGAGAAGGCCAAAAGTAACTGGCATGCATAATTTTCTGGGAAGTGACCATTCCAAAGAGGTGACCACCACAAGCACCACCATGGAAATCATTGAGCACTTGCTCAACTTCAACATGGGTGAGACAACAATAGAGGGCAATGTTGACACCACGACAATAAAGATCGTCACCGTCGAGGAGGTAGAAAAGGCTTGATGTTTAATAAATCATCGATCATCACGGGTGAGATAGCGAGCAAATTTATGGGTTCTTAGATAGGTAAGGATGTCACCATACCAAGGATCATCCGAGGTAATGGCGAACAAGTGTTCATCTGGAAGATCATCATTTACCGACGGATCAGGCGCACCAGTGGAAAATTCAGAAATGAATTCAGCAAGTGCTAAACCTTTCTTAATCTTGGGTGTGACAAATTTGAGATCGAAATCATGAAGGATAACAATCCAACTGGCGTACTTCCTATTAATGATCTGTCGATTCAACAGGAAGGCCATGGGGTTGGAATTGGTCACAACTTTTGTGGTACGCATAAGGATATAATGACGAAGATTTTGAATAGAGAACATAACGAGTGCCAAATTTTCTTCGTGTGAATAGGACACAGGGGGACCATGAAGATTCTTACTAAAATAATAGATAACATGCTCATTTCTGACATAATCTTCTTGGATTAGGACTCTAGCGATTGAATAGGTGGATGGAAAGATATACAAGATGAAATCCATCTCAAAGTTAGGTGGACTAATCAAGGGAGAGGAAGTGAGAGCATGTTTGAGGGAATCGAAAGACTGTTGAGCTTGGTCATCCCAAACAAATGGAATGTTAGATCGAAGGAGTCTAAGAAACCCATAAGCCATGGTGGCATAGTTAGGGACAATCCTATGAAGAAATTTGGCCTTGCCTTGGAGGCTTTGTAACTGGCGAAGGGTACAAAGAGGAGGAAGTTTGAGAATGGATTGAACTTTGAGAGGGTAAAGAGTAATAATGTCTTTGGACATAATTAAGCACAAAATTTGGTCAAAAGGAACACAAAATACACACGTAAGGGGATTAAGGAGAATATTATACTTGCGACATCGGAGGAAGATGGTATGCAAATCATGAAGGTGTTGTGACCAGAGTTTGGAATGAGAAGTGATGTCGTCTAGATATGCAAGGATAATATGAGCCAAGTCGTGGAAATAGTAAGACATGGCATGCTGAAAAGTGGCCCCAACATTCTTTAAACTAAAAGGCATGACCCTATAAGTGAAAGTTCCCCATGGTCAAGTGAAGGCAGTTTTAAGTTGGTCGACATAATGGATACGTATCTGGTTATATCTGGAGAATCCATCCATGAAGGAAAGAAACTCATGCCCCACACACTCATCAATGATTTGGTCTATGAAGGGTGTGGGAAATTTTCCTTTGGGACAAGCTTTGTTCAGATCGTGAAAGACTATGCAGACATAAATGGTGCCTTGTTTCTTTAGAACGGGAATAGGATTGGACACCCATGTGGTGTATTCGATAGGATAGATGAAACTAGCTTGCTTGAGCTTATTGATTTTAGCTTTGATAGCTTCATGTTTGGAAGGATGGATAAGAATTTTCTTTTGGAAAACATGAATGGCATTGGGCCAAGTTTCGATGTGATGTTCAAACATGGCAGGATCAAGTCCGAGCATTTCTGAATAAGACTAGGCGAAAACATCACAAAACTCTTTGAATAACTTTTTGTGTAAGCATCAATTTCTTTCGGGGTGCATTGTGCCCCCAAGATGATATTTTCTTCAATCCGTAGTGTATTCGCAATGTTAATTTTTATGGTAGGGGAAATGTTAGCCATATTTCCTTCTTTAAAAGCATATGGGGCAAGAATCAAATTTTGAAACCAATCGACTTCACCATGAATGAAGTCTTTTTATTCCAAAAATATATTGGTCATGGGTTTGTTGTGGAAGGAAGTACGCACGATGATGCATATCATCCCAAGGATAATCATGGGTGATCATGGATTCCATAATGTCTTCATTAGAATGGAATATGGAGGGACTAGAGGAAGAGAGACCACATGATGAAGAGGAGCTTCTTAAGGCATATTCATAAGAGACAAGGTTCACATGTGCACCGTCAAGGCTGGGAGACAGGTGACAAGTGGATGGGATATCTATCGATGTTGAGATTGAAGTGTTCATCGAAGATGGTTCAATAGAATCACAATAGTAGACATCAAGGGAGTCCCAATACATTGATCTCATGGATGACGATAGGTAGAGAATAGGATCTTTACTATCTGCATCTCGACATCAAGGGGAGGGATCATAATGGGTGGTTGAGAGGCCTCTTGTTCTGGCATAGGGGTCGGACCAAAACCCGTAGGTAGAGGAGAGGTGGAATCACTACGAGCAACCTCTAATTTGTGAAGCACTTGACATGTATGACGAAAATCTTCGAGATAGGGAAAATGATGAGAATAATGGCCATAATTATCAGACAAAGAACAGGGGTGATTCGTGCGTAATGATATTTTCTTATTAGCTAACTTAGGTAAGGTGACATGGACCTTAGGAATGTTAGAATCAGGGAAGGTATCAGAGACAACATTCTTGATATGAGGTAGTTTAAGACAATTATTGGTAGCATGACCAACAACATCACACAAAGAACGTGGAGGAATAGGCTTTGACGACTTAGGAGGAGCTAGAGTTGTTGGGGGTTACTTGTCATTAGTTCCCTTTTTTTGTGCCCCCCCCCCCCATCATATGCTTTTGCAACAGGAGTAGGGTCATGTTGATGTTTCCTTTGAACTAAAGAACAGGAAGGGGTAGGAACAACAAGCTGAACTGGGGTCAAAGCAGTGTAAGGTTTGAGTTGATTGGGGGGAGTGTTTGTGGGAGGATCATTGTACCAGACTGGGATCCCCAAGGTAATGTTAGGTAAACTCAACATATCCATGATAGGTGTATAATAAACTCCATGGAGGGGAATAAGACCGAGATATGACCATAAGGGTAATGACTTGGGGGTATGGTTCCAAACGGAAAATGATTAGGAGAGATACTAGAAGAAGGAAATGTACCTTGAGGAGTAGTACCAGAAGGCCAGGTTGAGTTGGGAACAACCGGTTGCAGAGGTGCTAGCTATTATGAAGGCATATCAAACCACTTGTGAGCAACCCGTAACGCTTGAAGCATGAAAACAATGGATGAGATAGGCTCAGAAGGAGTAGGTGGTGGACCATAATGAGCACCAAGCAAGGTGGAATATTTGTAGACTCCAGGAGAGACATTGGTGAGGGACAAGTTAGTATGATTTTGAGCCATTGATGAGATAGCGGATTGAGGTGAAGTATGAGATTTTGGATCATAGTATGTTAGCTGATGGTGATGATATTTCCATTATGGGGAAAGAACATATTATGGTGAACTACAGATGCGAAAACTAACATAACATAGGTATAACTACGAACCAAAAGGATGTTGTAATCTAATGGGGCATCAAGAACCTCAATGTCAATAGAGACAGTTTTGAAGACAAAAATGATAGGAAAATTGTGATATAAGACAAGGGGCTGAGAAGGATGACCGCCCCAAGCACAAAGAGTGATGGTGGAGGGAGACAAGTCATGTGAATCAAGTTGCTTCCAAACAATAGAAACCATCACATAGGTGGAGGCGCCTTTGTCTATGATACACTATTGAATAGTGGTGTTTCGTATGGAGACTGGTATTTGAAATGCAACGAATGAAGGTAGGGGAGGATGTTCCGAATTGTCAACGTCAAAGATAATCATATAATCATCATGGGTATCCACAACAACCAAAGCAGAGAGTAGAGATTTTTGTTGGAATGGGAACTTCTGGAGGACTTCCAGTGTTGACATGGTAGTATGAGATTGCACCAAGTCATTTACTATGCTATAGGTATGGGCGACTTTAGCAGAATAAATATTTCAATGTAATGGACCTTGGGGATCTTGGGAATAACCTCTACCTTAGGCAGATCGATCTACAAGGTACCATTGGATGACAACAAAGGCTTCATGGAAACTTAGGGTTGGGACTCAGTCATTGACTTATCGATGGCTTGTCATATTGGCGCGATCAAGTCTGGAGGTTGACTTGTTCAGTGTTGACCTCATTAGAATTCATCATAAGAATATGATACTCCTTGTGACTAGGTGGTGGGGGGGGGGGATGCATGACCTTGTTTAGGTTGAGAAAAAAGATATCCTCGGTGAGGAAAAGGATTGGTAAGCACAACCGGTTGAGATGAATCAAGAGGAGGAGGAGGAGCTATGGGCTATGGTCCTCTAGAAGCAGTTGCTTGAGCTTCCCATACTTGATGCATATGAGGTAAAAGGAGACAATCATGATTATAATGGCCATATACACCATAACAGGCACAAGGTTTGTTCATACAAAGACCCTTGTTTTGTTTGCGCTGTCCACCCTATTACTGGGTTGCGAGATTAATCTAGTGTCCATGAGGTGCATTGGGTGGTGGACCCTACCACGTTGATTACCTTGAGATTGTTGGTTCCTATTACCTTTCCCCTTGTTCCTTTTCTTGGGGTTTTGGGATTGGACGCGCTTTACTGAGCATACAATTGGCCTTGTGAAGGAGGTTGTTGTTGTGGCAGAGGTGGAGAAGGCATGGGGGCCTGGGGCATGGGTGTCAGCAGGGCTGGAGTTCTAGGAAGTGTATATAAGAAGTAAGGAGATGGGGAACATTAAGATAAATACATGGAGCAACAAATGGCCCTAGCATCTGTTGATGAAGATGGGGATATGCAGATGATGTGCTGGGACTTGGATAAGAGTTTCCATGTAGAAGATTGGGGGAGGGATAGGCGAAAGAGGAGCTAGTCCCTTCTTGGGGTTAACCATAACTCATCAGAGGTGGGGCACACTATTGAATTTGAGGGTGTGAAATGGTTCCAATTATACCATCAGTGACATAAGATTCCCTCGGTGCATTAGCAGCGCTAGGCTGAGGCAAATCGGGGATGACAATATAAACATAACCTGACTAGGTGTAGATTAGATAAAATTTTAAGGCTACTTGGAGCACATCTTCCTCAGACTAGGGGAAGTGAAAAGTGACATCTTTAACAATGGGGACCAAAATAAATCTATGGAACCAATTCATAAAGTTGTGGTCTTCAAATTCAGGAGCTCTACATATGTTCCTCCTACTCCATTCCTGAACATGGTCGGATATGCAGGTGGGAGAAGTCTGACATAAAGAAGTCAATAGTTCGGTACCAGTGTAATAACAGAGAGGTAGCTAGAAATAGGTAAGAAAGGATTTGGAAAGAGTCATGAAAGTGGAATGAGTGGCTCTATGTTGATTGACATACCACTTAACAACAACTCCAGTAAGAGTGAATTGGAACATGCAACGATAGATGGAGTCTTCAATGGTAGAATTTGATGAAAACCACATATGGAATGAGCGAACATGATTTGTGGGATATTCTCCAGGATTACCTTTGAACTTAGGGATGTCAGAAGGGAGATTATTAGGAATAGATGGCTAATTGGGATCATTGAGAAGAGGATCATTGATGAGCTGGCTCAAATCAGGGAGACTCAAACCAACAATAAAAGGAAGCAATGGAGGTGGAGTGACCATATTGGTGGAGGTTCCGCTTTTGGGGTTACCTTGGTTATTACCAGGGTTACCACCTTGGTTTCCTTCACCCATGTTGGTGCTAGACATGGTGATGGTATGGGGTTGAGAAGACACGAAATCAAAGGAAGAACTGGAAGAATCAGTAGAACTAGAATCAGAAAGATGACTCGATGGAGGATTGGGAGGATTTACTCTAACTTGACGGGGAGAAGTAATATGTCCTAATGGAAACTGAAGGTGAAGGCCTCGAATTCTCCATGACAAATTCCTAAGGGCGCGATGATGTCAAGATAATGATGACTCCAAGGACTAAAGGGTGACGATAGGAGTAAAATAGCAACACAAAACAAGCAAACACCTAGTGCAGTGGTTCCAAGTGTAAACTGAATATATTAATGATGATACTTTAATACAAGCAAGCACATCCTATCAAAGAAAAATACCTCTAGCCTATAGGTGGTCTAAATACTCAAACAATCCTAAATCCACTATTTCAAATGGCCTTCCAACTAACTTCTTACTTGACGAAATCTCATCCCCGCAAGTAGATTCGTCAAGAGAAAGGTAGGGTAGAGAACCAACTGCTTCCTATAACCAGTCCTATAGGGTGTTTTCCTAAGATTGGTCACTACGGTTACCTTCATCATATGGGGGTGGCTGAGTCTTGAGCTTCTTAGTGATTAACCAATGCAAGAGATTACATGCCACATGTCGGGTAGCCCCGAGGAGAACCGCTCACACGATGGCCTCACCTAACCCCCTATGAATCGGGGTTTTGATGCACTTCGACTTTAGACTGTAAGATGGTGAAGGATTTTAAGCTCCCTAATATGTCAACTTCTATGTCTCAATGTAAGTGATCGATGGGTGTTATTGGAAGCCTATCCCACCGATCTTATAACTAAACTACAAAGATTGTTTGGCCCTAGTGCCAAAGTGGGCTTAATCTATATATATTGAATTGTTAAGGTGTATTTTTTAAAGTCTTTGCTTGAAAGTGTTAACTAAGATCACGTTTGCTTAGGGTGCGAGTGTGTGAAAATAATGTGCCAAGAAGATGAGTTAATTGAGCATGTTTTATGATGACATGTGCTACTGAAAATAAAGTGCTAAAATATTGTAAATAATGCTAAAAATGATAGAAAAATAAACAACCAATTAAGCACACAAAACCCCACCAAAAAAGGCTATCAAGCAGCTAAGCAAGAGAAGGAAAACAAGATACCCAAAGACACATAAAATGCCTAAACTACCTAATGTCGAAGGGACTGATATGTAAAGGCATTAATTTGTTGTAAATGGTGTAGAAAAACAACAAAAATAAGAGATGACAAATGTTGCGAAGGATAGGTATGAAGATCCAAAACATAGGATGCTCAAAGGGATCCTAAGGGGGAAATGAAAAACCCAAAATCTAAATGAAGAAAAGGTAAAATAAACCTATCCTAAAGTGTTTTAAAGTAATGGACCAGACTCTAAAATTTAGTGGCTGAAAAATGTTGAAACCCTAGATTCCTCACCCAACCAAACTCTTCCTAACCATGTGGAGGTGTACTTTAAACCTTAGGGGGGTTTTTCCTTCTTCAAAGAGAAAATATAATAGAATATATGCCTAGGGGAGACCGAAACAAAGATAAGAAACCATTCCTAGTCTACACATAACACTCTCGACAAGTTTGAAAAAGTTTGAAAAATTCCTGGAAAAAAGTTCAAAACGCAGGTACTAACTTGAAAACAATAGAAAATAGAGTTTTTCGGCCAAAAAGTGTGCTTTGGAACGCTGATCTGGGGCTGAAAAGTGTGCTTTTCTCCCGAGACTCTCAGTTGGCAGATCTCACACAAATTTTTCTGTCCCCTGCTCGGCTGGTCCCTGTGACTTGCGAAAAGAACCAAAACACAACTAGTATCTAAAAATTTGACAAAAAAGGAAAGAAAACTATAAATAGAAATTGAGAGGCTAAAAATAGTTGTAGAAAACCCTAAAATTTATTGAAACTTTAGTCACCCAAGAACTGAATTACTAAACTAATAGAGTTGCCATTTTTTTACAACAATGTGTAGCTAAAAACCTAGTGGGATCACCATTTGTTAATGTGAAATTTCTTTGAAGGTGTACCAAAACAATTCCACTTAAGTCACAAGGTGATAAGTGACCCTAACAACAATTTGTGGCTGCTTTCACTTCAGATATGCAAAAATAAAACTAGAAAAGCCTGCTAAAAAACAACATATATGATCCAAAACAAGAAACAACAATATATATATCCAAGGTAGTAACCCAAATGGAAGGGCTTTTAAAATGAATAAATATTTTATTGATAACACCTGGTGAAGGAGATCTACAAAAAGGGTTTGCAAATCTCCTTTCGTGGGCTGGGCCCTTTGATGTCCTTGCTGCCCCAGTAATCTATTCTCTCTCTCAATGTGTGAAAAACCCAAAACAATGTGGAGAACTCAAGTGGGAGTGCAGATAAAAAAGGACGATAATGGTGATGATGATAATGATCATGGTGAAGAATGAATGGAAATCCCCCTTATTTATAACAAAGTATTGAGTTAATCTAAAAAATGGAGAATAATAAAATAATATTGACCAAATCAAGATCCGACCATTAAGAATACTTTATTATATTTTTTTAGAGAGGGAAAAGATATTCAAAATGGTCAAATATCTTTATTTAGAAATAATTAACAAATAAAATGATTTATTAATTATTTCGTGAGGATTAAGAATAGTGTGAAACCCAAATAGTTATTATTCCGTGGAGTAGCAAGGTAATAGAGTATTCAAAAAAACATTGATGTTGACATTAATTTTAAATTTACCAAAATTTAAATGATCTTATCTAATGTTTACCTTTGAAAAAAAATTAATTTATTATTATTTTTTTTTAAATATAATTTTTCTACATTCTAATTAGTTAGATTCTTTTTCTGTAATGATAATATGTACTTTAACATATTAATGGCAGTGTACAACCACCAACTTAATTAACTTTAAATATGCATAAACTTTATGCATAATCTTTATATATATATATATAGAGATACCACCCATAACCTAAAAGTGACATCCAGTGGCGGTGTTGGGCCAATAGTTTCACCGTACGAAGAAATTCAGAAAAATAAAATAAAATTTTAAACTCTTTCTAATGTTCTTTTTAGAATTAAACAAGTTCGTACCAAAATATTTTGCTGGCCGCCACCACCAAAACTACGGTCCCTGAGGCAAGGCGATATATTAGCCTTTGTTCATTTATTAATTATGGTAGTCGCTTCCACCATTGCCAAAAAGTGGAGTATTTCTAACAACCGTAATTTGTAAGAAGTTGTGACCATCGATCCATGCTCCACATGTACCACACTTTCATGTCTAATTTCAATTTTTTTTATTAAATGTATGAGCGACAATATCAGTTGAAGGGTTATTTATGTCTATTCCTATGGCTTAGTTTAAAAATGTGCCAAGTAATAATTCCGGGAACCAGGCACTGTGTTGCACCGTTGCACATGTTAACATTTATAGGAATTCCTTGTCGCGCAATAACCACTCATTTCTAATTTTTTTTCAAATTCAGATTAATCTGTGGCGGCGTTCCTTCACCTCTGCAGTAATAAATAAAAAAAATTAAGAGGATTAAATGGAAATGGAAAATAGGGTCTTTATCAGGGAAAGTGGCAAAAAGAGCGCTAGTATTTCCGTTTAACTCGAATAAAGTAAAAACTCAATTAGGTTAAATTATTATTATATCTGATATTATTATTATTATTCCCTGTAGCAGTAGGGTAATAACATATTCAAAAAACATTGATGTTGACATTAATTTTAAATTTACCAAAATTTAAATGATCTTATCTAATGTTTACCTTTGAAAAAAAATTAATTTTTAATTTTTTTTTTTAAATCTATTTTTTCTACATTCTAATTGGTTAGAGTCTTATTCTGTAATGATAATATGTACTTTGACATATTAATGGCAGTGTACAACCACCAACTTAATTAACTTTAAATATGCATAAACTTTATATATATATATATATATATATATATATATATATATATATATATACCACCCCATAACCTAAACTGGTAAATGTTTGAGTGAACTAAGTATTTGTAAAAGGTTTTGGGGGGTCGTTTTCCATTTATTGAGATTAATTGTAAGACTATACAACATATTTATTATATCCTCGACTTTTGTTGTTGGCCAACTTGGCCTTCGGCCAACGTGCCTCTACATAGATCTCAATGCAAAAGTAAAATAGTATAATGTTATTGTTTATTATAATAGCATATGTATGATTGAATGCCAGCCTCATATTTGTTATAGGCAATTATGTCAAATTAAATTAAATGATTGATGGGAGGTTATTTCTTACTGTTGCAGAGTGTGACAAGTCTGCAAATAAACAATTAATTACATTACAAATAAATCTAAATAAAATAATTAGTAAAAAATATAAAATTAATTAGTTAAAATTACAATTTAGTTTATTGAAAAATATTTCATAATTTAACTTAATGTTGTTATAACATATTCAAAATATAAAATATTTAACAAATTATTATTATTATTATTATTTTTCAGTGATAAAATCTCTATTTTGTCTATTGTCAAGCAGAGGTTTTCAACTAAAAGTAAAAGTAAGAAGGTGCAATGGGCTTAAGTGTCTCCCCAAATTTATGTTAAATATTTTGGAAATTATTTTTTTTAACTGAAAATTTTAATATGCCTTATATTTTTAGTTTTTGTTGTATTTAATTATTTTGTATCTTTGAATTTTTATTTAATTGTTTTGCATTTTAAAATTTATATTAAATTTCAATTTCTAATGATACAATTATAAAATTGTCATATATACTATCAAATAACATATTACATCATATAAAATATCAAATTACATCATATAAAAAATAATTATCAAATAATAAATAATGCATTTCATTTTGAGAAATATAGAAATTATTAAAAATGTAATAGTTAGCTAAATTATTATTTTATAGTACTTAGATTACATAACTTTTAATCTATTGGTTCTTGAAATACACCTTGAAATACCCACTTTTCACCAAGAAAGATTTCAATCATATTTATTTTCAAAGCCTTTGATATAATGGTTAGTTAAATTATAACTTTATATTGTTTAAATGACATTTTTAATATCAGTTTTGCCAATATTTTATTCATTTTGAAATGTCATAAGATAATTAATGCAAATGTAATTTTTTTTATATTTTTTACAATACATTGGAATCTAGTTATGTAAATCATGGCCAAATTGTCACTGGTGAATTTTGCCTAAAATCAAATAAAAATTAATTGAAATATCTTTAAATTATTATGCAGTCAAAAACACATTATTAAAAAAATATATATCATAATTTTGTTAAAAACTATATTACCTAAAATTAATAAGGTAATTGTGTCTTTATTACATAAAACATTACAATGTCAATATTTTCTTAATTTATTAGTTTGTTTATTGTGTTTGATAAAAATCTCTACTTGAGTATTCATTTCACTTGTGTAGAACATTAATTTTTGTTCATATTTAGTATATTCATATATATATTTGTGATATTTATCTTGAGCATATTCATATGTATTCAAACAAATGTAATATTGTGTAAAAATAAAATTCGATGAGAAGTTATATATATGTATATTTTAGCAGTTTTAGTTAGGAGATTTCCAATGCAAGATAACAATATTTTTTTACTACTTTTGGTTTGGAAGTATGGTTATGGAATTTTGGTTTCAACGTTCGATACCAATATTTTTTTACCACTTTTGGTTAAAACATTTTTCGTTTGGAAGTATGGTTCTAGAATTTTGGTTTCAACCTTTAGGTACTAAGTCTCGGGTCATTAGCAGTATTTTATGGCCACTAAAAAAACTTTATTCATTCATTTATGTATGTCTTATTTGTTTCTTACTCTAATTTAAGGATACTTAAAATAAGCAAGAATATCTGCAAAGTAGCCCTTGTTCAAATACAATAATTAGTTCATACATTTCAAAATTCAATAATTGAACTACGCTGCAGGGAAACACTAGCTATACGGCCTTGTTAAATAATGATTTAACAATGATTCCAATAAAAAAATTAAGGAATAATAAATAAATAGTGATTTATTTAATTATCCCTAGGAGATTTAGTCAAATGTGACAAGGAATAATTAGCAAACAATGATTTAAAAATTATTCCTAGATAAAATTAAATAAATAATGATTTATTCAATTATTCTCATGGTTTTTTGTTTGTTTGTTTGTTTGTTTTTTTTTTAATTAGAAAATAATTTAATAAAAATAGTTTACTAAATTATTTCTCATGGTGAAAGTGATTTTACTATGGTAAAATTAATCCTATATGGTGAGAAATGACTAGGTGATCATTTTTTCGTGATAACACCAACACTGTCAATAGGTCTCAAAGAAGACTATCCAACCATACCATATATATTTAATCATCATAACTTTACCAAAAACTCAATAATCTTCAAAATACTATGTTTCAAAATACTATGTCATCATTGATGTGATCTTTCAAGACATCAAACTATCATGATAACATTACACTCAATAATCTCGTTCTTTTGACATATCCTTTGACATTAATGACACTCGTTGTGTTCAATACAACTTAGTTAAGAAGATGGTTTTCGAAAGGCCAAAAGAACATAATATATCTTAGAACTCTAAAAACAAGCACATCATGAACTTCAAACTTTAGCTTTGAAGAAGTTAGACCCATCATATGTAGGCATTAATAATATATAACATTAAGAAATATTCTATTGTCTATAGTATAAATGAAAGTTAATTATATTGAAATTATGTTTTATTTTTTGGATTACATGTGGTTGAGGATCGTTAATATATTTTCATCTATTTCATCTATGGAATCAAAAAAAATGAAAGAGAAAAGTGGAATCAATAATCATTTTGTTTTGTTGTGTTGATAAGTGCATATTAATAAAATACAATCCATTACGTCTTTTATGATGTAAAGCAGTATTCTTTATCTTTAGACAATAATGTTTAAGGTTAGAGTAATCGTCCTTATTATCAACAACTTCATAATGACATGCATATGACAATGTAGGATATAAAGTTGAAGTTGGATATTGGATAAAACACAATAGGATTGACCAAATATCTTTCCCATATATTTTATAAATAATCAAACAAAATAAAAGATATTAAGATATTTAATCTTACCATAACATTTAAGCAAACATCTAAAAATAAATCATAATTCACATTTAACCATGTTTCAAAAAAAATATGGCATTTCATTATTAGAAACAAAGGGATAAAAGATATTGTATCAATTATTTGTAACTTTAAGCAAACATCTAAAAATAAATCATAATTCACATTTAACCATGTTTCAAAAAAAATATGGCATTTCATTATTAGAAACAAAGGGATAAAAGATATTGTATCAATTATTTGTAACTTTAAATTGAGAACACAAAAATATTATATATTATACTATGTTTTTTGCACTACATAAATAATGAATACATTAAGCCCTTATATGTTCAAAACAACATAAACCAAAACTATGTAGCCATAAGAAATATATTAGCTATTATTGAAATGTGATCATTTTTTTTACCAATATTTGATTAAAAAATAATTAAGTTCCATCTCCTCCAAGTTAACTGATCAACAAACTCTTACATTTCAAAATTTCCACTCCTCTGAGTAGTTTTAAGAAAATATATCATTGCTTATATGAAAAATCCATTTAATCATATCACGAGGAAGGAACAAATTTATTTGATATATTAATATAGCTTCACACATTTCAATTTGTTTGTGTAGATGGGCTATCAAAATGCTAAAGGTATGTAATTTTCCAAGGTGAAAATTATTGTTTCTCCCTAGTATGTTGTTGTTCGTCTTCCTACCATGGTCAAGGCAAGGATACTCATACTTACCACAAAAAAGCCATCATAATGGATTACACCTTACACTAATGGAAGAAATATCCCTTTTACAAGACATGTATCATTGTTTAGTATCATGTAGATGAACCATGATCCCTAAAAGCATCATTTTGTTGGAAATAATATTGAGAGGGGGGGTGAATCAATATTATCATATCAATAATTTTTCATTTCCCAAACAGATTTATATACGCTACTTCTGTGAAGTGAACTAGCGTGTACACGCTAATATGATTAGAGAAACCAGCGTATACCCAGAGAACTTGTGATTTAGTCAATTTATCATGTGTTTATCTTTAACCAGTGCATCAGTAACTTACTAAACAATGCAGTAAAAACAGAATAAACCATCACACATAAGAAACACACATGAACACTAAGATTTAAGGTGGAAACCCAACGCAGGAGAAAACCACCTGCTGCTGTCATCTCTGTCTTCTTTTAATAATAAGAAAATTTGTTTACAATCTTGTATTGGTGCAGAACCATACCAGTACGCAGGCACCCACCTGCAGAAGGCTACAAATTTCTCTTGTTTTCCAGCTTCTACTGGAAGGGAGCTACAACCCCCTAGCTCTTGTACTAGCCAATGTGTTTACTAGTACGTAGGCACCAACCTATAGAAGGCTATGACCTTCTCTCTTCCTCCAGGGATCACGTTTCATAAATTTTCAGACTGGATGCTCCTGGTACACAACAATACACATGAAGACCTCGTTTCATCAAATTTTCATACTAGACCCATCAGAATTTTAAACTGCATCAACCAATAATTAGTTAATCTGAACAGTTAGATCACTATCACCAAAACACTGTGTTGTACCCAGAAACCTGCACTATCATTCAAAACCAGTTGCAACTTCAAAAATCATGCATTAGAATGTATACGCTACTTTACTAAACCCAACCTGCGTGTATACGCTACTTCCTTTAATCAAACATGCGTATACCTTCAAAACTACTAAAACATTAAACTTTTGAATCAAGTCTGTACCAACCAGCAATATACTGAACATATACTGTTAATTTACAGAGCTTTACATAGGCAGTAGTAGAGATCACCCTTCTCACTTATACAATCAATCAATTAGATACCAAACTCCTTATGCATTCAGTTTTACATTCAGATCTAAGAAGACTTCATTGACAGACAACAATGTTGGGAATGGGTTTGCCCAAGGACAATTTTGGGGCTAAAATCCCATATTTTTGGATAATTTTGTAATAAGGTTGTAAAGTCTCTACATTTTGTGGTCATGGAGCGCGAAGGTGTCAAGAGTCATAAAGGGTTGTCCACCCTTATTTTGTAAAGTGTAAAGTCAGCTATAAAGATCCACCCATGGTCCGCGGACCATGGGATTGTATAAAAAGGAGCTAAGTAAGTAAGCTCTAAGTAATTGATAACGGAATGAAGTGAGGAGTTAAGCATTTGAGTCTAAGTGTTCTTGGGTCTTAGCGTAGGTAGAGGCTCTACAACTAAGTGTGCAGAGGCCTAAGGTGGAAGTCCGCAACTGAGTGCGCAGACCCCTCCAGCTGTGTGCACAGGGCAGAGAGAGTCTATATTAACCTAAAGATATCAATAAAGAGAAGTATTCTACAATTACTGTGTATTTAGTTCTTGTTAATACATCTGATTATATTGTGTTTTGGGTTGAATTTACAATGTTTATGTGATGCGCGAATATATGTGATTGTATTGGTTAATTGAACGCAAGTAAGGATATCAGTTTATGCGGTGCTAATTGTGATTAATTAGTAAGATAAGTAAAATACTTAAGAGAACTTGGGAACCTATACAATACACTGTCATAGCTACGCGGAAGTACCTGGATCACGGGTTAGGATTGCGCGAAGGTCAAGCATACACCTTCGCGGAGGTACTAAAGGGCGGAATAAAGGGTAGACTGACAGAGCCCTAAATCTTGGTAACTTGCACGAAAGTAGGTATAAATCGACATCATGACCATCTCAGGGTGTGGAAACTTGGTTCCAACATCCCCCCATACTGCTTTAGGTGAGACTTCGGTCCACGCTCTGTGCAGTGATGCCGAAAGGGCTAGTAGTGTAGGGATTTGTTTGGCTAACTAATGCTGAACCTGGGTCAGGCCCCATAAAGCCAACAAATAGTAAAACAACAGAGTTGATCACATAGATTAGTCAGATCTAAAGAAAAGGCTTTTATTTTTCATACAATAAATGTAAGAGTAGAAACTTCGTGTACACGCGCTTTTACCGAGACGAACCAATGTATAGATTTGCAAATATTAACTCATAACTTTGCTACAATTCCGGACTTTAGACAAACCCAGATCATGACATTTAAAGAATAAAACAGGTGTACATAATCAGATCTAGCCCAACCAATACCAGATCATTCAATGATAAGTCATTTCAGGTCTCATGATCTTGACCAACCATTGAATTCAAGGTGCACAAAATATTTTAGATCAAATCACAAGCATAGCTCTTGCAACATAAAATATACTTCAGATAGAAGTATTCCTTAGAAAACCTTTCAATTGCACACTTGGCCTTATGATCTTCTCCTTCTTATATAGTTTTAGGCCTTTCTCAATATCTCAGACCAAAACCACTTAGGACTTTTGGTATTCCTGGATGGGATCAAATAGTCGTTACTCCGCTCAATATTGTGGGCTAATACCATGATATTGACCCCTGGTATTCTTTGCTCTTGAATTTCCTTGATTTTCCAACATATACGCGTTTTTCTTCTTGTGAAAGTATGTGTAGACGTATATGATCTTTTTAATCTGTGAACCAGTGTGTATACACTGTTTTGACTAAGTGGACTAGCATATACATCTTAAACTTCTTTATACCAACCTTTTCCTTCAATTTCTTTATTCTGATCAGTAGACCTTAGTTCCATCTACTTGTTCTTTTGTACCAATGCCCTGTTACATCTGAATAGACCTGTTACACTGTGAGTTTCCTTTCATCAAAATTGAACTGACCTGTGAGTGAGTTTCCATCAAGGACAACACTTGTATCATAATTCCAACAATCTCCCCCTTTGGAATTGATGACAACCATGATGGTGTTGATTACTGCAAGTTGTAGAAACTGTTAGAGATAACATGTAACACTAACACCAAAATACTCTCCCCCTTTGACATCAAGGGCAAAGGGTGGATCAACCTACTATCCTTCTTTGATATACATTATGCTATCCATGCTCCCCCTGAGTACATGCAAAGTCCGCAGAGATATGTTTGAAAAAAAATAACATGACTCTAGAATTCAACTAAGTGAGTATGGCATCTATAAGACCAATGACGCATACATACATCAATCACCCAACCAAGATGGGATACACCATATTTGACTCATCCACCCAACCAAGTGGGGATATACCAATTGTTTATACATGACAAAAATACATCAATTATTACATCATCCATCCCATGCATAGTGGGGAAACAAATTACATCATATGTCCAATAGGACTCATTCAAATATAGAATATGGCAGAAGGAGTCATATCACCCCTTAGATCTTTACATGACTTATGTAAAAAATGATATAAATCTATGAAACCATAATTGAACTCAGCAACCATAATGCCAACAATGCAGAATGGGAGTGAAGGCTAATGCTCCCCCTGAACCTGTGATACCTGTGCATAGTCAACAAGTCATTCATCAAGGCATCTTTGTCAGTCAGATAAAAATCAATGAACAAAGCATATCGTCAGACTGTAATCATCAATATCAGACAAAGCATCCATATCAAAGTCTAACCCACTGTTTTTTCTATTAGAAAAAAATATATACGCTACTTCAGCCACAGAAACCCGTGTGTATACGCGATTATACTTCATGAAACCCGCATATAATAACCTTCCTCTGAAAACTGGATTTAATAGTAGGATGATGCAACAACTACTCCAAACCAATTTTGTTGAGATATTCGAAAGTTTCTCTCGGAAGTGGTTTGGTGAATTTATCAGAAACCTGTTCTTTGGAGGGAACATATTCCAACTTAACCTTTTGTTCAAGCACTTGTTCTCGTAGAAAATGGTACTTAATGGGTATGTGCTTGGTCTTGGAGTGCATGACAGAATTTTTCAAAACACTGATGGCACTTGTATTATCACATAGAATGGAAATGGGTGGAGCACATGTGATTTTAATGTCTTGCAATTTTTTCATCATCCAAAGTAGTTGTGTGCAGCAAGATGCAGCAACCACATATTCTGCTTCAGCGGTAGATAAGGCAAACGAACTTTGTTTCTTGCTGAACCAAGACACTAATCGTGAACCCATATAAAATTCACCTCCCCTAGTGCTCTTTCGATCATCGACATTTCCGGCCCAATCTGCATCTGTATATGCATGAAGAGTAAGGTTTGCATCTTTAGGATACCATAGTCCAGACTCCTAAGTTCCTTGAAGATATTTGAAAATTCTTTTAACTGCCTGAAGATGTGATTCCTTTGGAATTGCTTGGAACCTTCCAACAATTCCTACTGCATGCATGATATCAGGTCTGGTACCTGTTAGATCTATATGTTGGTTGGTTTACTGCTGGTGATTCATCGTTAGAACTGAGACTGCATCATGTTACCATTGGAGTTCATACTAGTTTAGAATCTTCCATTCCACACTTCTTCAAGATCTGCTTGAGATATTTTGTTTGTGAAAGGAAAATACCATCTTTTGTTTGCTGTACTTGTAGACCAAGAAAATAAGTAAGTTCACCAAGTAAGGAAATTTCAAATTCTTGCTGCATTACTGAAGCAAAATTCTGACTCATGGATTCTTCATTGCTACCAAAGATGATATCATTAGCATTTTATCATTTTCAATCTTTGTGTATAAATTGCTATTTGTAGAAGCTTTTGTGAAACCTTGTTGTTGTAGATATCTGTCAAGGCGGTAATACCAAGCCCTTGGAGCTTGTTTCAAACCATAGAGAGCCTTTTTGAGCTTGCATACAAGTTTTGCAACATTTCCAAGAATGAATCCTCCTGGTTGTTCAATATAGACTTCTTCTTCTAGATCTCTATTAAGAAAATTTGATTTTACATCCATTTGATATACTTTGAATTTTCAAAAACTAGAAAGAGCAAGAAACATCCTTATGGCTTTAAGTTTGGTAACAGGTGAAAACATTTCTTCAAAATCTATACCTTCTTGTTGAGCATACCCTTTACAAACAAGTCTTGCCTTATTTCTAATAACTTCTCCATTTTCATTCAACTTATTCTTGAAATCCATTTTGTTCTATAACATTTTTATCATGAGGTCTAGGAACTAATTCCCAAGTATCATTCTTTTTAATTTGGTCAAGTTCTTCATCCATGGCCTTGACCCAGCATTCATCTTTGCAGGCTTAATTTACATTCTGAGGTTCTGTGGAGGATAGTAATGCTAGATAACTTGAGGTCCCTATAAGAGTTCTTCTTGTCTGTACTCCGAACCCTTTTTCTCCTAGAATTTGAGATTCTGGATGATTCTTCTGAACATACCTGGATGGAGTCTTTTCCCTGTCTGTTGTATCTTCTTCTAGTGCTTCATTGGTTTCTTCTTCTATATCATTTTCATTTGATGCCGGAAAGCATTCCTCATATTCCTCATTGTCATATTGCTTTGTTGATTTCATTTGTTCCGGATTTATGCATGCTTCATCAATTACAACATCAATGCTTTCAACAATTTTCCAAAGTCTTTTGTTATAACATCTGTATCTTGTACTTCTAGATGAATAACCAAGAAGAATTCCTTCGTTTACTCTGGGTTCAAACTTACCAAGTTTTTCATCAGTCCTTTTGATGAAACATTTTCTTCCAAAAACTCTAAAGTGTTTTACAGTAGGAGGCTTACCATACCAAATTTCATATGGAGTTTTATTGCTATTTACCTAAACATTCGCTTTGTTAAAAAATAGTCATAGTAGAAAATGCAGCTTCACCCAAGAAGGTTGCAGGAGCTCCAGATTCATCAAGCATCGCTCGAGCCATTTGTTGAAATATTCTGTTCATTCTTTCCACCACACTATTTTGTTGAGGAGTTCTTGTGATAGAGAATTGCCTTTTTATTCCATGTTGTTCACAAAATCAAAGAATTTATTTGATATGAATTCTCCCCCTCGATCAAATCTAAGACATTTTATTTTTCGATCTGATTCATTTTCAACTAAAGATTTGAAGGCTTTAAATTTTTTAAATTCTTCATCTTTATGCTTTAGTAGACCTATCCAACACATCCTGGAAAAATCATCAATAAATAAAATAAAATATTCTTCTCCACGAGGTGACTTTTTCCTTGTTGGTCCACATAAATCAGTATGGATGAGTTCAAGAGGCTTACTTGCTTATCCTTCTTTTTCAACGAAGTCAACTCTGGTTTTCTTACCTACTTGACATGGTTTTCATATGGTATTTTCTGGGATGCTGATATCTAGAAGATCACGAACTTCCTTGAGCCTTCATGCTTTTCTTATTTGAGAAAAGCGTAGATGTACCAATCTTCTATGCCATATCCATTTTTCATCTGTTTTGCTTAGATGGCATTGTTGTTGTCCTCCTTTGAGTATGTATAAGTTGTTTAGAGTTCTTGCTCCTTTGATCACAGTCTTTCCTGTCTCAAGCTCATGAACCACACATCTGTTTGATTGAAATACAACTTCATTTACTTGATCACACATTTGACTGAAACTCAACAGGTTATGCTTTAAACCATCTACATACATGACATTTCCAGCTTTAACCTTTTCTTTCAAGAAGACATAACCTTTACCTTTAATGACAACTGGAGTGTCATTTCCAAATGAGACTTTATTTTCGTTTTCTAAAGCATTATATGAATGAAGTTTCTCTTTATTACCTGTCATGTGTTTGGAGCATTCGTTGTCGATGTACTACTGATTTTATTGTCCTTCTGCATACAGAGCTATGCCACATATTTCTGATTGAGATTCCTTCTTTCTCCATATCTTGAGATTTAATTATGTTTTCTCCTTTTGAAGTGATGGCTGAAATTTTCTCATGCATTCAGATTCTTCATGACCAAAGTTGTTACAAATCGAACATTCTACTTCATTTTCAAGAGAAAAGTTATTATTGGATTTTTTTTTCTTGATTCCTGTTACACTCCTTTTATTTTGTGCTTCTCTAGTCATGATGGTTTTGTAAGAAACACATTGAGAAGCCTTATGCCCAAAGTTATGACATGAAAAACATTTCCCATTAAATACGTTTTTGCGATCATAGAATCTTTTGGCATTGTTTATCTGTTGGTTGAAGCTTCTACTGATATTCATCCTTGGAGTAAATTGAGTATGATTTACCTGATGAGTAATTTTAGGCCTTTTTTGATGATTCACATATTGTTCAATGGTCTTTGTTGCATCAAGATAGCTTCTGGTGGAAACTAGCGGCTTCTGTGATTGAGATGATTCTTCAGTATATCTAAGACCTGTCTTTATCAGAGGAGAACGCTGAACTTTGGTGATTTCATTTAAAGTTTCAAATCCTTTAACAAATCTAATATTAGGAGATTTTGTCTTCTCAAGTTCTTTTCTTAGACCCACAATTTCACATTCTAGATTTTCATTGTGTTTTTCTCTTTTAGTGAGTTGGTGTGTCAATGTATATATGATCATATTCTTTTCTTCTAAATAGCTTTTGAGTTTGGTGATTTCTTCAAGAAAGTATTCCTCTTCTAAGGCATCCAAAAAATCATCATTTTCATAAGCCATGAGTAGTGTATAATCTTGTTTAGTTTCATCTTCATCACTATTGGATAAGCCATCACTATCTTCATGTGTATAGTAACTCATTCTATTCACAACCTGTTTTATATTTCCTTTTGCATATACCTTTCCTTTTTCATATTTAACTTTATGGGGACATTTGGCAGCATAATGGCTGACTCTACCACAATCAAGACATTTGAAAGGTAGCTTACATATGAATCTTCCAGAACCCCATTGAAGCTTCTTAACAAAATTTACCTCATCTTCTTCTTATGAAATGTGTTCTGATTCAGTGTGCTCTTCCTTTTTTTTTCCTTTGTTGATGCTTTAAAAATGACTTCTCTCATATCTGATGGACCTCCTTTTCTCATCTCAAAGGCAGTTAGGATTCCATGGAGTTGGGGCACAATAATAGTTTGAAGATCTTGTTTTTCTTCTATGGCAAACACTTTTGACCCAAATTTAGAAGACAAATATCTCAATTTTTTCTCAACTAAAGTGACTTCCTTTATCTCTTCACCCAGATTCTTCATACAATTAACAATATCATCTATACATAAAAAGTAACTAGAAACACTTTCACCACTATGCATCTTAAGAGTTTCATACTGAATTCTGAGAGTTTGAAGCTTAGCACGTTTTACTTGAGAGTCTCCTTCATAGCTCTGAATGATTTTGTACCATATCTCTTTGGCTGTCTTGAGCTGCATGACTTTGACAAATTCTGATTCTAACAGACTTCCCAATAACGTATTGACAACTTTGGCATTGGTTTCATATAACTTCTTACCTGTAGAGTTTGTAGGAATTGCTACTGGAAATTCATATCCTCCTTCCACAATTTCCTAAACATTGGCTCCAAGCGATTGTAGATAGGCTTTGGTTCTTATTTTCCATTATACTAAGTTTCTCCCATTGAATATTGGTGGTCTGATGGATCCCATGCCTTTGTGATTATTCATCTTAAAATATCTTCCTTCAAGTAATCAAGATTCTTCTGAAGGACCTGCTCTGATACCAATTGTTGGAAATAATACTGAGAGGGGGGGTGAATTAGTATTATCAGATCAATAATTTTTCATTTCCCAAACAGATTTATATATGCTACTTTTTTGAAGTGAACTATCATGTACACGCTACTGTGATTAGAGAAACCAACATATACCCAAAGAACTTGTGATTTAGTCAATTTATCATGTGTTGAACTTTAACTAGTGTATCGATAACTTATTAAACAATGCAATAAAAATAAAATAAACCATCACACATAGGCAACACACATGAACACCACTACTTAAGGTAGAAACCCAATGCGGGAGAAAACCACTTGTTGTTGTCATCTCTATCTTCTTTTAATAATAAGAAAATTTGTTTACAATCTTGTACTGGTGTAGACTCATATGAGTACGTAGGCACCCACCTGCAGAAGGCTACAACCTTCTCTCGTTTTCCAGCTTCTACTGGAAGGGAGCTACAACCCCCTAGCTCTTGTACTAGCCAATGTGTTTACTAGTACGTAGGTGTCGAAGACTGTGCTAAACCCAGAAACCTACAGTATCATTCAAAACCAGCTAAAACTTCAAAAATCATGCATCAAAATGTATACGCTACATTACTGAATCAAACTTGCATGTATACGCTACTTCCTTTAATCAAACCTGCGTATACCTTCAGAACTACTGAAACATAAAACTTCGGAATCAAGTCTGTAAAAACCAACAATATACTGAACATATACTATCAATTTACAGAGATTTACACAGGCAATAGTAGAGATCACCCTTCTCACTTATACAATCAATCAACCAGATACCAAACTCCTTATGCATTTAGTTTTACATTCATATCTAAGAAGACTTCAATGACAGACAACAGTAAAACAACAAAACTAATCAGATAGATCAGTCAGATCTGAAGAAACATCTTTTCTTTTGTATACGCTAATTGGAAGAGTAGAACCTGCATGTAAACGTGATTTTATCGAGACGAACCAGCATATAGATCTACAAATATTAACTCATAACTTCGCTGCAATTCCAGATTTCAGACAAACCCAGATCATGACATTTAAAGAATAAAATAGGTGTACACAATCAGATCTAACCCAACCAATATCAGATCATTCAATGATAATTCATTTCAGGTCTCATGATCCTGATCCAACATTGAATTAAAGGTGCACAAAATATTTTAGAGAAAACCGCAATCATAGCCCCTGCAAGATAAAATATACTTCAAATAGAAGTATTCCTTAGAAACCCTTTCACTTGCACACTTGGCCTTATGATCTTCTCCTTCTTATATAGTTTTAGCTCTTTCTCAATACCTCAGACCAAAACCACTTAGGACCCATGGTATTCCTAGATCGGATAAAATAGTTGTTACTCCACTCAATATTGTGGGCTAATACCATGGTATTGACCCCTGGTATCCTTTTCTCTTGAATTTCCTTGATTTTCTAACATATGCATGCTTTTCTTCTTGTGAAAGTGCATGTATATGTATATGCTCTTTTTGTTCTCTAAACCAATGTGTATATACTATTTTGACTAAGTGGACCAACGTATACATCTTAAAATTCCTTACACCAACATTTTCCTTCAACTTCTTTATTCTGATCAGTAGACCTTAGTTCCATCTACCTATTCTTCTATATCAATGCCTTGTTACATCTGAATAGACATGTTACACAGTTAGTTGCCTTTCATCAAAACTGAACTGACCTGTGAGTGAGTTGCCATCAAGGACAACACTTGTAGCATAATGCCAACACATTTAGGATATAAGATGAAAGTACCCTCCCTTTGGCCATGGTGAAGGCCACCATACCCATGGCCGAATTGTAAATCCTCCTATTAGAACACATATTTCTCTTAGATGTTATAGATCCTGTTTAGAGGTTCTTGTAATGGCTATACGCTTTGTTCATTATCTTGTTAGAATATTTAAATCATGCATAAAAATATAACATTATAGAATACAACAAAACTTTACTAATCCAACCTCTTATGCATAAAAACAACATGTAATCAATAAAAGGAAAGAGACAGAGGGAAATGATGCACCGAATTTACATGATGAAACCCCAATTGGGAAACATCCATAGGAAGGTAATACCATATTTATTATCTTAAAAAATATCCAATCTTACAAAGAGCACCACTACAAATGTTTCACTACATCACAATGATAAAATTATCATATTTAATTGTGTTGTCTTTCATAGGATTCCCTAACCTCTATCATATACCAAGAGATATTAAAGAATTACATCCCAATAATAAATGTGGGATAATGTAATTTAACCTCTTTATATAATAGATTATTATAATTATATTTTACTTGATGATGAACATCATGCGTACCACTTTTACATAAAATTAGAGTTTTTTCCAACATAACCTTGATATTATTACCTTCCAAAAGGACACATTCCAACACCCCCTTAATACTGACTAGGTCCAATGGAACACTTGTGGAGGAAGATGTTATTACATCAAGACTCCCCCTTAATGAAAACTTTCCACATTCCCAAAAACTTTCAAAGAATACAAACATTGACTCCATCATGGATGTGGTGAAGATATCTGTTGCATGCACACTAGCACCAACAACAAGCAATACTTATAAAGAAGTTTGGAAAATGTCACCAATAACAAGGGAATACTTATGAGGAAGTTTAAACAAATAACACTCCTCAAGAAGTCTGAACAGTAGCACCAACAACAAGCAATACTTCTGAGGAAGTTTAAACATCGTCACCAATTTGAAGGCAATACTTTTAAGGAAGTACGACCAAACAACACCCATGAAAATTTTTGAACATTATCATCAACAACAAGAAATGATCGTGAAGGAGTTTGAACATTTTTACGATTAACGTTGATCAAACACAAGAATATGTAGAACTATATCTCATAATAATAATGAATGATAGAAAATGATATGAAGTCCTCAAGCATCTCAGAAATTCATCCATGACCTTTGATCACTCCAACCACAGTTTACCATGATAGGCAACATTAGTAAATGTTTCCACCTTCCACATCTTTGTTGCAAAGATATTAAATCAAATCCACCATGGTTCCAAGATTTTTAATTCCTTAGTAAATTCCTTTGGTTCTTATGAGGATGATGATATGGCATAGGCATGGGAGAAATTTTTGATTCACTAACAGGTAACCTTTTTCATCAAAAATACTTCTGAGGTAGTTTGCAATAACATTGTCAATCATCTCATTGGTCTACTCAACACATTCGAGAAAGGGAATCTCTTCTAACAACATAATTTGAAATCCTCCTGCAATAAGTAACACTTGTCTAGATTCATCATGATTAGATGTAGGTAGTGAGGCAAGAGTAACAATATTATACCCAAGACCTACTCTAGATGTATGTCTCTCAAGGGAAATATCATTAGCATTTCCCTTTCCATTCTTCCAAAGTTCACATCCAGTATAACACATCTTTTTCAACAACCAAAACCCAATACTTGTAGTGTGCTTTTCAAAACTAGGATAAATAACATGATTAGTGGATAATAAACCATATGATCAAATAAAAAAGTCAACATCACGATTCTTTTAATCTACTGGCATACAAGCAATATCATAAGTAGATGAGTCTAGCTACTCAGCATCAACAATATTTGTCTCAACATTTTGTAGATGACTGACTTCCAATTCAAGGCTATGCTTGCAATCCTATAGGCTTTGAATAATTTTATCCTTTTCAATTACCTATATCAACAAGGATTCATGATCTTCTTTTAAAGCTAGATACTGATTTTTCAATCCTTCTTTCTCTTTTGCAAATCAGTTACAATAGACTACAAGGTAGTTACTTATTGACAAAGCTCATCAATGGCCTCCTTTTTTGAATAATAAAAAGTAACTTCATCATTCTTGTCACACAAAGAAGCTAAAGTTTTCCACACCTCAACTAGGTTATCTTCAACTACTATATGTACATGTAGAATGTATACGATATTTTTCCCAATTAGACTTCTTGTCTCATTACATTGTTATTCCAATATCGCTAAGTTTTTAGCATTAGTAAGAGTATTGCTTTCACCATTAACCATCCACCATAGGTTCTTACTCCTGAAAACATCAACCATCTTTCTCTTCCATGGAAGCTAGTACCTATTAACTAAGAAATAGAAAACTATTTTTGACATTATGATGAATACCAGAATAAGAAACTAAACCCTTGCAAATAAAAACAGTAGCCAATAGCTAAAAGAAAAATAAAATAAATTGAAATTGAAATTGTTTCATACTTATAAAAAACTTACCATTCAAAGTTCATCATCCGAAGATTAAAAAACTCCAATAACTCGTGTTATTGGAATAATTACTCATTTTGAAATATGTTTACAATTAGAAAATTTTTGAATAATTTTCGTATGAAAAAAATATATATACATAAATTCTAATTGATTACCAATAAAATTATTACTTAGCACTTAACTAAAAAACAAACTTATTATACCAAAAAAAACAAATGATATTTAATTATAATACATTATTTACTATAACAAACAAAGTGGGAAATTTTATAAAGGAAAATTTTCAGGTATAATAAAATATTAATTTTTTTATAACAAGAAAGTTATTATAACAAGAAAATACTTATTATAAAACAATGAAACTCTAAAAAAATCAATCTTTGTAAACAACAAAGAGGATAAACATTTTTTTAAACAAAGTTTATGAATTTTTTTATAACAAAATTTAAATATAATTCTTTATGAATTTTTTTATAATATAAATTTAAATATAATTTTTTATAACAAAATTTGATATAAAAAAGTGAGAGACAAGTGAGAGACACGTTATAAAAAAGTGAGAGACACGTTATAAAAAAGTGAGAGACAAGAATCATTCAGTATTTGAAGGTGCGGGCCTTCTTCTCACAACTTGGAATGATATACTTATGTGAGGGTTTTGACACCCAAGTGCAACTCCTCTTACATAACATCAAACTCAATGTGGCCAACACATGCACAAAATTGAATAAAAAACCTTGAAAGTGACATGTTGATAAGATCGTTCTCATATTACTTGGGTTCATACCATCTTATTGTAAATTCCGTGGAGGTTTTACCATAAAGAATAGGGTTTTAAAATGCAAAATGTCCATAGGTAGATTTTCAAACCATATAACTTGAAAGAGCGATAGACAAAGATGTGGTCCAACCCTAAAAAGGATTCAACGTGACCTACAACAGTAAAACCTATCCATATGGCATTGATCCAAAAAAACAAGAAGTAAAACACACTATGATGAAGTTTCTACATGCATTGAAATCCATATACAACAATCTAGTATAAAAATTGTGCTTGCAATGAATCAAAGAGATGAAAAATCCCTTAAAAAAATGCAAGAAACCCCATATATGAAGTTGACCACAAAAAAAAAATTAGTAAACTCGATCGCACACAAGAGAACTTGTCAGTTTGGCTGCAAAAACAAGGCAAGATTACATAAAAACATTTGAAAGTGACCTATTGTAGCTGCTAGAACACCTTCCAAAATTTTGGCTTACACTCAATTTCAGAGCCTTCCTTGGTCTTGTACATTATTGTTGCAAACATGAGAGCTTATTTCTTGAGATTTCTTGCAATGTTTTGTTCCCTTTTGAATGTTGGGTTAGCTGTCGTCTTTTAGCATGTTTGGTTGTTGCGAAATGTTTGCAAGCCTATTTTGATGGTTTCAAAGGTCTATATTTGTGTATATGAGTTTTTCTAACTATGTAAACATATGTCACACTCATGCACAAAGTCCTAAGCACTATCGCACAAGTGTCGTCACAGTCGTCCGAAAGTCTATTTTAAGTGCTACACTTGTCGTACCTTGTCACAAAGTTGTCACACAGAGGCAGATGATTTGTTCATATGTTCAGATGATTTATGTTTTTGTGTCATCAAAGTATTCTAAGTGTGTGATCATAGTGAAGGTTCATCACAGTTCATCACCTATCCCACACTTAGCCACTTTTAGAAAAACTTCCCGATCGGGAAACTTAGCTTCACTGTCCCCTTCCGAATCACGCACTACGCAGTCTCATCCCTCTAATATGTGACCTTTTTACTTGGCACTATGCAATGTAGAGTTCCTGTCTCCCAAGACTACTGCACTGCACAGTTCCCGTGCCCAAGCCTCGACCTTGACCTTTAGAATTGCGCAATTATGTCCTTTATCCTGGATTAAACTGTGTAGTTTGCATCCTCAAGCCTCAAGCTCATCGCCCGAGTCCTTGAACTGCGCAATATCCCAACCTCCCTTGCCTCCCAAAATTGTGCAGTTGGCTCTCCTGGTATCCATTCCCTCAATCTCTCCCCACTTACTCTAGAAACTGTGCAATCTTGTCCTTCAACTTTGCTTGAGCTGCACACTACACAGTCTCAGAGCTCAAGATTTTCCCCTGGCTATTGGAACTATGCATCGCATAGTCACCGAGTCCCTCTTCCCAACTTGTCACTTGTTCTAGGCTCAGTTGGTGGATCAAAATGCATCATCTAAGACTAGGGGGTTTTCGGATTGATGTCGTCTTATCCTTAGTGAATTGTAGGAAAAAGTACCCTATCATGTCATGGAAAGATGATGGAGAAGGAGAATAAGGAGGGAAGCATGCTTAAAGACTCTCTTGTAGTTGAAATTATAAGTTGATCGATCAAGAGAAATTGAAAGGAGATTAGTTTGCGACCATTGTCCAAGATTGGAGATCATTGAAGGTTTCACATCATCAAGCCATGCAGAGGTGAAGAGAAAGCACCTTCAAGAAGACATCCAACACTTAGAATCAATAATGAATTGACATTCCCACATCATCAAGCATTCCATGTCAACAGGGTCATGTCATGTCATGTCCTGAGTGGTCATATGCCACATCACTATTATGGATCATGTATATTGTATTTAAAATGTATTGTAAAGTGGAAGTCCAAAGAACACACATGGAATGCAAAGAGTCATGTAAGTTGAAAAGTCATAAGAAGTGAAACAATCATGAGGGTAGTCAAAGTGTCACCCTTTCTTATATATGCTCCCTCATTGTATGAGAAAATGACTTGTCACCTTGGCTCCTCCCGCAAGGCATTAGAGAGATAAGCTAGTCATTTGAGGAGCAAGGAGTGGCTCCAATGTTCCACTACTAGAGCTAGTGATGTACATTATAAACATGTGCCTTCAAACTTTTACTTAATAAAAAAATCCTTCAAGGCCAACACGTTCTTCATGCATGGATTATGAATGTTTGTAAGACTATTCTTCGGATGTTTGTAGTTCATTTTTTCTTTCAGATGTGCTAAGATAGTTGAAATATTTTGGTTATTTTAGTGCTTATCTTATCGATAATGTCCTGTAATGGTTGTTATTGTTGTCCCATCCTTGTGGCCTATTCCACAGGATATTAGACACATCTTTCTTCATTTTTTGGTTGTAACGACTGTCGCATCCACTGTGGATTATTCCATTGGATGTTAGACGAACCTTCCTAGTTCATGTGTGTCTCTTCTTGGGTGGTACTATTACCTCTCACTTAGAGGCTCACTTTTATCCCCTATTTGTAGTAGAAGAACCTTGAAATAGATGCAACTGAACACTCACCAGGCACACCTTCTTTCTTTCTGAAGATACCATTGCATCCCTCTCTCTTGCTGAAAGTTAAAGCCAAGGCATATATTTTTGATATATGGCAACTGCGCTGATATTCCAGATGGGGCTCCTACACCAAACAGGTCTAATTTGGACTTCACATTGAGGGGAACCCTTGGTTAGTATATTTCCAGCACTGTCAAAAGTGGTGCTAGAAGGAGGGTCAGATGAAAAGCTAAGCCCATTGAATCTAGTTCAAACTTCTTATATAAATTGGATCACCCTCGAATCTTACTCCCAGGGTGTTTCTCTAATTTTTCCCTTTATGAATTTTCAATCCCCGATGAGCCTCTCTATAACTTGTCCCATTTAAAGTTTGATGGTGAGGATGAAACATCCATAACCGAGCACATTTCTAATTTTCTTAAATTTTGTGAATCTTACGACATCAATGATGAAGAGTTTTCTTCTGTGATTTTATTCCTCACCCTTGAAGGTCGTGTTAATTGATGGTGCCAAACCTTGCCACCTAATTCCATCAATTCCCTTTGTAACTTCCTAGGGGAGCTTCATCAAGCCTTAAAAAGTATAATTACCGAGATGTTTGTAAAAGAGTCAATCTCTTAAGAATGAAGCCTAATGAGTCAGTTGAGGATTTTGCTGATTAATTCCTTCACCTTTGTTGTGAAATTCCTGAAAAGGACATGAATCAAGACTTCTTGAAGCAAGAGTTTGAATGGTTGGTTCTTATCTCTTTACACGGTGAACCTGAACCCCCTGATTTTCCTACTCCCCCAACTCTTGTGAATCATGAGACACCCCTAATTTCAAAGGAGGAATCTACAATCCATTTTGTTCCTTGTCCTCCTTTTCCAGTCTCGATGTGGGTGCCTCCTTACAGAGGTTGTAAAGTTGGGAAACCTGCAAATCAAATTCCTAATCCATCTTCTCATTCTGCTTCCACTTTTCATGATTTAGATTCAATGAAGGAAATTCTAAAATGGATCAGGGAGCTTCTGGCGAAGACTAAATCCTCCATTCCACAAGATGTTGTGTCACTGGTCATAGTTCTAGTCTCGAATTTGATTAATATTTCTGCTATCCTCTATCATCTACATGCCATGACTCTTTGTACCATGACCCTCTCGACCAATCTGCTCCACCAGCGAGTTTTCCACACTCTCTTGATTTTCATGTTGCTAGTCCAAATTGTGATAAGGTACAAGGTAGTCACATTATGCAGGTAGAGGAGTAGGAAGGTGGAGATGCTTTCAGTCTGTCCTCTCTTTTTCAGAATCCTTCATGTCAAATGAATGTGCTTCCATTCTTGGATGATTCTCAATATGCTAATCTTGGTAGTGAATCAAATGTAATCGATTCTTTCGATCAATCCTTAGCCTCGGGTAAAAATCATTCCAACAATCATGAATTTGTTGATGTATGTGATCATGATTTCCCAGGTACATCAACTGATCTTTTGGTTTATTTTAGATCTAGAATCTGATTCAGTCAAAGAAGATGTGCTTATCAAAACTTCCTCTTCATCTCACCACCCCTTGTGCTCTACCGTCTGTGATGCATCTACTTGCGACAAAGATACTTTATGTTCTTCAAGTCCTTCA
Organism: Pinus tabuliformis; assembly: GCA_031772625.1. Lineage (NCBI taxonomy): Eukaryota > Viridiplantae > Streptophyta > Pinopsida > Pinales > Pinaceae > Pinus > Pinus tabuliformis. The sequence continues at coordinate 302,289,813 of CM062814.1, forward strand.
TCCTATGAGTCAACATCTCAATTAGCACATGCTGGTGAAATTAACCATGACACAAATGAAAAAAATGAAATCATTGAGTACTCTTCCAATCCCTCATCATATCTTATCTTGCATGAAGAAAACTCTTCCAATCAAATTGCTCACGAAATGTCCTCGATTCATTCATCTTTGAATTTGCGACCAGAAGAATCTTTCGACTTGAGTAATCTGGTTGGTGAAGTTGAAAAATACGGTAAATTAGTAATAAATATGGCTGCCATCCAGTGAGAAGTGGCCTTATTGAAACCAATGGTAGCATCTATCCTGAAACAATGCATGATCCGATTCAATCTTCAAAATGCGATTTTACAATCTTGGAAAGTTTCAGGACTTGCCAAGGAGTCGACGCACTTCAACTTCCGTTGATGGTTATGTCAGGATCTTACAAATTTGGTAAGCCCCCCGAACTAAGTCAGATCTAGTTTCTCTCGCCCAAACCTTCTCTTTGCATGGTTTCACTTGATGAAAATTTCTTCTTGAGAAATGTTTGGTATCGTATGCGATCTTTCGAATTTTCAATATTTTACTTCTGATCGGATTCATGAATATTTTTCAGTTCATTCATCTTCATGCAAATCTCTCCCAACAAACTCGGGTTTGGAATGTGTATCTCTCATAGAGTCATGGAATTGCGAAGTTGATCATTCCAAATACCATCTTTGGCTGAAGGAATCATATCTATCTAGTTTATTTCACGATGAGTAGCTCCTATCTTTCCTTGTGAATATCATATCATAAGTATTGTTCTTCATCGCACCTAAGATCCTCTTGAGTAATAATGAATGCACAAGTTACCACAGGAATCAAGTTCTTCTCCATTCAACATGTCCTGACTAGTCTCATGTATATGTTGTGTTAGCATCCCTTTTAATTTTTTTTTCATGATTACAATGCTTGCACAATTTTTCACCAGCTACAGAAACGGTTTGTCACATTTGGCTTACGATGAGCTTGGTTTGATTGTTTAGAGAATTCGTAGAACTGTTTAAATTGATTTATCTTCGTTTACCACAAAATGGGAATTTGGTGCTTTAATCAACTCATCTGATCATTATAGTGTCTTTTATGACTGTCATTCATGTTATCATTTTCCCATCATTATATCCAATGAAAATTGTTTTACATCCTTCAATCTTCATTGTTCAACATCTCACAATTCAAATTTTTGTCAAGCAGTTGAGGCACTTCAGTATACACTGATGGTTATGTCAGGTCCTCACTGTCTCTACATGATTGTTGAACATGATAAAATATATTTTCCCTCACAATATTCTCATTATAATCCTGCGCTTCTAATTAAAAATCCATCTTTTCAAAGATTTCAGAGTTTTCATGAGGATCATTATGAATATTATGATCCAATCGCTGAAAGTAGTGGTTGTGACAGACCTTTCTGCCCACAGGAAAGACCTTCAAATTTTTGTGCAAATTATTCAAGCTCTCATATTTTCTCTTGCACATTGCTTTATATTTGTTTTAATTTATCACATCTTTGTGATTGCAGGTCGAGAATGATTACAATGGCTACATTGGAAATTCCATTATACGTGACCTCGACCTTCTAGTTGTTAGGTTAGGAGTAGGATTAGTTGCATCCTAGTTTTCCTTATCTTGCACTCATCCTATGTTTTTCTCTTTAGTCTCTCTTGTATTTTCTTACTTTTCTCTTGCATTATGCTTTGGTTTAGCTTCTTTTGCCTTGTCTTTTGGTTTTTTTTCTTATTGTGTGTTGTCTTTCTTTTCGTTTTGTTTCTTTTGTTTTTCTTTCTCGTTGTTTGTCTCCTTTTGTTTCCATCATGTGAATAAGTGTTGTGCCTAGACTTGTTTTGGCTTCTTAGTATGTGTGTGGCTGAAGTCTAAAGAGTCTTGTGACACTTCAAAATTTGGCTAACCTCCAGTCCATCTTCCTTGTGTTGGTTATATATTTTGGCCAATGAAGTTACGACGGAAAATATGATCCGTTCGTAAGGAGAGTTTTGGTCCAACCATGAACCTGTGTATATTCTGGAAACCTCATGCCTACACTCGGTCTTTATGTTTCAATGTCTTCATGCTTATCCAACTAGTAGAAGCAGAGAAGGGGAAAAATATAAAAAGAGAAACCTAAATTAGAGGTCACTATAGGCTTCTTTGAAGGAACAACCTCTTCTGCTCTCAATAAGTCGGGATCCCTTTTCCACCACAAAATAAATAAGTGTCGATGCATAGTTCTATTTAAAATAAATAAATAAAGGCAAAAGAAGAGAAATGATTCCTATGTAGAAAGGTGAAGCAAGAAACTCTGCCAGGGTACTATCTAGGCTCGCTGGAAGTGGAGAGATGTTTTTGTTCCTGCATGACTCCAACGGGTTACTCTACATGCCTGTTGGTAGCGGTGCAACACCAGAGATGAAAAAATATACTTTGAAAATCTTAAGCTCGCAAGCTACACCACCCTTCCCAACTCAAAAAATTGTGATATTTCTAGATATTATGTTGTGTTCAACTGAGTAGGTATAAGGAGGACTGTAGCTATTCATAGGGTAAGTTGGAAGACCAAAGTAATCTTCACAATGAATCAATACTCCCTGAAGAACTGAGGCCCTACATAGAAGAAGTTAACCGAGAAAGAGAAGTTGGAGCTCAACCAGTGTGTCAGCAAGTGTTGTAGCTGCTACAACATCCTCCAAAATTTTGGCTTACACTCAATTTCAGAGCCTTACTTGGTCTTGTACATTGTTGTCACAAAAATTAGAGCTTATTTCATGAGCTTAATTCAATGTTTTATTCCCTTTTGCATGTTGGGTTAACTGTCATCTTTCAACATGTTTGGTCTTCGCATAATTTTTGCAAGCTTATTATGATGGTTTCAAAGGTATGCCTTTGTGTATATAAGTTGTTTTAACTATGTAAACATATGTCACACTCATGCAAAAATTCCTAAGCATTTTCACACAAGTGTCGTCACGGTCGTCCCAAAGTCTATATTAAGTGTCACACTTGTCATACCTTGTCGCAAAGTTGTCACACTGAGGGAGATGATTTGTTCAATGTTTAGATGATCTATGTTGTAATGTCGTAAAATTATTCTAAGTGTGTGATCACATTCAAGGTTCATCACAGTTCATCACCTATCCCACACTTAGCCATTTTCAGAAAAACTGCCTGACTAGGAAACTTAGCTTCATGGGTCCCTTCTGAACTGCACACTATGCAGCCTCAACCCTTTAGGATGTGACCTTGCTGCTTGGCACTACGCAATTTGTAGTCCTGTCTCCCAAGATTGATGCACTACGCAGTTCATGTGCCCAAGCCCCTACCTTGACCTATGAAATGTTGGCATTGTGTCAACAAGGTCATGGTCATGATCATGTATGTATGGATGTGACTTGGTGGTCCTATTGGTTGGTATGGATGTATTGACAGTGAGATGGTTGTGTTGGCATTGATGTCAACCTAGTAGCATTGGCTTTGGCATATCTACTAGCATGGAGATGTGCATATGGATTTGTGATTTGTAGGTGTTGCATACAGAGTGTGAGCAGAGGATGTCATGGTCCTCATGATCATGTTGTTGCATAGAGTTGGATGTGGTGAGGTGTTTGGCTATACATTGGTTATGCATATGATTTTTTGGTTATACATTGTTACCAAGGATAGTTCCCATGGTATTTGGTATGGAAGTTAAATGGTTTACCTTGGTATTTGATTGAGCATGAGTATAATATTACCATGGTACAAGTATTCTTGGTATTAGGATAACCATGGTATTTTCCCTAGGTATTGATTGTTGATAATAATTTGACTTAACCATTTCAAAAAATTAAATAATAGAGGAAGAGAAGAAAAGTTATGTTGGTTCTCTTGCGTGAGGAAATTGTCAAACATGTCAACTGAGAACTTCGCTAGATAAAGAAGTGACAATTTTGCGTTAGAATTTTCGGGAAAATGAGAATGGATCTCAAAATTATGAGACATGGGTTTTGAGTAGAATGGACAAATTTAGTGTTTCATTTGATCAAGTTTTCAAAATTCGGTCTATATTAGGAGAAACAAAATCTTATTCAAAGGAAAATTTTGAAGATTTTCGGTTGTTCAAACATGGGAACTCAAAAATTCGTTGGATAAAGAAGTGAAAATTTTGCAGACAATTTTATGGGCAAACGAGGATGGAGCTAAACATTCTGAGACATGAGTTTTTTGCAGAACGGACCAAATTAGTTTTTAGATGAACCATTTTTTAAAATTTAGTCTAGATTGAGAGAAATGAAAGGTTCTTCGAAGGAAATTTTCACATATTTTCTGTTGTGGCCTTTTTCCAAATTGTCCCAATTTCAATTCAGATTCGATTTGCTTCAAGAAAGTGATTAACATTGAAAATATCAAAAGGAAAGTGGATATAGTGTATTGATCGAGTCAATGAGATGAATCCAGATCCAATCAAACATATGAACAAAGTTGTGATTCCCAATAGTTCTATGTAATTATTGAGTTGAGCACTTGAGTTCATCTTTATATTGGAGATAACTCATTGTGAGATGATTGGTTATGAATTGATTGAGTTGGAAATGATAGAGAGTGTGTTGTAGAAGGTTGCATTGAGTGTTGATGCTTCAAATTTTGTGTAGATCATAGATGCTTCATTCTATGAGTGTCCATGAATGAATAATGTCAAGATTTGAAGCATGTTGCATAATAGATCAGAATTGGAGCTGCTTGTGTAGAGAATGATTGGAGAGTATTGTATGTTGCTGGAGTATATGTTGGTGATCCTCTCACATTGTTTTTGTAGGAGATGTTGATGCATGTTGCAGGAGATGTTGATGCATGTAGCACATATCCATGTGTCTTATGATGTTATTTGTATTATTCAACATCATATTGCTATGAGGATCTGACTGTATTCAAATTTTATGTGGTCACGAATTTACTTTGTTTATCCTTTATTTTGATTATGAGATCTTGATACTAAGAGCATGTATGCAAAGTTGATTTCTTGTTGAGCATAGTGCATTAGGATCCATTTTGAATATACATGAAAGGAGATCTTCATGGTGGTGAGGAGCAATGACTTCATGGAGGTGGAGTAGTGATGTCAAAGCTTTAGCGAAAGGAAGACGTTTCTCAATCCAATGGTGGTTGGATAGTCCAATGGTAGTTGGGCGAGGATCGATTAATCGTGGTGGCCTTTAGTGGATGGTAGTTTGTAGAGATTCATAGAGAACAAAGTATTATGAGATGATTAGTAGTATTGAGTCTCCTAGCAGATCGATGTTGGCATTTGTATATGAGGTTGAGTCTCCATGATGATGGGAGTCAACACACTATGTAAAAGATCAATTGCTTGGCATAATATAAATTTAGAGCAGATCAACAACAACAAGGGTGGTTTTTCTCCCTGAAGGGTTTCCACCAGAAATCTTGTGTCTCATGTGTGAATATGATTTGTGTTGATGTGCTTTGATGATTTGATTTAGTATATGATGCTTATATTTTTACATGTTTATTATTTACTCATATGCTGCTAACATATTGTGAGTCGCTACAATAATAAATGTGTGATTCAGTAAATTAATAAAGATAAAAAATCATATATAGATCACACTATTGATTCACACCCCCCCCTCAATAGTAAATATATTTCCAACAATTGGTATCAGAGCGGGGCTCTTGGTTGCAACTTGATGGCTAGAGAGTAGATCTAGAGTTTGTTGGTGGATTTTTTGTTTTGTTTTTGGAATCACTGTCCTCACTACTTAAAATTACAAGGTATGTCATAAAAATGTAAAATCTCAATTATTATCTTATGGATCTAACATTTGGATACTAGTATGTGAAGGTTGTGGCAAAGATCCAATTATAGATGAAGTTTTGCAGTAGGATGCACAAGCACGATGTATAATCTATGAGAATATTCATAATGATGACATGAAGAGACTAGTGGGTTTGAAAGGTTTGAATGATATGTGGGACAAGCTTGAATCCATTTTTAGAGATGACACCACCAACAAAAATGAAATTGAAAATAAGAGAAATAAGAAGAATAATAAGAACAAGAAGAAGAAGAAGAGCCTCCAAAAACAAGAATATCAACCACACCAGTCTCATTCTTCTAGTGCACATGATTCAACAACTAATGAGGAGAGATCATAAAATCTTGCACCTAAAGGTATAAACATTAATGATTTTATGTTGAGTTATAATTTTTATGATTCATATTTTGATCACGTTGAATTATCTAGTGAAGATGAGAATGTTGTTAAAATTCTTAGATTTGAGATTTCTAGACTAACAACTACATGCAAGGATCAAGATTTTTTTTTTGCAGATATGTGATGATATGGAGACCAAACTCAAAGAAGAGATAGTGAGCTTAAAAGTTAAAATGGAAGAATTTGAGATAATTGAGGACAGAATGAGGAAAAAATATCAAGTAAAGGTAGAAGAGGTTGAGAAATTAGAAGTTGGAATTCTTTCCTTGAGAAAGCAACGGAAGATGGAGAAGAGTATCATGGCCTTGGATATTTGCTTGAAATCCAAAGATCACCATTGTGTTAGAAAATTATATATTACAGAGCAATGGAACACATAAAACTATTTCAGAAATATAAACACTGAAAACACATAAAACAAGAGAGACACATATATACATGGTTCACCCAATTTGGGCTATGTCCATAGAGAAACATCCAGTCCTTCCTTTTATATTATCTAACAAATTGAAGAGATACAACCTACCACAGATCTGTTGTAATTCCCTCTTCACTCTCAATCTCCCCTCTCTTCCTCTCTCAAAAATACACATCTACATAACCGCAATACAATTCCCTCATATATAGTGAGGGGTTGCCTTCTAGGGAAAAAACCCTAAATTAAACATAACTTCTACCATCATATTTCCACCTAATGAACAACCCAGATTGACTACGGAATCACAACATTTTACAAGGAAATTTTACATCACAGAAAACACATAAAACAAGAGAGACACATATATATGTGGTTCACCCAATTTAGGCTACATCCACAGAGAAACAACTAGTCCTTCCTTTTATATTATCCAACAAATTGAAGAGATACAACCTACAACAAATCTGTTGTAATTCCCTCTTTGCTCTCAATCTCCCCTCTCTTCCTCTCTAAGAATACACATCTACATAGCCGCAATACAATTCCCTCATATATAGTGAGGGGTTGCCTTCTAGGGAAAAAAACCCTAAATTAAACATAACTTATATTGTCAGATTTCCACCTAATGAGTGGCCCAGGTTGACTAAGGAAGGTGACATCCGACGAGGCAAACCAATATGCGATCTCTGATATTTCCTCCATTGCTGCAGGTGACATGCAAGGTGGTTCTTCCTCAAAGGTCATCCTATATAGTAGGATAAGGAAGTGGTCAGTAAGCATCTCCATAGCCCCTTGATAGTTGCAATCTGAGAGCATATTGCAGTGGATATGCACGGAAAGTTCTCAAGATGACCAAGCCCAGTTCATACCAAGGAATTCATTATGCACAAATATTGCATCGAGTAAATATACAAACATATAAAATCTTACTTTCTCACCCTTGGGAGGATTCAGGGAATTATATACATGGATCCTTAACTATTGAGCCAATAAATATGACCAGTTGAGTGACTTCCCATTGTTCACAATCTAATTCAGAAGAAGTTCCCACCCTTCTAGAAAGGTATCTATGTTCTACTAACCATGGATTCTGCAAGATAAGATGATCAACATCTAATAGGCCCTCCTGAGAGACCTCGTCTTGTATGTATTAGTCGCCCCACCCTGGACCCGCCTGGCGGTGCACATTTACGGGAGGTGTTGCCACCACATTAAGAAACGGGACCCAATATGGCGATACCTCTGAATAAAGAAGATAATCAGGCTCCACACCCAACACATTGGATAAATCCGGTCTTGGATTTCAAAAGGGTGAATCTAGTTTGAATGTAGGTAAGAACATCAAAGAAGAACCCAAGAAACCCGTTGCAAAAAATACCAACAACAAAAATGAGATCCAAGGTAATAAGAAGAAGCTCCAACAACTAGTTAGCAAACAAAAGAAACAACAACATAAAAGTAAGCAGAACCAGTAAATGATCAAGCAGCAAAACCAACAATAGAGAAGGAAATCTCAAGGAGATCCTACATTCAGAAGATCCTTTGCACCTAGAGATAATCATGATAGATTTGTAAAATTTCAAAGGAATCAAAGTTATTTTGTTCCTTTTGTGCATAATGTAGAATGTTACAATTGTCACAAGTTTGGGCATATTGCAGTAAATTGTTGGAGTAGATCGTGTAGACCATATCAACATAGATTCTAGCAATTTCATCAACCAAGAAGAATGGCCAACAAGTCTACTTGTGATTTTTATGGTTATTTTAACTCATGTCACTTGTTTTGCCACAAGGTAATAGATTGCAGGTCTAACCATTTGGAGGAGGGAAATATATCATGCATGATTTAGATCTAGCATGAATAGCATAAGATTTGATCCTCTTAGCCACCTGGAGTGTTATATTTGCCATAGATTTGGCCATATGGAAAGAGACTATTTGCTGCCCCACTACTCAAGGAAAAACCTTCAAAAGAAACAAAAATAAAGAGGATCTACCTCAAAAGCAGTGAACCAAGGATCGAAGCAAGAGAAGAAGTAGATCAAAGAAGAGAAGAAGTAGCCAAAGACTGCATAGAAGAAGAAGGGCCTTCAACTCTTCAACTAGTGAAGAGCATTCCCTCCTGCAGTCCATGACTTTTTCATGCATACTTATGGAGGGTTGTAGATCATGAGAGGTGCATAACATCAGGGGGAGCGTATGATGGATTTTGTAGCAACATATGATGAGTTCATTTAAGCCTTCATGCTTTTGCCGGTCCATAAGATCAACCTGTCTTATTGGAGGTATATTGTGCTCAGGGGGAGATGTTATGCATGGTATGGAGACTTGATTTATCTTGTCTTTTTCATTCCTTTCAGCTCTTGTGTTTTGTACTAGTTTTATGTCTTTCATGAATAGAAATAAGAGCACATTTTTTAGCCATGTTGTTTCCACTAACAGTTGGTTGAAAAGATGTGCAACCACGCATAGATTGTGATGATGACTCTAGGATGTATTGAGATGATTTGTGACATGGACCAACCATGTATGAGATGATATAAGATGAATACTACAACCATGTAATTGTTATTGTTTCGTCATTTTATGATGGTTCTGTGTCTAGTCAATACTTGTTGAGTCATCATGGTGATATGCTTGTTCTGGAGGAGTCATATGGAGTCATATTGCAGCCACATGTATGAGATAATGATGATGTAATAGTCATGTTGTATTATGTATTTGAGTCATTGGTCCATAGGAGATGATTATAGAAGCCATGCATTTCATTGATATATTCATGTATAATTCTCATGGAGCCATGTACTTGTATTGTACTACCTTTTGGGTCACTTAGCCATGAGTCATGAGGTCACGTTATGGTCATATGAGGTTATGTATGAAGTTTTATGGCGCTACTACAACCATGTATTTTTCATGTATATGTCACTTAAGTCATGGTCATTTGGAGTCTTAGTTCATATGGTGCTTCTATTTTCCAAAGGAAGCATTTTTTGCAGTGGAAGCAGTCATTTCAACCCAACAATTGGTATCTCTACAGCTTGAATATGGCACGGTTTCAAGGGGAGCACTTTTTTCTCTTATTATTTCATCCATACATTGTTGGCTTTATGGACCGCTTGGAGTTATTTATGTTATGCCTCATACTATGCTATGACAATGGGGTTCTTGGCCTCATGTGATGAGATCTCATGATAGTTGCTACTATGTAGTGATGGGGGAGATTATGCATGGTTTCCATATGGAGGATGTTGGATGTTGTTTTCATTATGGTTGCCTCATCTGGATGTTGTTTCATATGATGTATATGTGTTTCTATGAGGAGGAGTGATGGATTGATTCTTATGTGCGTATTGATGCAATTATATGTTTATGCTCATAGTTGCACATTTTATGATGATGACGCATATGTTGTGTTATCACTTAGAACTAAAACTTTGATGCATATAATTCTCTGTCTTAGTCTGATGACAAAGGTCTATGTTAAGTTGATTTCATTTTATTTTTCCTCACTTAGGATTTGGAGTTTTAAAGTTTTAAACTCAAACCATACTCGACTCCTATTGGTTCTCCTCCACCCATCATTGTTCCATATCCATGTCTTGTCTCATCCGAGTCACCGTGTCTTTTAGTGATTTCGCAGCGTCATCCCATTTTCCAGTTTCGCAGTGCAATTATGGTTAAGCAATTCCGCAGCGCGTCATGATTAGGCCGTTTCGCAGCGCATCATTATAATTTAAAACTAACAGCGCTGCGAAATCATGGATTCGTGCATTCCGCAGCGAATCTTTCCTGAAATGTCAAGTCCGATAGGTGAGTCACCAGTTGTGTCCACTCATGTCAGTTTATGTACCCCTCGTTTCACATTTGAACGCTCATTTGCCACTACCCCACCAATAGATCTGTTAATATGCACAGAAATATCATTCCCAAGAGATTTTGCCGTGCATAGACCTTAATGATGGTCGTAAGTGATGCATGAGTGACAAGTCTGCCTGATTATGTATTGAAGTGTTTCAATGAAACAATTTGAATTTCAAGCGAGGCTGATTTAAAAAAAAAAAGAGAGCTGAATCACCATTTCATCCAGAGCTGTTAGACTTTGTGTGTGAAGATCTCAAAGGGAAAAATGGAGAGGAAAGAACACAGATCCGGTAAATGCCAGAGGACTGAACCTGAGGGCCTGGATATAGCGTTGAGGGATGAAGGCGTGAAGAAAGCGTTCAAAGATGCCGGGTGCTGGAACTTTTGCAAAAAGTTACAAGGAGGACATGCGCAGGTAACTAAAGAATTTGCGCTAAACTTCACTGGTTTAAATTCAAAGATAGCTATGCTAGAAGTACAAGTTTTTCCAGAAGCAATATCTGCTGTGACAGAGATCCCAAGAGGACGGGAAGAATGGTTTAAAAATTTTAAGTTTGATATGAATCCTTGTAAGGAGTTTTTAAAGGAGGCATATATAAACGAAGACTTAACAAAAGCAGTGCCCAGAAATTATGTCAAGGAACATTATGCTCTTCTTCTCACCCGCATACAGAAATATTTGACCTGTGAAGGAAGGTACAATAAGGTTTATTCTTACCATTTCAAACTGCTTTTGCATTTCACTGGGAAAGTCTCCATAGACATTCCTTTTTATTTATTTCGTAGTTTGAGTAAGATGTGTGACAAGGTGCAGTTAAGGAAAGAGGACTGTGAAACCTCTTTGTTTCATCATGGTTTGATCAAGTTGCTAGTTTTGGATGGCCTCCAAAAGATAGGCAGAGACTGGAATTCGTTTATTTTCATGGCTGGATTCCAAAGCAAGACTGGCCTTACTCCACAACCAGCCAAAGAATTCACAATAGCTGAGCTCCAAAAAGAAGCAAGAGCTAAAAAGCAAATCAAGTCACAGCAAAGGAAACCAGTGAAGCCACTGATCATTCAAGAACAACCTCAGCAATCAACAAAGGAAAAAACTCAGGATAAGAAGACTGCACCTAAAACAAGCAGATCTGAAGCAGTCTCAAGGGTAAGGACAAGAAGCCAAATAAATAAGGAAAAAGGTAAGGCCATAGCTGTTGAAGAGAGCCCAGTGTCTAAGGCAAGCTTGAAAGATCTATTACAGGCCATTGAATTCGAGCAATCTGAACCAGTCCATATTGATTTAACACAGTCATCACCAGAAGGTGCCAAGAAGTCTAAAGCCTCAAAAAGGCTTAAATTCGATGAGCCAGGTGAAGAATTTATTTTTAAACCCAGAAGACCTATTACAAGGAAGCAAGTAAAGGAAGCGCTGCCCAGAACAGAGGAAACCGAGAAAGTTAGGCAAAAGGATACAAGCAGAACAGTCATCACATCTCAAGGAGACAATATAGCAGCCAGAAAGAGCCAATTAGAAGCAGCTAAATATGAGATTGCCAAACTGAAGAAAGCCGCTAGGGAGTATGCAGTCGTGTATGCAAATTATCGTAAAGCTGTGTGGAAAGGAACTGAAACCTATGAAAACCAGTTGAATTCAGTAGTTGATGGCCATGCACAATTTCACACATGGACAGTACCAGCAATCAAAGAGGCCAAATTCATTAGAAAGATAAATATGCACCTAAGAGCTGAGAATAAAGCTATGAAGAAGAAAATTGAAAACTTGAAGGCACAGCTAGGCCAGTTAACTGCTAAATGAATTTTCTTTTCAAAGAAAGGTTTTGTTCCAATTTTTTGTCAAATTTGCTTAGTCTTATTGTTTTTGAAGACATGTAAATCCCTGCTATATATATGAAAAGTCGAAGGAAGTTTTTGGCAATCAAATGTTTCGGTGATAAAGGTCTCGAGTCAAAGGCAAGTTGTTTCAAATAATTCAGCAGTTTCGTAGCGCGCTACGAAACTGCTGTAGGTGATGATTTTAACACAGACAGACAGTTTGGTATTATGAGCGGGAATTTTGAAAAGGAGACACCTAAAGGATATGCAAGACATCAGATGGAGCTACCATAACCATTTAGATCAAGACAGGTGTACGTTTAAAAAGGTGGAATATTTTAACCCAAGTTCAAATTTCTGTTGTAAAACCCCTTTATCACCGTTCAAAGGGTATTTAATGATTTGCATACAAGGAACTTTTGCCTGCACACATGCTCATCGATGCAGCCTACAACACATCAAAAATGTGGCAGTGTTCCATATTTTGGGTCATTAAAGGCTAGAAGACATGCTGCTGTACATTCGAGAAATTTGAGGAAAACTGGAACCGAGAAGCAAGGGACATCTCCTAACACTATTGAGCAGTTAAAGATTCAGCGTTCAAGGTTGATATGGAGTATTAAACATCCAGCTCAGCCAAATTGAAAAAGAGACCAGGTGTCAAAGAACAAGGAGAAGTCATTATGCATAGAAAATAGAGTTAGAGTCATAGTTAATTTAGAACTCTTTAAAACTCCAGTCAGCACTTTATTGTATTTAATAGTTAGTTGCATAGCTGATAGGTGTCATTAGAGGTAGTTATCGAATTCCCCTCATGCTGGAGGAGGAAGCTCGAATTAGTTAGAATAAGGATTCTATATATAGCTGAAACAGAAATGTAATGAGGGTTGGATATTTTATAAAACAGAGTATTGTTTTGGCTTATGAAAAGACAGAGTTCAGTAATATAAGTTGGCTGCTTTTCTTCTCAGGATTCATAAAGGATTTCCATGTTCAGAATGGTGATTTTATTCTTTCCTTCATGTCTTTTACAGTTGTATAAATGCATAATCACTCAGAATTCACTGATTGTGCTCTGATTTCCTGTATGCATTTGTAAACTTTGGTTTTATATGAGTTGTGTTCTGAGCATCTAAATGCTAAATGCCCTGACTTCTATGTAAAGGCAGTATCATTGTTTACTGAAGTATGATTGACTCCATAGGCCCAATGGAAACTTATGTAATGTTTGTCCAGCCTTCATATTTGTCAATGTTATTCCACAAGAGTTAGCCATCTTATTAATAGTCAAAATCAATAACCCTTTTTGAGAGAGCCCTCTCAGGCTAAGGAGGCTAAGCCTTAGTCAAAAGATTGGTTTGAAACAGTTACTTGAAGTCTTCCTGGTTTGCAGCCTTCCAGGGCTTGATTTTGAGATAACATGTTGCTTATGATTCCCTTATGTTGGAATGTTGCTTCTTGTAGTTGTTGGTTGGTATTTAGCTATGAATGGTGATTGGTTCCATTATGTTGCTTGTTGCTATAATGGTTAGAGGCATGGGCGATCCTTGATGCTTTATATTTTAGCCATGAGATGCATGCTCTAGTATGTACTTCAGTTCATGTTGCCTATTCATATGGAGTTGACCCTTTGCCATTGATGTCAAAGGGGGAGAGAATTTGGATGAAGATCAGCCTCACATGTTTATGAGGTTGACATCAATGCCAAAGTGGGGGTTTGTTGGCATTGATGTCAACAAGGTCATGGTTGTGATCATGTATGTATGGATGTGACTTGGTGGTCTTATTGGTTGGTATGGATGTATTAACAATGAGATGATTGTGTTGGCATTGAGGTCAACCTAGTATCATTGGCTTTGGCATTTCTACTAGCATGGTTATATGCATAAGGATATGTGATTTGTAGGTGTTGCATACATAATGTGAGCAAAGGATGTCATGGTCCTCATGATTATGTTGTTGCATAGAGTTTGATGTGGTGAGGTGTTTGGCTATACATTGGTTATGCATATGATTGTTTGTTTATACATTGTTACCAAGGATGGTTCCCATGGTATTTGGTATGGTAGTTAAATGGTTTACCTTTTGATTGAGAATGAGTATAATATTACCATGGTACATGTATTCTTGGTATTGGGATAACCATGGTATTTTCCCTAGGTATTGATTTTTGAGAATAATTTGACTTAACCATTTCAGAAAATTAAATAATAGAGGAAGAGAAGAAAATTTATGTTGGTTCTCTTGCATGAGGAAATTGTCAAACATGCCAACTGAGAAATTCGTTGGTTAAACAAGTGACAATTTTGAGTTAGATTTTTTGAGAAAATAAGGACGGATCTCAAAATTACGAGACATGGGTTTTGCACAAAATAGACTAGATTAGTTTTCCAATGAAAGGTTTTTCAAAATTTGGTCTATATTGAGAGAAACGAAAGGTTCTTCGAAGGCAGTTTTTGAATATTTTCTATTGTTCAAACATGCCAACTCAGAAATTTGCTAGATAAAGAAGCGACAATTTTGTAGACGATTTTATGGGAAAACGAAGATGGATCTCAAAATTCTGAGACATGGATTTTGTGTAGAACGAACCAAATTGGTTTCATAATGTGTAGTTTTTCAAAATTAAGTCTATATTGAGAGAAATGGAAGGTTCTTCGAAGAAAATTTTCGCATATTTTTTGTTGTGGCCATTTTCCAAATTTCCTCAATTGCAATTCCATATTCGATTTAATTCCAGAAAGTGATTAACATTGAAAATATCAAAAGGAAAGTGGAGATTGTGGATTGATTGAATCGATAAGTTGAATCTGAATCCAATTAAGCATATGAACAAATTTTTAATGCCCAATAGTTCTATGTAATTATTGAGTTGAGCACTTGAGTTCATCTTTATAATTGAGATAGCCCATTGTGAGATGATTGAGTTGAGGATGTTAGAGAGTGTGCTGTAGAAGGTTACATTGAGTGTTGATGCTTCAAATTTTGTGTAGAGCATAAATTCTTCAGTCTATGAGTGTTCATGAATGAATAATGTCCAGATCTGAAGCATGCTACATAATATATTAGAATTGGAGTTGTTGGCATAGAGAATGATTGGAGAGTATTATATGTTGCTGGGGTATATGTTGGTGATCCTCTCACATTGTTTTTGCAGGAGATGATGATGCATGTAGCACATAGCCATGTGTCTTATGATGTTATTTGTATTATGCAACATCATATTTTTGTGAGGATCTGATTGTATTCAGTTTTTATGTGGCCATGAATTTACTTTGTTTATCCTTTATTTTGATTATGAGATCTTGCTGCTAAGAGCATGCATGCAGAGTTGATTTCTTGTTGAGCATAGTGTCTTGGGATCCAGTTCGAAAATAAATGAAAGGAGATCTGTATGGTGGTGAGGAGTAGTGACTTCATGGAGGTGGAGCAGTGATGTCAAAGCTTCAGCGCAAAGGAAGAATTTTCTTAATCCAATGGTGGTTGGATAGTCCAATGGTATTTGGGCAAGGGTCGACTGGTCGTGGTGGCCTTCAACGGATGGTAGTATGTAGAGATTCATAGAGAACAAAGTATCCTGAGTTGATCAGTAGTATCGAGTCTCCTAGTCGACCAATGTTGGGATTTATATATGAGGTCGAGTCTCCATGCTGATGGGAGTTAGAACACTATTTAAAATATCAATTGCTTGACATAATAGAAATTCAAAGCAAAGCAACAACAATAAGGGTGGTTTTTCTCCTAGAAGGGTTTACACTAGAAATGTTGTGTCTCATGTGTGATGATGATTTGTGTGGATGTGCTTTAATGATTTTCTTTAGTATATGCTCCTTATATGTTTACATGTTAACTCATATGCTAATAACATATTGTGAGTTGCTGTAATAATAAGTGTGTGATTCGGTAAAATGATAAAAGGAAAAAATCATATACAGAACACACTATTGATTCACCCCCCTAGTAGTAAATATATTTCCAACATATAATTGTAGAGTAATGTCCTCCAACCTGACTTAAAGTGTGCACTCGCATCCTCAGACCTCAAGCTCATCCCCCGAGTCCTTGAACTGCACAGCGGTGCAGTAGCGCAATCTCCCTTGACTCCCAGAACTGCGCAATTGGCTCTCCCAATGTCCATTCCCTCAGCCTCTCCCCTACGACTCTCAGAACTATGTAGTCTTGTCCTTCAGGTCTATCTCATCTACTCACTACGCAGTATCAGAGCTCAATATTTTCCCTTGGCTGTTGGAACTATGCACTATGCAGTCACTGAGTCCCTCTTCCCAGCCTATCACTTGTTCTAGGCTCAGTTGGTGGATCATAATGCATCATCTCAGACTAAGGGGTTTTCATATTGACGCCATCTCATCATGATTGAATTGTAGGAACAAGTATCCTATCATTTCATGGCCAGATGATGGAGAAGGATAAGAAGGAGGGAAGCATTCTTAAATACTCTCTTGTATCACTTACAATTTGATCGATCAAGAGAAAGTGAAGAGACACTAGTTTGCGACCACTCTCCAAGACTGGATATCATTGAAGATTTTGCATCACCAAGCCATGCAGGGGTGAAGAGAAAGCACCTTCAAGAAGACATCCAACACTTAGCAGCAACAATGACTTGAAATTTCCACATCATCAAGCAGTCCATGTCAGCAGTGTCATGTCATGAGCGGTCATATGGCACATCACTATTGTGGATCATGTATATTGTATTTAAAATGTATTGTAAAGTTGAAGTCCAAAGGACACACATGGAATGTAAAGGGTCATGTAATTTGAAAGTCACGGGAAGTCAAACATTCATGAGGTAGTCAAAGAGTCAACCTTGGTTATATATACTCCCTCATTGTATGAGCAAAGAAATTTTCACCTTGGCTCCTCTCGCAAGGAATTACAGAGATAAGCTAGTTCTTTTAGGAGCAAGGAATAGATCCAATTTTCCACTACTGGAGCTAGTGATGTACATTGTAAACATGTGTCTTGGAAATTTTACATAATAATAGAAGCCTTCAAGGCCGACAAGTTCTTCATGCATGGATTATGAGTGTTTGTAAGACTATTCTGCGTATGTTTGTATTTCATGTTTTCTTTCACATGTGTTAAGATAGTTGAAATATTTTAGTCATTTTAGTACTTATCTTATTGATAATGTGTTTTAATGGTTGTTATTGTTGTCACATCCTTGTGGATTATTCCACAGGATATTAGACAAATCTTTCTTCATTTATTGGTTGTAATGACTGTCGCATCTGCTGTGAACTATTCAACTAGATGTTAGACAGACCCTCCTCATTCATGTGTATCTATTCTTGGGTGGTACTATTACCTCTCACTTAGAGGCTCGCTTTTACCCCCCTCTTTGTAGTAGAATAACCTTGACACATATGCCACTAAACACCCACTAGGCACACCTTCTTTCTTTTCAAAGATACCAGTGCATCCCCTCTCTTGGTGACAGTTAGATCCAAGGCATATCTTTGAGATATATGGAAACCGGGTTGATATTCCGGTTGGGGCTCCTACACCAAACAGTGTGAGCTACAATCGGAAATTCACATTGGGGAGACCCCTTGGTTGATAGATTTGTAGCACTATCAACATGACCCAACTTTTTTTTGTAGAAAATTGGTTATAAAAAAAACATACATTATTGTATGGATCTGTACAAGGCCATTGTTGGAAATAATACTGAGAGGGGGGTTAATCAGTATTATCAGATCAATAATTTTTTCATTTCCCAAACAGATTTATTTATGCTACTTCTATGAAGTGAACTACTGTGTACACGCTACTGTGATTAGAGAAATCAGCTTATACCTAGATAACTTTTGATTTAATTAATTTATCATGTGTTGATCTATAACTAGTGCATCAGTAACTTATTAAATAGTGCAGTAAAAATAGAATAAACCATCACACATAAGCAACACACATGAACACCAAGATTTAAGGTAAAAACCTAATGTGGGTGAAAACCACCTACTGCTGTCGTCTCTGTCTTCTTTTAATAATAAGAAATTTTTTTTACAATCTTGTACTGGTGCAAACTCATACCAGTACGTAGGCACCCACCTGCAGAAGGCTAAAACCTTCTCTCATTTTCCAGCTTCTGTTGGAAGGGAGCTACAACCCCCTAGCTCTTGTACCAGCCAATGTGTTTACTAGTGCGCAGGCACCGACCTACAGAAGGCTACGACCTTATCTCTTCCACCAGGGACCACGTTTCATAAATTTTTAGGCTGGATGCTCCTAGTACACAATAATACACATGAAGCCCTTGTTTCATCAAATTTTCATACTAAACCCATCAGAACTTTCAAACTGCATCAACCAATAATTAGTTAATCTAATCAACTAAATCATTGTCGCCAGAACATTGTGTTGAACCCAGAAACCTGTATCACCATTCAGAACCATTTGCAACCTCAAAAATCATGCATTAAAAAGTATATGCTACTTTACTAAACCCAACCTGCATGTATAGGCTACCTTCTTTAATCAAACATGTGTATACATTCAAAACTACTGAAACCTAATACTTATGAATCAAGTGTGTATCAACCAACAATATACTGAACATCTATTATCAATTTACAAAGCTTCACATAGGTAGTAGCAGAGATCATCCTACTTATACAATCAATCAATCAGATATCAAACTCCTTATGCATTCAGTTTTACTTTCAGATCTAATAAGACTTCATTAACAGATAATAGTAAAACAACAAAACTGATCAGATTGATCAGTCAGACCTAGACAAGGCTGTTCTTTTGTATACGCTACTTGGAAGAGTAAAGCCTACGTGTAAACGCACTTTTACAGAGACAAACCAACGTACAAATCTACAAATATTAACTCATAACTTTGTTGCTATTCCGGACTTCAGACAAACCCAGATAATGATATTTAAAGAATAAAACAAGTGTACACAATTAGATCTGGCCCAACCAATATTAGATCATTCAATGATAAGTCATTTCAGGTCTCATGATCTTGATCCAACATTGAATTCAAGGTGCACAAAATATTTCAGATCAAAATCACCAACATAGCCCCTGCAACATAAAATATACTTCAGATAGAAGGATTCCTTAGAAACCCTTTTCACTTGCACACCCTGGCCTAATGATCTTCTCCTCCTTATATAGTTTTATGCCTTTCTCAATACCTCAGACCAAAACCACTTAGGACCAATACCTTGGACCAAATACCTCAGATCAAGTACCTTGGACCAAAAGCTTGATTTTCCAACTTGTACGCACTTTTCCTCTTGTGAGAGTGCGTGTATACATATATGCTCTTTTTATTCTGTGTACCAGCATGTATACTCCGTTTTTACTAAGTGGACCTGTGTATACTTCTTAAACTTCTTTACATCAACCTTTTCCTTCACCTTCTTTATTCTGATCAGTAGACCTTAGTTCCATCTTCCTGTTCTTCTATACCACTGTCTTGTTACCTCTGAATATTCCTATTGTACTGTGAGTTTCCTTTTATCAAAACTCAATTGACCTATGAGTTAGTTGCCATCAAGGACAACACTTGTATCATAATGCCAACAATCTCCCCCTTTGGACTTGATGGAAACCATGATGGTGTTGATTACTGCAAGTTGTAGAAATTGTTAGAGATAACAAGTAACACCAAAAGACTCTCCCCCTTTTACATCAAGGGCAAAGGACGAACCAAGTTATTCTCCCCCTTTGATATATATTATGCTGTCCATTATCCCCCTGAGTACATGCCGAGTTTGCAGAGATATGTTTCAAAAGAATAACATGACTCTATAACTCAACAAAGTGAGTATGACCTCCTTATGACTAATGACTCATACATACATCAATCACCCAACCAAGTGGGGATACACCACTTTTGACTCATCCAGTACCCAACCAAGTGGGGATATACCAATTTTTTATACATAATAGAAATACAACAAATATTACATCATCCATCCCATGCAAAGTGGGGATACAAATTACATCATTTGTCCAATAGGACTCATTCAAATATAGACTATGACAAAAGAAGTCATATCACACCCTATGACTTAAAAAACAAATCATATATGAATTCAGCGACCAAAATGCCAACAATGCATAATGTGTGTGAAGGCTAATTCTCCCCCTGAACCTGTGCTACCCACTTTTTTTCTGTCAGAAAAACATATACGCTCCTTCAGCCACAGAAACCAGCGTGTATACACGACTATACTTCATGAAACCTGCATATAATAACCTTCCTCTGAAAACTGGATTTAAGAGCAGGATGATGCAACAACTTCTCCCAGATTTTGTCTGAGATATTCAAATGTTTATCTGGGAAGGGGTTTAGTGAATATATCAGCAACCTGTTCTTTGGAGGGAACATACTCCAATTTAAACCTTTTTTTCAAGCACTTGTTCTCGTAGAAAATGGTACTTAATGGGTATTTTCTTGGTCTTGGAATGCATGACTGGATTTTTTGAAATACTGATGGCACTTGTATTATCACATAGAATGGAGATGGGTGGAGTACATGTGATCTGAATGTATTTCAATGCTTGCATGATCCAAATTAGTTGTGTGTAGCAAGATGCAGCAGCCACATATTCTACTTCAGTTGTAGATAAGGCAATCAAACTTTGTTTCTTGCTAAACCATGACACTAACCAAGAGCCCATATAGAATGCACCTCCACTAGTGCTCTTTCGATCATCAACATTTCCTGCCCAATCTGCATCTGTATATGCATGAAGAGTAAGGTATGTATCTTTAGGATACCATAGTCCAAAGTCCTGAGTTCCTTGAAGATATTTGAAAATTCTTTTGACTACTTGGAGATGTGATTCCTTTGGATTTTCTTGGAACCTCCAACAATTCCTACTACATGCATGATACAAGGTCTGGTACCTGTTAGATAAAGTAAACTTCCAATCATAGATCTGTAAGTTGGTTGGTTTACTATTGGTGATTCATTGTTAGAATTGAGACTACATCTTGTTACCATTGTAGTACATACTGGTTTATAATCTTCCATTCCATACTTCTTCAAGATTTTCTTGAGATATTTGGTTTGCAAAAGAATGATACCATCTTTGGTTTGCTATACTTGTAGACCAATAAAATAAGTAAGTTCACCAAGTAAGGACATTTCAAATTCTTGTTGCATTACTGAAGCAAAATTCTGACTTATGGATTCTTCATTACTACCAAAGTTGATATCATCAACATAAACAACAATAATTAGCAGTTTAGCATTTTCAACCTTTGTGTATAAATTGCTATCAGCGGAACCTTTTGTGAAACCTTGTTGCTGTAGATATTTTTCAAGGTGGTAATACCAAGCCCTTGGAGCCTATTTCAGACCATAGAGAGCCTTTTTAAGCTTTCATATGAGTTTTGCATAATTTCCAAGAATGAATCCTTTTGGCTGTTCAATATAAACTTCTTCTTCTAAGTCTCCATTAAGGAAGGTTGATTTTACATCCATTTGATATACTTTGAATTTTCGAAAACTAGAAAGAGTAAGAAACATCCTTATGGCTTCAACTCTGGCAACATTTGCAAAAGTTTCTTCAAAATCTATACCTTCTTGTTGAGCATACCCTTTACAAACAAGTCTGGCCTTGTTTATAATAACTTCTCCATTTTCATTCAGCTTGTTCTTAAATATCCATTTTGTTCCTATAACATTTTTATCATGAGGTCTAAGAACTAACTCCCAAGTATCATTATTTTCAATTTGGTAAAGTTCTTCGTCCATGGCCTTGACCCAAAATTCATCTTTGCAGACTTCATTTACATTCCAAGGTTCGATGGAAGATAGTAATGCTAGATAGCTTGAGGTCCTTGTAAGAGGAGTTCTTGTTTGTACACCCCCCTTTTCTCCTAGAATTTGATATTTTGGATGATTCTTTTGAACGTACCTGATGGAGTCTTTTCCATGTCTGTTTTATCTTCTTCTGGTGCTTCATTGGTTTCTTCTTCTATATCATTTTGATTTGATACAGGAAAGAATTCCCCAACTTCCTCACTGTCATATTCCTCTGTTGATTTCATTTGTTCCGGATTTCTACATGCTTCATCAATTACAACATCAATGCTTTCAACAATTTTCTGAAGTCTTTTCTTGTAACAATTGTATCCTTTACTTCTAGATGAATAACCAAGAAGAATTCCTTTGTCTAATCTGGGTTCGAACTTACCAAGTTTTTCACCAGTCCTTTTGATAAAACATTTTCTTCCAAAAACTCTAAAGTGTTTTACAATAGGGAGCTTACCGTACCAAAGTTCATATGGAGTTTGATTGCTATTTACTCGAACATTCACTTTGTTGAGAATAGTTATGGGAACAAATGCAGCTTCACCCCAGAAGGTTGCAAGAGTTCTATATTCATCTAGCATAGCTTGAGACATTTGTTGAACTATTCTTTTCATCCTTTCTACCACACCATTTTGCTGAGGAGTTCTTGCGATGGAGAATTTCCTTTTTATTCCATGTTGTTCACAAAATTAAAGAATTAATCTGATATGAATTCTCCCCCTTGATCACATTTGAGACATTTGATTTTTCGATCTGATTCATTTTTAACTAGAGCTTTGAAGGCTTTAAACTTTTCAAATGCTTCATATTTGTGATTTAGTAGACCTATCCAACACATCCTGGAAAAATCATCAATAAATAAATAAAGTATTTTTCTCTACGAGGTGACTTTTTCCTTGTTGGTCCAAATAAATCAGTATGGTGAGTTCAAGAGGTTTACTTGTTGACCCTTCTTTTTCAATGAAGCGAACTCTGGTTTGCTTACCGATTTGACATGGTTTTCATATCATATTTTCTGGGATGCTAATCTCTGGAAGATCATGAACTGCCTTGAGCCTGCATGCTTTTCTTATTTGAGAAAAGCTTAGATGTCCCAATCTTCTATGCCATAGCCAGTTTTCATCTATTTTTCTTAGATAGCATTGTTGTTGTCCTCCTTTAAGTTTTGGAGTTCTTGTCCCCTTGATCATGGTCTTTCCTGTATCAAGCTCACGAACCACACATCTTTTTGATCGAAATACCACTTCATTTCCTTGATCACACATTTGAATGACACTCAACAGATTATGCTTTAAACCATCTACATACATGACATTTCCAACTTTAACCTTTTCTTTCAAGAAAATAGAGCCTTTACCTTTAATGACAGCAGGAGTGTCATTTCCAAAGGAGACATTCTTTTCCTTTTCTAAAGCATTATATGAATGCAGTTTCTCTTTATCACATGTCATGTGTTTGGAGCATCCATTGTCAATGTACCACTAATTTTCTTGCCCTTATGCATACAGAGCTATGCCACATCTTTCTGATTGCGATTCCTTTCTTCTCCATATCTTGGGATTTCATGGTGTTTTCTCCTTTTGAAGTGTTGGCCAAAATTCACTCCTGCATTCAGATTCTTCATGACCAAAGTTGTTACAAATCGATCATTCTATTTCATTTTCAAGAGGAGAAAAGTTATTATAGGAACTTTTCTTGATTCCTGTCACACTCCTTTGATTTCGTTCTTCTCTAGTCATGGTGGTTTTGTAAGCAACACATTGAGCAGCCTTATGCCCAAAGTTATGACATGAAAAGCATTTCCCATTAAAGAAATTTATGCGATCATAGTATCTTTTGGTATTGTTTTCCTGTTGATTGCGGCTTCTACTGATATTCATCCTTGGAGTAAATTGAGTATGATTTACTTGATGAGTAATTTTAGACTTTTGTTGACGATTGACATACTGTTCACTGGTCTTTGCTGCATCAAGATAGCTTCTGGTGGAGGCTGACGACTTTTGTGATTGAGATGAATCTTCAGTATATCCAAGACCTGTCTTTATCAGAGGAGAACACTGAACATTGATGATTTCATTTAAAGTTTCTGATCCTTTAGCAAATCTAAGATTAAGAGATTTTGTCTTCTCAAGATATTTTCTTATACCCACAATTTCACATTCTAGATTTCATTGTGTTTTTCTCTTTCAACAAGTTGGTGTGTCAAAGTATCTATGATCATATTATTTTCTTCCACACAGATTTTGAGTTTAGTGATTTCTTTAAGAAAGTCTTCCTCTTCTAATGCATCCAAAAAATCATCATTCTCATAAGCCATGAGTAGTCTGTAATCTTGTTTAGTTTCATCTTCATCACTATTAGATAAACCATCACTATCTTCATGCGTATAGTAACTTCTTTTATTCACAACCTGTTTTCTATTGCCTTTTGCATATTCCTTCCCTTTTTCATATTTATCTTTATGAGGACGTTTGGTAGCATAGTGACCAACTCTACCACAAGAAAATCATTTGAAAGGTTGCTTACCTCTGAATCTTCTGGAACCCCGTTGAAGCTTCTTGAAAAAATTTACCTCATCTTCTTCTTCTGAAATGTTTCCTGATTCATTGTGCTCTTCCTTTTCTTTTCCCTTTGCTGATGCTTTAAATGCAACTTCTCTCATATCTGATGGAACTCCTTTTCTCATTTCAAAGGCAGTTAGGATTCCATGAAGTTGAGTCACAGTGATATTCTGAAGATCCTGTTTTTCTTCTATGGCAGACACTTTTGACTCAAATTTAGAAGACAAAGATCTCAAAATTTTCTCAACTAAAGTAACTTCCTTTATCTCTTCACACAGATTCTTCATACAATTAACAATATCATCCATACGTAAAAAGTAACTAGCAACACTTTCATCACTATGCATCTTAAGAGTTTCATACTGAATTTTGAGAGTTTGAAGCTTAGCACGTTTTACCTGAGAGTCTCCTTCGTAGCTCTGAATGATTTTGTCCCATATCTCTTTGGCTGTTTTGAGCTGCATGACTTTGACAAATTCTGATTCTGAGAAACTTCCCAATAACATATTGACAGCTTTGGCATTGGTTTCGTATAATTTGTTACCTGTATAGTCTGTATGAATTGTTGTTGGAAATTGATATCCTCCTTCCATAATTTCCCAAAGATCATCTCCAAGCAATTATAGATAGGCTCTCATTCTTATTTTCCAATAGACTAAGTTCTCCCATTGAATATTGGTAGTCTGACGGATCCCATGCCTTCATGATTATTCCTCTTGAAATATCTTCCTTCAAACGATCAAACTTATTCTGAAGGACCTGCTCTAATACCAATTGTTGGAAATAATACTAAGAGGGGGGGGGGGGGTGAATCAATATTATCATATCAATAATTTCTTCATTTTCCAAATAGATTTATATATGCTACTTCTGTGAAGCGAACTAGCATGTACACGCTACTGTGATTAGAGAAACCAGCATATACCCAAAGAACTTGTGATTTAGTTAATTTATCATGTGTTGATCTAAAACAAATGCATCAGTAACCTATTAAATAGTGCAGTAAAAACATAATAAATCATCACACATAAGCAACACACATGAACACCAAGATTTAAGGTAGAAATCTAATGTGGGTGAAAACCGCCTACTATTGTCGTCTCTGTCTTCTTTTAATAATAAGAAAATCTGTTTACAATCATGTACTGGTGCAAACTCATACCAGTACGCAGGCACCCACCTGTAGAAGACTACAACCTTCTCTCGTTTTCCAGCTTCTGCTGGAAGGGAGCTACAACCCCCTAGCTCTTGTACCATCCAATGTGTTTACTAGTACGTAGGCACCGACCTACAGAAGGCTACGACCTTCTCTCTTCCACCACGGACAACGCTTCATAAATTTTCAGACTAGATGCGCCTTTTACACAACAATACACATGAAGGCCTCTTTTCATCAAATTTTCGTACTCGACCCATCAAAACTTTCAAACTACATCAAACAATAATCAGTTAATCTGATCAGTTAGATCACTGTCTCCAGAACATTGTGTTGAACCCAGAAACCTGGATTATCATCCAACCGGCTGCAACATCAAAAATCATGCATCAGAATGTATATGCTACTTTACTGAACCTAACCTGCGTGTATACGCTACTTCCTTCAATCAAACCTGCATATACCTTCAAAACTACTGAAACCTAAAACTTCTGAATCAAGTTTGTACCAACCAACAATATATTGAACATCTATTGTCAATTTACAAAGCTTCACACATGCAGTAGCAGAGATCACCCTACTTATACAATCAATCAACCATATATCAAACTCCTTAAGCATTCAGTTTTACTTTCAGATCTAATAAGACTTCATTGGCAGACAATAGTAAGACAACAATAAAACAACAGAACTGATCAGATAGATCAGTCATACCTAAAGACAAGGATTTTCTTTTGTATACGCTACTTGGAAGAGTCAAACCTGTGTGTACACACACTTTTACCGAGACAAACTGGCGTACATATATACAAATATTAACTCATAACCTCGCTGCTATTCTGGACTTCAGACAAACCCGGATCATGACATTTAAAGAATAAAACAAGTGTACACAATTAGATATGGCCCAACCAATATTAGATCATTCAATGATAAGTCATTTCAAGTCTCATGATCCTTATCCAACATTGAATTCAAGGTGCACAAAATATTTCAGATCAAAATCACCAACATAGCCCCTGCAACATAAAATATACTTTACATAGAAGTATTCCTTAGAAACCCTTTTTACTTGCACACCCTAGCCTAATGATCTTCTCCTCCTTATATAGTTTTAGGCCTTTCTCAATGGACCAAAATCACTTAGGACCAATACCTTGGACCAAATACCTCGGACGAATACCTCAGATTAAATACCTTGGACCAAATACCTCTGACCAAATACCTTGGACCAAAACCTTGATTTTCCAACCTGTACGCGTTTTTCCTCTTGTGAGAGTGCATGTATACATATATGCTCTTTTTGTTCTATGTATTAGCGTGCATACGCCATTACATATTAATATTTTAATAAATTAGTAAACTAATATCATTATTTAAATATTATTTTTCAAGAACTAGTAATATTTGGTTTTAATAAATTAAGTTTAAATATTATTGTTCAAAAACTAGCTGTTTAATATAGCCGTTACCTATTAATATTTTTAATAAATCAATGAAATAATATCATTATTTAAATATTTTTTTCAAAAACTAGCCGTTTAATATAGTCGTTACTTAATAATATTTGTTTTTAATATATTAATATATTAATATTATAATTTAAACACTATTGTTCAAATATAGCCGTTACTTGAAATTATGTTTCTACATTGCTCTCTATTTAAGCATTTGCCATGGTCTACCTCTTCATCTAGTCCTGATGATGAACCACACTTGTTTGTTCTTTCATTATGGATCATAGAAGCTTGAATACAGGAGTTAGAAAATAGTAACATATTTTGATACCATGTTAGAATATTAAAAATATGCAAAAACATATAACAATATAGAACACAACATAACTTTAATAATCTAAACTTATATGCATAATGCCAACATTTAATCAATAAAATAAAAGATATAAAAGGAAATAAAACATCAAATTTACGTGGTAAAACTTTAATTAAATGTACCACTACAAATGCTTCACCATTTTATAATGATAAGACTATCATATACAATTGTGTTGTTTTTCATGGTACTCCCTAACCTCTATTATATACCAAGAGATATTGAGGAATTACATCCCAATAATACATGTGGGATAATGTAATTTCATCTATTTATATAATAGATTATTACAAGGGAATTTTACTCCATGGTGAATGTGGGATATACCTCTTTTATATAAAATTAGAAATTTTTCTAACATAACCTAGGCATTATTACCTTCCATCATAAAAACTTCCTTAGGAGCCTAAGGCTTGTATTTTCCTCCCTTAACTATGGCCATGACCTTGAGACCAAATTTTGTTATAAAAACCTTCTATGATGTCCAAAACCCCATTTAGAGGTAAATAATCCTCTCTAGAGGGTGAACATGGTGGTTTGAGACTTGCATGATGGACCAAGAACCTTGGAAGCCTCATGTAGGCCTAAAAAACTTAATTTTATACCCTAATTATGTTTGAGGCCTCAAGAGCCATCCCAAGTCTGCATAAATTCCTAATGGCAGGTCATTCACATGCAGAGGCCAAATATCCTCTTTAGAGCTCTTGTATAGTAGTTTTAGATCCAATTTATTGACTACATCCATATCATATTCTTTTAAGGCCTAAGGCCATTGATTTTTTTGTAAGACACATCTATATTGCAAAAACATCATAATGTTCCCCATGTCTCAATTAGAGGTAACAGATACCCTGTGTGCTAGTTTAGAACCTCATTCATGGCTCATTGGCCTTAGAAGCTTCAATTTATGCCTAATATCCTTTTCTTCCTTACTAGACTATGGATAAGGCCCCTAAATCCACCCCTCATTTATAAATCCTCCTAACTATGGAAATATCCCACTTGGATACCAAAGGTCACTAAAACATCCTAATTATGACCATATTTAATTTAGATTCCAAAGGTCTCATTTAGATGAAATTTATCATGCTTTGAGGCTTCATTTAAGGCCTTTGAGCCATGGAAGCTAGATTTTGGGCATAAGGCCCTTGTTTTCCTCCCTTACTCATGGTCAAGCCCAATGAACCACCCATGATAGAAAAAAATCCAAATGATGCTCATATCCCGCAAGGAGGTCATGAATACTATTTAGAAGGATTTTAGTTTAGTTTAGGGCCTTGTTAATGAACTTTGAGGTCCTTAAAGCTTTATTTACGGATAGGTGTCCTTATGTTTATCACATAAATATGGTGAATGCCCTAAGGTCCATCCCTTGTGCATAAATCTGCTTAATGTAACTTATATACCAAAGGAACACAAAATATATCCTCCATAAGAAGTATGTACTAGTTCAAGGCCCTATTCATGATCCATAAACCTTATAATATTAATTTAATTTGTAAAGCCATTAATTTATCCAAGAATTTTTTACAAATACATATCTTAAAATATAAAAATATTAATGAATATCATTATTATTAAAAATATAATTACAAAATGTCTAGTAATAATTGCATAAAAATATTCAAATCTCTACTCAAATTTATATATTTATTAAAATATATATATATATATATATATATATATATATATATATATATATATATATATTATAAAATTTAATACAAAATATTGACTATATATATGACGTTCAATATTATAATTTTCAAAATGATCAAAACGGAGAAAATCATGCTTAAACCACACATGGATGGTGCTAGAGAGGCTTGGTTGAATGAATGGAATCATCCCGAAGACGATGGGATGGAAAAGGTTCAACAATGATCCAAAAAAAATACAAAAACTTATCCAACCAAGTTAAATGGAAATGTTCTTTATGTTTAATGGAATTTCAGGAGTTTGTGTAGCTTTGGTGGTAGGGAGGAGTTGATATTATCTTCTTTGTCAGGCTTCGAGTCCCACTGAGATTGACATGCTTGCTCAACCTATGAGGTGTAAACCAGATGGTTTGAGTGGGGTTTACTCCCTGCCAAGTCACATGTTCAAACCTCATGGGGAGGGGTTGAGGAGTGGAAGTCACTTTGTGGGAATTAAACTTCCCAAAGGGCACCTCGACCTAGGATCAACCTAGTTATAAAGAAAAAATTATAGCACAATGGATGTATAATAGAGGGTGATGGGGGTGTACTGTTAAGTCACTTCGTGATGTGAAGCTCACCAGTTTGAAACTCTGTGGGCAAAAATCCAGTCATGTTAAGGGCTGGTGTGGCCCAAACCTGGTGTGATCCCTTGCTGATTTTGACGGCTTAGATGCCCCTGGGTCGCGATTTCTCAAGCCATAGGTCAAGCTTTATGTAATCTCTAGAGAACTCAGACCACTTGACAAACAAAAGAAAATTGAATTTCGGAACATCAAGGACATCAAATTTTATTTTATAATTAAAATAAATAAAATTATTATTTTTTGCATTCAAGCTTCTGTGATCCATAATGAATTAAACAAAGTCTTTCGATAGAAATCACATGAGATAATTTTTTGGCCAATGCGTTTCATACCAACAAGTGTGGTTCATCATCAGGACCATATGAAGAGGCAGACCATGACAAAGGCTTAAATAAAGAGCAATGTAGAGACATAATTTCAAGTAACGACTATATTTGAACAATAATGTTTAAATTATAATATTAATTTATTAATATATTAAAAACAAATATTATTAAGTAACAGCTATATTAAACGGCTACTTTTTGAAAAAAATATATTTAAATAATGATATTATTTCATTAATTTATTAAAAATATTAGTAGGTAAGAGTTAGTTATTGAAAAATAATATTTAAATTAATTTATTAAAACCAAAGATTACTAGTCCTTGAAAAATAATATTTAAATAATGTTATTAGTTTATTAATTTATTAAAATATTAATCTGTAATGGCTATATTAAACGGTTAGTTTTTGAAAAAAATATTTAAATAATGATATTATTTCATTAATTTATTAAAAATATTAATAGGTAACGGCTAATTTTTGAAAAATAATATTTAAATTAATTTATTAAAACCAAATATTACTAGTTCTTGAAAAATAATATTTAAATAATGATATTAGTTTATTAATTTATTAAAATATTACTATGTAATGGCTATATTAAACGGCTAGTTTTTGAAAAATAATATTTAAATTAATTTATTAAAACCAAATATTATAGTTTTTGAAAAATAATATTTAAACTGTGATATTAGTTTATTAATTTATTAAAAACAAATATTAATAAGTAACCACTATATTAAACAGCTATCAAAAAATTGTCTCATGTGATTTCTACCAAAAGACTTCGTTTAAAATTATTATTATTATTATTATTGTTAGCTAATGTAAGCTTTGAGATGACTTGTATGCTTAACTTGTGGTTCAAGTAATAATGATCTAGAGGCATTTATATTATCAAAATCACCTGGGGATTACAATTGGCTTGCGCCACATTAACTTTTAACATGTTTAGATTTTTGCTTTCAAAATTTGAATTGGCGATCTTTTCTTCAAAGCTACTTAATATACGTAGCTAAAATTATAATTATTTTGATAATTTAAATTAAATTTATAAAAATTTAAAAATAAAATTTTTATTTTTTAAATTAAGATATTTATTAAGAAAAAATAAAAGGTTTTAATTGCATGAAAAATTGAGCTATTTTTATTTATTTTTAAATCCCAAATTCAAACAAAGATTTAGAGAATTTTTTGTTTTTTGTCAAATTGATACACACTTATTCCAAAAAAATAAAAATAAAAATTCTATATTTGAGAATTTATTATTTTCAAACTTAAAATTAAGCTCATACCCATTGGGGAGATGAACAAGAGGCTCAAATTATGTGAAATGTTTGGGTATTTTTTATCTCTTTTGATCAAACTCAAAGTAAGTTTCCAAAATGAATTTTTAATTTTCAAATCTAAAAGTAGATTTAGATACCCATGATGGAGATGAGTACTATGCTCCGAGTGTATGAAATTTATGTTATTTCTGTGCATATTTCGATTAAATTCAAAACAGATTCCAAAAATGAATTTTTGATTTTCAAATATAAAAGTAGATTTGGAGACCCATTATGGAGATGAGTAGGAGGCTTTGATTGTGTGAAATTCCATGTTAATTTTTCCCATTTTTGATGGAGATGAGCATCATACCTCAATTACTTAATTTTTTTTTTTTTTTT
Organism: Pinus tabuliformis; assembly: GCA_031772625.1. Taxonomy (NCBI): domain Eukaryota; kingdom Viridiplantae; phylum Streptophyta; class Pinopsida; order Pinales; family Pinaceae; genus Pinus; species Pinus tabuliformis. The sequence continues at coordinate 302,321,781 of CM062814.1, forward strand.
TTCTCCTTCTTCGGTGAAATTCTTATTATTTTTGTGCATATTTTGATCAAGCTTAAACGAAGTTCAAAGATGAGATTAGTTTTCAAATCTAAAAATAGATTTGAATATTTTCAAATTTAAAAATAGATTTGAATACCCATTATGTATATAGTAATGGATTTCAATGGTGTAAAATTCCTAATTATTTTTGTGTTTTTTTTTAAACTTAAACCAAAATTCTAAATTCTAAATTTTCATATATAAAAAGAAATTTGAATATCATTTATAAAGATGAAAATAAATTAGATTACATAAAATTTGAAACTTTTATATCTCACTAAAATTTAAAAATAAACTCTGGATCTACTAAACCCTAAGACTGGTCAAATTTCTCAAGATGCAAACTTTTTCTTGAGCTCAAAACTTGAGGAAAACTTTGTGTCTGAAGAGATTTGATTCCTCTTTACTCTTAGTACCTCTAGAGTTAACATGAATCTGTGTTGGTTTTGAACAATACACTTATAAAATATTAACTATAAGAAATTTTAAATTTTCACTTGCTTTGTATAATATATAGAAATATTTTTGCTATTAATACTTTTGAAAATGGTACATGTCAACAAAATATTACAAATCTCTTTCATGCCTTGAAAATATGTGTGTGTGTGTGTGTGTGTGTATTAGTTTTAAATGTTACATGTTAAATATAGAATGAATTACAAATCATATAGTATCAATAATATTAGTTTTGCATGTCATTTGTCAACTTTATATTAAATAATGAAGGAATTACATATCTCCCTCTTAATATTTTTCTTCTTTTTTCCCAAGAAAAATTCAAGTAGATCCACCCAAAGAGATGACATCTAGGATCACATACTGCAAGCCAAAATAATCAGATCCTAACCCCCTATGGCGTCGAGGAGAATTGACCCCATGACCTCTTGTAATATCCCCAATTTTGATTTATCATTTGAGGGGGTTAACAAAGTTTATTGGGGAGGTGCTAAGCATAGTAAAATTTTGTAATCTAGGGATTGGAGACATTTTTGGCATATGGACTTAAGATAAATGAAAATGTATAGCTCTAGTGGAATGTGGAGGCCACAAGAGAAAGAATTTAACCCAATAGAGCAATTCACAATTCCTTGAGGAGAGAGATAGAGAAAGGGTGCGAACTAGTAGAGAGTGGGGACCACCAAGGAGGAGAGGGCCAACAATTATAAATAGAGCACAAAGGCTCTCATTTGGAAATATTTGATCATTTGATAATTCAACACTAGTTCCCTTGAGATGCTTAGCTAAGACAACCCGTGTTGTTCATCAAAAGGAGTTTTTGAGTAGGAGTTCCACCCTCATTTTAGAGAACTTTGAGTATCTCCCTAGTGAGGTTAATTTGGGGAGCTCAATTAGTATCTCCCTAGTGAGGAAAATTTGGGGAGCTCAATTTAGGGTTTCCATTGGGAACATTTGCAGGTTATTTTAGCTGGTGTGTGTTCCTTCTAGGGCACCAAAGTGTCTTGAATTTCTTTTGAGGAGATCAATTACAGAGGGGTAGAACATCGGAGGATTTATAGGTGTTTCCTATTATTTATCCAGATATTTTGTGGTGATTAGTAGGGTTTAGTTTGAGGGAATATTTGGGGATGAAACTCTACATTTCTAGAAGTGCGTAGGGGTCTCTAGGCAGGCTTGCACAAGGGCTATATTTAAATATGAAAGAGGGCTTCTTTTGGTTGAAGGAGAGTGCCAAGTTTTCTTGATGGAATGCACATGGATCGGTCTCCCTATTTGATTGAATTTGTTTTCTGAAACAAGGGACAAGTTACTCTTTTTATGGGTAGCGTGTGCCTTCATTATTGTTGGCTAGAGTTGCAAGTACAAGGAGGACATCTTCCAAGTTTCTTGCAAGTTGTGGCCTTTATCTCAACTATTATTTCGTTGATTTGTTGTATGAGTCACCTCTGCAGTCAAATCTCAAAGGAAACGGGTGTGGAGTGTGTGTCTCTATTCTCTAGTGTTGGTTAATGTTTTTTGGTGTATTTATGGATAGATTAATAAAGTAAAGATCAACTACAACCATTATGGGACCATTCTCCTGAGTTAATACAACTGTAATTATTTCACACTTATGACTATAATATTTGTTGTTCCTATGCTAAAATAAAGCCAGGTTCCTCGTCTCTTGTATGCATTGTCTTTACTTAATTTACATCAAAGAAATGAGTTGTTTCTTGCTTATATTCACTATTATGTGAGCTTGTATCAGCCATATATATATATATATATATATATATATATATATATATATATATATATATATATATATATATATATATATATATATATATGATTTCAATGAAATCAGTCCAAGATGGTTTGGGGTTTCATTTTGGGTATGACTTAAGTGTTGTATATGTTTTAAAGTCAATCATTAGAAGCCACCTACAGAACTCGCATTCAAAATGTTTATTGAAATACTTCAATGAACCAAAATATGTAAACTCAAAAAAATTTGTGGATTTTTCAAGAGGTTTCAAAAAGGGGACATTACAGTGGTATCAGAGCCTGATTTTGGCCAGTTGTGGATCTAAATCATGGTAATAACAAATATTCTATTATTGGGCTAAAATTCCAGAGACGGAAACCCTAGTCCAACATTAATATTTAGATTGAATTGCACACAACAATGTCTCAATTAGAGAGATTCCTTGAGAAATAGGAAAAATTCCTAAAGAAATTCCAAAAATTATAATAGGAACTTCGAGAAAATGGAGTTTTTCGAAGAATGGGCATAAGAAAGGGTAGAAACAAGAAAAACCAGTTGTAGACCTATAGGTGATGAAAATGAGAGAAGTATTATCGTTGAACAAAACTCCACTATCAATACTGCAAGTGGGAAAAAACAAAGATTGATGGTGAGAACAATGATGAGCTAGGAGAAGACATACACATTGAGGAAGGAGCTCACCTAGATACACTCCAACAGGCTGATCAATGTCTTAGGATGAGGAAACATCAATTTTTATCACATATTACTTGTCACTCAGTGTGGTTGATAAGTTTGATTATGAGTAAAAGGGGGATTATGAAGCCACACTCACAAGAGTTAATGCTACCCCAATTCCCAATCAAGAAATGTGCAGAGATGGCAACATACAAGAAGTTAGTTGTGAGAAATAAAATATCACAATTTATTTATTTAATGAATAAGGTTTTTCTCATGAACCTACCTATGCCCTTAATTTGGAGAACCAATTGAAAGTAAAACCTAATAATATTGTAGTGGCCACAAAGCATTATGATGATATGTAGGAATTAGTGGCAAAATATTGTTGGAGGAATGGAGTGATACCTGACATTTTGGGAGGAGAACCTTCACTTGCAGACCTTCAAACACTCAAAGAGCCATTGTAAGAGATAAATAAAAACTACCTACACCTCCTTTGGACGGAGACCACCTACTCATGCTTGTTGAGATATACCATGATGCACTAGAAGAGATGGAGGAGGAAGTTGATAGGATTACTTATGAGCTTGAGACTACCCAGAAGTCCTTGTAGAGCACTCATATGTCCCTTAAAAAATCAGAGTTGCAAGTTGAGCAGATTTGTGTGGGGCTGAGTTGTATACATTCTTCATTCCCCATACTAGATAGTCAAGATGATAGGGACACTTAGGATTGGATAAATGAACCTCCTGTGATAGTTGGAAATGAGGAGCACCCTGTTGTATAGGAAATTTCAGAGAGGTATGTTCCAGATGGTTCTTATTATGAATCCATGGGGCATAGAAACAGGAATATGTTGAATGAGGGTACGTCCATCTAGGATCTAGGTTCATTGGACAAGAGTGGAGTGGATACTGGAAGCTCATGTTGGAATTGGGATCTAGGTGGGGTTTTCCATTATATGTCAGAGGCGTAGGGTGATTATGGTATTGACAGAATGATTTTCCCAGTGACCAAGAGCACATGTTCCTTCACATTTCTATTGGAGATGTGCAAATTTTGGGAGTTTCCCTCACACATCATTCGTGCACAATATTGCAGGGTCCTCAACATGTCCTATCAATATTTATTAAGATGCATTGGTATGCCAAAAAGTAGGGAATTATATGGAGATGATGCTCTTCCATTGATGCATTGGGCATAAAAGAGACCGGGGATCGACACAATGGTGATATCCCCATTAGCACATGAAGAGATAGGCCACTTAGGTCTACCAAGATAGATGGGGAGATGTGACTCACAAAATGGCGGGTTCACTAGCAGAAGGGAAGATACATTGGCACATGTGGGATACCATACGATATACGGTGGTACAATAGTAGTCAGTGGGATCCAGTGGTACACAGAGGTATGCCACGAGGTTCAGTGTTATGTAGAGGAGTGCGAGGGTGTATGTCAATGCACAATAGTATATGATGTTGTATAATAGATTGTAGAACTTTCTTAAAGGAGGGTGTTTATATTTAAGACAATAGTAGGAGGCGTATGGTAGTGTGTAGTAGTTCATGAGGCTGCACAATGACCAAAGAGAGTGTTGCTGGCAGGTAGATTCCTTGATGTGGGTGTCTGACATACCTTTGGGGAGGGCACACCCAGGTTTGAAGAGTGGGTTGGTCACAGGGCTGGCCGTGAGCTTCCACATGGGTCTTTTGGCATACCCATCAGAGCCCACACATCCATCATTCTCTAGCATCACACATTATTACATATGATTTGGAGGTTGTATCTTGTTGCTCAGATCATGAGCAACTAGACACAAGAGGTTTACCTGAGACAAATGGATAAAGCATAGTGCATTAGGAGGTAAAATTCGTAACTGAGGCATGTGGTAGAGGAGAGAGGTGACTACAGAGATAACATACGTTTTTCCCCTGAGTTCACAAGTTACTAGAAAGGTGTATGATATGCTTATATTTGGACGTTCCAGGGAATTATGTGAGAAGGAAGTATAATGAATGAGGCTCTAGGTAGTATCAAGGAATGACAATAAGGGACAGGATGACAAGTCACACAGTGTGATACGGTAGGCACGGGAAATCTAGTATGCACAAAACTGATACGTGATATATGGAGCCTATATATTTATTGCATGTAGGGACCAAAGACAAGGCACAAATGGGTTCCCATAGTTGTCAGATCTATGCAGAAGGTGTGAAACAACATATCTAGATATGGGATCCAAGGATTCAATTGGACGATTGGTCACTCTATTTTGTGATGAGTGGAGTCATGAAAAAGTGTGATTTAGATCACTCTTGGGTTGACACTTGAAGGATCGCGAAGGCATTCATCGCATGGTGGAGATTTTTTCCTTGCCACAGCTTAGGCTCGATATTAGCTATGGATGGGTAGGCTTTGATATCATGGAGATGCCTAGGTGGGATGTGCTTGGTCTTTACAAATTTCTCGCCCTTAGGTTCCAAGAGGGGGGGACATGGTATGAGTATTATGGTTGGTCAACCATAGTAAGAGTGGCACAATTTTAGCATGGTGGTATCCTTTTGATATTATCATGGGACCCCAACATCACAAGGCTTGGAATTTTAGCTACCTTTAGGGATGAGTTGGTCTCTATAGGGGGAGGTCATGTATATCTTCCATTAGGTTTCAACTTTATGGAGAGTATCTCATCCTCTAATGATTTGTTGATAACTTGGGGAACTACACTAGTATGACAAGATGACCAGTCAAAGGAGACTATGGAGAGATAAGGAAAATGAGGATTCATCTCCATAGGGGTTGGTTTTTATCTTCAAGAGTTTACCGTTAGAGTGCATGAGATGAACTAAACAATAGGGAAACTTCATGAGGGGTTGGATGAAATTTTACATCATCAAGATACTCTACTTATTAGTGGCGGGTAGAGGGTTTTTGATGCCTATGTCTAGAGAGACAATGAGTGGAGAAAGGGGTGCTTCACGTTGATTAGGATGGCTTGGGATCCTAGCATCAAGGGGCTCCTTTATGATAGGAAAGTGTAGAGATCAGGGATGATCCAGTGGCACATTTGGGACCCGGGTATAGTTTGAGTGATAGTGGGGATCAATGGTTGGAGAGGGTGCTTGTTTAGGCATTTCTTGAGGACAAGCAATTTTTGGTGGGTAGGATTATAATATCCCTAATTTTGATTTTTCATTTGAGGGGATTAATGAAGTTTATTAGGGAGGTGCTAAGCATAGCACAATTTTGTAATATGGGCATTGGATAAATTTTTGTGTTGGGACTTAGGATAAATAAAAAAAATATAGTTGTAGTGGAATATGGTGCCCATAAGAGAAAGAAACTTGACCCAATGGATAATTTCACACTTCTTGGAGGAGAGAGAAAGAAAAGGGTAAAAAATATTGGAGAGTGGGGACCACCAAGCAGGAGAGAGAAAAAAATTATAAATAGAGCAGGGAGGCTCTCATTTGGACATCTTTGATCATTTGATAATTCAGCACTAGTTCTTAGCTAATACAATCTGTGCTATTTAACACAAAGAATTTCCAAGCGGGAATTCCACCCTCATTTCGGAGAACTTCGAGTGTATCCTTAGTGAGGAAAATTTTGGGAGCTCATTTCAAAGTTTCCATTGGGCACATTTGTAGGTTATTTCAACTGGTGTGTGTTCCTTCCAGGGCACCAAATAGGCTCAAATTTCTTGTGATGAGATCAATTATGAAGGGGCAAAACATCGAAGGATTTACATGTGTTTAATATTATTTTATTTGGATATTTTGTGGTGATTAGTAGGGTTGAGTTTGAGGGGATCCTTAGAGACAAAAATCTACATTTCTAGAAGTGCACAGGGGCCTCTAGAAAGGCTTGCGTAGGTGTTGTATTTAAATTTGAAAGAGGGCTGATTTTGGTTGAAGAAGAGTGCCAAGTTTCCTTACCAGAATTCACATGGATCAGTCTTCGTATTTAGTTGAATTTTTTTAATAAAACAAGGGATGATTTACTCTTTTTATGGGTTGCATGTGCCTTCATTCTTGATGCTTGAAGTGGCGAATACAAGGAGGACATGTGCCACGTTTCTTTTGAGCCGTGGACTTTCTCTCAACTATCATTTTGCTGATTTGTTGGCTTAGTCACCTATGTAGTAAAGAACCATAATAAGTGGGTGTGGAGTGCATGTCTCTATGCTCTAGTGCTGGGTAAAGGTTTCTGGTGTATTTTTGGATGGATTAATAAAGTCAATGATCAAGTATAACCATTAAGGTACCATACTCCCAAGTTAATACAAGTGGAGTTATTCCATACTTATGACTGAATATTCATTGTTCCTATGCTAAAATAAAGCCAGGTTCCTCCTCTCTTGTATGTGTTGTGTTTCCTTAATTTAAATGAAATAAAGGAGTTGCTTATATTCATTGTTATGCGAGCTTGTATCAACCATATTGATCCAAGTCCGGGTGTGAAGAAGGACCCTTCCAAGACCTTTTACTTTCGTGATGTGTTAAATTTCATTTTAAAAGAACATTAATGAATACATCTGCATGCAGGAAAGAAGAGGAACATAACAATCATCAGCACATAAAAACATAAGCATTGATAATGGAGTTCATCCAGGAGGGACTACATCTCCGGGCCTCGGTGTCAAGATGGTGTAGGTCATTGCATTAAGTGCTGTCAATAATGGTGATGTACATAAGAGATGATGTCATGATCATACAAGGAAAAATGCCCTCACACAGGAGTAGCTATAAGAGATGTTCCACAACAGAAACTCTCAGTCAAAAGACTCCTATCAGTATGACACAAAAACATGCATGATGAACATCTCGCCAACATGGCATAAAAAGGATTTAAAAAAAAAACATGCATGACAACAATAGGAGTATCCCAACAACATACAACAAGGGATCTCAAAGCATAACATGATGAGTTATGACAACAAATACATCACATAAAATATTCCGCATCAAATCAAGCAAGGAATCATGACAACATGTAATAAACAAGATCCTGCATCAACATCAATCAAGGATTTGTGCAACATAATGCATAAAGAAGAAGTACATGAAAACTACATATACCTCACAACCAAGGGCCATCTGAAGAAGTGGATGTCACACTACTGAATCTGCTCGGACCATTGATCTTAAGGCATTTATCGTATGAAGATGGTTGCTTGCACAAGAATGTGGACATCTGCACTAACACTTAGAAAAGTGGATAGAAGAAGAAATTAGAGAATAATAAATATGATGAAACCATCAGATTTGTGGTGTCGAGTAGTGCTGAATCAACTGTCCAAAATCTAAATTCTGAGAAGTTGAGAATTTTGGGCTCAAGGAATCTTTTAGATTCCCTTGGGATTCCGCAAAGATTCTGTTCCATGGATGGACTGGAAATTTGCAACTTAGATGACGAATCTAATCTCACCATTGCGATCCCTACAGAAAACCATGAAAAACAAGTATAAACTTGACTATAATCTGACATGGCAAAATTTTACCTGCTTGGGAAAATTTCAAGGTTCATGGTTCTGCTCCCCGTTTTTTGCTGAAATCATGGTTCCACGTGAATTCTAGAAATGACCGAAAAAATGTAGAACTTTGATGGATAAACAGACAACACTGTTGTGCTCGTGGCGACGAGAGGTGTAAAAACCATATAAAACTTGTCAAAATCTGACAAAGTGAAAATTTTGCCCTCTTGCAAAATTCATGTTTCCTGCATTAAAATATTAATTAACTGCCTCGAAACCCGTGCCCGCCTTCTACCTCCTCGAACTCTGTGCATGGTAAAAATATTGAGTTTATATAAAATCTTGGGCGGATATACCAATGTGATTGTTATGGTGCAATGGTAAATAATAGGAGTTGTTGAGGAGAGGTCGGGGGATCAAATCCCGCCCCTCCCGAAATAATACACAATAGTTTCTTTTGTAAACCAAAATGATACATTAATGGGACTGGGGTCCAAATTGGGTGGCCCGCCCCTTAAACCCTGCACTGACACAACCATATATGAAATCGACGCTTTCCAAAATCAACGATCGACGTGGTCGGTGCCTTGAGGATCAGCGATCGGCGTGGTCAACGCCTTTAAAATTGGCGAGCGACACTTTTAATATAGTGCAGCCATTATATATCGGCGTGATTTAGGGGGTTTCGCCGATATATATATCAGCGATCGGTGCATATATCGGCACTGTCGACATTGTATTATTGGCGCGTATTAATTGGTAATATATAATAGGTTGGGGCGATAAGGTGTGGGTCGGGTCCACTGTCGGTGGCTCGCCCACTCCGATATACAATATATATGGTTGTGATATATATATATATATATATATATATATATATATATATATATATATATATATATATATATATGCAGAGGGTTTGGCAAGGTGATGGAGGGTTCGGCAGGGGTTATGGCCGCCGACCTGAAACAAATATATGTTTGAATGGTTGCGATTAGGCCGGCGGGAGTTATGGTTGTTGGCCTAAAAAAATATTCATATTTGTTTAATATGCGATGGAGGAGGGTTCGGTGGGGTTATGGCCACCGACCCGAAAATATATATTTTCTTTTGTTGCGATGGTTGTTTAAAGGGTTTGGCAGGGTTATGGCCACTGATCCTAAACAAATATATCTTTTGATTTTTATAAAGAAGAAGGTTGTTTTGAAACTTCTAGAAAATAAGGGTCATTGGGAAAATTAACGAGACAATAATTTCGACCGATTTTGGGAGCTAGGTTTATGCCTCGGGGCCGATCAAATTGTAGGACACTTAAACCTGGCCCACAACCCAACTTTGACCAAACTTTGACTGGCCCGTTCTCCCTCATATGAGCTCATTTTAATGAACTGTTTGCACCTCCATGATTAGGAAGACAAGATCTACGCTCTGGTCCTGTTTCGAAGTCATTCTGAGCACTTTGATTTTCGAGCGTTCATATGCCCTCTTTGTCCTGTGTGTCTTTTTGAAGCAACCTGGATCAATCCTCCCCACTGAGGAGCTTTTGGTCCTCCAAAAGCATGAAAAATAATATGTAGTTTCTCTATACCCTGTCTGCATCACAAGTGTCCTGAAAAGGTCTCGCTTCCATCTCCTTCACCTTTGTTCTTTGGAGCCTTAAGCGACGAGCCGACACCTGCTACCTCTGCAACCTGTAGTACATTGTTTTGCAAATTACATGTTTGAATGACATGACCAACTAATGACCCAAACGTCCCACACTTGCCACGAGTTTATAACACATACTCGGTGGTCAAGTTTACAACAAGATGGACGCAATACCCCAGCTATGACAACAAGGCCAACATATCATTGTTGCTTCAAAAAGTGATGGAAAACACATCATCACTGCAACACATGATTTACATACATAAGGCCAAACACTATTGTTTTGAAAAGTGATGGAAACATAACATCACTTTCAGAGTTTTAACATGCAACTCAAAATATGACTCAAAACATGACCAGACATCATTGTTGCTAACCAAGTGATGGAAACACATCATCACTTTTACATTTTAAAATGCAACAAATGATTTACAAAATAATGACCATGAAACGAAAACATGTCTAGAAACCATTTTTCACTTATTAAGGTGAATTGGTCACCTCCTTGAGGTGGTTTTGCTTGTCGAACAACTGCTTTCCTAGTTCACGCACTGATGCTTTGTCTTGAAGGCACTGCTCTGGATGGAGCCTCCAACAAGTGGCTCTTTGATGGCCATTTCTATCGCAATGACTGAAGTAGGCTTTCTTCCTCCATATCTTCTTAACCTATTTCCTTTCATGTTGTTGAGAGGGTATTTCATGCCTTGATCTTCGTTCGTTATTAACAACATGATCGTAATTGAAATGAACATTCGAAGATAAAAAGTGATTATACCTTCCCTTACTTTCTTTGATGTCAGTACGGCGATGAGAGCTTTCCTCAGCTCTCTCCCTGCAATGGGCACTACCGTGGGATGATGGGGATGTGTTCCCATCATTCTCTTTCCTTGACGATTTCATCGATGTCTCGGGAAACTCTGACACCTTTGAGAACTCTCCTTTAGTGTATCTCGAGCCTGCAAATTGATGTTCATGCACAACCTCCAAAGGTTGAGTTATTACTTGGTTATTAATAGAAAGTTCTTATTTCTCCTTGTGCCTCATCCTTGTAAGGAGCCTCATGTTTTTCCTTGTAATCGGGATCTCCAAATATCCAACATACATCATACTATGAGAATATGAAATCAAAAGGAAATCAACATATTTTACCTCCTCTTTCGATTTGGAAAGAACTGATAAGTGCTTCTCATCATCCATTGTTGGTGGTTCATTAACTATCGTGGTGCATTCCCTAACTTCTTTTGTCACATACCCAAGTCCTGCTTGATGGGGTAATTCCTCTACTTTGATGGGGTTGACAATGCCTTGGCCATTAATGCCCAAGCCGTTTCCATCGTACCCCATTATCTTCAATAGTTTGGAGCCAATCCCTATGGTATGATTTTCAAAAGCAACGAAATCGTCATCAGGAAACATACATGAAGATGGAGAACTACTTTTTACCTCACATGGGTCACGCTGCAGCTTTTCCAAGGCCTCGTCCTTTGCTTGCAGCTGTCGTAGCAAACTCTGTTTTTCCTCTTTCTCTGCATGTAGATGCATCTTCAATTCATCATTCTCTGTTTGAAGATTATGTTTGTTTTGCTTCAGTTCTTCCATGGCCTCCTCTGTGGCTTGAAACTAAAGATGAAATCACTCCTTTTCCTTTGTCTCTTTCTGTATAGTTTCATACATGATTTCCACTCTTTTGGAAATGTTTAGCATGGTCTCATACATCGCTCTTTCATTCTCTGTCGTTGCACGTTCCATTGCACACGCTACAATTCACATACACGCAAAGACCACTCTAATACCACTTGATCCAAGTCCGAGTGTGAAGAAGGACCCTTCCAAGACCTTTTACTTTCGTCATGTGTTAAATTGCATTTTAAAAAAACATTAATGAATACATCTGCATGCGGAAAAGAAGAGGAACATAACAATCATCAGCACATGAAAACATAAGCGTTGATAACGGAGTTCGTCCAGGAGGGACTATGTCTTTGGGCCTCGGTGTCAAGATGGTGTAGGCTGCAACATTAAGTGTTGTCAATAATAGTGATGTACACAAGAGATGATGTCGCGATCATACAAGGAAAAATTCCCTCACGTAGTAGTGGCTATAAGAGATGTTCCACAATAGGAACTCTCAATCAAAAGACTCCTATCAGTATGACACAAAAATATGCATGATGAACATCCCGCCAACATGGCATAAAATGGATTTCAAAACAAAACATGCATGATGAAAACAAGAGTATCCCAAAAACACACTGTTATAGATCCATATGGGCACATCAACTCCAACTTACAGATAGATACTATTAGGGCCCATTAACCCATAATGCAACTGTTACATGCCCTAAAGAAGTTGAACATCAGAATGCCTCACTTCCCAAGAAGTTCCATCATTGAAAACATCCAAAAACTGCCTCTAAGAAGATCAGCGCAGGTATGCCTTCATTAGGGTGCACTGCAATACAAACCATACACTGTCAGGGTGCTATGCAGCGCACTTGGTCTCTCTTTGGCCTACACTGGGAAAATTTGAGCAAATTTCTGTGAGGGTTTGAAGATTCCTTATCCATTGGAAGCCTATAGAAGTTTCTCAAGGCTAACCACTCCTTTGAGTTTGCATTTGGACAAGGAAGAGAGTTAAGGAACATCAATCCCCTATCCCTTCTTCCATGGAACTGATTTCTAAATTTAGAAAGGAATTCATTATCACCATTGATGGCATAACCTCCTTCATTCACCTATAAAAAGAACACTCATCTAAGTGATCAGGGGGGCTGGAAATTGTAGAGAGATGCTGTTGGTATGAATTTTGAGCTGATTGCAAGTATTGTAATGATGTCAAAGTGTCTTGCTTGTTGTGAGGAGCGGATGGGATTGAACTGGAAGAATGATGTTGAATCATGAAAATTGGGTTGTAATTCTTCCTTTTACTAATAAAGTATTCAAAGCTTTTTCCATATGCTTGTATTGTATTTTGATGATTTCATATGCTTATCATGTATCTGATTCCATGATATTTTTAATCAATAGATCATTATCATATGCTTTGATGGGTTCTTGTTTATGTCTGTGTGCAGGTACTTATCAAGCAGCTTAAGTGTGAGAAGGAGCAATAGAATCGATCAAGGGAGATAAGGAACAAGCAGAAGCTACAAGTAGGTTCTCTATTCTCTTATTTTATCTATTATTTATAGGAAAGGTAGAGAATACTTTGTATTGTTGTTTCTAGATTGAGCTACTAGTCTAGAGGGTTAGGCATTTGTCCAAGAACACTAAATTTTCCCAAAACAAATTGGTGACTCCCCTGGGGAACAGATCAGATTATCCATCTTAGTAGCTTATCAGCCTCTTAAGACATTTCTACGTACTGTACTTGTGGTCATTCATCGAATTTTAGTCCTCTTTCATTGAAAATTGAGTCAAAACTGTGTCAAAATTGCCTTTAGAATTGCTCACTGTCATCAGCGCAGTCTAATGAAGGACACAGTGCATTGCAGTGCACTTCCTGCATAGGTACAGAGCGATTCAATGCACTGTCACTAACTACTGCCTGCGCTAATCCCTTGAGGTTCAGTTTTCCATCTAGGAACTGAAAGTTTTTGTCAATTTTCTCTCGTTTGAATTAGTTGCTGAATGTCAATGATGTTTTCTCTCTGAAAATAGTTTTTCATCTCCTTAATTTGGCCCTACTTAGACTAGGATTGATAAATGTTTCTTATGTATTTACTTTGTCATTTTCAATCTATATTCGAAAGTTAGTTTTAATTGATTGATCTTTAGCGAAAGAAAGTGTTGTAAAATCGTCTTTTCCTTCGAAAGTTGAATTGTTGTCAAATATTCATTCATAAAAGATCGATTCGTTGATATGTGCATATGATTAGTCTTTTCATTGAAAGTGTCATAATTCCCAATTTCTTTGAAAACGAAAGTTTCATAGAGTCTTCCTTTCCTTGAAAAGAAATTGTTGCAAAATCATCATTTTTATGAAAAGAGTTTGTTGATCGTTTGTGCATTAGTTTCCCTTTTTGAATCATTCACATAAAGGGAAATTGAAAAGAAATACATGCATTTGCATTGAGAAGAGTTTGTGTGTTCTAAAAGGAATAGTGTAGGGAATTTTCATTTAGATTGTGCTCTTTGCTCTATGATAAAAAGAAATTTGATTGCTCTATCCCTAAGTAGTTAGGATTTTCATTGTTAAAACTGAATGGAAATAATGCTTTTCATGATAGTTGCATTCCTAGTAATTTCAGAATACATCACGTGGTGAACTCGAAAGGAAAATTCCTAAGCAAGATCAACTTAAAGTGAACATCAATTTACCTAATGGAGCATTGTCATTAACGAAAACATTTAGTGGTTCTAGGCTAGAGACATGTTCTGGCGTCATTAAACCAAGAAATTGTCACTAACTAGTCTGCAATACATCCTGAGTGTGATACCTCATTCCAGTACGTGAGTATATCGTAGCTCATCCACGTACCTTCGGGTATATAGGGTAGTGTTACAGTACGTAAAGTATATGGGAATGCTCTCACTGTGCGGTTTTTCATTAGACAACGCTTATACAGACTGGGCCTACACATACCTTTGGGTATATATGGGAGGAAAACACTAGGTTGTTATCCATCCTTAAGCAACTGAGTCGCTCGCCTTGCAAATTTGATACACTGAACACAACATTCGGGGAGATTTCTTGCCCGTACTTCTTGGTTCTCCAGGAGGTATTATGCAGTTCACAGTTGCCTGGTAAACCTTTTTCCTAGTTACCCCTTTTTGTTTATTTCTTTTTTGATAATAAAATAAATCAACAATCGTGGAGGAACATCAACCCAAAGCCCATCATTCGCGGAGAACAGCGAGCCAACCGCCTTTGCCTCCCAAAGCAACACCAATTTGGACAAAGCGGTCTCATTTAATTGAGTCTAGTATATCAAGAACTCTTGGCTCTTCATCCGGGTTACCTGAAACATTTATTTATGTAGCTACAGAGACTCTAGTTACTCCGACTATTTCTGGTACATCCGTTCCTAAAGAAGAAGTTTCACAATTACCTGAGGACATTAGCACTGATCCTAGTGAAATAGTAATCGAGGTTGTCCAACAACAAGTTGATACTAAACTTGAAATTGTTCAACAAGGAAGTGCTTCTAAACTTAAATCATTTCAACCAGAAGTTCGTCCAGAATCTATTCCAGTTCAAATAGAAGTTACATCTAAACCTGAAGTTGTTCAGGAACCTTCCTTTGAAATTGTTTTTCATTTACCTGAACATCTGGACTTCGAATTTCGACATTCAGAAGCTGTTACCCCTCAGACATCAGTAACTGTTGAAACTACATTTTCATCAACACCAAAAATCTTTTACGGACTTGACGGTCAAGTCCTTCCACCAGGTTTAATTGCCATAGAGGAGGAATTATTAGAAGAGTCCACACCTGGAACCCCATTTCACTTCAGATCTGGGCTTTATCTTTACCCTACTACTCTTGATTACTTTGCTTCATCTAATCCTGCTTCCTTTCAAGTACGCGTCAAATCTTTAGGACAACTTTTGGGCCAGTTAACTATAGCTGAACAACCGTTAACATCCCATACTGTATCATTTGATGTAGCTGCAGCAGAATCTTCTCTTGTAACTCCTTCTATGTTTTCTACCACACCTGAGTCGCACCTGTATGGCGAATCATCCATCCCGATTGGTTACCAACCATTATCAGGAACCCACTCAGGGGTTGCTTCTACACCATGGTCATCACCCATGTCCTCAACCAAAATTTTACATGGTTCTTCTCTAATGCGAACCCAACAGTTTGATCTTGCATGTCAGTATCAGGCTAGGAAATCTGGTCAAAAAAGACCTATATATCCATTAAATACTAGATTGTCACCATATGGAGAGCAATTTGCTTATTCATCATATCCTCCTTATTCTAGAGGACAACCATATGGTAATTTCCCACAATATTCGAGTCAACCTAGAATTAGAGTTTGTCAATGGCAACCAGTAATGCCAACTCAACCAAGGCTTGTGTATCCAACACAACCAATGAAACTGTGTCAATTATTCCTAATACGCCTATTGTTACCACTGTGCCATAGTCACAAGCTCAAACTGTTGTATCTCAACCGGTACAAACTGATCCTTCTCTCTTACAACCACAAGTTTCAAGTCAAGAGGTTCAAGTTTCTCAAGTTTTTATACAACAACCACT